>CM077509.1:23769694-24395400 GCA_039654745.1 Houttuynia cordata
CATCTTATAGTCAAAATACTCGCCTACAACATATTTTCTTCCCCTTTATGCTCCTTTCCAAATTTCTTATCAAGGGTATCCCATAGTTCTTTAGCAGATTTAGTATTCACATGTAAATCATATAACTCATTGCTCAAGACACTCAATATTTGTCCATGGCACAGTTCATCATCTTGTTTGAATTTATCACTATTAACAGGCTTGGTTGTTCCAACATCAAACGAACTAGCAGTCTTGTCAGATTCAGAAGACACAATTTTATCCACAATAGTATCAGAAATCACATAGAATATGTTCAACTGAGTCAACCAAAATTTCATCTTTGTTTGCCATCACATTTATCAGGCTTCAATGATTTGTCAACACCCATAATTGCAGTAAGAAATGGTAACTGAGGCAAATAAAGTCATGAAAAGAAAGGTATTATGCAGTCCGTTATAAAGTCTCAATTCCATTCGTGACAGGAACAATTACAGTTTTTTTAATGATTGTTGTTTTAAAGTTTTGGCGGTTGGAAGGTCATATGTCAACTCCCTTCACCTTGCATGGCAAAATCACTGGCAGAATCTTAATTATGCCACAATGCAACTCATTCCGAGGGTTTCTTTCAATCACTAGAATGCAATCCGTCTTTGCAGATTGGGTAACTCTGTGTTTTGCACGACCTTTCGCTTCAATATATGTGACTCCTTTCTAAGTTTGAGTGGACATCTCTTCTCACTTCTCTCTCTCTCTCTCTCTCTTTTAATTTGCAGATACATCCAGTAAATGATGATCAAATAACTGTGGCAGTCCCCTCGCAAAATGTAAATAGTTTCCATCCTGGATGGATGGCATAAATTTGGAAGTATGAAGACAAGACATATGTAAATGTTGAAAGGTTTGTAATACGCGTAGATTTTGTTGCTTATGTATGCACTCTTAACACTATCCTGTAAAATATTGTCGACGAAGCTGGAAATAATGAGTTGTAAGTTGTAACTTAATAAACAAGAGAAAGTGCTTCTGAACTCAATATGATTACATGTGGCCCAGAGATGTGGTCATTTATAAAGAGATCATTATTTTGTTCTTGCAGTAAATTATGATCAAATTCTGTTCCATTCTGTTCCTTTGGCCTGCTTATGTTTCTATCATTAATGTAAACTGATTTGCGTGGCATATCTAAAACTTTGTCAGGTTATTACTTCTAAATTCTGATGTCGACTCCCTAATTGGTTGTAACTTTCATGTTCTTTGTCTGATGTTCATATGTAGATCAGGTACACCTTTTCAGGCATCTAAATGGTAGGCATGGAGGAGTTTCTTAAAAAATTAGGAATATAAGGTAATGGGTCTCAAATCTTAAGGGAATAGCTCAGATACATAGTTGCAAATTATGGCAGGCTATGGGGTATTTGTGCACCCTTGTACAGAAAAGAGCCCAGCATCCTCTTCAAATTGAGGTTTTAAAAGATAGGATACGCACCATGGCTACACATCATGCACAAATCGCACATCTCTCTTACCTTTTTCTTTCTTTTACTTCTCTCTCTTTTCTTTTTCACTTCTTCTCTTTGTCTTTTGGGTGAAAGAAGTCTAGCTATGACATAACGACATAAATGTAGCCTTCAATCGAAGAAGATGGTATCCTAATCTGAAGGGTGTGTTCTATATCAGCCACACAAAAACCTGCACGGAGACCACTTGTGCATCATATGCTTCCATTATTTGAGTTTGACCTTGCTCCACATAAACCAAATGCCATGTGATAACCGTGCTGTTGCTGTTTTTAACGTTGTTTTCTTGCGTGTGAAATTGTGTGATTAAAATCTAACCAAATATTTGCTGACAATATTCTGGATGGTGCCTGGTGGCTAGGGGTGCAAGTGGGTCGGGCTATTACGGGCCGGAGGTTGGCCCGACCCAAACCCTAACAGCTAGAACCTCGGCCCGAGCCCTAAGGCAATTCCAAAAATCCGGCCCGGCCCTATCCCTAAGTGGGCTTAGGGTCGGGCTTCAATCCACCCTAAAGTCCTCATGCACCAATTGCCTTCATAAATTTTAAAGCACCATTAACAATTTATACTAAGGGTAGTTGTTGACACAGTGTGACATAAACTACATGTGTCTCAGTTCATGCCATAGGTAACCAAACAGTACCAAGCCCAATTATGAAAAATATTCATGCAATAAAAGGAAAATATAAGATTTTGCAACACAGCTTGGACGGTGATGCATACCTTCAGAGCTAGCCAGTGAAAACATAAATCCTAGAACTATCATATCGCCATAAGGTCTCCAAAATTGCGTATGATAACTATGGAACCAACAAACATTCCAATAGCTCGCAGCAGTTTCTGCAAAACAGTAGAGGCGTTGTCAAAATCAAATATGAATCAATTTCGAGAATTTAAAGCATGAATCATATCAGCGGCACCTATTATTTCTACTGAACATCCAATTGATGGAAGATACACAAACCAACAGCAAGTCAAAAGAGCATAAAAATTGGATCATCTATGAAGTTATAGATTCATTCATCCCATTTTTCACACCTCGATTTTAAAAAGCCTTCCATACCTCATTTGTAAATTGACCTTAACACCACATAAAATCTACCTGTTAAAAAAAGGATAATATATGGTATAATCCAAGTTAATCAGCACCATCTTGTACACAAAACATGTGACAGCTAAATCATGGCCACTATTTTAGCTGGAATACCAACGCTGTCAGTATGAAGATCCTCTTTCCATTCAGATTAGGGACTGGTAAGAAACCAATCTTTCATATGCCACCATAATAGGACAGTGATCGTTTAAAATTAAAACCCTTGCAAGTGCACAAGGCAATTGTACTATGGCGAGTATTAAAGGGTTGTCGAACCTCAGGGACGGACTAATATTTTACCAAATTCAATTGAAAGAAAGTTGCAGTTTAATTTAATCTAGAGAAAGCAATAAAATTTAACTACTTTAAAATAGATTTTAATTAATATGGAGAAGTGCCAAGGCAGAGAATCCACCACTAGATATGCAATTACTACTCTCAATTATTATTATGTTCAAATTGACATGATATGGTAATTTGTGTTCATGGTCAGACACACAAATCACAGTGAATTCACTCACGTTCTTGGTCGGACACGAGAGTTCATCCACTATAAATTATTGTAGCTAATTCTATCCTTGGTCGGGCATAGAATTATCATTTGGGCTAATGATCCTATCCTTGGTCGGGCATAGAATTAACGCCAGCCTACTTTTAGCTAAGCATAGGAATTAAAAAGATCTAATTTCATGCATATCAATCAAGTCTATGGTCAAGCACTCAAAAGAAACTCATAAAATAGCATTAAGCAAAATCATATCAACTGTATTAAATAAAACAATCAAGAGTAATAACACAAATCTAGGGCTCATCTATGCCTTGGACGCGAATTTAGCATGCCATCGGATGAGGAGAATGTTGTTGATTTGTCGGCGTCATTGTGCATTATTCACTGAAAATTACTGCTCAAAATCACTGTAGCACCACTGTAGCAAATTACTGTTCACGCGCGGGGGCACTATTCATCGTCTTCTCCAACGAGCAGGGGTACTGTAGCTAACGGCCGGTTACTGTAGCAGTTCCAAATCACCTCCTTTCTTCCCTCCTTTTCTCCTCCGGCCACTCCTTCCTCTTCCCCCTTCTGTTCCGGCGAAGCACCACCGGAATCCGGTGATTCTCCGACGCTCTATTTTTCTTCTCCGAAACCGTCCTCTGTTTCTTCGTAAAAACCCCCCTTTTCTCTCCAGCCGGGTCTGTTTTTTATAGGCGATTTCAATCCAAAGAGTCCTCTTACTCCTCCAATTGCACAACCGAATCCCAGTCGAAGCATGCCTATGCACCGCCGTTTCGAGCTCCGACACTGTCCAGATTCAGCACGACTCCACAGTCCCATTCTGACAAGATTCTGGTTTCTGCCTTACTGTCTTGCCACCGGAGTTCTCTCGCCGTCAATCGCATGTTCTACACCGCCATTTCAAGCTCCGCCGCCATCATGACCCGCTGTCTCAGCCCAGCCCCTCCGGTCTTCCCCTTCACCGGCAGAGCTCGAACTTTTTTTTTCTCAATCGATATTTATTCCTCACCTCTCTGCCGTCCACTCTCGTCGGCGTCGTCAGCGCCGCCATCGCCTTACGGAGCTCAGCCCAGCCCCGCCAGTCTTCCCCTTCACCGGCACAGTCCTCGCCGAAGTCTCACCCGAGCGTTGCTCTGTTCTGGACGAAAGGCCCGAGCTTTGGCTCGGGCCGGGTTTTCTTTTTCTTTTAACTGAACCAGACCGGACTCTGAACCGGTTCATATTTCATTTTTATTTTTTTTCTTTATTAAACAAAAACCCGTTGTATCGATCTCATCCTTTCAATCTCATCTTGACGGTTTTTCTCTTTAATCGTGTCTCTTTCGCGCGCGATAATTTAACTGATCATAACTTTTTGCTCAGAACTCCAAATTGCGAACAGTCAGTGGCGTTGGAAAGCTGACTTCGTGTACTTTAACATGAAGCTTAAATCAGTCCCATCAAAGATATGCAATCGAAGTTATTAATATTCAATCATTAGAGTTACGTTTCACCCCATTTCTGCATTTTACTCTTATTTCCTATAAAAACCAAAAACTATATTAAAGTAGCAATAATTCTAATCTAATACTAGCAGAAACATAAGTTTAGGAGATAATAAAATTCATATTTCATGTATAGATCAGATAGCAATACATTAGTCTTTGGGTACTAAAGAAACGTTTTTCCTTTTAAGTGCATATCTAGGTGCAGCCAACAAAAACCAGCCAAGGAGAAGAATGACTCGCTCATAGTATAGACTAATTGAGATAATAAGCAGATAAACACGATCAATTAACATTTCTGCAACCTGGGCTGGGGTAGTTTCAACGAGACTAATTCTAGGCTAATTAGAAAAGGTAGTATCGTTTTCATTGCTTCCACCACAATGGACCAGCAAAGACTCAAAGAGAACCTTCATGCAATATATCTGATTGTGATTGTCTTGTATGCATCAAAAGACCATAAGAAATCCCACGAGCCTCAAGTAATCAAAGTGAATTAAAAACAAAAAAGAAAGAAATAACTGCACACAGAAAATCAGAAAGTACCTTTGGAGAATCTCCATAAGTTTTCCCTCCTCCTTTCTCATCCGGGCTTGGGACCGGCCATGGCGGAGTTAAAACTTTTTTGAAAACAGTTAAACATTTACTTTTGAAAACAATAAAATTATTTGAAAAACAAAAATAGTCTACAAAATGGATTTGGAAAATTATTTACTGTTGACAACATTACAAATATTTGGAAAACAAAAGTCTTTTACATAAACAATTTGCAAACAGTGGAATATTTACTTTTGAAAACAATAAAAATATTCAAAAAACAAAAATCGTTAAGAGAAAGAATTTGAGGAATCATTTTCAAAACATACCTCATTTATTTGCTTCCCTAGTCTCACATTCATTGTTGTTGAGCTCATCATCCAAATCAGCAATAGTCCCACATGGTGTGTTACCACATAGCCAATCCTGCATGTAAATTAAGCATTCAACTGTTTCAGGTAAGAGAGAACTCCTGTACTGATTAAAAACACGTCCACCAGTGCTAAAAGCCGACTCTGAAGCAATTGTTGTAACCGGAATAGCAAATATATCACGAGCCATTGATGCCAATACTGGGTACTTGGCTGAGTTCCCCTTCCACCAACAAAGAATATCTAGATCAACATCCCTACTTTTTAGCTTCTCCTCAAAGTATAAATCCAGCTCAGATTTTCCACCATCATTATTTTCATCACATCCTTGTTCTTCCAACCAGTTCTGAATTTCTTCTTCCTCATTTGAAGGTTTTGCTAAGTCACTCGATGCCCTCTCCACAGCTGGGCATATTTCACTTTTGTATTGATCAAATAACACTTGCATCAAAGCCAAACTCCTGTCACTATGAATGATCCCCATCTCTTTCCCATGTAGTTGGATCAAATAAAATCTCAATAACTTTCTTTTGTATCTAGGATCCAAAGCCAAAGCTATGTCATATGTGGCAGGTAGATTACTCCAATACTCTTCATATTTGAGTAGCATTTTGTGTAACATTGAACTGAGAAAGTATTCAGTAGACTCTACACCTCTAAGTAGCTGCTTTTTAATTGCAGATATTTCCTTGACAAACAAATGTGTTGTAGGATAACCACTTCCACAAAATAATATTGTTGCATCATAGAAACACTTAAAAAAACTACATATTGCTTTAGCATTCTCCCATTCCTCATCTACAGGGTTATGCTTATAGTTTGAATCTTCTTCCCTCAATCTTTTTAAAACATCACGATATGGTAAAACTGAATCTAACATTGCATAAGTAGAATTCCAAAGGGTGGTAACATCTAAAATCACACCCTTCCCCACATTAATTCCTAATTCAGCTGTTAACTCATCAAACTTTTATTTCCGGGAAGGAGAAACTGTTACATATTTCATGGACTCACGAACATGATGAATAATATCTGAAATAGCTTTTAGTCCTACCTGAACAATAAGATTTAAAACATGGGCAGCACAACGTACATGTACAAGAGTACCATCTAACAAAATAGATCCCTTATCCCTAAGGTCCTTAACAAGATTTCTTTGAGCAACATCATTAGTTGATGCATTGTCTAAAGTAATGCTACATACTTTTGAATCAATTTTCCATTTCACTAATGTACCTTTAATAGCATTATATATTACCACTCCAGTATGAGGTGATAAAATTCGATTAAAACATATAATCTTTTTTCGTAAATGCCAATCACAATCAATAAAATGGGTAGTCACACAAATGTATTGAAAATCTTGATTTGAAAACATAAATCAGAAGTAATACTAACTCTAGAGGAAAGCTTTTGAAAAATATCCATCAATGCAGCTGAATAATACTTGTAAGAGAGCACCTAATGTAGATCCTAAACAACCACTACTAACAACTGCTTTTGGTAATGTCTCTACTTTTAAATTTGATCAACAAGTTTCTAGGAAAGTGCTTGCTACAACAATAATTGTGCATGAGTACTCATTTAATATTGTCTCTCACCCAAGATTTATTCATTTTCGTCAAACTATGCAGCCTCTTTTCAAAATGGTTTCAAGGACCACAATTAGGAAGGATATTTTTAGTATTTACACAAAAGAGAACACACTCTATGGGATGAGCGGAATCCCTGAGCGAAGAGAGTGTTTGGACCAAACCGTGAGAGTGCAGATTTGGTATGAGTGGCCTTTTTTGTTTGGCTCCCGATATTGTGGAGAAGTCGTGATCCGTTGGTACCACCCGATCGGTCAGCCGCTCAGGTGTTTGATCCTCCTTGGCATTGATCCAGCTGCTTGTGAAGTCAACTCGCCTGGGTCCCTCAGTTTGGCCAGTTACTGTTATGCGGCAATCGATCGACTTCAGGCGGGATCGATCGCCCACTATCAAATGGAGCAAAAAGACAGGGGCCAATCGATCGCGCTCCCCCCCGATTGATTGTAACTACTAGAAAACTTGGATTGCATTGTTGTTCGATCGATCACCACCCCGTGATTGATCGTTTATACTGGAATTTGCTGAAAATAAGGAACACGATCGATCGCCCTCTCCCCGATCGATCGTAAGTACTAGAATCTGTTGTAAACATGGGGCGCGATCGATTGCCTCCCCCCCAATCGATCAAAACTACTAGAATTTGTTGTACATAATGGGCGCGATCGATCGCCCTCCCCCGATAAATCGTAAGTACTGGAAACAAGTGGATTGTTCTAGTGATCGATCGCCCACCACCCGATCGATCGCATCTGAGAACGCAATCGATCATCATCCCCCGATCGATCGTTAATTTTGCAAGTTGGGGGCTCGATCGTTCGCTGCATCCCCGATCGATTGTATCTATTGTAACTTCTGGATTACTCTGGTGATCAATCGTCGTTCACTCCCGATCAATCGCCTCTTCCGATTGATCACCCACCCCCCGATCAATCGAGTTTATTAGAAAAGAGGAATACGTTGGAGCTCTTTTCTAAGGGGCCATCCCTTCATGTTCTTTTTGAGTTAAGGAGTTGGCTGTAATCTTTTATCCTTGTACTTTCCTTTGTTTCTTTTAATATAAATTTTTAATTATATATAAAAAAAATTGTATCTATTAAAAGTGTCACGCCCCGAAATCCCACACCTCGATCGGAGTGCGGAAGCCAATCAATGATATACATTTGGAGGTAGAGATCCCGGGCGCGAGAACCGAACAGTCGATTTCACCACCAATCACGACCATCCCAAAAGGATGTGTAATCAGTCATGCCCATAATCAGTGCAATACAAATACAAACATTAATGAATACTATGGAATGGAAATTTACTTAATAATGATAATCCATTTAAGAAAGTCAAAATAAAATAAACCTATAAATCTATGGCACACAATTACCATTAACAGTCATAAGCATCAAATAAGCAAAGCAAATAATATAAACTCTAAGTCTTCACGGCTCCTGCGACCGCTTCACTACTGTAACTTCCTGATCTCAAATTCCATTTGCGCCTGCATCAGAGGATGCATGAGTATTTCATAGAAACACTCAGTAGGATGTAAAAACCCACTGAATTAGGACAAAAGTATGAATAGGATAAGAATAACAAAGGTTTATGAAGATGCCACAACATCTGGACTAAACCAAGGATTTATACACCTGAAAGGTTAGTCAATAATAATTCCAACCCGCAAGTAGGGAAAATAACAATAAGGCTCCTACTACACATATGAGTAAGGAGGGAATGATAATCATACTAAAAAGCTCCAGACATTAAAAGTGAAAGGAGTACAATTTCTGCTCGCTGAACCGATCACCCGCAAGTGACTATACCAGAACCACCCTAGGGGTCCTCTTTTTGGAACCCTGCCATGCGTCTAGGATGCTGGCCCCACCAGTGCTTACGGACACGATGGGCGGAGACTGAAGACCTTCCGTAATGTCAACAATCTAACGTACGTATGTTGCCTCTTTTTGGGCAGTGTGGAACCGCAGTACCACAAATATTAGTGACCCCGCAAGATTAAGCAATGGCATAATTTGAGCATACTATGAATCCACTTCCGGAGAGAGAGTCCCGCAAGACCTCAAGTGGAGGAATCAATCAAATAATCATGATGAATAATAATTCAAAGGAATAGAGGCCGCAACACTCTAACCACATAAGGTATCAATCACCGGAATAGACTCTCATACGGAGTATAAGTAGAAACGTCACACAAAGAGAATAACACAATCCATACATACGTTCATGCTCAGCCCTAGATGGAAATTCATATAGGTCTTATTGAAATATATATAAATCAGAGACAAGGTGTTAATGAGTCCTAGATGATTTGGATTCCAAATGGAACCTCAAACCGACACAAACGCTTTATCTTCAAATACACGATTACGGTTTTCTTAACATAGGTATTACCCATCTATCATATTAACCATAACCCAACCTTACTGTAATAATCATAAGGATATAGTCTAGTATTAGTTACTAGCACGTCATACCATCTTCACATCTTATTAAGTAGTTTTACTTAAGTACTTAGTATTTTCACTTAGATTCTGCTCACTGTCTTTTGCACAACAGTCCCCTTCCGGCGGCTCCCAGACACTGTACAGTTGAGGTTATCTTCTGAAATTTTTACTGAGAATACCCTTGTGGGTCTAGTTTCTAACCCCACCGGTTTTATATTTTTCTGATATCATATGAATTAGTTATGAATTATTTACTGTCGACTGTCCGTGCAGAAACAGTTCTGGCCGAAAGTGAAACACATGATTAAACTTTAATATTCTTATTCCGAACCACTTATAGATGATAATTTACTCATGATAGATGATAGTACTCCCCTCCTAGATTAATTACAGATCCTGAAATTAACTAGAATTACCAAAAGATTCCCTTTTATCATGTTTCTCCCCATATAACACAATCTTAGACCAAATATCTTTCAATTAAGTCGATTTAAGCAAAACGATCATTAAAGCATAAGACTCAATCATTAGACATCATAATCAAAGCAATATCAGAACTTTTATCTTCTGTAAAATTAATAAAGCATCCAACTTTGATCTGATTTACCATCTAGACATGAAGCATGAAGGCATATATGCATGTATCGCAATACACATGGAAAACAAGACATAAATCATTAATCCCGCAAGATTCAAAGCAATACTCCAAGGAAATCAGTAAGAACACTCATCATATAATATGAGAAAAGAATAAGAAGAGAGGGAAAAACCATCCTACTCTTTATCACCAAAAGACGTCGCCTTTCTATGCGATGGTCGTCTCCTCCGCTTCCTTCAAAGCTTCCCGATCCAAGCTCTTGAGCAATTCCCACTAGAAGAGGTCTTCTAAGAGAGGGATGAACGTGGGAAGGAGAGGGGAAAGCCTCTGGACGTTCTAGGGTTTAGTTTTCAAAAGCACAAGCCTAGACTCTATGGGTTTATATAGAGTTTTTAGAAGATCTTTGCCCAATCAATTCTACCATATCTTGGGCACTTTCCACCAATGGGAGAGTCCCTAAATCACCCTAGGAACGTGCAATACAAGTCTAGTTAGGATATGACATCTTTCCCAATCAAATCCGTCTCAAAATTAGGTTAGAATTCGCCAAACCGCAACTGGCGATCGATCGTGCAATACGGTGATCGATCGTCCTGCGCTGTTTACAAACTGCGCGATGGCGCCGATCGTAGCCGATCGAAGCCGATCGATCATGTTCCATAAGCCGATCGATCGTTTTCAGCGCGATCGATCGTGTTTAATCAATTTTCCATATCTTTTTACTCCGAACTCCAAATCACACAAAATTGGTGTCGTTGGAAAGCTCTTCTCACCAACTTTAATTTAAACAAAGCACCACACGGTTGAATCAATCATTAAGAGGGTCAAATTTCAGTTTTAAGATACTTACTAATTTTTCGGATGTTACAAAAAGTGACCAGAGGGAATACCTTATACAGGTCCAAGGAATCTATTCAAACAAGATCCTCAAACTCCGAAAGTTTGCCTTAACTTTCTTTGCCTAACCAAAGCCCACCACATCACAATTGGAAGTTTTTATTGGACACATTCTTTGTGTAAGATAACCAAGTTTCCCAAAAGCTCGAGCTGTTAGGAAACGAAAATCTTTATTCATTTATTGTATATTCTAACATCCCTCCCTCACGTGCAAGCGTCCACCAAGCATGGCACATAGAACATAATTAGGGTATAAATGCCTCCAACGAGACTAGAATCCAGGACCTTTCACAACCTGGAGTTTTGATACCATGTAAGATAACTAAATTTTCCAAAAGCTCAAGTTGTTAGAAAACATAAATCTTTATTCATTTATTGTATATTATAACACTTTGGACCATCTTCCATTTGCCACATACATGATGTTTTTAATTAGTCTTAAATCTTGCACGTATGGAAGTCTTTCTAGCAAAAAAAAGTGTGGAAGTCTTTGTTTGGTGTGAAGAAAGACAGCGGTTCTGAATACAGGGCCGGACTGCCTATATATAAATGTGTACCACAACAATTTGGGCCATCTATATGTCCAATTTACGGGGAACACCAATACAGAATGTGGGTTTGCTGACTTCGGAGTCTTGTGACAAGTTTTGTCAGCTATGAGCTCAATACCTCAGAGCTAAAGAAAAAAGATTCATTCATGAAGATGAAAAACTCAACAATTGGTTATGAAAAAATGAGCGAAGAAAAGATTCCATATGCTGCACATCCTATTTCAGCTGTTTTTTTTGTTGACTTAATTTACACCAACATTCACCTCAACTAGACCAGAAATACCTCATATGAGTGGAACAATTTGGACACGAGGGCTTCCAAATTAATTTAGACATATGCTCATGTTACTATATCTTTCTTAAGTTCTGTTAGCTTGTCCATCCATATGTGCTGATATCACACAGAAAGTAGGAGATACTTGATTGAATCGCCGTTGTTTGGTTGTTTTTTATACGTGAAATTAACGAAGGTTCCGTCAAGTATCATGCTTATCCTTTTCTAAATACTAATAAGCTTATCTTTTAGGCTTGAGCACTTAAGGAAGTACTACTCAATGCTTTTGACTTTCATTTAGGCCGTGTCTTTCCTCTTTAACAATCACATCACTCACTAAATATAGGCCACACCTGCTCCCACCGTATTTTACTTTAGCAATTAACTACTCAATCCTGTCTCATTATGCCAGATTAGGCTAATCCTATCCTTGATGTCTCCAAGTGGTAATCTCACTGTCTCCCCACATTCCACTTTGAATGACAACTTGGGACCCTTTCTCGTCTTCCACACAAAGTGGAAACATTGAGCATGATTCCTTTTGACGATGAAATAGTTTTCTCGTATATAGGGGTTCCAATTATTGATCAATTTAATTAGGACCATGGCTTTTGTGCTTCCTTGAGACTCCAATATGCTTTCCTAAAATAGTTCAAGTTGATTGCCTCGTTTATCATAAAGTTCTTTTTTCTTTAGATGCAAAACATTGAAGATATGGGGACCATCCATAAAACCCTGCCTGCCACTGACAAGACCATGCAACTCTTTCTTATTGAGCTATACACATCAAAAGAATAGTGCAACCTAGATTTAAGTTGTCAGCTTCTGAGTGGCTGCACGCTGCAGTGTAAATAAACAAAAATAGTAGAATAACTTACATAATTAGCCTCAACTGACTCGATTGTAGGTCGTTCTTGCTAATAGTTGCCTTCTTTCATGGGATTCAATTTGTTTGTCGAGCACAGCCTGCGCAAACAGCACGTATTCTGCAATGGTCTATAAAGAATTAAAGATAATCACGCTACTTAAAATGCGAATATCATGTGTCGCAACTAATCAATCCATATGCTTAACTCTATTGTTGTTAATTCTCTTAACTGTACTGTGTTTTCTCATTCTTAGAAATAGATTTAACTGATCTTTCTATTCGTATAGCAACATCAGGAAGCAATGTAAAAAACCAAGCTAATGCACATCACATTAGTATCCCATTTGGAGTATTGTATAGAAGAGAGTGCAATGTCATGGGATTCTGTCATCATAATAGTTGGAGAGATTGTCTCCAGCATGTGTTTTTTGTGTTTGCATGGTCCTTAGTAAGCCACGTCTTTAAAGCTGTTGGGCACGTCTTTAAAGCTATTGGGCTAGCACATGGCACATGCTTGAAGTCGGAGGACTATCAGACCTAAGATTAGTCTTGTTGAAGGAGTAATACTCTCCTTCAACAAAGAGTATTACTCCTTCCGTCTGACTTCGCAGCAACATTTGGTTTTCCGAAATGAACCGAAATTTTTTTTTTTTTTTAGAAATCCAAATATTATTATTTAAAGAGTAAATTGCACTTATAAATTATATTGAAATTACACTTAACCCCTATAAATTATAAAAATATGTACTTAACACATATGTAACTTAATTGTCGTCTCCTACCAATTTTACTTCAATTTTAGGTTCTGTAGTAGGCCATGAAGACCATGATGTATTATCGTTGTCAAGTAAATAGCCACGTTCTAATTGATAAGCCGTAGCCCACTGTAACCCACTGGGATATAAACTGGAGTATATTAGCTAAATAAAAGTTGTGTGATGGAGCCCTGCTATAGGACCCCAGTTTTTTTCAGTTTTCCCAAAAAAGAAAAAATCGCAAATAAAAGTTTTACTTTTGGGGGTAGAAAGCAAATAAAAAGTTGACAAAACAACAATGACTTTTAAATAAGTAAGAATGGTAAAAAAAATGAAAAAAGTAGAGACAGGAGTAAATATCTAGAAAGAAGTATTAGCCCTGCAGATTCTGCAATTTTATCCCCCCCCCCCAAAAAAAAGATGTTTCTGAGTTCACCAGCCACTTCCTGAATTCCACAGAAAATCTACCAGTTCAGAAACCTAAGGCAGTAAGTCACACTGCCCAGTGCCCATTCACATTTCCTCCAGCCAATCGTCACTAAAAATGACCCACCCACCTCCTCTTTACTTTTCTAAATCAAGTAATACATCACATTGGGATGGAAAGAAGATGACAGAAAACCTTTCATATATGATCTGCACAAGGAAACCTAGTAGGTGAATAGGGGCCAGAGGGGGTATGTTCAGAGGTTGTTCATGCTTCTCTGAGCCTGGCTCCGTCAAGATGAACTTGACAGAAAAGTTACACCAAAATAACATCTACAAACGAAGATTGGGCGTAGCTTCCGTTAATAGGTACCTACCTTTTTCGTTATGTTGCCATATTTAGGCCATCGGGCATTCAATCAAGGCCTTTAAGTTGAGCAGATAAAAGGGATTGGATTCTGTCTGTATGTTCTGTGGTAACACATGCATGCATTTCTTCTTTAATATTAGTAGCAATTCTGATTGAACGAACAAGAGGTGGCAGCTATGATTTAAATATGTAGGCGAACAAGGAAGGTCCAGGACAAACTTTTTTCTTGAGTGTGGTTTTTGTTGCAACATGGGCGTTGCAGCCCATGTGAAACCTTCAAATCCGTGGAGAGTACTCTTGAGCTAGTACCGGAGTAGCATATATACATTTTATACAAATGGTCCCCCCCATAAGGTGAGGTTTCTTACATCATATATAGTAGCAATCTCTAAGCCACTCAAAACTGTGAAGCAAGTACTACCAATTGAAGCGATATAGTATTAGAACCTAGAAGCGATCTGAAAGGTAGAAATAAATACATTGAATGAAAGGAAAAAGTAAATATGTGCCCGGCCTTATGCACGATCTCATGCCTCGCATCACGAGCCATCAGATCGATAATGTGTGTTAATATATACTACAAAGGCCGGGGGTGACTCAAACCAACCTGTACCTTGTATATTTATGTAAGAGGTAGAGGTTGTATATTGTGCACCATCAAATCTCGATCTGATGACGCATACTAACAGGACTCCGCATGTAACTTCAAAATATTTGCAAATAACTATGTTGTAACGATTTGATTAGTCGAATACGTTTAGGGCATAGCTTTACTTTTTTTTATAAATTATTTGTATGTTGGAAGCATATCCGATATCTCCATCCTTAAATCCAAACATGATGTGAATTGTCACTCAGATATGAATGGGTACTTAAGCTTGACTAGGGGAACTAAGCATGAGTGCTGAGTCTGCTGACAATTAGTAAAGAAGAAAGATCCGTCAAGCTGTTCAGCCCCCCCAACTGGAGACAATCTCTTCAAGTGCTGCAGATGACAACATATCGTTTGGCTTTGTATTTTGACAGCTAATTGGGAAACAAAGAGACCGTACGAGGGGACTCTCTTGAGAGTAGAAAATCGTACGGCCACATGATCCTTTTCCTTTTCTTGGGGGGATGCCTCTTGCCTGCATGGTGGTAGAGCCAGGCCTGGCAGCCCCGTGAGGCTTGTGACTCGTGATCACAGCTTAGGCAAGGCATTTGCAATGATAATCGGACGCACATTAGTCCTAACCATTCTGCCAATAACCAGTTAGTATGCACATCATCGAAACAAATACTTTTACAAGAATGTAATTAAGTAATGAATTACAAACTTCGGATTTTTTTTATGAAAGATCAGATTAGACCACGGCAGGGGCGGGGCAAGGGGTGTTAGGGCCATGGTCCTCCTACCCCTAAGCAGTTAATCAATAGAGTCTTTCTAGGTAGGGCCATGGTCCCAATATTTGAGTACATCCCCGACCACGGCTACTGGCCTGCGAAAGATGTAGTAATCTTCAACGAATGACCATTTGCAATTGCGGTTATATGCACGTTTAACAATGGAAGGAAGAATTTTCCAGGAAATGTGTATGTTTGATGCCCCCAAGCATGGAAGGTGAGAACTGTAGACCGGTGGTTGGTCACGTGGTCCACGACTTTTGTGTTTGATGGCCGCCAACATCTGATTATTCATTCTTGACCCATCCAAATCAACGGTCCACTGAGCTTCACGATGGCATGTCTAAGAGTAGCATGTTGACATGACAAAACCTGTACATATAGGTGTTACCCTTTTGGAATGATATGTGCTCTAGCAGTTGGGTTAGGAAGCACGGATATGAATACGTCGAGACACAATATTTTCCTACGTACAATATAGTTAATAAAAAATTATTTATATAATTTTTAAATATGTTTTTGGTATTATAGCTACATCTTAATTAAGCATGTTCAGTTCCAAAAAAGGAAAAACCAATTGCTTTTTGGTTCAGTTCGGTTCCTAAGATGAAAAAATTGAGAACCAAACCAAACTCATTACTAATTAAAGAATTTAAAGTTAATCAACTCATTACTAATTAAAGAATTTAAAGTTAATCTTGATTGTTGATTTCAATGACTCAGATTAAATGTCGAAACGTGTTTGTTTTTGTATAAAAAAATCTCAAATATGCACAGAATACGCAGACAGCCATGTCGTTGTCGTAATCGTGTCCGATACATATTGGATACGGCTACTAATCTGCCTATCCGTGCTTCCTAATTGCTAGGCATTACAAAAGTTGCTCTAGCTTCCGTCTCATTCAAAAAACAAAGAAATCCTTTAATTTATGATTGCATTCAACAGTTGCTATCCTTTCCCTCCATACTTACGACTTTAGTAACCTTGTTGCCACTCATTAACCTTACATTCATTGTACCGGAAAAATAACTTACACTCATATTTTTTACATGCCATGCTAAAAATAAATAAATTTTACATGTACCTTTGCTATTCAGCCGCCTATCTTTTTCTCTTTATCTATAGACCCTCAAGGGTCAAGAACTATCCATTAAGGGTGCCTTTGGCAATACAGAAAATCCTCTTTCCACGCTAGATTTCCACAAAATCTAGTGGCTTTCCAGTGAAGTGTGTTTGACAACACAAATTCATGTGAAAGTCATCTTCCACTCATGAATCCAGGAATTTTGCCAGTGATTCAGCGAGTGATCCACCGAAAAGCTTACTTTCCGCTTCGAGATTCTGCAGAAAGCAGCTGCATGAGGTCGCACGCGTTTTGAGAGAGAAACCATGTGAAAAATGATGTGCATGCCCTGTCAACTCGAGATATGCCACTTTGTGTCCTAAAAGTTGGAAGAATGCATAGAAGACCATGCCAAGTGTGAACGACTTCGAACTCCGTCATCGTCGAAGGTCTAAAAATAGTTGGAAGAATGGCGATTGAAAACGAGAGAGAACCTAGCGCAAAAAAGAATACTGGAATTTAGCATATAAATTTATATGAAACGTTTGACAATTCATTTATAAGAAAAACAACAAATTAGTAAGAAATCGAGCCACCCTGGCCATATTAATAAAGCATATCTCAATGTAATTGTATATAGTTAAATTTTTTAGCATGCTTAGGCACCTTAAGATGCACATGCTCTCCTAAAATGTCTAGATGAGGGCCCCTTAATCTTAATAGTTTGTTGGAGCTTGTTAAGCAAACAGTTGAAGCAGGCCCGACCGGGTTATTAAGGCAATTAATGGGACTTGTCAAGTTGTTATTTGTAACTAACCCCTTCCTGCTTTTAAATGCTGCTATTGTCACCCCATTATTTCTCACCTCCCCCAAACCTTGCAAAATTTAAGTATCCTCAAACTTTTTTACATACGGCAATGCCTTCACAAAATCTCTCACTATCCCTCAAATGCCCCCCCCCCCCCCCCCCCCCCCCCCCCCTCTCGTGCTTCTTGTCGAGTTGTTATTTGTAACTCACCCCTTGTTGTTTCTAAATGCTGCTATTGTCACCCCATTATTTTCTCACTTCCCCCTAACCTTACAAAACTTAAGTATCTTTGAAATTTTTTACTTACGCCAATGCCTTCATAAAATCCCTCCCCGGATGGCGCCATCAGAAAGAAACTTCAATACTTATTCATTTCAACCTTAATCTCCTCCTCCTTTCGACTAGACAAACTGGCTCAACCCTGTCTAGTTTGCGTGTGACAAGATTTGGCCTCACTGTAGCCAAAGAAGCTACTCCAAAATGAACTAAAATCATAAGGCTTTCCAAAATGACTAATTTTAGTTCATTTTGAAAATCCTTACGTTGATAATAATTATAGACAGAGGGATCAGTACAACTTTTATGACAACTGTTGTTAATTCAGACACATTTCCTTTTGTTCTTCCTCTTTCTATCTTCTCTTATTCCTTCTCCTTCCTTTTTATTTTCCACCGCCTTCTTGGCAGCCACGCTAGGGGAGGGGGGCCAGTTTATAGTGCAGAAGGCATTGGAAGCAGAGGCATAGCCGACCATGGGTCTACAACGATCTAGACTACGTTGAAGGTGCAACACGGGCTAGATTTTCACTTTAGAAATAGGTTCTATTTAAGAATGAATAAAGAACTAGATAAATTTCACAAGGGTGAGACTTTTCATACGTAATTTTTCTAAGTAACATCACATGCTCAGTATAACCCAAAGTTTTTTACCTTTTGGCACGGCCCGTATTTTAAAAACTATTTTTAAATCATAGTAGTGGCAGAAAATAAGAAGATTATTCCTCTATGCGATAAATCATTAGTTGAAAATTATCAACTAAGCATCTAGGCTGTGATAACTGGGGTTCGCAAATATGAATACAAAATTATATATATATATATATATAATACTACAAGATGCAAAGTCGATTAAATCAACGCAAGTCCTCTAAGTACAAGTATGTCATCCATCTAAAAACACAATAGCAAATAGTTGGCGCTCACGCCTTAATACAAAGTCAAAATACAAACCAGAAGAAGAAGATATGTTATACAGCTATCAGAATGTTCTCACCACCAAACTTCAAATTCCAAAGTGCATGTGAAGTCAATCCTTCACAGCAGCACTTATATCACATAAGGATGCTGAGTATAAAAATACTCAGTGGGATACCGTACACAATCATCAGTATTAAAAATAGGATTTCTATTAACATATTATGCAACCTATTATAGGGTTCCACTTGAATATTTTATTAATCTTTCAAGCAAAATCTTTTATTGCTTCCTGAGTTCATCTTCAATGATTAAGTTTTTGTCCTATATAGACAGACTCACTGAATATCATTCCTACATGACAGACAGCACGAAAATATCGTGACTAACACTCCCGTTAATACCGGTAATCACGTCACGCCCTGAATCCCTCTAGGGTGACTGGCTCGCCCGTTCCTTACCTTAGAATGTATGACCGTCGGAAGGGTCTAGCTCCACATCAGCTCCTGGACACGATGTGGGTCAGAATGACGTAGCCTTCCAGGATGTTAGCGTCTCCAATGTGCATAATAAACCACCTGACATCCACGGCTCAGATTGAGTGCAGAGCTTCCATCAGGGAAAGATGCAAAAGCACTCTCTAAAATTCATAGAGAAGAGACAAACAGCTTAAGCCTGACCAATAGAAGATGTAATGCTCTCTCTAAAATCCATAGAAAGATGCAAACATCGGCCAAAATAAAAAGAGCATGCTCTCTCTAAAATCCATAGAAAGATACAATAGCTTAAGCCTGACCACAATAAGTTGGTCCTCATCATGTACCATGACACAGAGCTTCCACCAATGGGAAGATGTGAATGCTATCTCTAAAATCCATAGAGAATATACATACGGTAGAGCTTCCACTAGTTGAAAGATACAACACTATCCCAATCAATACCTTGTGATCTTTAACAGATATCACAGTATTACTAGTATAAACCCCTCTTAGAGTTATAACATATAATTCATAACTGCTGGCTCAATAGGTCAACAGATAGTCTGACCTTTGACTTAATAGTCATTCGATCGCTTGATCGGAAGTCACTCACACTCATACAACGACTCCCAATCCTAAAGACATTTTAGTCTTTATCTTGATTAGGTTCTTCCTAACCCTCAAGCTTAGCCATCAAGTCATCATTTTATTAGCTTTCATAAAATGATTTAAGTCTCTAAGTCATCTAGATTTATTAGTCGAGTTTTTCTTAGCATTAAGTCCTCAACTATCGGTCAGCATAAAATGAGGGACAAAAGCCCTTAATACAATAACATCAAACACGAAAAAATAATACGCTAATTTGGGCTTGAAATCATTTATTAAATAACCAAAAATTAATAAAATGAGCCTATGTACCAAACTGGCTCTGCATGTACCATACTGTACATAAATATACGAACGGACAAGTTCGACCGTCAGTTGTAAGCCATTTTAACTGTCGGTGGATGTCCACCGATAGTTCAAAATCCAAACCGGCTTGGTTTATTATATAAGTGAACCGGGTTTGGCCTGACTCTGGACCAAACCGGGTTCGGTATGAGAGTAGACTGGTCTGGTCCGATTCGGTTCAGTCTGGTGCCTGAACTGGTCTATTAATCAAACCAAATCGAACTGGTAATGAACCGACCCGGTCCGGCCTGTGCCTAAACCGGACCGATTGTCTCTTGCATTGAGATAACCAGTCAATCCCCTCTGGTTATGGCGGCGGCAAGCTCTAGCCGCCACTGGCTAGTCGATGGCGGCAACTTGTACCCCGGTGTTCCAACTCCCCTCCTGCCTTCCCTTTTATTCGATGTTTGGCTACTCGGAAAAATAGAATGGTAGTGGTAGAGTCGGTGCCTTTCGACCTCCGCCACTGTCGCGTCACCCCTTTCTGACTCCTCGACTTGGTCGGCACTAGCCGCTTCCTCCTCCATCGTCCCTGTCGCCTCCAATGGCGAAGAAACGAAAAAAAAACTAAACTTTGATGAAAGGGTACGAAATCCTGCCTCTCCCGCCGCGTTGGTGTCATTCCACTGATTGTCGGAGGTCGTCAGAGGCTGCCGGAAATCATCGGATGTTGTCGAAGCTTGCTGGACACTGGACGTTGCTGGAGATCTCTCTAGCTCATCTCTCCACAATGAATCTAAAGTATGTTCATAGTGAAAGTGAATTTTTCATTGTGGATACTTTGGATTTTTCATAGTAAAAGTGGATTTTTCATCGTGGATGTTTTAGATTTTTCACGATCCAAACGGCCCCAAAGTTATAATTTTCTCCTGATTTATTTCAGTCTTTTCTTCCTTTTCTCTTATTGATGTGGCAAGCCTATGGTGATGTGATGTTGGTGATGAAAATTGGTGAGGCTAGAAGAACTCCTATTATTGCGATGCACAACCGTTGTTCAGCAATATTCGCCAACGCAAGGCTTCCATAATAATAAATTAAAGTATGTTCCTATCCATAATAATCAGCCATTTTCCTCCTCTTCACCTTCATCTCCATCAAGCAAATGTCCCCTGAAAATTTTGGATACAAGAAATAACAAATATAGATCATCTAAAATGTGATAAAGCTCATCAAAAGAATATGCCTGTAACTGACAAAGGGAGGGCAGGAACAGATAAGGAGTCAATTCAACCTTGATTTCTAGCTAGTTTTATCTTCTTAGTCTAACTCACTGATTGATATAGCAACATTTAGCAGGCTTAAATTGCAGTTACATCACAAACAGTAACAATAAATAGTTCCCACCAGTGAAGCAAATATTTCGTTCTAACATTAACTATTGATCCCAAACAAGAATTCAGACACTTGTTGCGAAAAAAAGAAGAGAATGCATATTTCCTTGAGCAATTAACTACTAAATCATGTCTCATTATGCCAGATTAGGCTAATCTCATCCTTTGCTCACTATTCTATTTAAGAATGAGTAAAGGAAGTAGAGAAATTTCACAAGAATGAAACTTTTCTACACCCTATTTTTTCTCAATAACATCACATGCTAGGTACTTAGTAGAACCCAACATTTTTTTTATCGTTGTTAAGTAACACCACACTATTCTCATTCATGATTTTGGCGGTAAAACTCCATTGTCGGATATTGAAGATCTAGACAGTCGGATCATTACGGCTAGATTAAACACAATGAAACGGTTGACATTAACTTTAACTGTTATTTTTGTTGGTAAAATGCCATAGTAAAATCAGGGTATTACACTATTACTGCTATAAAAAATAAATTTTTGAAAGGTGCGAAAAAGTATCACCCTTTTACAAACTTCACTTCGGGTGACCGACAAAAAAAGATCACCTCGTACGGACATCTGAACGCCCACCATCCGGGCCCTACTACAAAAAATGGAAAGGAAAAACACAAAAGAATAACGACTGTCCAGAGGCTAAGGCTCAATGGGAACTCGACAACCCATCACCCTCTCCAACCAGCTCGGTTTCACCAAAACCACCTCGCCGTTGCTATCCCAGTGGTTTCCGCCATTACTATAAATGGCCCTGCTCCCCTTCTCTCTCATCCCCTCCTCGCCCTTCTCATTCCCTCTTTTGTTTCCTCATCAGCCGGAGCCAAGCTCAGTCTTTTCTAGCTCGTTTGAGCTCGGTTTGGTGACAGACTATTGTGTATATTGAGGTATGTTTGTGTTTTGAACAAGAAGAAGCTAAGATCGGGAGCACATGGAAATGGGCCTTTTCTAGCTCATTTTTTTTTTCTAATTTGGTCGTTTTAGCTCCAACCCATCTGGATCTGGTTGTGTGTGGTACAGGAGGAGCAGACAGAGGCTGGTTTTTGTTTTTTGAGAAGGAAGAAGTTAAGATCAGTGGGAGATGGGGAGGGGTCGGGTGCAACTGAAGAGGATAGAGAACAAGATCAACAGGCAGGTAACCTTCTCCAAGAGGAGGATGGGTCTGCTGAAGAAGGCCCATGAGATATCTGTGCTTTGCGATGCAGATGTGGCACTCATCGTCTTCTCCACCAAGGGCAAGCTCTACGAGTATGCCACCGACTCCAGGTACTTACTACACATCTCCTTGCTTCTCTCTCCAACCTCTCCCTCTCTCTCAAGTTACTTCCTTATTGATCTTCATGCTTCTGTGAAACCGGATTAAACTGTCGCAATTGAACAAAATTATGAAGGAGCTTGTCAGTTCTGATAAGCTAGCTGCCTCTAAGAAGCTAAGCTGCATCTTCCTCCCTTTGATTACTTCCTTCACTTGCTAATCCACAAAGTGGTGTTATTTTTTTCCAGTAAGCTCATATTGCTTCTTGTTTCCTTCATTAGATGATACACAAGGTGGTGGCCGTTTCCTTCTTTCTCAAATGGCTGCCGTATTCTATATTTTTCCATATTTTATGAACACGTTTAGACTATTTTCTGTTTTTTTTTTTTCATACTTTATGAAATCCTTCGATGCACACCGTTTTATATTCTTTGTCTACATCTGCTACAGCACACAGATATATTTCATTAAAAATCTATTTGTAAGCAACATGTATTTTCTTATACATTTAGTTGTACTTTATACATATGGTAACGAGACATTTGATAAAGCTCGATACTTGCAAATTATGTTTTTTTATTTGGTAGTGTTCTCCAGTCAGAGTGTACATTGTTTTCGTCATTCGTCTAGCTTTTCATGCATCTATTTTTCAGAAAAAGTCTCCACGAGCTTCGCGTACGTTAGTTTTGTACCAATACGTCCATCCTACTACCATCATAAGCTTGTTCTGAATTGGTACTTAAAAATTTATTTATCTTTTTTTTGTTATTTTGTTTCGTTTACTTCATGCACTCATAAGCTTCTGTGGAACCGTATAGGTACTGCCCAGGATTTATTTCCGTATATTTTCTCTATACTAGGGGTCTCATTTGTTACCCCATCTTTATTATTTTCTCTGCTATTTTGTCTTCGGCATCTCTCTTCGTACAGACCTGGGACCTTCCCTCATTTGTAGTTCTTCTTTCCTTTACATTTTTTTACGAATCTTTCTTTTAGTACTGTATTTACAATTTTCAAGAAAAATAGCAATTAAGCAATATGTATCAGATTCTTGTACTCCATAGTCCATGGTACGTTATGGTTCTATGTGTGCATGCCTTTATCTCCAATGCTTTCATGATTTTATGTTGCACGTACAGGTTTCTCAGCTGAGGTCTTGTCATTTCGCTTTTTAAAACTAAAATGGTTTTGTTTAAAACTAAACTTTTATTGTACTGGTCCTCCATTTTCCTCATGGAAACAAGCATGTCCTCAAATAAATTTTCACAAGCCTTTGTTTTTTTTGGCCGTTAACTGGGCTTTAGGTTGCAACAGTGTTTTATTCCACAAAATAAAAAATGGGTTTTTAGGGTTGTGTTCTTCCCCACATAGCCTCTACTGCAGTCTTTCTATTAGGACAGAATATGACACCACCGATCATAGATGTAGCAAGCTATGTGTCCAATGATAACTGTCAAAGTAGCAAAGTGAGCGGTTCAATTTGCAGCACACTAGTATAGAATGCAGTAAAACGTACTCCCTCCATTCCACATTAATTTTTCTGTATAGGAAATACATAATGAACTAAAATTAGTTCAACGGGGTTTCAGTCCAGACAATTGATATTGGACAGAAGGGTATACGGTTTCTCCAAGTCACTTTTTAGAGGCCAGAACAAGTCTATGAGTAACACGAGTCTGCAAATAATAGTTTTCCCTGGCAAGAGTAGATTAATAATTGTTAATTCAGCTAAGATTCCAGTTCTATGTTTATAAGAGGTGCCATACCCCTCAGCATAAGTTCCCTTAAAGGAAAATTAGTTCTTCTCTCAGTTACTTACATGTATTATACAGGAAATACAATCAGCCAGTCAGTTGGAATTGACGGATGACCATTCAAAGTTATCTTTCAGAAAAGCACATATGATTTATAATCGATCAGTATCCGAGGTACATCAGCAGATCAGTATCCGACGAACTTCTCTTAAGTGAGGGTTTCAAGTCTTGATAGTATAATACCCAAGAGAAGTTGCTCTTCATAAAAAAGATATTGATCTTAAAAATGTCCCACAGATGGTTAATGGAGAAGGCTCTCACCTCCTTAAGATCACTATTGGGATTGTCTATAAAATAAGAGGTCAAATACTGCCAACCAATTTGACGAATTACTCCACCAATTGAAACCCGTAAGAAGAATAGAGAAATACGGGGAGAAGAGATTCTTTTTTCATGTGTAATCTTAAACCTTATGCCTCATAAAGAACCAAATACAACTCCTTATGGACTAATGAAAAGAAGAAAACCGAGCTTAAAGTTCATCAAGGTTTGGAGATGAAACAGATACGCCGCCCTCCGTACACAGGCAACCAATGATGTTCCTTTCCCGAGATACAACGAACCACACCGTCAGTTTAAATATGCACTTCAAATCAAACTGACTGGAACTCGATCAGATGAGATGTTATTGCTCAATTATAGACCAAGAATTCAAGAGAGAAAGAAGAAGAGTTTTTATGTGTTCTGTCACTCTTTTCTGAGTTTTTCCGTTCTCAATATATAGGAGAACTCTATTAGGGTGTTTCAAGAACTCTACTGTCTTTTGAAGCCATAACGGCAAATTTTTTCCGATTACCGTCGCAGCGATTGACCACTTTCAAAAGCGATCGATCGCACCTCTTTTCAAGAAAAAGACAGTAGATGCGATCGATTGTGCTGTAGCCGATCGATCGAGACACACTCTCGCGATCGATCGTGTCATCACCTCATCCTCAGTTTAATTTCAAGTCACAATTTACAATAATTACCACCATGACTTGATATTAAACTAGTTAACGCACTAGATACAGACAACACGAATTAGACATTGAGCAATAGTACTCTAAGTTTTCGACGATAGGTACCTTGCGGGTTTGACCTACACCTAGTTTGGTAAGCCGTCACTCTCACAAGTTCGAAGTGAACAAAGTCTTGAACTTGAACCTCAAAGCAAGAGTTTTGACAAACCTAACAGTTAGAGAAACTCACATTTCGAGTTCATTCGGGGTAGCGTTTTACGTCCATGCACCTTGTATCTTTTCATGAGTTGCTCATTGGAAAAAAAAAACCAGGTTCTCCTTAACTGCGACCTCAGTGACACTCATATAGGTGACAGTCTCCAAGAGTAATCTGCATAATAATATCCTGATATCTAAACCTTGACTTCATTAAGACTTTCGTCAACCTGTTTCATATGCAGTAGAGCATTCTCATCATAACACGGGAATGATCATATAACATTTAAATAGTGCTCTCTAAGTCATGCATTAGCTTATTTTTACCCATTGAATCATCATCATGGGATCTTCAATTAGAGAAATTGGGTTGTTACTAACGATGATTTAATCATAAGCTTTCAGCCCCATTTCCTTAGATGAGTTTAGGACTTGCCCTGCCGACAATACTTTAGTAAATGAATCAGCTAAATTATCCGTTGATCGTATAAAACTTAAGGTAATGACTCCATAAGTAGTCAACTTGCGCAAGATTTTATACCTTAGTTCAATAGATCTGGAGGACATCTTATTATGATTCTTACTCTTAACTTATCAAGTGCTAATTGGCTATCACAATGAATCAAAATTCTAGGAATTGACTTATTCATCTAGGGTATATCTATTAAAAGATCCCTAGGTCGTTCCACAATTCCTCCAGTTTTATCAAGAGCTACTAACTCAACATCTATAGTAGATCTTGTTATCAAAGTTTACTTAGAAGATTTCCATGCAACTACCCTACAACCTAGTGTAAACACATAACCACTAGTGGCCTTTATTTTATCAGAATCTGATACCCAATTTGCATCAATGTATCCTTCTAATACAGGAGGGAACCCGGAATAATATAAACCATAATTTACACTTCCCTTCAGATATCTAAATACTCTCTCAATGGCAATCCAATGAGATTCATTTGGGCTCTTAGTGTATCTACTTAGCCTTCCCACAGCATAAGATATATCTGGTCTACTGCAGTTAGCTAGATAACTCAAACTTCATATCAGCTGTGAATATCTAAGTTGTGATACACACTCCCCATAATTTTTCTTTAGTCTTACACTGGAATCATACGGTGTACTGACAGGTTTTCTATCGAAGTAACCATACTTCTTTAGAATCTTCTCCACGTAGTGTGATTGACTCACAACTATTCCTTTAGAAGTCCTATCAATCTTCAAACCCATTATGACCTTGGCAAGACCCAAGTTTTTCATATCAAAATTCTCGTTAATGAAACCCTTAACTTTATTGATATGATCCACATTATAACCAAAAATTAAAATGTCATCCACATACAAACACAATATAACATATGAATCACCAAAAGACTTCCAATACAGACACTTATCAGAAGTACATGACAAAGTTATTAGAAAGAAGAACATTATCAAACTTTTGATGTCATTGTTTAAGAGCCTGTTTTAACCCATAGAGAGATCTCACTAACTTATGTACTTTTCTTTCTTGACCAGGAACTATAAAACCTTCACGTTGCTCCATATATATCTCCTCCTCTAATTCACATTTAAAAATGTTGTTTTTACATCCATTTGATGGATCTCGAGGTTATAATGAGCTGTCAATGCAATAAGCACTTGAATTGTAGTTATCATGATCACAGGAAAATATGTGTCAAATAAATCTTAACATTCCTTTTGACTGTAATATTTAGCCACTAATCTAGCTTTGCACTTTTAAATAGATCAATAAGGATAATATTTTCTTTTTAAATATCCCTATTGGTTTAAACCCTAGAGGGAGATTCGTTAGAACCCACGTCCATGTACAAGTATAAAATCCAGCTCACTTTGTACAGCCTCCTTCCATAAAAGAGCTTCACTAGACGACGTAGCCCCGTTAAAGGTCAAATGATCCTCATTCTCTACCATAAAAGTATAATAGTCATCTCCAAGGTTGTTCTCTATCCTAATTCTCTTAGATCTCCTGACATCTACATTGATACCAGAATCTTCAATTCTGGAAATAGAAGATGATGAACTATCTTTCTTATGCACAACAATCTTACTCTTTTCCTTTATAGGAAACGCATTTTCAAAGAACGTTGCATTATCGGACTCCTTAATAGTATTAGGTGCATAATCCTACCGATTAGACTTAATTACTAAAAACTGATATGCTATATTATTTTGTGCATAACCAATAAATACTGCATCATAAGTTTTTGAACCTAGCTTATCCATCTTCACATTTTGGATTTTCACTTTGGCAAAACATCCCCAAACCTTGATGAACTTTAAGCTCAGTTTTCTTCTTTTCATTAGTTCATAAAAGGTTGTATTTTGTTCTTTATGAGGCACACAGTTTAAGATTACACATGCAGAAAGAATCGTTTCTCCCTATAAATTCTTCGATAAACCCGAAGAGAAAAGCATAGAATTTATCATGTCTATGAAAGTTCTATTCTTTCTTTCTGCCACACCATTAGATTGAGGAGAGTAAGTTGTTGTAGTTTCATGTATTATTCTTTTATCTTCACAAAACTTGCAAAATTCAAAAGAACAATATTCCCCACCTCGATCAGACCTAAGTCCTCTGATCTGCCTCTCAGTTTGATTCTCTCAACCTCCATCTTATAAATCTTAAACTTCTCAGAAGCCTCATCTTTAGATTTTAGTAGGTAACCATGACAAAATTCAGAATAATCTTCTATGAATGTGATGAAATATCTCATTCCACCCCTAGTAATTAATCTATTTAATTCACAAAATATCCGAATGAATTAAATCAACTAAACATGATGATCGATCAACAGATCTATATGGTTTCCTAGGTTCTTTAACTTGAATACATATTTCATATTTATCAAGAGATTCACCACTCAATTTTGGAATCATGTCAAGATTTATCATTCTTTTAACAGTTTGTGAATTCACATGTCCTAGCCTCATATGCCACATATCAACACAATCAACATAACACACGATAGAATCCTTAACATGAAATAAAGAGTTATTACAACTTTGTTTGACTTAAACACTAGTTTATATCTCTCTTGACTAAGAAGTACTCCACTAACAAGGTTCTTCCTCACACTAAGCACGTATAACACATTATGGAGAGTCAACGTGTTCCCGTATGTAAATCGGATATCCGCAGTTCCAACTCCATAAACTCTAGCTTCTGAGGAGTTCTCCATCGTCACTGTTTATTCCTTTACTTCCTGATAGAAAGAAAAAGAAGAAACATTAATACTGATTTGGACGGTAGCCCCTGTATCAACCCACCAATCGGTAGGTTCACATGCCAAGTTAATTTCAAATTTAGTTAATACTAATTCATCATCTGAAATAACTATGTTAGCCTGAGACGAAGATGCAGCCCCACCATGACTATGGTCCTAGCCCTTCTTCTCCTTACACTTGTTTCCAAAATGTCCATGCTTCCCACGGACCCAGCAAACCTTTGACTTCTTGTCCTTTTGGATAGTTGAACTAGGTTTGAACAACCGATTCTTAAACTTCATGTTCTTCTTCTTATTGCAATAGAACTTGGGATTCCCTTCCACAATATTAGCTTGAGCACTATCATTGGCCCCAGAAGAAGAACCTTATAAGATTTTTATCTTGCCCCTGTGCTTCTCTTCAATTTGTATGGTCACCATAAGATCATCAACGAACATTGCTTCTCATTTGTGCTTCAAGTTAATTTGGAAATTCTGCCATGAGGGTGGTAGTTTATCGATAAGCGCAGGAACTTGGAGCCTCTCGTCAACGGGAAATACCTTTCCCAATGATCTTAGGAACTAAATTCTGTATTTCGACTACCTGGTCTCTAACAAACTTGTTATCAACCATCTTATAGTCAAAATACATGCAAATCATACAACTCATTACTCAAAATACTAAGTATTTGTCCATGGCACAATTCATCATCTTTTTTGAATTTATCACTATCATGAGATTTAGCAATTCCAACAACTTCAGAAGAACTAGTAGTTTTATCAGATTAAGATGAAATAGGTTTATCTGCAACAACATCAGAAATCACATAAAATATATTCAATTGTGTCAACCTGAATTTCATTTTTGTTTGCCATCTCATGAAATTATTTCCATCAAATTTTTCCAGTTTCAGAGATTTGTCAACACCCATAATTGCAATAGTATTCAATCAACAAGTCAATATATCTGTTTCATGATTATTGGGATTGTCTATAAAATAAGAGTGTAAATACTACCAATCAATTTAACGAATTACTCTATCAATTGAAACCTGTAAGAAGAATAGAGAAATTCGGTTTGAGGCACGTTACACGCTGTCTTTGAAACAGATATGCCGCCCTCCTTGCACAAGCAATTAATGGCATTCCGTTCCCGAGATACAATGAACCACACCGTCAGTTTAAAGTTGCACCTGAAATCAAACTGACTGGAACTCGATCAGAGGAGATGCTATTACCCAATGATGGGCCAAGAATTCAAGAGAGAAAGAAGAAGAGTTTTAATGTGTTCTTTCACTCTTTTCTGAGTTTTTTCGTTCTTAATATATAGGAGAATTCTATTAGGGTGTTTCAAGAAGAATAAAACGCGTCTTTAGAAGCCAAAACGGTAGATTTTTTTGATAATTGTTGTAGCAATTGATTGCGCATCTTTTCCAGAAAAAGACAGTACATACGATCGATTGTGTTGTAGCCGACTGATCGAGACACACTTTCGCGATCAATCACGTCATCATGGCGATCGATCGCCTCATCCTCAGTTTAATTTCAAGTCACAATTTACAACAATCACTGGGGGTTGAATGAAATATATTTCCTACCAAATTAAGTTATTGGGAATCATAAGTTATCTAACTTGGCATCAGATCATAGTTCAATCTGTATTGCGGCTCGTTAGGGGAACACCTCATTGTCGAATCCCATTGCGTAGTATGAAGAGTGTGTGAGTTGGCAGCTATCCAAAAAGAAAACATCATGGTTAGTGTTTAAGGTTTAGAGTTCAGGCAATAAAACAAAAAGCTTTGGTTTCAAATCTTGGAGGAGCCATATCTACCCACTTTTATTCTCCCATTAGCTACTTCCTTGTGCAAAGTTACTGCTGGGGAGTGTTAAAATATGAACTGAACAAATTGAAAATTCAACTTATAACAGCTTAAACTATTAAATGGTGTTATTTAAAATGGCTGGGCATCCTGACTAATCCAAATACGCACAAAATAATCCCATTGTCATCTTTGGCAAGGCGATTGCTCTTTCATAGGCATTGCCTACGATATTAGCCAAAGGAAAAGTATATATCTCAATTGCATGAGATTATACCATTTATTTTTAAAAAATAAGTGAGCAGAAGAATATTTGTTTGGTATACAATGAGGAGTGATATAGCAAACTTGGATTGAATCAAGTGATGTGTCACTTGAATGATCTAACCTTATAGTTCTTTTTGTGTCTAAAAACCATAGGTATAGTTAAACTTATTTCTCAGCCACATAGGAGTTTTTCCCACATCTAGGGTCATTGGTTTAAAAATTCAATTCTCCACACTTACAAAAATAATGTATGGTTAAGCTTATTTCTCGTCCATTGGAGGATTTTTCAATGGTATAATCTCATGTATTTTCTGTGACCTGAAAAATTCTATTCTGCAGACTGTACCTAGCTTTTTTCAGACGGAGGGAGTAGTACATTGTATTTTCTATGTATAACTTCCATGTAGTTTTTACTGCTGTGCTATATTTCCTATGTGTGCAACTACCGTGTATTTTTTTATTTTTTCTTTCTTTATGTCATCTATGTTTCTTTGTATGGATTTTGTACTATTTTGATTCGATAAGAGTCAAATGCAGTAAATAATCCATGCCGCCGACTCCAAATAGCTGGGATAAGGCGTATGATGATGATGTCATCTTCCATGAGTATCTTAGTTTATAGTCTCTAACAACAAACAAAAGCTTGGGAAAATAAATAAAAAAAACACCATGTCTTGGTAATTCTTTTATGAGGAAATACCATATCTACTGTATACTGGCTTCAGGAATTCAAAGTATTTACAGTACATTATAGAATCCATTTTGAGGAACTGAAATCTTCTTAATTATGGTCTACATGGCACTGTCCTCTAATAACATGTTAGGTTACGTTGTTCACACCTGATGGGCTAAAGACAATTCGAATTTATAACAACCTTCGCTTGCAAGAAAAAAAATGTGTTTTTCACAAAGTTGAGAGATCATTAACATGACTCCAAAGTTAATTTCTTGTGTCCTCTTTCTTTTTTAAATCGCATATTACTTTGGGAAAATTACAAGACTTTTTTATCTTGGTTTGGGTTTCTTGTTTTGGGCAGAGTCATCTCTCTTACCCATCTATAGTCGCAACCTTCTAACAATGCTCGATATGTAGCCTGAACCTATATTAACTTCAACAATCAGTGACAAATGCTTGATTTATGCTATAATAAGGAAATCCTTTGATATTCCGCCTTGGGTCTAGTTCTGCTCAATGATGAAAGAACATATTATGCATAAATGAGGAAGATCATTTTGCAACTTAATGTGACAAATATTCATGTAATTCTAATTATGGCAAATAGGCCGTACATGCAAATATGATACCTGTCTAAATATCAATACACCAGTCTGATGAAGCAGAATAATTGATGGCAATTAACTGTTAACTTTTTTTCTTTTTCTTGCAGTATGACAAGAATATTGGAGCGTTACGAGAGATATTCCTTTGCTGAGAGAGAATTTGCTCTAGCAGATATCGAATCAGAGGTAGACAGTTGTATACATCTTCTTGAGCTTGAGCAAGAAACGAAACAGATACTCGCTTATTCATCATTGAGACCTCATTCTTCTAAAAAAGCTCTTATCTTCTTCATATCACTTCATAATAATGTCTTCTTTTCTGATATATAAAATGTAGGGATCTTGGTCCCTGGAATATGGTAAGCTCAAGGCCAGAGTTGAAGCTCTACAAAGGACTCACAGGTATTGAGCATATCAATTACTCTGTGTACAACATTACAAGTACAATATAATGCCATTAGTTCCCAACTTGCAGGCACTATCTGGGAGAAGACCTTGATTCCCTGAGTGGCACGGAACTTAAACACTTGGAGCAGCAACTTGATTCTGCTCTGAAGCATGTAAGATCGCGGAAGGTAAGCTTTTAAATAAAAGCACAACACACACTATAATACTGTTAGCTGGTTTTTTGTATGCATTCTCAAAATGTAAGGCATTTTAATTGGAACATGAGTTCCAATTGTGAATCTGTAAGGAAGACACTTGCTGTAGAACTGGTTTCTTACAGGCGGTATGAAGTTGAGGAACTATGGTCATGGTGGATAAGTTTTGTAGTGTTTTAAACGTTAAAATTCGGTTAAAAAATATATGGCAGTCAGAACGAGCAGCTTTTTTTAGAAGTAATCATAAAATCAGATGATATTTCAAGAATCTTCTAGCCAAAATTTTAAGTTAATTTGCCTAACTTTTTTTTTTCATATGGAGTTCCAAACAATAGTCAACAAGGAGACCTTGTTGCTTGGCTTCCTAGGAAGATAGGAATAATCATAAAATCAGATGATATTTCATGCATGTTTTAGCAATACATGTGATGCATATCGTATTTCATCATACAGTATATTCAAACACTAAACATAATTGAGGAAGTTAATAAGTACGCTTTATAAGGAAGGCATTTGAAACTTGAGAGTTCATTAGTTTTTCAATTTGGCTCTTAATTAGTTCAATTTCATTTGCAACTTGGGGTAAGGTTTATGTCTGCCCCTCCTCTCCTGCCTAACCTGCTAAGGTGGCTTATAAAATATAATAATAATAATCGTTCAGGTTGTTGCGCGAATGTTCATTAGTAAACAATGTATAAAACTCAAGGCTCAAACTGATTAAGTCGAGTGAACTTAAAGTCTACAGGCTGTCAAAATGAAGTCACAAGTTAAAAAGATGAATATCATACACCAAAGAACTGAGGTGTATTAATATAATAAACAAACACACACAAATTCATCTTATTGGGTGTAAAAATGTACAACATATGTGCTTGGATATTTCAATATATTCAATATTAAAAAAAATAAGATCAAAAGTAAAGAAAAAAGGTTGTAGATGAACATAAGTCAAAACTCGCCTTCTTGTATGACAACTAACCGAATGGCAATTAGTTCATAAGAAATTACTTTATAGACTCATGTAAACGTCAGTAAATCAATGCAACAATTAAGTTCTTTAAGGAATTAAGATATAGTGAATGTAACACCTGGCCGGTTGAATGGCCAGGTGTATCGTTGGTAAGAACAGATGGCTGAACTGCATGTAAAACCTGGCCAGTTGAATGGCCAGGTGAAGTGCTATCAACGACAGGGAGGGGGGCATCGTCTTCATCATGTTGTGTATTCACCCTGGTAGTTCTGTTACAAACCAGTCAACAGAGAAAACTATTTTCGAATTGAGAGGAAGCCATTGAAGGCAGTCAAAGCTAGTGAGCCGAGGTTACCCTCGTCGACCTCCTACAACCTCCGGCGACCCTCGGCTACCTCCGGTGTCCACGACGGCGATTGGGTTAAGACAAGCAAAAGGGGGAGCTGGGGGCAGAAGAGGAACAGCAGGGAGCTAGAGCGACGCCGGGCGTCGACGACAACCCCAGCAACCCTCCGACGACGCCGGCGACGACTGCAAGCTTCGGCAACGACGATTCCGGCAACCCAACAACTTCGACGAACTCCGGCGAGCGGCGGATCGTCATCGGCGGCGCACGAGGTAGGATCCCATACCTCACTCACAAAGCTTAGATCTTTTTGAGTTTTTCGTCAAGGGAGGTGGCGAGGACGGCAGTACGGGGCTGTGGCGGCACCGGGGAGGGGTCGATTCAACCTCCGCCAGGCCGCCGGCCGCGGTGGAAGGAGAAAGGCAGCAGCTTTTTGCTGCTGCCATTTCCTATTCCCCTCCTTAGTTCCGGCCGAACCATGGCCTGGCCATGGCGGAGGAGATGGAGGAGGTAAGGTCGGCCAGCTGGGGCGGTGGCGGCCGACGACGACGGCTGTGCCGGCCGCCACCCAGGCAGGAGCAGACGACCGAACAGGTCGTCTTCCTGGGGAAGACGACCGGTTCGGTCCAGACATTTCCGGACCGAACCACCAAACCGAACCGAACCCGGTTCGGTAATATTTAACCAAACCCGGTCCGGTTCATGGTTAGACCGAACCCGGTTCAATAAATAAACCGGTTCAGGCAGACCGAACCCGGTTCGGTCCAATTATTATTGAACCGGTTCAATAATAAACCCGGTTCAATTTTATACAGTCGGTGGACATGCACCGTCAGTTAAAAATGCCTCAACTGACGGTCAAGCTTGACCGTCTGTGTATTTCGGTGCAGTTTGGTACATGCAGAGCCAGTTTGGTACATAGGCTCCTGTTATTGATTTTGGGCTCTTTAATAAATAATTTGAAGCCCAAACTGCTGTGTTATTGGTATATGTTTGATGTTATCGTACAATGGACATTTGTCCCTAATTGTTATGCTGATTGATAACAAAGGACCTTAATGATAAGGAAAACCCGACTAATAAACCTAGATGGTTTAGAGACATAATCATTTTATGGAAAATAATAAAATGATGACTTGAGGGCTGAGCTTGAGGGTTGGGGAAAACCTAATCAAGATAAAGACTAAAATGCCCTTGGGATTGGGAGTCTGTGTATGAGTGTGAGTGACTTCCGATCAAGCGACCGAATGACTATTAAGTCAAAGGTCAGGCTATCTGTTGAGCTATTAAGCCAACAGCTGTGAAAAGTGTGTGATGGATTCATACTGGTAATACTGTGATACCTATTAAGGATCACAAGGAATAGATGGGAGTGGTGTTGCATCTTCCGACTGATGGAAGCTCTGCCGTTTGTATCTCTCTATGGATTTTAGAGAGCATTCACATCTTCCGACTGGTGGAAGCTCTGTGTTATGGTACCTAATAAGGACCATCGTCTATTGGCCAGGCTTAAGCTGTTATATCTCTCTATGGATTTTAGAGGGAACAATGATATGATATTTTGGCCCATCTTTCTATGGATTTTAGAAAGCCTTTCTATGGATTTTAGAAAGAGTATTACATACTTATTTGGCCAGGCTTAAGCTGTTACCTCTTCTCTATGGATTTTAGAGAGAGCGTGCTTATTCTCTATGGATTTTAGAGAAAGCCATACATCCTGAGCCTTAGTTGCCAGGTGGTTTACTGTGCACAACATTGGAGACGTTAGCATCCTAGAAGGCTGCGTTTCCCGACCCACATCGAGTCTAGGAGCTGATGTGGAGCCAGACCCTTCCGACGGTCATACCTTCTAAGGTAAGGAATGGGCGAGGCAGTCACCCTTGAGAAATTCAGGGCGTGCCGTGATTACCGGTATTAACCGGAATGATAGTCACGGTGATTTCGTGCTGTCTGTCATGTAGGAATGACATTCAGTGAGTCTGTCTATGGGACAAAGACGTAATGATTGAACTTGAACATGGGAAGCAATAAAAGACTTGCTTGAAAGATTAATAAAAGATTCAAGTGGAATCCTGTAATAGGTTGCATAATATGTTAATGCAAATCCTAATTTGATGTGATGATGACTGTGTTATGGTATCCCACTGAGTATTTTTATACTCAGCATCCTTATGTGATGTAGGTGCTGCTGTGGAAGAGTGACTTCACGTGGCACTTGGGAGCCTGGTGGTGAGGACGTTCTGATTGCGTAGTATATCTCCTGCTACAGGTTTGTCCTAGAGTTGTATTAAGGCGCGAGCACCGACTGTTTCTAGTTTATTTTGAGATGGATGACAGACTTGCACTTAGAGGACTTGCTTTAGTTTAATCGACTTTGCATCTTGTATTAATATATGTATATATGGTTTTGTATCCATATTTGTGAACCCCAGTTATCACGGCCTAGATGCTTAGTCGAAAATTTTTCATCGAAAGATTTATCGTTTAGAGGAACAATCCTCGAGTTTTCCGCTACCACTCTGGTTTAAAAATGGTTTCTAAAACCCGGGCCGCGACAGTTGGTATCAGAGCATAACCTTTATTTGCAAGTCTGGAAGTCCTCTTAGGATATATCTAGTTATAGTTGTGGTTGTGAGTAGAAGTAGTGATCAGTGTTCTCATCCTGTAGGTTGAGATGGCACCTCGTAAGAGAAACATCCGGATGCTGAAAATTTCGGATATTGGCAGAAGTAAAGATAAAGAATGCCAGGCAGAAGAATCTCTACCTCCCCATCAGACCTTCCGTGAGGAATCCACGGAAAGCAGTGGGAGACAACGGGAAACCTTCCATGGCGCGTCGTCATCTAACTTGGGAGGTGACGGTGATGGAGATGTAATGGAAATGATTAGGGGTTTAGCACAAACAGTGCAGGCTCAGGTGAAACATCGTCCTGACGCCAGAAAGAAAGCAGAGAAAGAAAAGATAGCTCATCTCAAATTATTCCAGGGAATGGCTCCAGCTTTCACAGGGAAAGAAACTCAGGAAAAGGCTGGGAGTTGGGTAAAAGCTATCGAGAAGATTTTTGAATCTATCTCGGCGGAGGATGATAGTAAAGTTCGAATGGCGACTTTTGTTTTGACAGAAAATGCTGATCATTGGTGGAGTTCTGCCAAGCGCACTTTCTTTAAAGATCGGAAAGTTGAAGAGATTTCCTGGGAGGAGTTCCTAAAAGTTTTCAATGGGAAATATTTTCCGAGCCACGTTCGGAAAGAGAAGATGCGGGAATTCTTGGGTCTTAGGCAAGGAAATATGACCGTGCAAGAGTATGACAATAAATTTGTAGAGTTGGAGCGTTTCACCACCAAGATGGAAGATGATGGTGAAAGAATGGAGAAGTTCATTTATGGACTCAGAACTGGGCTGCGAGAGAAAGTCATGGGAGCCCGAACTACATCTTTTGCTGACGCCGTGGAGCAGGCGTATATTTTTGAGAAGAACCAGGACAGAAACAGAGAAGAACAGAGGGCTAATGCTGGTGTGGCCAAGAATGATTTTGGATCAAAGGCTAAAAGATTTAGAATTGATGCGGGGAGTAGCAAATTTGGTCAAGGACATAACTTCCAGGGTAGACAGAAGAGGGGTTTTGAGCCAAGGCGAAAAAGCTCAGGACAGACTAATGCTGGTCAGCAGAGGCCATTTTTCCAGAGACCACAACCTCAACCTCAGGGGACAAGTGGTCCATCAGAGTGCTACTCTTGTGGAAAGATTCACCCAGGGCAAATGTGTGAGGCAAAGGATCGCATCTGTTTTTTCTGCCATAAAAAGGGGCACATTGCCAGGTTTTGCCCTGAAAAGCAAAAGACTGCATAGCAAGGTGAAAGCAGTAGGCAGGCACAAACTCGTGTTTACTCAATTACTTCTGAGGATGCTCAAAAGAATGCGGTTGTGGAAGGTACAGTTTCTATTTACGACTTATGTGTAAAGGTGCTAATTGACCCCGGTGCAACTCATTCTTTTGTATCGGGTGTGTGTGCTTTAAGTTTAAACCACCCTTGTAGCATGCTAGATTCACCTTTACTTGTAATGACTCCTGTTGGTGACATTATTAGAGTAAGTGAGTGTCTTCTAGGAGTACCTATCCGTTTTGGAGATAAGTATCTTCCAGCTGATCTTGTCTTGTTAGACATGATTGACTTTGATGTAATCCTAGGGATGGATTGGCTTTCTGTATATACGGCATTAGTGGATTGCAGGAAGAAAAGAGTAACCCTTACCATCCCTGGGAAGGAATCTTTTATTTTTCAAGGAGTGAAGTCAGAAGATAATGCATGCATAATCTCAGCCTTGAAGGCACATAAGCTTCTTATGAAAGGATGTGCTGCCTATCTAGCAAGTGTAATCACCTTGGAATCAGCGCAACCGAATTTGGAAGATATACCGGTAGTGTCGCAGTTTTCTGATGTGTTTCCTGAAGAACTACCTGGTCTACCTCCTAGAAGAGAATTTGACTTCACAATAGAGCTACGTCCTGGAGCAACACCAATGTCCAAGGCACCGTACAGGATGGCTCCAGCGGAGTTGAACGAATTGAAGAAGCAATTGCAAGAGTTGCTCGACAAAGGATTTATTCGTCCAAGTGTCTCGCCTTGGGGAGCACCAGTTTTGTTTGTCAAAAAGAAGGATGGTTCACTCCGATTGTGCATCGATTATAGGATGTTGAACAAGGTGACTGTTAAAAATAAATACCCCTTGCCTCGGATAGATGATCTATTCGACTAGTTGCATGAAGCCAAAGTTTTCTCTCGAATTGACCTTCGCTCAGGCTATCATCAGTTGAGGATTCGAGATGAAGACATCCCTAAGACTGCCTTTAGGACCAGGTATGGTCATTATGAATTCTTAGTAATGCCCTTTGGAGTAACCAATGCACCTGCGACCTTTATGGATTTAATGAACCGGATTTATCATCCTTGGTTGGACCAGTTTGTCATTGTCTTCATAGATGACATCCTTATCTACTCGTCATCCTTCGAGGACCATGCAAAGCATTTGGAGCGAGTATTAGATGTGTTGAGAGGGCATCAGTTGTATGCCAAGTTTAGCAAGTGTAACTTTTGGCTAGAAAGCGTTAACTTCCTAGGGCATATTATTTCAAAGGATGGCATATCTGTTGATCCATCTAAGGTAGAGGCTATAGTCAATTGGGAAAGACCAAAAACAGTCACCGAGATTAGAAGTTTTCTGGGTTTGGCAGGGTATTATAGACGATTCATTGAAGGATTCTCTATTATTGCCTTACCTTTGACCAAATTGACATGGAAGGATGTGAAGTTTATATGGGATGAAAAGTGTGAAAACAGTTTCTTGGAGTCGAAGAACAGACTAACTAGTGCCCAATTCTTACTCTTCCTTCAGGAGAAGGGGGTTTGCTGGTGTATAGTGATGCATCTGGGAAAGGCTTAGGTTGTGTACTCATGCAGCAGGGCAAAGTTGTGGCTTATGGCTCAAGACAATTAAAGTCACATGAGAGGAACTATCTAACACATGACCTGGAGCTAGCTGCAGTAGTGTTTGCATTGAAGTTATGGAGGCACTATCTTTATGGTGTGCAGTTCGAAGTCTTCACAGATCATCAAAGCTTGAAGTATATTTTCTCTCAGAGAGATCTGAATTTGAGGCAAAGGCGTTGGCTTGAGTATATCAAGGACTATGACTTCTCTATAGCTTACCACCCTGGTAAAGCAAATGTGGTGGCCGATGCACTTAGTAGGAAGTCAGAAACCCTTGCTGCCTTTATGATGATCAAAGAATGGGAATTGCTAGAATCTATGGCAAGCCTACACATAGAACCACCATCCAAAGGAGGGAAGTCTTTTGTGGCCAACTTTGTGGTACAATCTGGAATCGTCGAAAAGATTATTGTAGCGCAAGCAACGGATCCAGAAGTTCAGAATTTACTCAAAAGGACAGGTTCGGTTAGAGGAGCTGATGGAGGTGTTCGATTCAACGGTCGATTAGTAGTCCCAGCTGTCTCAGAACTGCGCAGAGAATTATTAAATGAAGCTCATCATTCCAAGTATACCATCCATCCAGGTGGAACAAAGATGTTCAAAGATTTGAAGCGTAACTTCTGGTGGGATGGAATGAAGAAGGATATTGGCCAGTTTGTAGCCAGATGTCTCCCTTGTCAACAAGTTAAAGCAGAACACCAGCGACCTGGAGGACTTTTGCAGCCACTAGAGATTCCGCAATGGAAGTGGGAGCATATCACCATGGATTTTGTAGTAGGCTTACCTCCTACCCAGAAGAAGCATAATGCTATTTGGGTGATAGTAGATCGGCTGACCAAGTCGGCACACTTCTTACCAATTCGGTGGAAGCAGACTCCAGAAAGTTTGACTCAACTCTATATCCAAGAAATTGTAAGATTGCATGGTGCCCCTCTCTCCATAGTGTCTGATAGGGATCCTAGATTCACTTCACGCTATTGGAGGAGTATACAAGATGCTTTGGGCACTGCACTCAATTTCAGCACAGCATATCACCCTCAGTCTGATGGACAATCAGAAAGGACGATTCAGACCTTCGAGGACATGCTTAGAGCATGCGTGTTGGATTGGAAAGGTAATTGGGATGACCATTTACCCTTAATTGAATTTGCTTATAACAACAGCTACCAATCTAGTATTGAGATGGCTCCATATGAAGCTCTCTATGGACGTCCCTGTAGATCTCCAACTTGTTGGAATGAAGTTGGTGAGAAAGTCATGATCAAGTCAGAGATGCTTCAGCTGTGCGCTGACAAGGTGAAATTCATTCGAGAAAAGCTTCGGTTGGCTTAGGAGCGACAGAAACACTATGCAAACAGAAGGCGTAGAGATCTTGAGTTTGAGACTGGTGACCATGTGTTCTTGAAGGTCTCACCCACACGTGGAGTTTTGCGTTTTGGAAAGAAAGGAAAATTGAGTCCTTGGTTTGTAGGTCCTTTTGAAATCCTTGAACGGATTGGTAACTCGGCTTATCGACTTGCTTTGCCTCCTAAATCTGGATCAGGTACATAATGTGTTTCATGTCTCGCAGTTGAGAAAGTACTGTCGGGATGATGCACATGTGGTTGACTATTCCATGCTGGAACTAAAACCTGACTTGACCTATGAGGTAAAGCCAATCAAGATTAAGGACCGAAGGAATCAGGTACTCCGGAATAGAGCGATTCCGTTAGTATTGGTTCAATGGCACAATGATAAGTTTGAAGAACTCACTTGAGAGACGGAAGAAGAAATGCAGCGTGCTTACCCAGAGTGGTTGTAGAATCTACCTGAATTTTGAGGACAAAATTCTTCTAAGGAGGGAAGAATGTAACACCTGGCCGGTTGAATGGCCAGGTGTATCGTTGGTAAGAACAGATGGCTGAACTGCATGTAAAACCTGGCCAGTTGAATGGCCAGGTGAAGTGCTATCAACGACAGGGAGGGGGGCATCGTCTTCATCATGTTGTGTATTCACCCTGGTAGTTCTGTTACAAACCAGTCAACAGAGAAAACTATTTTCGAATTGAGAGGAAGCCATTGAAGGCAGTCAAAGCTAGTGAGCCGAGGTTACCCTCGTCGACCTCCTACAACCTCCGGCGACCCTCGGCTACCTCCGGTGTCCACGACGGCGATTGGGTTAAGACAAGCAAAAGGGGGAGCTGGGGGCAGAAGAGGAACAGCAGGGAGCTAGAGCGACGCCGGGCGTCGACGACAACCCCAGCAACCCTCCGACGACGCCGGCGACGACTGCAAGCTTCGGCAACGACGATTCCGGCAACCCAACAACTTCGACGAACTCCGGCGAGCGGCGGATCGTCATCGGCGGCGCACGAGGTAGGATCCCATACCTCACTCACAAAGCTTAGATCTTTTTGAGTTTTTCGTCAAGGGAGGTGGCGAGGACGGCAGTACGGGGCTGTGGCGGCACCGGGGAGGGGTCGATTCAACCTCCGCCAGGCCGCCGGCCGCGGTGGAAGGAGAAAGGCAGCAGCTTTTTGCTGCTGCCATTTCCTATTCCCCTCCTTAGTTCCGGCCGAACCATGGCCTGGCCATGGCGGAGGAGATGGAGGAGGTAAGGTCGGCCAGCTGGGGCGGTGGCGGCCGACGACGACGGCTGTGCCGGCCGCCACCCAGGCAGGAGCAGACGACCGAACAGGTCGTCTTCCTGGGGAAGACGACCGGTTCGGTCCAGACATTTCCGGACCGAACCACCAAACCGAACCGAACCCGGTTCGGTAATATTTAACCAAACCCGGTCCGGTTCATGGTTAGACCGAACCCGGTTCAATAAATAAACCGGTTCAGGCAGACCGAACCCGGTTCGGTCCAATTATTATTGAACCGGTTCAATAATAAACCCGGTTCAATTTTATACAGTCGGTGGACATGCACCGTCAGTTAAAAATGCCTCAACTGACGGTCAAGCTTGACCGTCTGTGTATTTCGGTGCAGTTTGGTACATGCAGAGCCAGTTTGGTACATAGGCTCCTGTTATTGATTTTGGGCTCTTTAATAAATAATTTGAAGCCCAAACTGCTGTGTTATTGGTATATGTTTGATGTTATCGTACAATGGACATTTGTCCCTAATTGTTATGCTGATTGATAACAAAGGACCTTAATGATAAGGAAAACCCGACTAATAAACCTAGATGGTTTAGAGACATAATCATTTTATGGAAAATAATAAAATGATGACTTGAGGGCTGAGCTTGAGGGTTGGGGAAAACCTAATCAAGATAAAGACTAAAATGCCCTTGGGATTGGGAGTCTGTGTATGAGTGTGAGTGACTTCCGATCAAGCGACCGAATGACTATTAAGTCAAAGGTCAGGCTATCTGTTGAGCTATTAAGCCAACAGCTGTGAAAAGTGTGTGATGGATTCATACTGGTAATACTGTGATACCTATTAAGGATCACAAGGAATAGATGGGAGTGGTGTTGCATCTTCCGACTGATGGAAGCTCTGCCGTTTGTATCTCTCTATGGATTTTAGAGAGCATTCACATCTTCCGACTGGTGGAAGCTCTGTGTTATGGTACCTAATAAGGACCATCGTCTATTGGCCAGGCTTAAGCTGTTATATCTCTCTATGGATTTTAGAGGGAACAATGATATGATATTTTGGCCCATCTTTCTATGGATTTTAGAAAGCCTTTCTATGGATTTTAGAAAGAGTATTACATACTTATTTGGCCAGGCTTAAGCTGTTACCTCTTCTCTATGGATTTTAGAGAGAGCGTGCTTATTCTCTATGGATTTTAGAGAAAGCCATACATCCTGAGCCTTAGTTGCCAGGTGGTTTACTGTGCACAACATTGGAGACGTTAGCATCCTAGAAGGCTGCGTTTCCCGACCCACATCGAGTCTAGGAGCTGATGTGGAGCCAGACCCTTCCGACGGTCATACCTTCTAAGGTAAGGAATGGGCGAGGCAGTCACCCTTGAGAAATTCAGGGCGTGCCGTGATTACCGGTATTAACCGGAATGATAGTCACGGTGATTTCGTGCTGTCTGTCATGTAGGAATGACATTCAGTGAGTCTGTCTATGGGACAAAGACGTAATGATTGAACTTGAACATGGGAAGCAATAAAAGACTTGCTTGAAAGATTAATAAAAGATTCAAGTGGAATCCTGTAATAGGTTGCATAATATGTTAATGCAAATCCTAATTTGATGTGATGATGACTGTGTTATGGTATCCCACTGAGTATTTTTATACTCAGCATCCTTATGTGATGTAGGTGCTGCTGTGGAAGAGTGACTTCACGTGGCACTTGGGAGCCTGGTGGTGAGGACGTTCTGATTGCGTAGTATATCTCCTGCTACAGGTTTGTCCTAGAGTTGTATTAAGGCGCGAGCACCGACTGTTTCTAGTTTATTTTGAGATGGATGACAGACTTGCACTTAGAGGACTTGCTTTAGTTTAATCGACTTTGCATCTTGTATTAATATATGTATATATGGTTTTGTATCCATATTTGTGAACCCCAGTTATCACGGCCTAGATGCTTAGTCGAAAATTTTTCATCGAAAGATTTATCGTTTAGAGGAACAATCCTCGAGTTTTCCGCTACCACTCTGGTTTAAAAATGGTTTCTAAAACCCGGGCCGCGACAGTGAATGTTAATGGTTAGTATAAAAGTTGTGAAGCAGTGGGTCTAGAATAACCAGCTTCCTCGAACATTTTAGGTGTTTGATATATATATGTAGGGTTAATCAACTTCCAATATGAGCTCTTTCTAAGATAAACTCAATATGTTTGGTAAGAAGTAAACTCGTGTTTGGATGAAACTTGCTTTGGCACTGATAAAAATATATGGATTGGTATTTTTCGTGCAGAATCATGTCATCCATGAGACAATATCTGAGCTTCAGAGAAAGGTACGGCTCTTACACATTACTCCCTGTCCCATATTAATTGGCTATGTGCATTTTTTTTTATACAATTAAGTTGTTTATAGTGAAAAGCTTTCTTTTAACAAGGTGGACACATAAAAATGGCCAGAAAATTAGCAATTCAGCTAATACTGTGACGAGTCTTAAGAGAACGTTTAAAGTGGCTTTTCCCAATCAGTCGTTTATGACTCAGTTTATTGGTTGGTCCCTAGATGATTGCTTTATCCCCTTCAATCCTTTTTAGTGCAGTAAATGCTTACTGTTTGTATATTTACTACTCCCTCCGTTCAAAACTATTATTAACAGAAGGTTTTTTAAAATGAACTAGTTTTAGCTCATTTTTGAAAAAACGGAGGGAGTATTTTATATGCAAACAATACATTTTTTCTATTACTAATGACCGCAAGCTGCGGTATTCAGCCTCGCGGAGTTGTAGTCTAGCCTTGAGTCCTTGACCAGGCTGCCCTTGGTGTGGCCAGCAGGGACCTGACCTTAGTAGATATTTACTGTTCAAATTTCGAAGTAACTTCATATTGTTCATCACGGCAGCTGGCCGTCGCACTATGGCATGCATCCTGGTTAGTGGCCACGGCCGGGTAGCGACCAGCCGGTTGTGGCATGGTCATGGCCAGGCTACCTATGGCTTTGCCGTCGGCGACTGGCCAAAAAGAAAATGGAAATGGAGCAAGAAGGGAGAGGTGGCGACGGAGGAGAAGGGCGTCAGGCGGAGGTCATAGCAAGGCAGTAGCCAGTAGGAAATTATTAACACTAAACTTTTCGGGACCCATTGATTTAAAAGGGTCCCAATAAGGACTGAGGAAAAAAATTGTCAAAATTTCCTGTCTCCTATAGTTAATCAAGAAAAAAGAGAACTAAAATTTTCGCCTGAGGAGATGGCATTGGCAGCCCAATATACATTGCGGTTCACATATACGAGTCACAATATGTGGGAAGGAAAACACATTGGCAGCCCATTATACATGACATTTTTGCTATTTATGCAGGGGAAGGCCCTGCAAGAGCAGAATAACATGCTGGAAAAGAAGGTAATCAACCTACTCCCTCCGTCCAAGTAATGACAATTGAATATGTAATCCTGCCTCTCTTTTTTTTTGGATCTGTGGAATCTTAATTAAATGCACTCCCTTTGATTTGGACGGTGGATGTATATTTTTGAAGAAAAAATGCTTCTTCTCCCGCATTATTTTCACTATGGAAAATGCTGTGGCCCACATTTCCGTTCCTTTCACCACACAGCACGTGAGGTTGGCCATGAAAGGTTCTGTGCTAATATTCTGTTAAGCAGGTTCAAGAAAAGCACAAGGCAAATGCCCAGCAGACTCAGTGGGAAAATCAAAGTCAGAATCAAAACTCAGCACCCTTCTTGTTTTCACTCCCTCTTCCTACCCTAAACATGGGGTAACTCTCTCTCTCTCTCTCTCTCTCTCTCTCACCTTCTAAACGAAGCAGGTGACTTGCTTAGAAGGTAATTACTCTATCAAGGTCAATTAATTATGACCAGTAAATGAATAAAAAAGGCCAGTAAAGGAGTGAACAAATGCAGGAATAGGAAGACTTTAAAAGATTTAACCATTCATGGTGAATTACATCAAAATTTTCTAGATGGACAAGAGGTCAAGAGGTCAAGACCCATAGAACAAATTTATCTGCATGCTAAGAAATCTTTGTCCCAATCTCTATTATCTGTCTTAAAAAGGTCGTGGGACTGAGACATTCGATTCCATCAAATGCTTCACAAAATAGATAAATCGAGATAACTTAGATTAAAAAGAATGATAACTTAGATTAAAAAGAATGATAACTTAAATCGAGATTACTAAACAATGATAACTTAGATTAAAAACATTGACTGTATACTCTATAGTTAGTGCGATTGTTTTATATGCTTATATGTGTGATGCAGAATTTATCAGCAAGAAAATGTCACTGAAATTAGAGAGCAGGAAGAAGCTCGGCCTCTTCCCCGCAGCAATAGCCAAATGCCGGCTTGGATGCTTCGTCATGCAAGTGGCTAGAATAAAGAGGTCGAACGGACCCTGCTTCTGTAATAGTAATAAATATGAAGCAAGGATTCCAAGGCCATAGATGGAGGCTTAGTGATAAATATGAAGAAAGTCTTCCAAGTACCTAGATGGAGGCTTATCAGGGCATACGGAATATGAAATAAAGGCAGGATGTGAGGAATATGGTTCGTCCCTATAATGAACAAAGTCTTGGGTGCTGTAAGACCAGAGCTAGCTGGAAGAAGACACCCTGAATTTGCCTGTTCTATTGATGTTTGTCGATATTGTTGTATTTATGCCTAAGAAAAGGTTGATAAATGGAAAGCCAGGCCACACTATGTATGTCCATTCTAACTCACTATAAATGCATCGCATGCCTTTGCACGTAAAATCCGCTCAAGACCCTGTCACTTACAATTTCGTGAACCCAAAAAGCTAATCACTTTTGTCAAACATATGCAATAAGTGATAACAATGACCGAGAGGGTATCATTTTTTTTAGTAAAAGAAGGAGAGAAAATCAATCATACTCGGTAAATGGACATCTCCCAAGTAATGAAAACCCAATCTGGAATCTGAATTAGCAGCGACGTTGCCCTCGACATATGGTGCTGACGGCTGTAGTGTTTTGAGACCTGGGAGAACAAATATCAAAGCTACCTTCAACCACATCTCATGTAGCACCATGATCATACATGTCAGAAACCACAAGTTGGGAACGATTGTCACTGATTAAACTGGGAACTACATATGAAAAAAAGAACCAACAGACATTTAACTAGTGAGGACTGAAGTCACAACATTTGTCAAGTGGTGAAGCCCATCCAACCACTGGTATGCTGGTTGGGCCTCTATCTGTCTAGGCAGAGGTCCCAATTACAATTTGGGCCTGTGGCACCTTGAGGGAAAGGTTTTTTTTTATCCAAAAGAAAGAGTGAACTAGTGAACTTTTTGTACCGAAGCATGGTCAATTTCCCCTGATTGAAGGGCGTTTAAGCGAAATAAGTTCATGAGAAAAGAAGAGCAAAGAAGACGGGTTAGAGAGAGAGGAGCAGCGGCGAGACCATTGGCGCTCCTATGTAATGGTCCCTCTAAAGGGCCGTTTGGGGCGTGATTATTGCAAAACATCCACAGTAGATTTTGGGCATCTACTGTAGCATCTATGTTTTTTTTTACATCTAGCTGAAACACGTCCTGAGGTGTTTTAGCTGGATATATAAAATACCTGAATGCTACACTGTAATAAAACATCCAGATTGGATGTTTTGCTTTTAATCATACCCCAAACGGCCCCTAAATGGCATGGCCATCTAGTATAACACCTTAACAACGCATGGTTATTATCATTTTTTTATAAATCACTTATATAAAAAGTCATATATCATGTAGTAGCATAATTATGTTATTTCAAAGTCGATCGGAAGGGAGGGGAAAATAGTAACTATGGGATTCAAAAAAATAATAGAATCTCATATTTGATGGTTCTAATTGAAGTTTTGAAACTTATTGTAATAGGTATATGAAAAAATCTTTTTGGGCTCTAATTTTATGTAAATAAAAGTTGGATAAATTGCACTTGATCTCTATGAATTATGGTAAAATTGTACTTAATCTGTCACACCCCGAAATTTCAAGCCTCAACGGAGTGCGGAAGTTGACCTTAAAACGAGAAATTCTTGAAGCAGAATTTCGGGAACGCAACTGAATACCCATTCACCAGTCAGCCACAACATCTCAAAAGGATGTGTAATTGAAACCACTCAGTCATATTAATCAATATTATTTAACCATATGAAATAAAAATTCTTAATCTCAAATTATCCCAAAATAAAAGTCATTAAAATATCTTAACAAAATCACTAAAATTTTATGGCACACAGGCCATTAATGTCACAGCTATTTATTTCAAAAGCAACATAAACTTCGTAACTTTCTTATTGTAATCCTTGAGTTTTTTCTTCTCCTGCGACATTCTCCAAATCTAATCTTTATCCAAGCCTGCATCACAGGATGCATGAGTATTCCGAAGAAATACCCAGTAGGATGCAAAACTCACACAAATACAAAAGATACAATATATAACAACAATGCATAAGATTTCAACAACAACTGACAAATCAGCAATATCGATATCCAATATAAGGAATTGCATTACCAGAAATCATCATCAATCACTAAGACTCCAAAACAGCTAGAATGTATGGAGAGAATATAATTAATCAATTATCCAAACATTGAGAGTGCATAAGAAAAACATCATTCACAGAGACTTCAACTATCACAAGCGTATAGAGCTACAACTCTCACTCTCATATATCACCACTTCCATGTGGTTTCTTGCCAGACTGTCCTAGAGGTTCTCTCCTTGAAACCCACTATCATGTCTAGAATACTGGTTATATCAGTACTTATGGAATGCCTCTCTTTGGGCGGGAACCTAACGAGGGTTCAAAGATATATTCTCTTAACACAAGGACTTTTTAGTCTTATTAACTCTCATCCTGGCATGGTCTCTTAATTCAGGGGCTTTTGAGTACTATTAACTCTCTCCCTAGCTGAATTTCTTAACTTAGGGGCTTTTAAGTATTATTAACTATCTCCCTAGCTAAATTTCTTAACTTAGAGGCTTTTGAGTATTATCAACTCTCACCTTAGCTGAATCTCCCTTAACGCATGGGCTGTTGAGTATCATTAACTCTCGCCCTGGCTGAGTTTCTCTTAACACAGGGGCTATTGAGTATCATTAGCTCTCACCCTGGCTGAGTTTCTCTTAACACAAGGGCTATTGAGTATCATTAGCTCTCACCCTGGCTGAGTTTCTCTTAACACGGGGACTATTGAGTATCATTATCTCTCACCCTGGCTGAGTTCTCTTAATCCAAGTGCTTTTGAGTATTCTACAACTCTCAACCGAACGTAGTCTCTCCTAATCTAAGTACTTTTGAGTATTCTACAACTCTCAACTGGATGGAGTCTATTATGGCTTTTACCAGCATAATACGAATGTCTTCACTCAGGTACTATTGAGACTACCCATCTCTCATCTTGGGAAACTAATTTACCTCTCTTTGGCAAAATCTCACAAGGTTCTTATAACGAATCTCTGATGTAACTATTTACTCGAAGGAAAGGTATCCTCTATGGAGAACATATTCATTCTGATAACTAGCTCACGAAAGAAGTACAACAAAGATTTCGATACTCTTTCAAAAGTCTGACTCACTAAAAGAGTACCAATGAAATTACGCAATCTCTATTGTCACACATCTAACCATAGAAGTATCAAAATAAAGTGTCGACAACAACAGAAGTGTCACACATTACTTTAACATAGGTGAAACTATTCCAATACTCAACTCAATCATAGAAACATTGATCCAAACTTCAAGGTTTAAGACTTTAGTCAAAGGGGATGATGGTTTGGCTTCCAATTGAAAACGTAGTCTTGTCAATATCAACCATGAAACACATAGGACTTACTAAATACCAAACTACCTACTATTAGCCCATGATATTTAAGTATTATACTTAGTCCATTATGCTGTAATTCTTTTTGGAAGATCTTACATAACACATATTACTTTCATAGTATACTTATTCTAGCATAGGGTAATGTTTTGTTAAAGTTTCTCCAACTTTTACCCTAATTACAATATTCTGTTTTTACATATCAGTTGAATTCCGGCTCTTCCCAGTGTCAGCACAGATTGAATTACTCTTTGAAATTTTTACCGTATATAGTCCTTTGAGTCTAGTTTCTAACCCAATAAACAGCATATTTTTTCGAGTTTATTTGAATTAGTTATGAATTATTTACTACAGACTATTAGCACAAAAATAGTTCTAGCCGAGATCAAGACTCTTAAATTAAACTTGATTATCTCACTTAATAACATATTATATATAATAATATATCATTAACAGACCATATACTCCCCTTCTAGATCAATTACAAACCCTAGGATTATCTAGAATTACTAAAATTCACCCCTTTCTCATGTTACATATTATATATCAATTGACCCCTATATCTTCACATATAAGAGCATGTTCATAATCAACTCATGAATAGAAATACCACACATATTTATTCTCAAACAAGGTTACATATTTGACATCAGAACTTGAATCATAAACATTTATATGATTAAAATAAATCACAAAAAATAGTGGTAAAATCATCCTACACTTAGTTTCACAAAAGTATCACCTTTTACGCGTCATTCGCCTTCTTCGCTTCGTAGTGATGCCTCCGCTCCAAGCTTTGGATGAAGACTCACACCAAGAAGAGGCTTGAGAGAAGGGTGAACGTGGGAAGGAGAAAAGCACAAGCTAGGGTTTGATATAAATCTCACAAGCCCTCCCCTCTCATGGGTTTATATAGAGTGTAGGGTTTCCACCTCGTATGCAAATCCTTCCTTATCATAGACTCTTTCCTCCAATAAAAATCCTCTAAAATCCTCCAAAATCTCTTCATGAACATCCTTTCCAAGTTTGGTTAGGATCTGGTATCTTTTTCTCAAGAAAATCCACTCAAAACGCAATTTTCGTATTCAATGCCATTGTGATCTATCGCATACCCAGACGATTAATCGCGTCCCCGCCAGATCAATCGCATACCCCGACTGCATACCAAAATTCAAACTAATATAACTTTATGCTCCGAACTCCGATTTGCTCATCGTTGGTGGCGTTGGAAAGCTCTCTTCACATACTTTAACTCCAAAGTGCAAAACATAGCAAAACAAACATCAAAATTTAATATTTTTAGATCAATTAATTTTAGTAAGCACATAAATTTTTCGGGTGTTACATAATCTCTATGAATTATAAAAATATGCACTCAACCTATTTACAACTTAATTATCGGATAAATTTACCCCTGATATCTCTATCAATTTTACTTCAATTTTAGGGTCTGTAGTAGGCCATGAAGACCATGGTAACTAATTTTTTTACATTGGAGAAAGCAAGGCCAATGCATTGCCATTGTTGAGTAATATGTTAATGGTATGTGTGCACATTTGCTAGGTAAAAGAAGGGGACGACGAATGAAGGAATAATGTGGATTTATTAGTAAAGAGAAAGGATAAACTTATCTCGTTGTATAAGTCATAGGGTTAAGTACAATTTTGCCATAATACATAGGGGTCAAGTGCAATCTACCCTAAAAAGTTTTTTGTGCCAATGTAGAATTCCCCCTCTTAGAAATGATGCTTTCTGCCTAGGAGAAATTTCAATGGTTCTTTCCAATGGACATGCCATAACAGGGCAATCTGTCAACCACTAAGGAATCTTGTGAGGCCCGCAACACAATCGCAGTTAGGGTGTCTGATGTTATAAATATATCTTACTGCTACTATCTTATGGATGATCTGTGTATACCTTTTGCAAAGATGATAATAAAGTAGAAGAGTTTATGATCGAATCAAGCGAAACACTTTGTCCTTAAGACAGAATTCGCCCTCCCTACGGTGCTTAGTACTCTTGGGCGTCTGCCTCCTAGGATAAGACGATCAACCACGCGCTGTAGGAGCACTCCAAACAGCACGCGCAGCAAACCACAGTGTGCAATGCTTTCACATAAGGAAAGAGGAGGAAGAAGATGAAGTGCCGAAAAAAATCCGTAAAAACCCGTTTTCTCAAGCTTTATAGAAATCCCGTTCAAGCCCATTGAAAACACATTGTTTCTCATTAAAGCCCGTTGAAACCCTTTCCCATTAAACGGACGCGTCCGTCCGTTAATGGTCATAAAAATAAACCGGACCCATTTTGGTTGAACCAAAATAAATTAGAAAACCAAACCAATTAAATTTGTCCCAAAATAATATTATCTTGTTGACCCAATACCACCTGACCTGGCCGGCCACGCGCGCGCGTGTGGGTTAGCCCACCTAAGTGCATGGGTTCAACATCTCTCTCCCCCACAAAAGTGGGGTGGCCCTTGGGCCTAACTTCAAAGGCCTAACTTAGACCTTATATACCATCAACAACACCTCCTTTGTGTGGATGTTAGACTATTCATTCCTTTACCCAATTCACTCATTCAAACTATGTGGGTTTTAATGGGTTCTAACTCCAACATCCACTTCTAGCATCTGAATCTCCAAAGGGCGGCAATACTGAAAATCGGCTTTAGGCATTATGACTCTAGAATCTGGGCGGACCTGATTGTCTGTCCGATTTCCCTCTGGTTGTCTGAAGAATACTCTTTTACATACAACAAATTGGTAAAGAAATAACCCGCTGGCCACCAGTATAGGCGGCGTGCCTCCTTGCATTGAAGGATTAGGGGAATCCTGCAGAACACTGGCCCTCCTTGTGTTGTGTTGGAGGGTGTTTCAGGTGCAGAGCATCCCTCACCTTCTTTGGACCTCCATTTATGTTCCTGGCACGGCCTAGCATGCGAAAAGCCTCACCTGAACAGACTAGGCAGCCCGGGCACATTTGTTTTGCTATCAGTGACTTGTTCAATGTTTCAGATTATCATTATTTAGGGTGGTTTTCCTCGTCATATTTCCATATCATAACGTCGAAAGTTCCCAGGGGATATGGTTTTAACTTGCTTCGGACCTCCAGTGTCAATAGTAACTCTTTGTCGATGAGGATTTTAGTGGTGTTTCAACTCCTAATGCGCAGAAAAATGCATAAATTTAGGCTCATACCGTACTCATTAGACACCCGGAATGCTTGAGTAATGCTAAGCCCGCTCACAATGCTATGGACGAGACGCACGCAGGCTCAGGAGTGGAGCCTACAGATAGGACCTATCTATAGCTGTATGCATTATGCAAACGAATGCGACCAGGTTTAGCATTTTCATTCGCCACCTTATCAGCCGCACACGATTGGGTATCAAATCAAACTGCAACTAATAAGAGTCTAACATCAATTAGAAACTGCTCCGGAGGCAACCAAATGAACAAAGACTCGGTGCATGAACGTTAATTGTACAAACACATTTAGTGCTCACAACAGGTTTTTAACACACTTTTCATGGTATAAGTTCATTACAACAACCGGCATATACTTTGAACTTACCCATAAATTATCGACTACAGTTGCTCTACGTATGCACAAACTCTAAGCATTTCAAGCCGTGGTTCCTAATTCACCTTTGCTCTTGCAGGCTTTATACAATCTTTTGACGTTATTAGAACCCTTGGAACTGTGGAATTAGATCGCAAAGATATCTTATTCAGTTTCGTCCAACACCATTTCCTGCAGAAAGAAATCAAAGAGTATGTAAATCCTATGTGAATATCTATTAACGACATACTCGAGAAGACAAAGCAATAAATAGAAGATATATCTCAAACGTAAAATTAACGGTCGTTGGAGATTATTTCAATTGTAGGGCTGCCTTCCTTCTGTTCCTATGTATAATTATTCTTGGAAACTTATTGGTTGCGTATTTGATAATGTGGTAAAGAACAGTATAAGATCCCCAGGCCATTTTCAAAGCAAAATGTGTCCAATATATGTCACAGCTTGCAACTTAGCAGATTATGGATCCCTCAAATGATCATTGACTTGCCGGCCCAAAATCTCTTCCATCCCCTATTCTTATGGCTTAAATATATATCAATGATATTGGCATTGGTTGATGAAGTTTAGCTCTTGCTTCAAATCTGAGCATATCATGTAAGAGTCATTTTGGCTAATTATAAAATACAACAGAAAATTACGGTCGCAGTTGTTTGCACAGACCTATTCCAGTATTTAAGAGACTATTGAAAGCTACTACAGACCAAATTTGTTCCAGATTTATCATATGAAGAAGCAAAATTAATTTCCCAATACATAAGACGAGATACTATATCCAACAAATTTAGATATAGAAGAATATGTAGTAATGGCCAAAAGAAAATTACACAAAAAAATTGTTTACCTTGCCACATACTGGACAGTTGTCACTCCTCTCCATCCACTCATATATACAGCCAAGGTGGAAATGGTGAGCGCACTTAGTCATTATTTTAGGGTTTTCAGCCGTATATTCTGCAAAGAAAAATAACTACTTAAAGACAAAGTTAATGTGTTGAAAAGTTATAGCAACATAAAATCATCAAGTTGTTAAAGCTACTACTGAAAAAGATATGAAGAACAGTCATAAGATATTCAGAGATGATAAGTTGATTGCACTTCCGTTCATATTAGAAAGACAAATATGATGAAATGCTGTAACTGATAACTGGAAGAACGAATGTATAATTTTGTACCTTCCAGGCATGTGGGGCAGACATCTTCATCTTCTGATGTTGCAAGTATATAAGTATCTCCACCAATGACTCTTGACACTGGGGGTATTACTGAAGAAGGGGAAGTCTTCGATCCACCTACGATGCCTGAGCCATTCCATTTTCCTGTTGTGCCTAGAGAGTCTAAACTAGAAGAACTGCTACTCCCGAGGGTTTTAGATTCCTCATTGCAGTGGCTGGAGGTTTTCTCTCGCCTTGATACCAATCTATCTCGTGGATATCGAGAACATCTTGGATCATCATAAGGCAAAGGCCTCGGAGGGGGCCTGAATGTGTCCGACATAGAAATATCAGATAATGAAGATGGAACCACTTGAGAGGCCAATGGAGTTATCCCAGGGATGGATGAAGGAACTGCATGAACTTGCCTTCTTCGGAACAATGCAAAATACTGCAAAAAAGAAAAAAAAATCATTCAACTGCTCATCCAAATGAAAACTTGTATAAGGGATCCAATGTCACTAATTTTGCACATACTTATGACCTAATTACTGCGAAATCAGATTCTTACCTTATATACTGATATTCATTAAATAATACGGAGTAAATAACAGACAAGAGTCTGAATGCTTGAAATGGTAAAATGTTCATAGCATTGTCTTCCCATTCAACATCGGTTGTCACCACATGGCAAAAAAGTTCACCGTATTATAGCACATTCCATGTATGTATAATATGCATCTATTTTGCACCAGCATTACATATTCTTTTAGCGTTGCTATACTCTTATTTGGAAGAACGATATCAAGTAAACTGCAAGTCAAGGAATCGATCCACAACAAAAGCAAACAAAATGCAAGTCAAGTGAACCCTAGGAAGCACCGATACGGATACGGCGATACGATACGATACTGGTACGGCAATACGGCAATTTTTAAAAAGTCCCGATACTATACGTTGGGGATACGTTTATTAAAAAAATATTTTTTATATTTTTAAACACATTTTAAGTTGGTCCTTAGTGTCAAAAGTCAATGAACATAGTAAATAAATTTTATAAAAGAAAAATACAGAAGAAATCAGAAAGCTAGCACTTTGGCTCATCATTTTCCAACATTTTGATGAACAAAACAAATTACAAACAACATAATTACCATTTCATCAATAATTTGAGCACGTATGATCAAAACAAAACTAGATTAAAAATAAACCCAGAAAACACAACAGCAATCAGAAAGCCAACTCCTCATTTTCCATCACAGTCCGAGAATCAAACATACATTTCCCAAATCAATCACACAATCAACCTGCATTGATGCAATAACCACAAACCAACAAGCTCGAATAAATCCAATACCTCCGGTCAAAAGAATCATCAGCAGAACATCCCAATGCAACCACCCCAAAATAAATTATATTTTTGAAAATAAGCATAATGAGGAATAAAAATTTCATATAAAATAATTATCCAAAAAAAAAAGATTTCATATAAAACGTATCGGCCCCGTATCTGAAACATATCGGAATTTTTTTTTAAAAGACACGCCACGGATACGCAGGCAGCCGTATCAGTGGCGTATCCGTATCCGATACATATCGGATACGGATACGTGAGCCAAAATCCCGTATTGGTGCTTCCTAGAGTGAACCTGAATGAAACTTTCATTGTAGTAGCAAAAATTCAAATACCAACATCAAATACAAAAATCTTAGATATAAACCAATATCATGCAAAGTCAGATTGCCTGAGTATGCAGCTTAGCACGCATCTTCTCTCAACAACCTTAGGAATATTCCTAATTTAGAAGTCTGTAACAGCATCAGTTTACTTTCCACAAAAGGCCTTTTAAAAGAATGGTTTACTAAATCGTACAGATAATAGGACATAGAATTCCTTTGCGAGAGAGTGGGAACAATATGGCCAAATTTCCCAAACCAACTGTCAAGTCTCAACAAGCACAATATCGTGAAAGTAGATAATAAAGCATACCATGTTGGCAAAATGTTGAATGACACATCTGAGGCAGACACATTGTCTGAGGAAAACACTACCAGTCGACAAATTTTCAAAATCTTCCATACGAAAGCAGCAGCAGACAGCACCCATATCTAGTTTGCTTGGTTAACAGGAATCTCGATTAAAAATATGCAGCCTGCTCTGTGATATACTCACAGAATCTCTCCTCCAGAATCAGTAGAAACCCTCGTCAGCTAGAGGACTTGTGGCTGCAATAATACGCAAATCCACCCCCCTTTATCTCTCCCTCTTTGACCTACTAACAGAAGAGCTCAGCAAAGACATGGAAGCAGTGTACACTTGAAGTGGCTCTTCTTCACCTGTAAATTGCCAAAAAATATGCGTTATAGCAAAATAACTAGTAGACTCTACCTATACAAATTCAATTATGTCAGAGATGCAGATATCATGAAGTACTCTAACAACAGATGGAATTTTTAAATGCAAACTTCAAGAGATGAGAGCTTTGACACACCAAGGCGTCAAATTCAATGAAAAATGAAAATGTCGGAATGAAAAATGAAAATGTCGGATGACAAACTTGAAGACAATCTACCATAATTAAATTGGCCTAATATCTGAACAATGACGATAGTAAGAACCCATTTCGCCACTGATCAACGAGGCCATGAATTGCCCGATTCTAATTAAAATCAGCTACAATATAATAAGAAAAAAGGAAGAGACAAAAAAGAGAACCTGACTGCGGCCGAGCTTCTAATCGGCCGATGAACTCATTCTCTTTCAGATCGAGTTTCTCAGGTGGGTATTCCAAGTTTTGGACGATAAGTACAAAAACGAAAACAGAGACGAAAACAGAGAAGCAGACGGATTGAAAAAGTGCAGAATTTTGTGGGTTACTGGTTACTGGTTAGCCATGGACAGGATGCACCTAAGAAGTCCATCGCCTCCGCAGGCTCTTTGCTCATGATTTGCAGGAAATGGAGGGTCCCCCCTGCTGGGCCTTGTTAGCTAGTGATTCCACATGCCTTTTGGAGTCAACACCCGAGCAGAACCAGACCCACTTGTGACTTGTGACTCGTGTAACATGTTAGAATAGTGTCGGGCGTAGGCAGAACACTAGGAGGAACTAGACACATTTGTGAGTTGCGTGGCATGTTTTTTTTTTTTTTGGATATACGAGTTGTGTGAAGAGTATTGGACATATAGAGAAAGCAAAGCCATTTGACTCTTCCTAGTCTCCCTGTTCGCCCTCCTTGAGTCCAAGACTGTCCAAGTCCTTATCAGATCATGCCTGCCTTTTGTATGCCGACCGCAGCTTAGGTGAGAGGTCACGTCAATATGAAGGGGAGGTGGGTTTATAAAGATACGGGATGGAACTAGGGAGATATATTTTGTTTGAGATTAGGGGCATAGGGGGTGGGTTGAGTTGCTGTTATGTGAAGTCAAAACATGGTGGTGATCTGAAAGCTTGGTGCAGTTGGTGGGTGTATTTAATTCCCAACCTCTCTTGTCCTAGCTACTTGTGCATCAGGTCATTAGCGAATGATACCCTTTTCAATCGCATGTCGCTCAAAATGTTAATGATCGGCAAAGAGTGTTATATGAATCTATCTTGACTCTGTTGGAGTCCAAGGTGACTCTGTGCATTTAGAGTTTTGGATTTCCCTTAAAATGTTAATTACAATGTAGTTGTGTAGATTTTACTTATTTTAGGGGTTGTTTGGGAGGCCATTTCCCACTTCATTTCCCACAATTTCTCATCATTTTCTACTAAAAAGTGTTTGAGAAGTCATTTACATTTAGTAGGCGAATGACCATAATGTTCATTTTCATTCTCTAGGTAAATGTACTCACGAGGACATTCACTTGTCAAATGGGTTTTTAAATAAGAATCTTGTGACGAATGACCATAATTACCCTTTCATTATTTATGTCTTCCTTTTGAATCTCCGAAATCCATGCTTCAATCATTGAATGAAAATAAATTTTTTTTTCCTTTCCTACAATCTTCAAATGGCCTCTCAAACAGCCCCTTACTATAAAGAGAAGTTATAGAATACTGACGGTGGGAAAAACCATGGTGGTTCTTTGTGTAATGAGGGGGAATTATACCTCGTGGAGATTTTGTTTCGAGGATATACAACAAATCAGACCACCGCCAACCAAATCAATCCACCTCAAAGACAGTTTTGTATTAATGACGGACAGGCCACCTGATTAGAATGTAGAACTTGTAATCACGTCATAGAGTACATGTCTCCTCCTCTTTATAAAAAGCCTACATTACAATGATCATGAACAATGACATCTTCTAGCTAATTTAACACACCGTGCATAGTATGTAATAAAGAAAGAAAAAAGAAAGAATTCCAAATATAAAATAAAGAAAAGAGGAAAGCATAGACATATTTTTTTGGCAACAGCATAAAGAGATAGGCATCAAACAGAATGAATACATACAGCTTAAATTTATCCCAACATAAGCAAAAAACGGTTTAGAAACCCTTGGTTCGTCAAGCCGTATATTATACCACTGCCTTTCCCCGAATGTGGTTCACAAATGAAATGAAATATAGGCTTTGTATATGTAAAAACTAATCTGTTGGCCAGTTAATGGCTGCATTTTTTTTTGTTTCAAAAAGGCTACGTACTTCTGGCAATTACCTGGCCTACTTCTGTGCATGGAATGCCAGCTCGCCGATATATCGGCGATATATCGGTATCGGACACAAACCGATACTCCAATATATCGGTTTCGGACCGATATATCGGCCTTTTTTGAAAAAAAAAATTATTTTTTTTTAAAAAAAAAATTTTGAAAAAAAATTTTTTTTTTTTTTTTGGGAAAAAAAAACTTTCATGTTTGTTTTCTATCCTTTTATGCATATTTTGAAATCTATTCTTTGTTTAAATTAGTATAACTCATTTTAGAAGTTAGATTTTGAAAATATATGATAAAAACTAGTTTTTGACGACCGATATTTTTTTACGCAATATCTCCAATATATCTCCGATTTATCTCCGATATTTCGTCTCTTAGGCCGACCGATATTTTACCGATATCCGATACGACATTCCATGCTTCTGTGGCGCCCCGATGGGCCTTGTCTACAGCAACAACCACTGACAGATTGCCCATCTGTCGGAGCTTCCTCCAAGACGGCCGCCCTCGTCAGTCTCTACTCCGCCTCCTCTCATCAGCACCCGACTTCTTGCTATCCAAGTTGTATTTCGGACACCGGTGGCGCTGTTCACACTCGCCTATATGGAATCAGACGAGGTATTACTAGACGCTAGCACGGCATTGATCGGCCTGAGCTCTGGCTTCATCTTTGCGGCAGCGGTGTTGGTGACATCGGAGATCTTCGGATCTGAGAGCTTTGGGGTGAACCACAACATAGTGGTCACCAACATTCCGGTTGGCTCGCTTGTTTAAGGGTCCCTGGCGGCCCTAGTCTACGACCGCCATGGAATGGCCACCTCGGGAGGCAGGGGATTGACGGGGGAGGCCATCGTCTGCATGGGAAGCCAGTGTTACAAGGAGACGTTCATGTGGTGGGGCTGCATCCCCATGGCGGGTCTGATTTGCAGTGGAGTCCTCTTCTTGCATACATGGGCTGCGTATAACCAGTTCGAGTCGAACCGAACGACGATGTTGTTCTAGCTGCTAGACAAATACATTTGGGGCTTTGAACAGAGTGATATAATCCTATTTTACATTTATGTAAATAGTCCTAAGTTTCTATTTGTAATTAGAATTTCAACACTTGAAAAGTGCAGAACAAAAGATGATAATAAATAATCAGAAGAATTTGATGATCGAATCAAGCGAAACACTTTGTCCTTAAGACAGAATGCGCCCTCCCGACGGTGCTTAGGACTCGTGGGCGGTCTGCCTCCCAGGATAAGACGATCAACCACGTACTGTAGGAGCACTCCAAACAGTACGCGCAGCGAACCACAAATGTGTAATGCTTCACAGAAGGAGAAGAGGAGGAAGAAGAAGATGTAGGGGAAAATCTGTTCAGAAAACCAGTTTTTTAAGACTTTATAAAAATTCCGTTAAAGGCCCGTTGAAAACACCCTTTCCCGTTGAACGGACGCGTCCGTTCGTTAACGGTTATAAGAAAATAAACCGGACCCATTTTGGTTGAACCAAAATAATTAGAAAATCAAATCAATTGAATTTATCCCAAAATAATATTACCATGTTGACCCAACCCAACCCGACCCAACCCGACCCGGCCGGCCGGCCGGCCGCGCGTGCGAACCGAGCCGAGCCGGACGGACGGACGGCGGCGGCGGCGGCGCGCGCGCGTGTGGGCTAGCCCACCTAGGTGCATGGGTCCAACATCTCTCTCCCCCACAAAAGTGGGGTGGCCCTTGGGCCTAACTTATAAGGCCAACCTTGGACCTTATATACCATCCACAACCCATCCTTGGTGTGGATGTGGGACTATTCATCCTTCACCCAATTCACTCATTCATCTCATAGTAAGTGGGTTTTAAACATGGGTTAGTTCTCTCTCTTTAATACCCAATTATGGGTTATAACTAACACCCACTTCTAACAATCCCCCACATGAATGAGAATTGGCTGGATAACTTATGCAAAAACTATGCAAAAAACTTGTGAAAGCAAATATTGAGAAGATCATGCATGGGGGAGAGGTAGCTTTCGGCTTTGAACCTTCCCTTGTGAAGACTATCGGGTTTACTGGCTAATCAGTGAACGTGATGTCTTGAACTGTTCAGCCGTTTGTGTAAACCAAGACAATAGAAGTCACACAATCACTTCTCAGACACACTGTGGTTCTCATGACTTTGTTCATTTTGGCCCCGAACAAACCTGGTTTTCATGAGTGCTCTAGAAGATTTAGCCTTAAAATCCTCATAGAAATGGCCCCTTCCCACTCATATAGGTGATTCTCATTAGGAGCATCCTGCAATACCCCACTTGAACTAAGTCAAGCTATGAGAACCATTAAAAGTAAAGCTTATCCTGATTCATTCAGCAGGCATCACTATCTCATCATAGGAATGGGAACGAGATTTTATCTCCATAGTGATTCCCCTTGAATCCCCCACAATTCGGTTGTCCCTTTTGAACCTAGATCTTGGGATCTCCAGTCAACTAGGTTGGGTTGCCATTATGGTGATTCTTAATGTATAGGCTTCAAGCCCATTCCCCTCGATGAACTGCTCACTTGTTCTTTGGTCAAACCCTTTGTAAGCGGATCCGCAATATTTTCTTTTGACCGAACATACTCAATGGAAATTATTCCACTAGAGAGCAATTGTTTTATGGTATTATGCCTCCGACGTATATGTCGAGACTTACCATTATACAAGTTACTTTGTGCTCTTCCTATAGCAGATTGACTATCACCATAGATACAAATAGGTGGCACAGGTTTCCCCCACATTGGAATATCTTCTAAAAAATGACGAAGCCACTCAGCTTCTTCGCCTGCTTTATCAAGTGCAATGAATTCTGATTCCATGGTGGATCTTGCAATGCACGTTTGTTTAGAAGATTTCCAAGACACTGCTGCACCTCCAATAGTAAAGACATATCCACTTGTGGATTTGGAGTCTCTTGTATCAGATATCCAATTTGCATCACAGTACCCCTCTAGTACTGCTGGATATCTCGTATAGTGCAGTCCATAGTCCAAGGTATATCTTAGATATCTAAGAACCCTGACTAGAGCCTTCCAGTGGTTTTCCCCTGGATTGCTATTATATCTACTCAGTTTACTTACTGAGTATGCAATGTCCAGTCTCGTACAATTCATGAGGTACATGAGACTTCCAATAATTTGAGAATATTGGAGTTGTGATATGCTCTCACCTGTGTTTTTGCTTAAATGCAATGTCACATCCACAGGTGTTCTCACTGGACGATTATCATTCTCATTAAATTTGTCTAGGATTTTTGTAATGTAATGAGATTGAGATAACATATATCCATCAGATGTTCTAGTGATTTTCATCCCTAGTATAACATCTGCAACACCCATATCCTTCATGTCAAACTGATTGTCTAACATCCTCTTAGTAGCTTTAATGATATTATCATTGCTACCAATAATAAGCATATCATCCACATATAGGCATACAATCACATAGCCTTCAGGTCTAGCTTTGACATAAACACATTTGTCACATTCATTAATTTTGAATCCATTTGACATCATTATTTTGTCAAATTTTTCATGCCATTGCTTAGGTGCTTGTTTAAGCCCATAAAGAGACTTAACAAGTTTGCACACTTTGTTTTCTTGACCCGATACAACAAACCCTTCAGGTTATTCCATATATATTTCCTCATTCAAGTCACCATTCAAGAATGCTGTTTTTACATCCATTTGATGTATTTCAAGATTATACAAAGCAGCCATAGCAATTAACATCCTAATGGAAGTTATTCGCGTGACTGGTGAATATGTATCAAAATAATCTTGACCTTCCTTTTGCTTGTATCCTTTGATAACAAGTCTTGCTTTATATTTGTCAATTGATCCATCAGCCTTCATCTTCCTCTTGAAGATCCACTTGTATCCGAGAGGTTTACTACCTGGTGGTAGATCTACCAACTCCCAAGTGTGATTTTGCATAATGGATTCAATTTCACTATTTACAGCCTCCTTCCAATATTATGCTTCAGGAGAGGACATAGCTTCCTTAAAGCTTTGAGGCTCATTTTCTAACAAATAAGTTAGAAAATCTGGACCAAAGGATTTTGATGTTCTAGTACGTTTACTACGTCTAGGTTCATCATCTTCTCCTTCTTGGTCTTCACTATTGTCCTTTTGCAACATTCAAAGTTCTTTTAATAGAACTTTCCTTTTGTGTTTCCCACATGTTCTGAGGTAACTCAGAACTTATTAACATGGCATTCATAATTTCTTTTAAAGTTCTATTTTTTCGTTCAGCAACTCCATTTTGCTGTGGTGAATAAGGTGCCGTTGTTTGGTGTATAATACCATGTTGTGAACAGAATTCACCAAGAGGTGATTCATATTCCCCACCTCTATCACTTCATAGAACTTTTATTTTCTTGCCAAGTTGATTCTCAACCTCTATTTTATATAATATAAACATGTTTATTACCTCATCTTTACTTCTCAGCAAGTATATATAACAATAAGAACAATCATCCATGAATAGAACATAAAATTTCTACCATCTATAGTGGGATTAACATGCAATTCAAAACCATTACTACGTATCACATGGCAAGCAATGATAATTAGTTTTAATTTCATGAAAATGTTATCTGATGAAATTAGATTGCATACATATATCACATTCCATGCATATCAATATCATACTAAGGAACAACTTTAAATATTGCATGTCATGCTTGTTCCCACTCTTAACATGCCACTTGATCCAAAGGCCACCCGCCTAGTTAATTTGACGAGAGCATTTGAAATTCTCAAATCATTCGAACCATAATGGTTTTATATATATATATATATATATATATATATATATATAAAACATCGGAGTTCCGCTTACCTGGACTGTAGCTTGATACACTGAACCGTGCCTTTTTTTTTTGAAGAAATTGAACCCAAACCTTATAACTTGAACCAGATGTCAAAAAACCATTGAACTAGATCGGTCTTCCATGCTACCTTTTTGCTCAGCTAGTTTTTTTTGTTTTTTTGTTTTTTTTAAAAAAAAATTGAACCGGACCATGAAATTGAACCGGACCATCTATTTAGCTGAACCAACCCATCATCTTCCCCAAAATTTCTCTGAAACAGATGGGTGCGTCCCAGCCAAGCACAGAGGGGTGCGTCCCCCTCTCCGACTCAATCGGCCCAACCATGGCCGCCGTGCACGTCTCCCTTCTCCGTCAAGTTCGGCCTCTCCCAGATGCTCCGCGGCGGCGTCACTTGCATGTCCGATCCCGGCCAAGGCACAAATCAGCCACTCCGTGGCTATGCAGATCTTGGAGGTGATCGGCGTGGGGAGGAGACTCCGATATCCTCGATCCCGTCTGCGGTGGGTGCTGCGGAGTCGTGGCCGGAGCGCCGGCGACTCAATGAGCTCTGGTGGGAGCAGGGGACGAAGCGTGGGTTCGTCTGGTTCGACGAGCCGCCTGATCTGATGTAGCTGGGACTGGGTCGGGGCTACCTCACTGGGTTGAAGAGGATGCTTCCCGCTTCAGGGCAAGGGCGGCGGTGAGGCTTGCGAACCCGCGACCGGGTTTCAGAGGATTCTGTTGTTGCCTGGGACCGTGACGCAGAGCGCGATGAGGGTCTGGGCTCAGGCGATCCAGAAGACCCTCTCGATGGCATTCCCTTCCCTTTGTCATGGCAGCAAGGCCTTGGGCAGTCGCCGTCGCTGGAATCAGCCTCCCCTTTGTCATCGGAATCGCACCTCCATCTTGATGTAGAAGTCGATGTTCAGGAACCAAGTGGTCGTCGTGCCGAGCAGATGGTGTCCATGCCTGAGGCTCCAAAAATCCAACTTTCTTGTTCGGTTTTGATCTCCACATGCAGCACTTTCGTCATGTCGGTTGCGGGCATTTTCCGGCAGACGTAGTCGGCCTGCGGGATGGTGGAGACAGAGAGCCTTTTTCCCTCGGTTGGTCATTGTAAACAACACGACAAAAAAATCACAGTATAACACATTAACTAAGAAAATAACAGTAAAAGCATTCTGTCTTAAGATTGTTATAAAAATTACTTAACTGCTACTGCGTACCTTTACAAAGATGATAATAAATAATCAGAAGAATTTGATGATCGAATCAAGCGAAACACTTTGTCCTTAAGACAGAATGCGTTCTCCCTACGGTGCTTAGGACTCATGGGCGTCTGCCTCCCAGGATAAGACGATCAACCACGTACTGTAGGAGCACTCCAAACAGTACGCGCAGCGAACCACAAATGTGTAATGCTTCACAGAAGGAGAAGAGGAGGAAGAAGAAGATGTAGGGGAAAATCTGTTCAGAAAACCAGTTTTTCAAGACTTTATAGAAATTCCGTTAAAGGCCCGTTGAAAACACCCTTTCCCGTTGAACGGACGCGACCCAACCCAACCCAACCTGACCCGGCCGGCCGGCCGGCCGCGCGTGCGAACCGAACCGAGCCGAGCCGAGCCGGCCGGATGGACGGCGGCGGCGCGCGCGCGCGTGTGGGTTAGCCCACCTAGGTGCATGGGTCCAACATCTCTCTCCCCCACAAAAGTGGGGTGGCCCTTGGGCCTAACTTATAAGGCCAACCTTGGACCTTATATACCATCCACAACCCATCCTTGGTGTGGATGTGGGACTATTCATCCTTCACCCAATTCACTCATTCATCTCATAGTAAGTGGGTTTTAAACATGGGTTAGTTCTCTCTCTTTAATACCCAATTATGGGTTATAACTAACACCCACTTCTAACAACGCTTTACCATGAAATCGATAAAAAAAATGGCTCGACTCTCCCTCACCAAAGAGGGTATATGACACACCATAATTGGTAATATATATGTATACTTTATAAGAACTATGCTGTGGTTTTATATCAATTCGTTTACTTATGATCCATTATTCATAAAGAATGCGATATTAATTATGATGTGATGCATAGGATAAATGCGGGTAGGTAAAGTAGAAGGTAGCCTCGGAAGTATTATGTGATAGGCGTGGTCCGAAAAAACTTAAAGACAAGTTCTATAGGACAACCATTAAGCTTGCAATACTCCTATGGAGCGGAGCGCGAGCATTAGGCACGAAAGAGAAGTCATATAGATAAGTTGAATGTAACCAAAATGAGATTGTTAAGGTGGATGAGTGAGATAACTAAGAGAGATAAGATTAGAAATGAATATTTTCGTGAGAATTTAGAGGTAGCTAGCTCTTTTAAGGGATAAGCTAATGGAATGTATGTTGCATTGGTATGAGCATATGCAAAGAAGATCAATAGAGCCCACAGTATTTGAAGCCTTATGTGCTAGTTTTTGAACCATAATTCCAACTTTAATGCAAAATCCCGCCACCTAATGCTGGATTTACAATTTTTCAAAGGTAACCATGTTTTTTTTGGACGAAAGTGCCCACCTCTATACAAGGAATTCTGCATCGAATATCCGTAAAATATCGGTCAACCAAAGAGACAAAATATCGGAGATATATCAGAGGTATTATGTAAAAAAATATCGGTGATCAAAAACTAGTTTTTACCATATATTTTCACAATCTAACTTCTAAAATGAATTATACTAATTTAGACAAAGCATATATTTCAAAAGGGAAACGATATTTGTACAACAGATTCCTACACATTTCCATACACAGATGATATGTATGGAAATGAGTGGGTGAACTAATGTGGGGTCACATCAGTTCACCCACTCATTTACATACACATCAGCTGTGTATGAAAAATGTGTAGGAATCTGTTGTGGGGTTATCACTACACATTTCAAAATATGCATATTATGATGGGAAACAAATGGAGAAGTTGTTTTTTTTTCCTTTTTTTTTTTTAAAATTCCAAATTTTTTTTAGAACATTTTTTTTTAAATATCAATATTTTAAAAAATTTAAAAAAACAATATTAGTCCGTATCGTTTTATCAGGTGGGACCCGATATCGATATACCGGCGAGATAAGGAATTCCTTGCCTCTATACCGTATCCAAGATCTCTCTCCAAGTGTGGCCATGACCCACTGTATCTTCGACTAAACAGGTGGTGGCCACTGGTCTGGACCAATAAGATTGGTTTGGAAAGAGTGGATCCCACAATCCAGCATGTCGAGCTTCCTGTTTGGTCGCCAGGCATCTGTTGAAACATCCTTGTGTAGCGTAGTCTAATGTTTCTATGGCTCCTCAGGGCCCCTATGCCTTCATGGCTGGCACGTTCAAAAGGCAGCCAGCTCCACACAAAAAAGGTAAGGAAAAGGAAGGGGATATCATTCATGCATGGCACACACAGGAAAAAGAGACAGATAGCATAAAAAGCTTCTCCTCAAGATAATGAAACTGGAGGCTGACAGTTTCTTGTGACACCAGTAACTGCTGGGTCTTGGGAGAAGAAGAACAAAGAGAGAACATGGGTCGCAGCAGCCCCAGGCTGGCAAGCCTCTGCCTGAAGCGTGTTGCAACTCAAATCCGATTCAGCTCGCCGCCGATCAAGTCCAATCGCCCCCACAACAATGCCACCAACAACAGCTTCAACTCTCTTCCGGACAATTTCTCGGCAGAGAAAGCAAAGAGCACACGAGATACGGCGAAGTCGGGGAATCCGGTCATGGCCGGACAGAGGATCATGATCGTAGTCGACTCCAGCTCGGAGGCGAAGAGTGCCATGCAGTGGGTGCTCACACACACCGTGCAGAATCAGGATACTCTAGTTCTTTTGTATGTTTGCAAGCCTTCTACACCAGGTGAGCCTTCTTCCCCAATACAATTATTCCCTTTTTAAGTCACCATTGTTGATGTAACTCGTCAAATCTTTGATTTCTGATCATAGGCGCGGACTGCAATGCAGGAGGCCACGAGCTTCTTCAGTCCATGAAGCGTATATGCCAAATGAAAAAGCCAGAGGTGAGTTAGCCAGTAATTATCTGCCTATTAATTAAGCATTATTTGTGGACACCACTTGATCAACCGTTCTCATGTCAAGGACTACCGACATTGGTGCCATGATGCAAATTACAACTTTAACATGATTAAAGTAGCAAAGTTAGTAGCCTAATCATGCGTGGAAGGTCCACCCAGCTTTAAAGTTCTAAAAACAATTGAGTCAACATCGTCGTTGTGAAAAAAGAGGAAAAGTTAATCTGTGCCGAGCTTTGGCGTCTCAAGCTGTCGGATAGGGATCCGATAGCTCGTGTTAATGCAGGGAGCAGGTGGGCGATTCATGTCCGCCTGCACCTTTGTCAATGTGAACCATTGAATCAAAATCTGGCGGACTGTGGCACTTTGGCTCACGCCGAGCAGGGCAGAACTCTTAAAAAATAACCAACTCGTACTGTGAGATGGCTGGAATTCGCTGACACAATGGGGTCCCTTTTGGCAGGTGCAAGTTGAGGTTGCAGTCGTTGAGGGCAAGGAAAAGGGCCCTGCCATTGTGGAGGCAGCGAGGGGGCAGGGCATCTCTCTCCTCGTGTTGGGCCATCGGAGGCAGTCAATTGCGTGGAGGCTTCTGATGGCATGGGCCAGGAACCGGGTGGCCGGTGGGATTGTCGACTACTGCATCGAGAATGCAGGTTGCATGACTCTGGCTGTGAGGAAGAAGAGCAGGAGACTTGGGGGATACTTGATCACCACCAAGCGTCATAAGGACTTCTGGCTCCTAGCTTAGAGTATAAATTGACTTAATTATGCTGTTTTGATGATATGATGACAATCAGCTATAGGGGCACATCGGGACCGGGTGTTATGTTCCGTGCTTGGGTAAAGGGTATGCAATGATTTGAATGTTATTGTATGTTTTGTAAAAAAAAACATGTAGAGCTCCAAAGAAAGTGGCTTAATGTGGTTGTAAGTGGATGCACAGTGAATGAAGGTGTGTGGCAGTCCTCATGCCTCTTCCATATTATGTTTTTCGAAACAATAGCTATATGGCCCTGACCGAAGGCCGGCCAGCGCAGGGACAGAAGACTAGCTAAGGAGAGAAAGGGATGGGGAAGAAAAGAGGAAAGAGGGGAGAGCTTCTCTCTCCTCCACGGTATATGCACGTCTACACCAAAATAGATGCCTTGTGCAATACATAGATGAATCAGCGCAGGGCGACCTGCTTCTGGTTTAACCATCTTGTTATACCTCTCTTGGGACATCGTGGAGCGGTTCAGCACAATTACGCAGACAGGTTTGTGCATCAAAGGCTATAAGTGTCATGGTAGCCGGCTCCGGCTGCAAAGTTCCCTGCTGACCATAGCCAGTACCCATCTCTGTCTCTCTCAAGGTTGATCCAGTTCCTATACACGTTCTTGGAGCTAAAAGTTATGCCCTGATGAACAATAAAAAAAAGAAGAAGAAATGTTGGACGATGCTCAGCTTTATCTGAAACCAAGTAATGAAAGAGATGTCAACTAACCAAGTTTCCCAAAAGTTCGAACGATTAGCAAAGACTTATGATTGATAATATCTCATATTTAAACAAAATAATTGAGGGGAGAAGTCAAGACACGCAAATGACGTAAAATAGGGACGTGCCTGGTGCTGGCAGGCTTGGAAGTAACGTACATAACCGTGGCTTCCAAAGTCGGACTATTTGGACACTTGATGTCCGACCATGTTTGTCCGACAACGTGCCCAAGTTAGTAGGCTGGTTTGGAGTTTAGACTGTTTTAACTCAAACTGAGACAAATCAATGAGGTTCTAACCGTCTGGGCCCATGAATGAAGAAGAGAGCCCAGAACCAGAGTTGTGGGCTGGCCTCAAATAATTAAAAAAAATGCGATTATCCACCCCCCTCGTCCTCCATGTTTTTACCAAATAAAAGAGGTCCATAAGATTTCATAATTGGTGATTGTGAGACTGGAAGCCGTTTTGGGACCTAAATGTAAGGCGGTGTATCTCATCCAAGATTTTCAATCATACTTTCCAAAATCCCAAACTTTTTTTTTATATAAAATCCTAAAGTTTTGGACGCTAGGGAATTTTTGGTTTTTTATCAGTAACATGTAAATAAAATGACAAAATTTGTTAAAACAAGTGGGCCACTAACACGTAAATAAGATGGCAAAATTTTATTCCCCACCGCACCAAAAAAAGTGCATGCCAACGACCCCAAATTGTTAGATTATTAAAAGAAATTTTTTAAAGAAAACATGCTACTTGATTATAATTTCAATTAATATAAGCCTCAATTTGCAAAGGCTGCAACTTGACTGCGTGGAGCCGCCAAGAAGGCAAGAACCCTGTTGTTGATGATGTCCTGTTTTAAGTTACGTGCCTTGTTTAATGAGGACCTCATTTTCGGGTCTTTGACGATAAAAAAAATTATTACTGAGCTTTTTACTGTGTTCATTAGATACTTTTTTTCAAATCGGGATTTACATCCACAGCTCACCCAATATTTCAAAGCAAGGTTTTTAAAACCCGACCGGCCATTGATCTGAAAATTTGGCCAATCCGGTTAAACCTCGGTCAAACCAATTTAACCTGGGGTAGATGGTACGAGATAATATTTTTTAGTTATTTAATAAATATACTTTTTGTGGATCTCAAACATCAAAACAGCCACTTAGCCCAGTTGGTTATCACATTGGGATTGCTACACGTACATTTTGGTTTCGAATCCCGGCAAAACCAGTCTTATTTTATCAAAAAAGATTTTAAGTGACCCATACAAATCCGGTCCGGGCCAGTCCAGTTAGCTTGTTTATCTGGTAAACCGGACGGTTTGAAAGTAAACCGGGCAGCTCACTTGACCGGGGCTAATCATCCTAACCGAACCGAATTTTCCACCAGTTCCGGTTTTTCGCAGTCGGACCGGCCGGTCCGTTTTTGAAAACCATGCTTCAAAGCATTGACCCATGCAAATCCGGACCGGGCTAGTCCGATGCGCCTGTTTATTTGGTAAATTGGACGGTTCGGAAGTAAACCGGGCGGCTCATCTGACCGGGGCTAATCGTCTTAATTGAATCAGATTTTTCACCAGTTCCGGTTTTTCGCGGTCGGACCGGCCAGTCCGGTCCGATTTTGAAAACCATGCTTCAAAGCATCGCAACACAAGAACGGAGGAGGGCATAGGCATAGCCCATCAACTTTTTTTTGGGAAATTAGCCCATAAATTGGATGCAACACAATAAAACTTTGAAATCTTCTTTTTCATAGCTCATAGCATGCTCTTATTTTGAGTCAACTTATCCGCAACTAATGTTTAAATTGCATCATAAAATGCAAAAATAGTTTATCTCCTTGATTACTTTAAGGAAAAAATTAGCCTCTGCTACAACCACTTACTCTGACGAGTGCATGCCTATAGTGCACTAAAAGTGGCACTTTTCACATCCCTAAATGAGGCTTAAATGTACATAGTAGTACTTCAATATGCAATTAGGTAAATATCTAGGAAGTACGGATACGGCAAATTGCTTGTTGTATTTGTATCCAGTATATATTGGGCATGAATACATAAAATATATACACTTTTATATTTCTTTCTACCTGCATGTTAGTCATATTTTCTAGTTGAAATAAGAATAAGAGCACGTATTTTAGTGTTAGATTGGTAATTAATAATTTAATAATTAATTTCATATTTTAGATGTGTTATTATTTTAATTTAATTATATTATAGTGCGCGTCTAAGACTCAGTTTAATGCAATTCGTCGAATTAAAACACGCTAGCCATCTATACGAAGAGATCAATACATAGAAGATTCAACGCTTCTGAAGGTTGAAGCGGGTTTTAAAATATTAATTTCTGACAAAAAAGCAGAAGATTTAAGTCAAAACTCATTAGAGAAGCTGATGCGCATCCAAGGAGACAATGGGTTTTGACTTAAAGTAAAGAGTCATCCAGATGAGATCGGATGACCGAAGATGAGAAGATAGGTTTTGAACTCAAATTAAACAAAAAAAAAGAAAAAAATATAAAAAGGTCGAGCTTGTGCTCGGCCATTTGAGCAACAGCTCTGGCTGATGGAGATTGGGGGTTGGGTTCGCGTAGCTCATGTTGGACGGTAGTGGTGGAGCGCCTCGAGGCGGGCGTCACAGAGGAACAACACCTTTGGATCCGAACGGCCAGAGGAGACGCGGTTTTATAGCTCGGATTCAAGACGTGATTGGCTTAAATTTGGTTGTGGGATTGGAGTAGATTGGCTAACGGATTTGGTAATGACAAATGGAAGGATGCATGCTTGGATTGGATACTTGTAGATTTGGCATAATTTAGAACGAATTTGGACGCAGTTTGGGTTTACCCATGGAGAGAAAAGAAGTAGGGCTTTAGTCGGCTATAAAAGAGGAGAATAGTAGGAAAAAAGGGAGCTTTTTGGCCGATTGGTTCCGGTGTGCTGCTGTCACACCCCAAATTTCCAACCCCAATATACGCGGAAGCGATAATCCAATAAAGGTGATAGGGCAGAAGATCTGGGACGGACCGAATACTCGAATCATCACATACCCACTTGCATACATGGGTTTCACCGGATAGTCATGACTTAAATGAATATTCACATACATGCGATATAAAATAACTAAGTAAACGAACAATTGTCTTATTACAATAATTTAAAGGTTCTTACAAAAGCAAATAGATAAATGGCGCACAGGCCACAACTAAACCAACAGCCCAAAAACAAACAGAAACAAAATTATTCGCCATCTAATATTTACGTCTGCAAGATCACCAACCTCCACGTCGATGCGCGCTGATCACTTCTCTTCCGTCTTAATCCCTGCATCAGAAGATGCGTAAGTATTCCAGAGGAAATACTCAGTAGGATACCAAAAAAACTCACAACAGTAAAGGGATTAACAAGATGTGATAATAAGAGGTCCAACAACACAGGACTAACTCAAACGGAATCACTTTCCTGAAGATAACACCTCACTCGAAATTCACACTGATCGAGGATGAACAAATCAAAATAATCAATATGACTCCAGACTTCCAAGGAGAAAACAACTTATCTGCTCTGAACAACCAATGTGTCGGAGAAATCAATTTTTGCTCTGTGCTCAGTCCACTTCCCCTATGGACCTTGATACCAGAACATCCTAGAGGTTCTACAGAGGAACCCGGTCATGCGTCTAGGGATGCTGGCCCCATCGGTGCTTACGGGCACAATGGGCGGAGATTGCAGACCTTCCGTAATGTCTTACAATCTAAAGCGCACGCGTTGCCGTCATCGGCTGAACTACAGATGTTCATAAATATCTGAGACCACTATGGGTCTAGCTATGGCTCGTGAGCATACTATGATCCAACCTAAGAGTGTTCAACAAAACTCTTGGTGGAGAACAATTTACGTGGAACTGGATCTGTCTAACCCTAACAAGAGTACTCTCATGAAATACTTAGAATATCAATTTCGGAGATCAAACTCTCAAAGAAGTATGCTGGAATTGTCAGCATCTAATACAGATTGACTCACTTGAGATTTACCACAATGGGTCTGTGCTGAAGCACGAGCTGACTCGAAACTGAACTCTTCGGTATAAACTCTTCCAACGTCATCGCCAAACACTATTGCAATCAAGACCATCCCTGGTTCTCAAGACTCTGAAATCGATGTATCTCAAAAACTTTAATGGTAGAATTGGAAAGAATAACCCTAACCTAACATCAGGGTTTCATGGGGTAGAAGATGCGCGATGTTAGGCACCGCGAGAAAAGACATGGATGACCCCGACTTTTAGAATATAGCCAGTACCCCACACATGATACTGTCATAAGTACCCTATGGAATTCTTAATCCATAGTACCCTCCTTGTGTTATATAATATATATATATACGGTCTTAGCATAGTGTTTTATTTATAATCGCAAAAAGACACTGTTATGGACACAACAGCCATATTCCCAAATTTTCCCCAGTCTACACAGAACTAACAGTCCCTGAAATTTTTATGGTAGACAGCCCTCTATCTGCAGATTATTACCCAATTTACGGAATAATTTTCCGAATTTTTTACAATTAGTTATGAATTTTAGAATGCAGTCTGTTGGTGCAGGATAAATCCTGGCCGAGAGCATTATACTAAGTAATAACCCAATTTTCACTTGTTATTACTAATTCTAACCTTAACCAAAGTCTTTTAGACTCAAAACCCTATCACATTAGGCCTTTATTAGCTTCTGGTCAGACCATTAATTATATATTAATCTGCCTAATAGTCTCTTTTTAAGACTGTTTTACAATTAAGCCTTAATGGTTCATTAACTCGCAAACTGGACAACTTTTCCAGGACACCTCGGCTCCTGGTCAGACCTATTAACAGAGGTCTTAAGGTCCACGAGCAATGATCCATAAGGATTTTCACTTTCATCTCACTAATACATCCCTTAATCTCTTTTAGATAGTCTTATTACCCATATACTATATCAATTAAGGCAAATATTCCATAAAGTAGACAACTTTATCAGGACACAGAACAATACAACAAAGTACAACCTGTGACTCATAAGGACGCACCAAACCAGTGGAATCAACTCTGAAAGCTTGCTGCTTTTGGATGAGAAACACATGAGTCACACCCATATTGGACCGATTAGGTCAAAGCATGAAATAACATAGCATCGGTGACATATATCAAGAAAGGTGACAACTTTTTATAAACAGACCTTTAAACCACTCGAGACAGAGAGCAACATGCATTCATAGACAGCAAACACATGAAAAAAAATAGCAAAAGAATAGTATACATCAAGGATGTCTTGATCGAATTGTGCATGAGATAACTTCAGCATGAAGAAATCGGTAGATGTCATTGACAAGTCAATCTCAAAACAATAAGATAACTAATTCAGGACGTCAAGATCATCAATATCACACACCAGAACGTGAATTATCATGCAAAGATCATAACTTTGATACATATACACCTGTGAGAAAAAGGGCATCTTACTTTTGAACCGGTACTAATTGCACGTCAACCGGTTTGAAATGACCTCTTGCTTCCTCGTGATCTCCACACGAACCAATGAACACCTCTTGCATGCACCACGAGGAGAGGCCTACTGATGATTGAGAGAGAAGGGGGAGGACGAGATAGGGGAGAAGAATCACCAAGAAAAGAGAAAGAGAGGGCTGCCGGTTCCCAAAGGGATGGCCGGTCCTCTCAATTTGAGTTTAAATAGAACAAGCCAATGAATGACCACCGTCCATCTCCACTTCATCCAAGGGCCAAGGATCATCCCAGCCCCTCCCAAAACCACCAGCACGATCTCCTCTAACCCCAAGATTTTCTGTTTAGATTGCATTAAGGTAGGATTTTATCTCCTCTCAAATTATTACCAATTTACCTTTGAAACTTACCAATTAAAGGCAAACCCTAAAGGCTTCTCTTGGCGCCAACTACAAGCAAAGAAGGGCCTATACAACCTTGCCAAAAGACGTCCAATACACATCTCCATATTTACTTTATTTAGGCTAATTAAATCCCCTATTATATTGATTCCCAATTAGATATCAATTAAGGCTTTGACACCAATTCAATTACCATGCTTAGATCCCTTAAACAGGGCAAGTCAGGCATGATACGTCTCCAAGAAATCCCCCAAAATCAGCCCAAGAGGTTCCCCAACGGATTTGCTTCGAAAATCGTGAGATTAACGGCGATCGATCGGTCCGTATACGCGATCGATCGTCCTGCGATCGATGCCTTACAAAAACGAACGATCGTCTCCCGATCGATGCCATATAAAAGCGATCAATCGATCTGACGAAAAAAAAATTTCATTTATTTTTAACGAGCTTCCCAAAACCAAAATTACTCACTTTGAGCAATAAAATTCCTTTTTATTAATATAAAATTTTCGGTCCTTACAGCTGCTACATTAAAATTTCGAGGAAGAAGACGATGAATAGTACTATGAATAGTGTCATGGACAATACAATGAATAGTGCCATGAATCGTTATTATTTGCTACAGTACTTTCTGTCATGCCCCGAAATTCCTGGTCTCGAGAGAGTGCGGAAAATGTCCCATAAAAGAGTGTACTTGAAGCCAGAAACCCCGAGACATGACCGAATACTCGATTGATCCTGTTAATTACGCTATCTCAAAAAAAATGTGTAATCGACACCATGCATTCATTCATTCAATTACAACATCACGAAATGATGTGTAATTGATACCCTTCAGTCTTAAGAATCAACATCATTAATATAAAATAAGAATCTATAAAAGTCATTACAATATCCAATAATGAAAATCACTAAAAAAATTCAGCACACAAGTCGTAAGTGTCACAACTAATTAAATAAAGATAAAAGATAATGTTAAGCTTTTCCAATAGCATTCTTCAAGCTTTTCCTTTAACTGCAACTTGCCTAGGTCTATTCCTCTTTCACATCTGCATTAGATGATGCATGAGTATTTCGAAGAAATACCCAGTAGGATGCAAAAATTGTCAAGAATATAATACACAATATAGGACGAGGAATATGGTTTAACAAAAGATAGTTGAATAATCAAGAATATTTGAACTGAACATCAAGAATTCAATAAACAGAGGAATAATATCATTCATAAAGACTCCCAAACATAAAAAGTGTAAGGAGAAAATATCAAACATTACTAACTCTGGGCATTCATAGTATAAGGAGATTTCAATTTCTGCTCGCTGATCTTACCACTCATAAGTGGCTTCTTACCAGAACATTCTAGAGGTTCTCTCTTCGGAACCCGGTCATGCGTATTGGGATGCTGGCCCCATCAGTGCTTACAGACACAATGGGCGGAGACTGCAGACCTTTCATAATATCTCACAGTCTAAACATACGTATATGCCTCCCTTCGAGTAGGAACACTAGGTTCCAAAATAATCGGAGATCACACTGGATCTAGCAATGGCTCTTTGAGCATACTATGATTCCACCTCGGAGAGATCCGTGCAAAGACTCTTGTGGAGAAACAATCAATATATATATATATATATATATATATAGTATTTCTCATGAACACTCTGGAATTTAATCCAGCATTTCCAATAATTGACTCACGAAAGGAGTATCAATGAGATTTCAATATCTCTAACAACATATTACTCTTGAAAGGAGTACCAATGAGATTTCAATATCTTGAACAACATATGACTCATAAAAGGAGTACAATAGAGATTTTAAAAACAGTTGTGTTACACATGCATAGCCCTAGATAAGAACTCATGGAGAAATGCTTGATCAAGAACTGCCTTTCAAGACTCCAAGAAAACCTGAGTTAGGTCGTGAAGAGTATTAAGTTCCCGTTTCAAAAAAAGACTTGAATCAAACAGACTCAATAACAATTAACTGAAGTTTCTCAAACTAATGGAAGATCATCGGTCAAACACTTGATGAAAGAATTTGTGACTTAGACAAACTTTGCTGAAATTATTATCTAGAGTTTACTATCATTCAATAGATATGTCATATACTTGATTATACACAACCTGTGGTCAAGAGACACATGTTTAGATTCAAAAGATTATAATACAGAATAACAGGGATTGAGGGTTTGGATTCCAAATGGAAGCTCGAAGTGGATCAACAATACAGGCGGAGCTCAAATGACTCACTAGATACTGAAGCGCCCTTGGTTAACCCGTGATTCTACTCTATATAACTTCATTGATTCTACTGCATTTCTTTACTGACCTGTCTTAGAATATGTTTAGTATACATCATATACTTATATAATAATGTAATATCTTATATTAGTCACTTATTAGGACCTTGTAGCCTAGTTACAATGTTCTGTCTTTTACATATCAGTTGAATTCCAACGGTTTCCATCGTTAGCACAGTTCTTCTTTCACTCTACAATGTTTATGTAATTACTCATACGTGTCTAGTTTCCAACCCAACATATGGCATATTTTTAGGATTTTTCTAGAATTAGTTATTACTGTTTTAGTACACATTGTTGGTGCATGAACAGTCCTAGACAAGAACACTGTTTGATTCTAATTTGATTAGTGAGCCTAATTAATCATCGACCCTATTTAATTCCTAACACTTAATGATTCCATATGCTTAATAACAGTATAACATTCCATTATTACAACACCTTGTTCATCCAATTTATTGAAAATCTTAGTTGAATTTGGTTCATTTTATCACATAACTCTTAAAGCATTGTTATTACTCTTGAATTAAACACATCATACAATTGGACAATAAATCCTAGTCACCCTAGAATGTACCAGCACTTGATTAAGGTGGACATGACTCTCCTCTCCACTCATCAGTAAACCACATGATCAAAATACAACTTTAGGTTGACAACAAACCTGATATAACTCAACATTGGATGGTAGATCACATAACCAAGGTATTAGACTATTAACCCTAACTTAGGACTCCCAAACTTAGAACAATAAATTTTGGACAGAACTGACATCAATCAAGAATGCATCGACAAGGATTTCAAATCAAGAAATTTCTTATCTAGATCTCGCATATGTAACATAGAGATCGAACAAGTACATAATCATAGCAAACATCAATTGCTTTAATGCATCTTCACATATAAGAGCACAACCATAAATAACTCTTGAATAGGAATAACACTTACATTAATTCAAGGACAAGGTCAACATATTTGACATTCGAATTTAAATCATAAGACATTCATATGATCAAAGAAAATCATAAAGAATAGTGGGAAAACTCATCCTACCGATTCAAAAGTAGTCTCTTCTTACTTCCATGCGAAGGCCTCTTGCTTCTCTATGCAACACTGCCCTTAATGCTTGGATAGGGCAACTCTTTGGATGAGTAAGAAGGAAAAAAGTTGCTGGTTTTGTTGAAGAAGAAGAAGAAGAAGAGAAAATCAAAAGAAAAGGAGAGAGTGAGGGGTGGTCGGCCAAAACCTAGGGCCGGCCACTCCAATTTGATGCTTTTATACTTAATCTCCTACTCCTTCTAGGAACTACTTTCCCCACATCTCTTATAATCCCAGCTGCCGATCTAATCTCACTCCCAATTAGCCAAAGACGTCCTCCCATAAAGAATCCAAAATCAATTGGGATTTAGAATCAAATCTAGAACCAAATATCTCTATTGATTCGATCACCCGATTAGGAAATTACCTAACCCTTTCCTTGGACGTCCTAAACAATTGCTTGCCTACTTTTGATTGGCTGATGTTGATTGGCTTCTCCATTTAGTTAGGATTTGAGATCTTCTATTAAGATTATTCCTTATCTTAACCCTAGTTACAGCACATTGTCATACGCGTAACATTTCAGACTCTTCCCAAAGTCGGTACAATTGGACTTAGACTCTGAAAGTTTTACTTGAGTTATCCCAATGAGTCTAGTTTCTAACCCCATAGACGGTTCATTTTCTGATTTTTTTTGTAATTAGATATGATTTTTACAGTACAGCCTGTTGGCGCAGAAATAGTACTGGCCGAGATTATAATTCTTAATCATACTTACATACCTCATTCCAAATTAGGAAACTACCACGTATTGCTCAATTCACTTGGACGTCTGATCGTTTAAAATTAAACCCTTACAAGTGCACAAGGCAATTATACTACGGCGAGTATTAAAGGGTTGTCGAACCTCAGGGACGGTGAATATTTTACCAAATTCAAGAGAAGTAAAAGATGTAATTTAATTAATATTAAAGAAAGCAATGGACTTTATCTAATCTAACTGAGATTTAATTAATATGGAGAAATATCAAGGCAAAGAATCCACCACTAGACATGCAATTACTACTATCAATTATTAGTAAGCATAAGTTAACATGATATGGTAATTCATGTTCTTGATCGGACACACGAATTACTAATGAATTCACTAACGTTCTGGATCGGACACGAAAGTTCATCCACTATTATGTAATCAATCCTATCCTTGATCGGGCATAGAATCAATCACAACTCTATTATAATGCAATTAATCTTATCCTTGATCGGGCATAAAATCAATCACAATATCTAATTTCATTCATAATCAATCAAGTCTATGATCAAGCACTCAAAAGAATACTCATGAAATCGTATTAAGCATTAATCATAATCAACTTTATAAAATTAAACTATCAAGAGTAGCAATACACATCTAGGGCTTCATCAAGCCTTGAATTAAAGTTTAGTTACATATAGAAAGGGAGAAAAGAAAAGCATGTTTATATAGATCCATCGTCATGAATCCTTCTTCTTCTTTGCTCCAAAAGACCTCTTCTCTTCCTCCTCTCTAGCCTCCAATAAAGCTCTGGTTCTCCAAAGTTGAATATGAGGTGCCCAATACGTTCTCCCATAAGGCCTATTTATAAGAATGAAGAGAAACCACGAAGTCCCCTTCCAAATCTGAGTCGAAATAGGTCAAAATCGCGTTTTCCGTATACTGCGATCGATCGGCACTATTCCCCGATCGATCGGTACTGTTCATGACAAATTTCCAGTAGATACGATCGATCAAACGCGACAATCGATCGCGAAAATTTTGATTTTTTTCTCAGGCGATCGATCGCCTCATTTAGCCGATCGATCGGTACTATTTATCCTGCAGCACAATTTTCCAATGGTCATAACTTTTTGCTCCGAGTTCTGAATTATGTGTGGTCAGTGGCGTTGGAAAGCTGACTTCTTGATCTTTAATATGAGACTTGAATCAGTCTAATCAGAAATATACACACGAAGTTATGAAGGTTTAACCATTGAAGTCTTATTTCACCCTATTTTTGCATCTTTGCTCTCATTTTCCTACAAAACCAAAAACTATAATAAAGTAGCAATAATTCTAATCAAACACTAGCATAAATATAAGTTTAGGAGATAATAAAATGCATATTTCATGTGTAGATCAACGTCCAACCTAATGGGATGCTCCTCTCTGATTAGCTGATGAGGATTGCCCTAATATTCTCCTAAAATATTCTTGTTTAACCTTAACCGAATCAGGTAACTTCCTGAATTACCAAAATCCCATCCTGAGTTACAATTAAGAGACCAAAACTCATTTTTTTCACCAAGATTTTCTCTAATTTCCAAAACTAACCACAAGTGACATGTTACTCACATGCATGATGCCCTAGGCCCTGTGTCCACGTGGCTCTGGCGTCCAAGTGCTCCTATGTCTCGTGCAACTCTCGTGGTTGAGTGACTCTGATGTCTCGCACGCATGTCACACTACTCTGACTCGCATAGACCACGAACCGAACGTCTTAGTCAACTCGTATTACAAACTCGTGACCTCACATGAGCCACGTATCCCTCTTTGGCACCTGGTTCCTCATCAATTTTTCTCGGTTTTGAATCTGGCCCGAATGATCACGTATCATCTGGCGATCGATCGCATACTAAAACGATCATAACTTTTTGCTCAGAACTCCGACTTGCGAATAGTTAGTGGCATTGGAAAGCTTTTGTCACGCCCCAAAATCCCATACCTCAATCGGAGTGCGGAAGCCAACAAAAGAGATACAATTCGAGGTAGAGATCTCGGGCATGCGATCGAAGAGTCGATTTTCCAACCGATTACAATCATCTCAAAAAGACGTGTAACCGATTATGCCCGCAATCAGTGTAATACAATAATAGACGTCAATGAATACTATGAAATGAATTTACTTAATAATAATCCATTTTTGAAAGTCAAATAAAATAAACCTATAAGTCTATAGCACACAATTGCCAATAATGTCATAAGCATCAATAAAAACAAAAACAAATAACTAAATAATCTTTAAACTCTTCTCGGCACCTTCAATCCGCCATTCCACTACTGCACTTCCTGATCTCACTTTTCAATTGCGCCTGCATCAGAGGATGCATGAGTATTTCATAGAAACACTCAGTAGGATGTAAAAACCCACTGAATTAAAACAAGCAGTATGAAGAGAATAAGAATAATAAAGGATGGTGAACATCTCACAACATCTAAACTGAGCCGAGGTCTATACACCTGCAAAGTTAGTCAACAACAATTCCAACTCGCAAGTATAGGAAAACATCAAAAGGGCTCTGAACAAACATATGTGTAAGGAGAGAATAACAATCATATCAAAGGCTCCAGACATCTAAAGTGAAAGGAGTTACAATTTCTGCTCGCTAACCTGGTCGCTCGCAAGTGACTAAAATAATATACCAGAACCACCCTAGGGGTCCTCTCTTTAGAACCCTGCCATGCGTCTAGGATGCTGGCCCCACCAGTACTTACGGACACGATGGGCAGAGACTGAGGACCTTCCGTAATGTCCACAATCTAACGTACGTATAGTGCCTCCCTTCTGGCAGTATGGAATCGCAATTTCATAAATATAAGTGACCTCGCAAGATCTAGCAATGGCTTAATTGAGCATACTATGAAACCACCATGGGGAGAGTCTCGCAAGGTCTCCAGTGGAAAAAACAATCATGTAATCAATATGAGTAATATCTCAAAGGAATAGAGGTCACAACACTCTAAGAACATAAGGTATTTCTCACCATAATAGACTCTCTCAAGGGGTATGGATAAAATTATCAAAGTCTTTGGTCAACACATAACTCACTCATTGGAGTAGCATAGAATATCAAGACAACTCAAACACTTCGAATAATAACAACTCACAGAATGAGTAACATACAATCAATACATACCTTTCATGCTCAGCCCTAGATAGGAATTCCTCATTCGTATTAAAGTTTTATAATACAAATATCATAGATGAGAAATTAAAGAATTCTTAGATGATTTGAATTCCAAGTGGAATATCAAACCGACATCAACGCTTCAAGGTAGATAGTTATAAATCTCCTGATCAAAGAATTATCCCTCCTAATGAGATTAATTCTAACCCAATTCTTACTATGATATTCCATAATTATATAGTCCAATTAATGGTATAGACACATTAATCATTATTATATCATATTACATGATGTTATTTCTATACTTAGTATTTTCTCTCAGATTCAGCTCATTGTCTCCTGCACAATAGTCCTATTCCGACGGCTACTGTGCTCTATATAGTAAGACTTAACCTATGAAATTTTTACTGATAATACCCTAGTGAGTCTAGTTTCTAACCTCACTGATTTTATATTTGTCCGATTTTATTTGAATTAGTTATGAATTATTTACTACCGACTATTAGCACAGAAACAGTTCTGGCCGAGATTAAGACTCTTAACTAAACTTGATTATCTTACTTAATAACACATTGTAAATAATAATACATCAATAACAGACCATATACTCCCCTCCTAGACCAATTACAGAACCTAGAATTATCTAGAATTACTAAAGTTCATTCCTTTCTTGTGTTCTTATATATATAACATAGTTTGTAAACATTAATACACCCCAAACAAGATAATTAATGTAAGACACACCTTAAAGGCACAAACTCAACGTGGATCACAATCAACTAAACAATATCAGAACTTCTAGTCTCTGAAAAATTAATAAAGCATTAGACTTTAGGTGCGAATTCCAATCTAGAAGTGAAACATGAATGCACATATGATTTATGATGCACTACGCATAGAAATAGGGACATAATACATTCATCTCACAAGAATCCAAACAATAACTAAGGTACTGAATCAAAACACTTGTCAAAAGCATAAAATCAGAAGAGAGAAGAGGGGGAAAACCATCCTACTTAATTTACCAAAGATTTCGCCTTTCTACGCGTTACTCGTCTCTTCCGCTTCTTCTAAAGCTCCCGCTCCAAGCTCTCGCAAACTCCCACAAGAACAAAACATTCACAATCCTCCTAGAGACGTGCAAAACAAGTCTAATTGGGATTTGGTATCTTTCCCAAGCAAATCCACCCCAAAAACACGCTTGAAATCACAAAACCGCAACCGGCGATCGATCGGCTATACGGCGATCGATCGTCGTATGCATTGTTTTACACTACCACGTTACAGCCGATCGATCGCCATTACTGCCGATCGATCGCTTTACGCGAAATAAAACATTCACAAATCACAGTAACTACGATCGATCATTTTGATACGGCGTCGATCGGTTCAGCTTGCCGATCGATCGGTTCTTATGGCGATCGATCGCAGTCACAATCAATCAAAATTCAATTTCTCATATTTTTTACTCCGAACTCCAAATCGCGCATAATAGGTAGCGTTGGAAAGCTCTTCTCACCAACTTTAATTTCCACAATGCAAAATACAAGCAAATCAAACATTAAGAGGGTCAAATTTGGGTTTTAAATACTTACTAATTTTTCAGGTGTTACAGCTTTCTTCGTAAATACCAACCCCTATGTTCTTATTGATCTGAAATCCGCATTTTGATTCAATTTTTTGGGTGTTACACTTTCACTTCACGCATTGGCCGATGAGTCCTTCAAACTGCATGAGTAGCTAATTCTTTAATTAAGCTAGGGCTAGATGAAATTGTTATTAAACATGTTATTTATTTTTAAAATCTATGTGTTTGATTTTTATCCAATGAAATATTGTTATAGTCTACTTATTGAATTTTTCTTTTATTTATTGTGTCATGCACTTTGAATAGGTAGAATTATCAATAAGTTTGAATGATAAACTTGTGTCATTAATTTGATTAAGTATTTTTCTTTGATTAAATATTGTCTATGAATACATGTAATGCTTAAAACAATCATTATGGTTTTATACTTTGGATAATGTTAAATTTGAATAATAACATGTGGAATTTCAATGGATTCGATGCTTAAGCCTAATCTCTCAAGTCTCAACTTAATGATTAATTTTTTTAAAATCAATTTTGATTTTCAAGTTTAATTTTATTTTCTCTACAATAAAAATATAATTCATAATTTAGTTATAACTAGTAATTGCAGTTTCTAATTTTTCCTAAATACGCTCTCCCCAAGGATCGATCTCGGACTAAACAAGTTTATTACTTCGCTATTACCAGCACTTGGGTAAATATTTTTAAAGTTGCAGCAATACGGAAAAGACACAATTGCCTATGTATCCGTGGCGTATTTGAAATTAAAAAATAACATACAAACACGAATACGACAATGACACGGTTGCCTACGTATCCAGAATAAAAAAAATTGAACAACACCACCTGATTACTGGTGCGAGCAAGATCCAAATCCAAGTCGAGCAGGTGTCTATGTCAAGAATAATTTTGACATTCCAAGCAAGTAGATTTGAATCTATTTTCTCCTACTGGATCGAATCCCAGGTTCTCCACTTGCGATCCGAGCACGAAAATATAATTTCTAAGCCAAAGACACCTCTGATCTTGCCAAGTCGAGGACGATCCAATCCGACAAGTGCTTAGCCGAATCGCACATCTAATCTAGCAAGGGCATGCCTTTCGCTCTCATTTTTGCTCTGTTGTTCCCTCTAGCTCGACCGCTCTTTTTTTTTCTACTTGAGCGGGTGAGCAGAATTAGTTGACCCTCTTTTTTTTGTTTTTATTGAACCTGTTGTTTCATTCTCTTTCGTTGAATCTCATCCGGGCAACTCTTCAATTTAAATAAAAACCTGATGTTTCTCCTTATGCTGATCAATGATTGAGATTCATTTTTTCTCAAAGTTTAGCTTTAATATATTAGATGAAACTTATAAAACCTGCTACAACCCTTTCTTCTTCGTTTCCTTTTACATATAAAAAATATATTTTTACTAATAAATAATTTTTTATTTATCATATTGTATCCTTTTTTTTTGAAAAATGTTTCATATTTATTCGTATCCGTGCTTCCTAGGCCAGATCAAAAGTGAAATCATGAAAAACTTTCTCTAAAAAGAAATTACTAAGAGCATATTTTATCTTAATAGAATAAGAGAGATATTTCGCTGACTGATTTTCAAGATCAGATTGCAGGACCCCAGCCCACGTATGCAGGGCCCATGCCCACGTGGGCCGGGGTCCTGCAATCTGATCGGTCCCGCTTGAGAGCGAGAGGAGACTTGTTCTTTGGGGCCTTTTGACTTTTTATCTTCTCTGCCTCTTCCCTTCCTTCTTCATTACAGAGCCAAATGGAGGACAGACTGATTGAGAACTAATTGGTCATCACCTGCAACTGCAACTGGACAGTTTGTCTAAGATCGCCTCCTCCCGGCCACATCTTCAGAGCTTCACGCTCTCCTGTTTCCCGCTCTTCCATCCTTATCCTTCTTTCCTTTTGTCTCCCAGTCGCTGCCACAAGAAGCAATCATCATGAATGGAAAGGAGATCCTCCACAAGATGAAGGTATCTTCCTCTTTCCAATCATAACTACATGTACAAACTACTTGGATACCCAGTAGTGAATTAGAACGGAATTTCGATTTTTCTAGATTGAGATCAGAGAGAAAGACATTAGATCTTACTGTACTGGGCAGCAATGGCGGCCGTTTGGGGCGTGATTATTGTAAAAATATCCAGACTGGATATTGGATATATACTGTAGCATCCATGTGGATTTTTACACCTCCTGAGGTGTTTCAGCTGGATATATAAAATATCCAGATGCTACAGTGTAGCAAAACATCTGTTTTGCTTTTAATCACGCCCCAAACGGCTAATTAGTGTGATTTTTTCTAGGCCTTTTTGTGGAAAAGTCAGTTGGCAGAAATCCCAAATTGAAGAATTATTATGGAAGACGTGAGTTACATGTTTTTTGTTGTTGTGTAGATTATGTCTAGCTTTTCTTTGCTAAAATTAAGGGGCCGTTTGGGGCGTGATTAAAAGCAAAACATCCGGATGGGATGTTTTGCTACACTGTAGCATCTGGATATTTTATATATCCAGCTGAAACTCAGCTGGATGTAAAAATCCACATGGATACTACAGTAAATATCCAATATCCAGTCTGGATATTTTGCAATAATCACGCCCCAAACGGCCCCTAAGTATTAAATTAGTGTATGTATATTGCACCATAGTTCGTGAATCTAGATTGAGGTTGCTCTGGAGTTGAATGGTATAGAGAACATAAGAAGCATATATGTGCATAGGAATGTAAGTCAACAAATTGTGCATGCTACAAAACGATGGCTACTGATGTCGTCCTATTTGAAGAGATATATGAGCAAGATCACTGTTTGTTTATCATCTACTTTCTGTTCTGATTTCTATTTATGTATCGACGTATGTAATCATAATGACAATATTTTGTCAAAGTGAGGTATTACATAAGCTATGAAGCTGTTTGTTTAGTCATTTTATACTATGTTTGGTTATGGCTCGTACTTTGCTCACTTTGATGGGATTTGTTTTTCCAATATATGTTGAGGATACTTCTGTTTCATTTAAGCCATCTTTCATTCTTTAGTTACTGAAGTTGTTTCTCCTGTTACAACTACACTTTGGTTATGACTAGTACTTTGTTCACTTTGATTGAATTTTTTTGTTTTCAATCTTTGTTGAGAACACTTAAAGTTCATGTAGGTCCTCTTTCATTTTTCCTTGCTCATATTGATTTGATTGAAGGTTTGAGTTTATGATACCTTACTCATATTGGGTCTCTGTTTTATTACTTTCCTTAACTTCTGGCTGTTGTTATAGAACTTACTGCTGATAGTGATCAAATAACCATGTCCATCATATATTCAATTTCTTACATTATCTTACAGGTGAAAGCTGGGTTGGTTCCATCAGATACTGGTAAAGGCAAAAGCAAGTACTCTGGCAAGCACATCACACATGGCTTTCATTTGGTCAAAGGAAAATCAAACCACGCCATGGAAGATTATGTGGTGGCAAAATTTAAAAAAGTTCATGAATCTGAATTGGGATTATTTGCAATATTTGATGGACATTTAGGTCATGACGTAGCCGATTATCTGCACTCTCATCTTTTTGAAAACATTTTGAATGAGGTAACTTTCTGTTTCTTCATCTTTCTCGTGCCTTCTCTTTCATTTTTTGTTAAAACGTTGCATATGTTTCTTGCGAGGGTGCAGCCAGATTTCTGGACAGAAACAGAGAATGCAGTAAGGCAGGCATATCAAACTACTGATAGCAAAATTTTGGAGAAGGCCGTTGAACTGGGAAGAGGAGGCTCAACGGCTGTTACTGCAATTCTTATCAATGGTGAAAAATTGATTGTGGCAAATGTTGGTGACTCACGAGCAGTTTTCTGTAAGAACGGTGTAGCGAAACAGCTCTCTGTTGACCATGAGCCTAGCAAGGAGCGGAAAACCATTGAGAGCAAAGGCGGTTTCGTTACCAACATGCCAGGTAAGTTAAACCAGTCTGTTCTCTCCTAACTTTATTCAATTGTGTTTGTTTCATGGTTATGATCTCCAAAACTGTGAAGGTTATGGAAATATTAGGGGCTTATATCCATTTGCTTTTGTTTGCATCCATTGGTAGCTTCTTAAGAAGTGGATGTATAAGAACTGTTGATTCAAGATGAATAGCAGATGTTAACGAAAATGTATGGTTATTGTTTTTATTTGGTACATTGTGGTTCATGTTTGATTACAATTTCCGATATTCTATTAAGCTCTTAGACTTTGACATGTCGACATTGCCAGGGGATGTGCCACGAGTTGATGGACAACTTGCAGTTGCCAGGGCTTTTGGAGATAAGAGTCTGAAGAAGCACCTCAGTTCAGAACCAGACGTGGTTGTAGAAATGATAGATTCTGATGCTGAGTTATTAATTCTGGCTAGTGACGGGCTTTGGAAGGTAAATTTTCACCTGTTTCTATTGGAATCTAATACCTTTGCGAGACCTTTACAATCCTTTTTATAAAAGTACTAATTATAGTAAATATAATTCTAAAGGGTGTAATAATAGGATGCAGACTGCTATTTTCCTGTGGACTCTCGGTTGCATCCATACAGTGCTCTCGCATGCAATGTATGCTGATAACTGTAGAAAGAAGATAACGCGGCCTAATAAACAGTGTTTATCAATAAAGATAAAACCAATTTTGTAATGAGAAACACCAGATTAGCTGCATTTACTACCACAATGGAATTGATGATGGGATACATATATCGAAACCTTTCTCAATTTGTCACTGGCGGGGTAGAAGAGACACAGTTGCCTGGCATCTATCTAGAACTATCCAAAAATTTGGGCAGAATTGATAAAAAATTCCTAATTATGCAAAACATTCTACGCAAGTGCTATATGCAAATTAGATCGTTTGTAACTGCCGTTAGAACAGTGTTTAAGGATGCAATTTGCTCTGTTATCCAACTGCGAATAAATCTAGTTAGGAAGAATAAAACAGTACAAGTAATATATGCTCTCTTTTGTCTGGTTTGATGTGTTTTTAACATACTGTGACTCCAATCAGGTGATGTCCAATCAAGAGGCGGTTGAAGCCATTAGAGACATGAAGGATGCTCAATCAGCCGCAAAGCACCTAACTGAAGAAGCTCTATCTCGGAAGAGCAAGGATGACATTTCATGCATCGTTGTAATGTTTCAGTGATAACTTTTATCAATACTGTCTATGATTGATTTCCAGAGAATAAGGCTCCAGCGATCCCAAATCTGTAAATTAAGGTCTTCTAGTGCTCGATGTGGGGTGTATTTGTTGTATAATTTGAATGTGTCACATTTTATGTTCCAAGAAAGTTTTTACATGCTATTAATCAGATGAGAGACTTTTGAGGTGATCCATGGGCGATGCAGGCATAAGTTAAGGTGGGGGTTTAGGAGTATCGTATCAATTCCCCGCCAAAGAGAAAAACAATGTGCGACGTGGGGTGTATTTGTTGTATAATTTGAATGTGTCACATTTTATCTTCCATTAAGGTTTTTACATGCTGTTAAAGTTTTTTCTATATTACCTGGCGCTAACTTTGATATTCCCATATTACCTGGTTTTTTCTGTGAAATCTCATATGACCTGGAATCTGGACTTGAAGTACCCAAAATGCCTTTTCTTCTGTTTTTTCGTGCTAATACTGTACGAAGAGGCATGTTGTATACAACACGAAAAAATACAAAGGTTCTCCGGCGATTTTCATCGGCAACTGGCGAGTTCGAGTGGCGATTCAACCGGTGACCCCTGCGGATTTTGACGAGCCTATTCGCATCCCCCATTTCGATTTGGAGCTGCCCCCTGCTGGATTTTGACGACACGACTGAGGGAGAGTGCACAAAGGCGGCGATTTGAAGCGTATATGTTGGTATTTTGGATATTCAACCTTCTGAGTTCTCCCGCGGCTCCCTCCGACTGCATGCAATCAGCGGATTGACCGATTGAACTTCGGTTGACGGCGAGGAAGAGTGTGAAAGGCACCTGCGAGGAAATACACACATACACACGACTAAACCGCGGTAAGTTATAACAATCCTTATTGATTTTAGTTTCATAAGGTCTGACATTTGGATTTTCAATTTTTACTATGCACTATAAAGTTAACTCCGCCATTGTGTCTCACAATGCCCGGTCCCAAGTCCGGGGAAAAGGAGGAGGGTTAGCATCAGGTTGACAGCTGGCTGTAAAAACTTCGTCAATCTCTATGGATCTTACACCAAACATTCTAGCTAGAGCTAGGGCATTCCCCGGAAGCGACGCATTATGCCAAAACCCAGGTGTGATGATAAGAAGGCAAGGGTTGGCTAGGGCGTTCCCTGGAAGCGACGCATTGCAACAATGCCCGGTTGCAATGAAAAGTGGGCAAGGGTTCTCGCGTTGGTCTGGATGGGCGCAAGTAAAGAAGCTAGTCCATGAGCGTAGGATTAGAGTGGCATCGTAGAATATTGAGACCTTAAAGGGTAAGGGTATGGAGTTAGTAGAAACACTCAAGAGAAGGAGGGTTAACATAGCTTGCTTGCAGAAGACTAAGTTTGTAGGAGAAAAGGCTAGGGAGTTGGGGGAAGGCTTTAAACTAGTTTATGTAAGTAAAGTTTCAAATAGGAATAGGGTGGGCATAGTGGTGGATAAGGACGTGAGACAAAGTCTTGTAGGTGTCAAGAGATTTAGTGATAGAATTATATTAGTGAATCTAGTGTTAGGGGATTTCATAGTTAATGCTGTTAGTGCTTATGCACCTCAAGTAGGATTAGGAGAGGACCTTAAGAGGCAATTTTGGGAGGAAATGGACTTAGTATTGCAAGGGGTACCTAACGGGGAAAAGGCTATTATAGGAGGCGACTTAAATGGGCACGTAGGGGTGAAGAATATAGGTTTTGAGAGGGTGTTGGGGGGTACAGTTTTGGGGAGCGGAATGAAATGGGAGAAACTATTCTTGATTTTGAAATAGCAAACGATCTAATCATAATAAATACCTAATTTAAGAAGAGGGAAGAGCATCTAGTAACTTTCAAGAGTTGACCACATAAGAGCCAAATAGATTTTTTCTTGGTTAGAAGTGAAGACAGAACTAAGTGTAAGGATTGTAAGGTTATACCCGGTGAACCTATAACACTTCAGCATAGATTAGTTGTTTTAGATGTTCTCATAAAGGGGTAGAAGAAGCGAAGTTCGGATAAAGTGGAGCCTAGGATCAGGTGGTGGAACTTAAAAGGTGAGATGCTCAACACTTTTGTGGAGAGGTTGAGGTTTGAAGGGGATTGGAACTTAAATGAGGAGCCAACAATGATGTGGGGAAGCATGGCTAAGTGTATTAAAAAACTGGGAAAAGAAGTACTTGGTGAAGTGACGAGGAGAGTGGACGTCAAGAAAGAAACTTCGTGGTGGTGTGAGGAAGTCCAAAGAGTCATAAATGAAAAGAATGGCTTCTTTAAGGGGTGGCAAAAGTGTAAAAATCAAGAGAATTGGGAGAGATATATCGAAGGAAAGAGAGTGGCTAAAAAGATAGTGAGTGAAGCTAAATTTAAGGCGTTTGATGACTTATATAATAGGCTAGGGACGAAGGAGGGGGAGAGGGATGTTTATAAGTTAGCTAAGTTAACGGATAGGAGTAGGGACTTAGAGCAAGTTAGGTGTATTAAAAGTGAAGATCAAAGGGTCTTAGTGAAAGATGAGAAAATTAGGGAGAGATGGCGTGAGTATTTTGCGCGTTTATTGAATGAGAATTATAGTAGTGGGATAGAGTTTGAGTCTAGTCTTGTTAAAGAGATGACTTATTTTAGGAGATTCTCCATAGAGGAAGTAAGTGCTGCGTTATGGAAGATGAAGAAAGGCAAGGCTCTAGGGCCCGATGGAATCCCTATTGAAGTGTGGAAGACACTAGGAGGTGTGGGCTTAACTTGGTTGACTAATTTGTTCAACAAGATTTGGAAGTCTACGAGGATGCCAGAGGAGTGGAGGAGGAGTACCCTCGTACCCTTGTATAAAAATAAAGGGGATATCCAAAGTTGTACAAACTATAGAGGTATAAAAGTTATGGGGCATACTATGAAATTATGAGAGAGAGTATTAGAAGGGCGTTTGCGAAAAGTTACTAAAGCATCAGAGAATCAATTTGGTTTCATGCCAGAGAGGTCAACAACAGAAGCTATATTTTTACTACGGCAGTTAGTTGAGAGGTACAGGGATAAAAGACAAAACCTCTATATGGCCTTCATAGATTTGGAAAAAGCCTACGATAGAGTGTCAAGAGAGCTATTTGGAGTGTTTTGAAGAAGAAGGGTGTCATAAGAGGTTACATAGATATCATAAAGGATATGTATGAAGGGGTTGTGACTAGTGTGCGGTCTATTGGGGGGAAACTAAGGAGTTTCCGGTTACAGTAGGTCTTCATCAAGGGTCAGCTTTAAGTCCGTATCTTTTCGCTTTAGTTATGGATGAACTTACTAGTCATTTGCAAGATAATGTACTTTGGTGTATGCTTTTTGCAGATGATGTAGTTTTAATTGATGAGAGTAAAATAGGTTTAAATGCGAAATTAGAATTGTGGAGGGATGCTCTAGAATCAAAAGGTTTTAAAATAAGTAGGACTAAGGCAGAGTGCATGGAATTTACTTTTAAGGAAGGTAGAACTATAGATAGAGCCCTAGTTGAAATAGATAGGCAAGAAGTGCCAAGGTGTGATCAATTCCGTTACTTAGGATCTTTTATCCATAAAGAAGGGGATATTGATAGTGATGTGGTGCATAGGATAAATGTGAGGTGGGTAAAGTGGAGGGCAGCCTCGGGAGTGTTGTGTGATAGGCGAGTTCCAAAAAGACTTAAAGGCAAGTTCTATAGGACGGCCATTAGGCCTGCAATACTCTATGGAGCGGAGTGCTGGGCACCAAAGAGGAGTCATATAGATAAGTTGAATGTAGCCGAAATGAGAATGTTAAGGTGGATGAGTGGGATAACTATGAGAGATAGGATTAGAAATAAATATATTCGTGAGAGCCTAGGAGTAGCGCATTTAGGGGAGAAGCTGAGGGAATGTAGGTTGCGTTGGTATGGGCATATGCAAAGAAGACCTTTAGACACCCCTGTGAGAAGATTAGAAGGGATACATGTAAACGATGCTAAAAGAGGGAGAGGGAAACCTAAGAGAACTTGGATGGAGTTAATAAGAAAGGATTTGACTTTACTATTTCTTACAAAAGAGGTAGCCCAAAATAGGCTGGAATGGAGGAGTAAGATCCGTGTCGCCGACCCCAAATAGTTGGGAAAAGGCGCTACTTGATTATGATTATGACTATGAACTATAAAGTTGTGTCTGTAAAAGACACGACTTGCTATTTAGTCGTGTACACGACAACATGACTTTTATATTTTCGTGTTTCACTGACACGACTTTTCTACTGACAACTCTACCTCTCTCCTTGCAGATGGATAAAAAAAGAGATGAGTCTATGGAGGAAATACCATCGGAAGAGGAGGAGGATCAGGATTTTGTCTTGGCACCTCCTACAACATCACCAAAGATGTGCTCCGATGGATCGACCAGTAAAGAGAACATACAATGCGCGACCGGTGCTTCGGACGTTTTGTCAACCAGGAGCAATGAAAAAGTGTGCGGCCCTCTCCTACAACATCACCAAAGATGTGCCCAAGTGATCAAAGATGCTAGTTTCACTGTCATTTTTGAAGGTGAGGACGTAGTTGTATCTCAGAACCTCCTCAACCATTTGGTCAGGTACTGGGATAAGTCGGCAAAGGTCTTCAATATCAAGGGCAGGACGCTACATTTCACAGAGCAAGAAGTTGCTCTTATCACCGGATTGCCCGCAAAGGGCGAAAGAGTTCAGGTCCTCTCCTCCTTGGCATGCCGGCCGGAAGGTCAATTCTTCAGAAAGCATTTCGCCGCGAGGAGAGTGGATATTCCACAGATTGAGGAAATCATAGCCAAGCTTAGCGCGGGCGAACTGAAGATGGAAGAGGAGGACATGGTGAGGATGATCATCTGCCTCCTCTTCTGCACGGTGTTGTTTCCACACACAGCTAGAGTGGTTCATCCCTGTTTGTACCGTTACATTGATGACCTCCCAAGATTGAGGTCATACAATTTGGCTGGGGCTATGCATAATATGTTGATTTCTAGTATAACCCACACCAGCAGACTGGTGGGTGCGAGATCGCAAGGAGGGTGCCTGGACGGTGGATACCTAAACGGTGCCGCATATGTCCTTCAGGTATGTAGCATTCATAGTCTTCGAAATGCAAACTAGTCTTATGCAATACCACTATATTTATAGTCGTGTCTTATGCAATATGACTATATTTATAGTCGTGTATGATGAAACACGGCTAGATAGGTATATAGTCGTGTCGTATACGACACGACCATAATTCATTTCGTGTATTATTTATAGTTGACTAAGGCAACCGCGCCTTGTAATAATGTTTTCATCTGTTTACTATGCAGATTTGGTTTTTTGAGCACACGACAATAAACCATATTTGATCGACAAGTGACCTCTATCATCGATGAGGTCATCTCTTCTTTACAGCAGTCGGATATCCAAACCGTTTTGAAGGAGGATGTGAAGGACGAGGATGTCGAGGAGGAGGAGGTGAAGGCTTATGTGAAGGAGGAGGAGTCGGAGGAGGCGAAGGAGGAAGTTCTGGACAAGGAGGCGAAGGAGGAGGAGGTGAAGGACGACGAAGAGGCGATCGAGGAGGAGAAGGAGGAGGAGGTGAAGGAAGAGGAGGTGAAGGAAGAGGAGGCGAAGGAGGAGGCGGCGAAGGAGGAGGTGAAGGACAACGAAGAGGCGATGGAGGAGGAGGTGCCGGAGGCCACAGGCTTAACCGCATCCCAGCCTGTTGACATCGATGTCCTTCGAACCCCTCAAAAGTGTAAGTCTATAATTGCACTCCGTGAAAACTATGCCGATTTGGAGTTATGCTTCGACATGGGGGTATTGTTAGAGCGGGATTGAGTGGCAATAGATGGATGGATCGCCAATCCGAGGAAGGCTTATCCAATCCCAACGCTATGTGATGACGACTATGTATCCCTCCTACAAACAACAGAAATAACAACCAATGTAAGTAAACCCCCATGCTATGCTCCTCATATGTTTACCTCTTTTACTTTTTCAAATATGCGACTTTACGTTATGTAGTGTATTCGAAGACACGACTTTACGCATTATCGTGTCTTCGCAAAACACGATTTTACGCATAGTCGACACGACTATCATGAAAGTCGTATATACAATAATCGACTCCTGTTGCTGTTTTTTTATAGGTTATAGATGCATTTTTAAGTCTATTGAGGCAGCGCAATGACAGAGACCGGATGAAGTATCCGTGGGCATTTTTTGGATGTCACGCATTCAAAGAGATATTCGACAACGTAAGTGTTCCCTGCATAAGGAGTGATAAGTAATTAAGTATGATGTTCCCAGCATCGTTGCCTGACTCTCTTGCAATTTCGCAGGAGCACAAAGAAGCAAGAAATAATGCGAAATTGATAAAAAAGCTCGAGAGGATGCTCGACGGCTTGAACAAGAACATGTTCTAGGCATTTTTCCCAATCCGCACCGGCTCCCACTTCTGCCTCGTCTATCTACATTTCCCGCACTGTGTATAGCGCTTCTACAACCCGCTGTCTGGCAGATCCCAGTTATATCCACATCACAGAAAAGCTGCTGACAAATTCACGCAGTTCATGAACTTTGTTAGGGATGGAACTTGGGTCGGGTTTTTACCCGACAAGACCCGGCCTTATTGGGCCGATTCTTGGATTGCTTATGCAATACCCGGTTCCGGTTCCGGGTTTGAAAGAGGAACCGACCCATCGGGTCGGGTCAGGGTTTTCATATAAAACTCGGACCCGACCTGGGTATATGATATATATATATATATATATATATATACTTGAAACCATATTTATTTTTTTATGAATATTTTTTTGGGCGAAAGCACTCATATCTTTTGATTTGAGTAGTTTGGATTTTTATGAATATATATTATTAACAAAAAAATTAAAGGAGTTAATAGTTTAATGTATATGACATTAAAAATATAAAAAAACTGTTATCGGGGCGAGGCGGGTCCGGGTTTCGAGTTCTGGTACCGGGACGGGTCCGGGTCCTTGAAACTGGACTCGTGGTGGGTCTGGGACGGTTCTGGGTTTGAAGAATTAAAATGGTTCCGGGGCCGGGTATGCCAATACCCGGCCCAAACCCGCCCCGGTTCCATACCTAAACGTTGTGATGGTAGGCAAGCTGGGGTAGTTTGGTTTGCTCGACTGAAAGATAACTCAGATCGCCAAAGCGCCCTAGCAACATAATTCCAAAGACTATGGCATCTTCATCATGATGTACGTCGCGCACTTGACGTCCAATGTCAGCTCACCTGAGTTTGATCAGTCCACAATTACATGACTTTGGCGACCAGTCATCACTTCAACCTTGATTCACAGGGTTATTAACAGCGAGTTTGACAACGATTCCAAAAGAGTTAAAAAAGATGTCGTCACAGTTGTGGGTTTTATGCGACTTCCAGATAGAGACTAAATTCAAATTTATTTTATTCACATTCTTTTATTGTACAAAGCTTTTTTGGTGCACATACAATACTCTTTCAATTAATTCGAATTCATTTTTGACACATTGTTGTACAGTACTCTTTCAATTAATTCGAATTCATTTTTTAATACGGCCTTCATGCAACACGACTACGTATATAAACGTCTCTCATGCAACATGACTTTATATATAGTCGCGTACTACCCAACACGACTTTATAAATAGTCGTGTTTCACAATACATGACGGTATAGATAGTCGTGTACTATAATATTCGGCTATAATAGAAATACACATATGATGCATTGAAAGATTGTTTTTTATTTTTGATTTTCTTTTTCTGTACAGGCGTACATTTCGGTAGAAGCTAATATGCATTATACAAAAATTTGACTACATCCTAAGTGAAGAATGGTGGGGGCTTAGGTAAGCCGGACCGGCGTATATGCGATGTCTCGTTCGTAGTCAATTTGCCTTGTTGCGGAAGACTTTGTTTCCTGCGCTTCTTATTTTCTTTCGGAACCGGGCTGTTGGTGCACCTCTTATGGTTGTGACCAGCTTAACGACAATTCCCACATTTCGAACTTGTCCTTGCAGGTGGCTCGGGCTGTGACTCAATTCTTTTGTCTTTCTCCTGCCCTTCTTTGGATCTTCAAACATAGGCAGTTCGCATTTAAATAAAACCCCGTAATTCCCCCACTGACTTCTGTCTAAAGTAGGAAACACTACTTCTTCGTACTTACAGAAGTGTCACATATATGTCGTTCTTCCCTCCTTGTCACGCTGACTCCGTCAAGTCTATTCGACGCCTGTATGTACCACTTGCACCCCGAAACCTTGCACGTTGCATCGAATGTGTCCTTGCTCTCATCCGCTACTTTGAACATGAACTTCCTCTTGATTGCAAGATCAGTCAGAACCATCTTGAACTGCTTGACGCTTTCGAACCTAGCCCCTAAGGTAAGTTGTGCATCGTAGTCTTCTGCTTGCAAACTTCCGGTCAATATCATCTCCTCTTCACAATGTTTTGAAGGACCGGCCTATGCAGAATAGGTACCCCAATCCCAACCACCATCACCCTCAGTATTGAGGTACTCATCGTCCTCCGTTGCGACAGATTTCCCTTTACATGTGTCTCCTGCCGTGGAACTCTAGAAGTCGATGTTCCCGTGTGATCTGGGCGGCTAAAATGTGGTACTGTAAGAGGCTCATCCCACTCATCTGCAGACCACGGTAATTCATCTTCATCTGGACTAGAATCTTCATCTTCATCTTCAGCTTCTTCTCCATCTCCCAATCTGCGTGAAAAAAGATGTATGAATGGACTTGAGAACACGATAGCACATAGTGAAGTCGTGTCTTATGCAACACGAATTCATTTGTAGTCGTGTATTATGAAACACGACTATGTATACTGTCGTGTTGCATAAGGCACGACAAAATTTTAAGTTGTGTATTATTATAGTTGACTATAATAGCACACGACTTGCCTGTATCAGCGCCTTAGAAGTCTCACCTCGCATAATCTTCATCTCTTCCTCCGTCAACTGCTGATGCGGGTGTCTTATTGCCTGGGCTGGATGGCCTCTCCAGCGATGTCTTACTGGCCGGCCCCACTTCTGCCTCCGGTAGCCTCTCCTCCTCCTTATTTGCATTGGCATTCATTTCCTTATTGAGAGTCAAGTCTCATGCTATTGCCCGTAGAAGTCCACTCCACGTACAGGCGGAGTAGTCCATTTGTGCCTTGCTTGCTCTTGTGAAGTATAAATATTGACTCCAGGTCTTTATCGTCTTCAAGGAGGTATGTGGATTCAGAGTCAACACGATATGACAAAGTTAATGTACCAGACTTAAGCGGTAATCTTTCTTCCAATTATTGCAACAGTTCCAGGTATTTTACTCGTGTATCTATAGGCAGGAGCTTCCGTTTCCCACCCACGTACTTATCAGAATTTGTAAAAGTTCCATCGTAGTGTAAGCAAACAACTATCTTCTCCATCCGCACCTGCCATTAAAATAGCGAAATAAGTTAAAAAACCGTCAGATACGATATATTGAAAACCGTATATGAGTGAAAAACAACGTCTATGAGTCGTATTTTATCAAACACGACTATTGTTACAGTCGTGTGTAACAAATGTTGAAAACTTTTCAACTTTCTTCTCTGGAACCAACTTTCATGATAAAAATCATCGTTTTTGAACTTCACCTATAGGTTTTTTGATGTACGTTGCCTCCGTTGAAGTTGTTTTCTAAACCCGGTCTTTCTCGCTCGTTTTTGCCGCTTTTTGCCGCAAAGATAACTTTTTCGGAGTTCGACGGCACCGGCGCCGACGATGATTTGGGTGGAAAAGCCAGGCGGAACGTCTTCTTCTCCGACTAATCCAAGCTTCTCCAGGTAGCCGCTCCGATTCTGAGTAATATAAAAAAATGGAAAGTGGGTGCTTATACCTAAATCTAAGGGCATTTTCGATACTTTCCTGATCATATGGAAGAAAGTAACTAATTCCGGGCAATATGAGAAACCCGTAGTTGGCGCCAGGTCATTTGTAAAAAGCTATCAGATGAGAGACTTTTGAGGTGATAATACATGGGCAACGCAGGGATAAGTTAAGGTGGGGGTGTAGCGAATATCGTATCTTATGAAGGGCACGAATCCGTTTCCACCTCAAGTTGCAACTTGCAAGGCAACAAGTTATACGCTACCTTTCATCCACAGCTCTCCTTCCCCACTCTGCTATTTTCTATCCAGCTCCATCAGTCCCACTTCTACCTCTTCTCTCGCCTACCCAAGCTTCCAAGGCGGGAGATTTAAACCGTGACTACTAAGGTCTGTCTTGTAAAATCAGGATCAGTCAACCTTACTTCACTAACCTCTTAATTCCAACACAACCCAAATAATATTCTATTAACATCCTAGCTTCTAAGCTAATATTGAATGAAAAACACAACAAATTCACTTGCTACTTGTTATGTCTAATTACAAGTGCTAGTACAGCACCCACAATCTGTTCCCTGTTACAAAGATTCGCAACAATACCAGAACCATTACAAAAACATGACTCGATAAAAAAATTGCTAATCCAACGCTGCTGGCCTGCTACCATACATTCTTCAATCAATTGACGACTTTTCGCTAAAACATTCAGAGAATGACGACTTGTTAGTTGTTACATGACAAGGGAATTTAAGTTATTTAGCAAAAACTGCAACCTCAAATTTACATTATTCCCATTTAATTTTGTAAAATTAATATAAGGTAGTCCAAAATAGGAGTAAGATCAATATACCCTAAATAGTTGAAAAGACGGGCACAACTTGATTATGAGTAGATGATAAAACATAAAAGATGACGTTTCTCGTCAACCTAAAAATTAATCATCTCATGCTCACTTCAGTAAACAATATTTCATACGAGTTAATAATTTGGGATGAAAGGTCAAAATTCCTCATCAGCTGATTTATTCACTTTCACCTAACAAACATTTTTCGGGCAATTATCACCCTTCTACAATACAATAATTATGATATTTTTTTTTGAATAGAACCATTAATATGGAACAGATGGAGTACTGAGGATTGCAGAAGGGTGGCCTCATGGTTTGGAACCGAGGGAATTTTCTTTTTCTGTAACTTCACCTCAGTTTCTCCTCATATTTATAATACAAATAACTAAAAATTAAAAAACCAAACTTCTTAACAATGCAAAATTCACAAGGATGTTTACAAATATTGTTTTTCATGATAAAATGAATGTCATTTGTGGATTATATCGAATGCACATTTTCCCGGTCATAACAGATTAGAAAAATTGATGTACCAAAAAATTTACACGAATGAAAAAAAAAATCAAATTTATCATGACTACACAAAGTCAATAGAAGCTTTTGTCATGCGGCTACTCTGCACAATGAATACCCAAGCACTATATGTTCAATAGACAGTATCCACAAGGAACCACGGGATGTTTAGGATCTATGCATCTTCACAGGCCTGGCTTCTCCCACAGAAGGGCAGATTCAGGATAATACGCATTTATCTTCACAAAACATTAGATGCGTCTACAGGAAGCACCGTTCAACTGTCCTTACATAGAAGGACATTAGAGAAGCTCATCTGGCATGAAAACAAGAAAATACGAGCATTTTGATGATATTGACATAAGTATTGATTATAAAGCATGGCAGGGCAGTAGTCTTATTAGAAAGTTGAACAAGGATATACCAATAGAGTAGCCTCAGAAAGGTCCAATAATGTCATTTGAATGAAGTGGCTCCAAGTAGGTTCTCCCTGCAAAAACAGGGGCTTGGACCCAACTTCACCTCAATCACATGGACTACTCCTCACTGGCACATGTTATTTCCATTGCCATCCAATAAAATCTGAAGAATATCGATAAATCAATTTAAACTTGAAAAAGACTCAGACATCCAATCATCCATTCCCCATTAAGTGAAGTAGTACTCATCCATCCCCATTACAGACAAAGTCAAGTAGTACTCTACAATCTCATAGCTCAAAGTATACACCACAATAGTCAATTTAAAATAAAGAATGGACAAACCAGAAGTAGCCTCAGAAAGGTCCAATAATGTCATATGAATGAAGCGGCTCCAAGTAGGTTCTCCTTGCAAAGGCAAGGTCTTGGACCCATCTCCACCTCAATCACATGGACTAATCCTCACCGACAAACTCATAATTCAATTTTCCATAAAACAAGAACAAACGCTAACAAATAAAATTAACAACGTGCTAATCTAATGAAATCATAAATCATTTCTAATTTAAGGCTCAGATAATTAATCAGCAGTTCTCAATCACAGACAATCAGAAGCAGAACTGGCGTTGAGCTGTTAAATCTCGTCATAGCCCAAAACACAAATCCAAAATAAACTACACTTTTCAAAACATCTACAATTCAACAACAAAATTTGGCTCATATCAAGAAATTCAACCATATTCTATTACCATGTGCTTCATGGATTTCTCTCAGAAGCGCGGGTAAGTTATAATCATCGCCAAACAATACAACCAATGTCATCAATCATTCAAAATGTACTCGTCGACTTGACACAGATCAGCAAATGGACATATCACACTGAACTGCAACACTGGACGAGACTGGATTTGGCACGAGCAATTGGGGCTGTTTAATCTTCATTCGAATCAGACAAGCCCGGGGTGCAGCGTGCAAAGAACACAACTCACAACCCTAAAACAGAACTTGTAGAACCCACCTCTGCAATCTCCGACGGCCGGCCGGCGGCGAAGGCGGAGCCGGAGATGTGCATGACAACAAGGGAGGAGGACGGTGGGAATTTATAGAAGAGACGGTGGCCGCTAAGAAACCCTAACCCTAAACCCAGCATTTCCTCCTCTTTCTTCCTACTCTATCCATCTTACAATACAAGTCTGGATTAGAAAACCAAAATGAACTAATTTTAGTTCATTTTATTTTGTAATCTAGACAAGTAGTGTTGATGGAGGGAGTAAAACCCTGACATTTTCAGGCTTCTGGGCCTAGTGGGCCATGAGAAGCATAATGGGTGAAATAACAAAGGCCCATGGGCTTGGAAGCTGACCATGGCTTCAATCCATAACTGGTTCACCTCCTTCAAGCTTACCAGCGAGCTGATTTTGTCTCTTCTTGCCGGAAAGCTGACGATGGAGTCACCGGAGATCGCCGCATTCGCCCGGAACTTCGCCGTCATGGTCCGTATCTCCGTTCTGGTAAGTCCCTCATCTTCTCTGATGTTCTCCATCCGCACTTAGCTCATGTTCCTCCTCTGCTGAACTGTGAACTGCTCTTTTTTTCCACGGTTTTTTGGATCCGAAGGGGCTCAAATTTCGGAGGCACGCCTTCCATCATCACGAGTAAGCTTCTCCGAATCCTCTCATTACTAATTTGGATAAAGGGTCTCTTTCACAATTCGATTTTTTCAATTCCGATTTTTTTCGCCGGTGTCAGGTCGGGGAAGACGACGCTGTCGGACACTCTGTTAGAGCGAGACCATGACGATTTGCTCAGAATTTCGGCTTTGATTGTGACGAGTAGGTCACTGGTGGAGCCTTTCCTGCCTGCTGACTGCCGTTCTAATGGAATGGACAGCGGGAAGTCTGTGAAGTCGATCCATGGTGCTCAAATTGATGTTCTAACAGAGGTGTATGATTGGTTCCATGTGTTTGTTGTAATTACTCTGAATTATACTCACTCCATCCGGATTTAGTAGTAACATTTGCTATTCCAAATTGAACTAAAATCTCTGGAAATCCCAGGGTTACTACTAATTCTGGACGGAGGGAGTATTGAAATTGTTAATTCTGATTTCTTTCTGTCTTTGCAGTTTGATGATGAAGAGATTTGACGTGGTAAATGCAACGATCCTAGTTGGGTTCCTGCTGAATTTCTGGCTATGGTAGGAATAGAATGTATAGTGTGTAGATTTGATGTTTTTGTAACATAGTATAGCTGATTTTTGTCCTGATGTATGGTCCTCGCTATGCAGGTTAATGTTCCGACTGCTTCTGCTACTGTTCAGTCTCTGGTTGAAGTTCGTCATGGCGATAAGCTGAATAGCTCATGAGAGGCAGGTTGGAGTCTGTATCTATTGAATAATAACAATGATGTGTCAAACATAAACTCCACTAGTATTGTGGTTCGTTTTTATCCTCATTTATGCTGTGTATAGTAAGTACAACTGAATAACCATTATACTAGCCACTTGCTTGATTATGGTTACAAAGTTGAACAAAGTAGTAATTGTGTTGAACTTTCAAGGTAAATTTGCATTAATATGGAAAATCAGTTTGTGTCAACTGCATTACCATCTTATGTTCGAGTTATAAGCTTTCTATATTGCATGTATCAATAACTGTGGCAGGATGCGATTATGGGTTAGAGGTGAGGTTGTTTATTAGCTAACTATGATCTACAGTTTGCAGTTGATAATTTACGCAACCCTAGCCTTGTGGCTGCTTCTACCACCAGCATTGCTATTCTTGGGATTTCTTCTGTGAAGTCCAAGGTAAATACCATTAGCTTGCCCAATGCTTAAGATACTATTATTTCCAGTTTTTTTAATCTATTATTTATTCTTTCACTATAATCTATGCCTCTATATTGATAATCATTTTGTGCCTATGCTAGTTTAGGATCTTCCACATTTTCATGCTTCATTGCTTGCTGAGATAGGCGAACTTCTTCTTGTGACGGGCTCTCCATTTGGCATTCTGTCACTGTTTCACTTTCTTAATAGGTATAGCAGTTTTTATTTATATTCTGGAAGCAAAAGCCTTCTGGAATAGAGTGCCAAGGACTTATTTTGTCAACCAAAATATGCTCAACTAGGCTAAGTGCTTATTATGGGACCTTTGCAATGTTTTGCACAACTTTAAATTCCCTCTTTTTGTGGGTCATATTATTTGACACACATCTCTCGATCATTCTGAGATACGCTGCTCAAGTTTGAAACTAGTTTATGTGATATTGGTAGCTGCACTACTTATTTTGCATGATACTATCCTCCTTAAGCCGGCATGTCTGGGGTTGCTGTCCAAATGTATTCACTAACATGGTAGTTTTTCTCCTTCGACCAGCATATCTGTGGGTGCTGTAGCAAATCGCTGTCTCCCGGATTCTATTGAAAGCTCTATACTGATGGCTGACATGCGGTGTTTACCTGGTATGATCAGGATAGAATTAGAATTGGGAAAAGTTTAAATGAGATCGCTCTCATATAGCTTATATGAGTCCAATTTCATTCGTAGCCGTTGGATCTTGATCTGATGGCTATAAATAGCTATATAGAACTCACCTACTCCCTGATGTGACACACTCACTACCTACTGATTTGATATCCACCTTTGGATCGGAATCCAATGGCCCAAAAGATTGGCCTCATGCTCCTTATATGAGAGCGATCTCATGTAAACTGTCCTCATTAGAATTTTAAGTTTTTACTTTCAAAGTTTGTTTAAAATTTTGATTGTTACACACTCTCTTTCTAGTGCCCTGGAAATCGAATACATACATGCAAACCTTGTAAGCCATGTCTAGTTTGGAGCATCGAGCTTTTTATATATGATTGATTAGTTTATGATTGTCCGAGATTATTGTCTAATGTCCTTGGAAGCACCTTTCTCCTGATTAGAATTTTTTGTTTTTTTCACATTTGAGACATAAAGCTTGTGCCAGATGCCTGGTTGAGATGTTATATTCTTAATTTTTTATGGTGCATCGCTTTCTCATTTTCTAGTCAGTGTATTCTTAATTTTTTCTAAATTTACATCAGGAATGGAAGGAGGGCCTGTCTTTGGTAAACATGCTGGTCTTGTTGGTATTTTGAGTGAACCCTTAAGACAGCGAGCTGGTGGCACGGAAGTTCAGGTGACAATGAAGCATTTGGCTCTGTATTCGTTTATATATTTCCATGTTTCTAATGCAGGTCCCTCTGTGTAAAAGCAGCTTGTAGTGACTTGGCGTGAAAGGATCATATAGCCACCAAAATCAGTATTGACAATTTTCAATCACTGTTGCAATTGAAGAAGGCTCTTCCTTCTATAGTGCTTGTCTCCATGAGGGAGGGTTCTTGGCATCCGGAATTGTACTGAACAATGATGGCCTTATACGAATCTCTTTCGCGTGTGGGCCTTAAAGCTGCTTCGACATCCATTTGAGCAATCACAACAATTACCAAATGTACAGAATTCTATTCTGGAGAAGAAGGAAGGCAAAGGATCTCGTTTTGCGAAGTTTCTTGCTGAAAAACAGGGTGAGATCTCAGTCAAGCTAAATAATAGAGCAGTTATCTCCACAGAAATTCTTCCTAATAAATTATGACCACAAAATAGGGAATGATGAAAGCTTGCTGCTACCTAATGTTTGGTTGTTAACCCGCAAAAAAGCCTTCCCAAGAGTCTGTGTTTGGATGGTTGCTTAGCCTGTGAGCATAGTCAGCTTCCAGAATTGGCAGTGCTACTTGAGCTCTTCAAATCGTCTGTAAATCATACCACTTGTTCATACCTTATAACTGGATTATGATTTTGCAATTTTGGATGCCTTATTTTTTATTTTGAGTTGAAAGGGTGAAATTATACCGTGTACATGTACAACATGAGATGTTAACTCACACAACGTTACAATATGTTCACCGTATGTATACAATACAATAAGTGAATACTGAAGAATCAGACTATCAGAGGGTTGTTATTTAATTACTTTTTAGGCTCACATTGTTTTCTGTACGTAGTGGAAAACTTTGATCTGTGATCAGCAGATAATTGAAGAGAATCGCAAGAAGAAAAACCTGGATAATCAGATTGATGTGCTGGAACCTCGAATGCACCTTGTAGTCAGCATTTCCTGAAGTAGCATGGTCAATTATCGCATCGTGTATTGTAAGCTCTACTCCCGAAGTAGCCTGGTCTGTTATTTCCTGAAGTAGCAGTTATGATATATTTTGGGCTAATATTATCACCGTAAGGTTTTTCAAAAAAGAACTACTTTTAGCTCATCACATTGTTCATTTTTTAGAGTCCTTCACCGGTCTTAAATTTTTCACCCTAAAAATGATGTTAAAGAAGGGTCAATTTCTGCGATCTTGTATTGTCCAACAAATTGAGAATTTGCCGTTGCTACGCAGCTAATTGCCTCTTTGGAGCACCAATAGGTTGGCTACAAAGTAACAAGGTATGTGGCACCATATGCTCCTTTGTAAATTGTAACGAGAAAGGCTCAGACCGTCAGATCTTGATAGTAGCACAGATACTATAGTCTGCACTATAAGGTACCCTCAGATAAATTTACCTTCATAGAAATTTACAATTTCATCCTTCTCCAGTTCGCTTTTACCTCTTCATCCTATCATCGCCCCTCCTAATCTGGATTTGAAATAGGGTATTAGACCAATTGACCCAAATCATCAACACTAATTGAAAACTAATTTGACCCGATAATGCTGGTAACTCTCATCTGGATCCCCACCAGGCCCGGACGCCGGTACAGATGGGCCCCCCTAGCCCCAGCTGAGCATGGACACGGGGACTGGGCCTGTGAAGTAGCGACAAACGGCCGGCGCGTGTCCAGCAGCCCACGGTAAATCCCTCCATACCGACGAGCCCAAAGTTATTATTTGCAGGATCCACTACATCATCCTTATCCTTCCACCTTGGACTTGTTTATTTCCCGCTAACCGCAAGGCCCACCACGGCACTGCGACATCTTTTTTGTTTTGAGTTTAATAATTAAGCACATCATTAGAGAGCTACAAAATTGGTAATCATCATCACACACGCCACAATGGAATAAGTTAACATGCGCCTGACGTGCCTTTTGGGACGTGCCGAAACATCAAGAACCATCAGATCAAGTTTGTACGTATTAACAGAGGGGGTGGGCGGGTGACTCAAACTACATGCGTCGACTGATCAAAATCGGACGTCCTGCAACTGATGGAAGTAAACAAATTTAGGCCCTGGATAACTGTAGTTTGTAGCCGAGTGTCTTTTAGTAAAAGACAAAATAATAAGGTTTAGAAGAGAGTCGCCAATTCTCTGCTACTCGTGCGAATAGTGGTGGACCATTTACAGTATAAATCAGGAATGAGGAGGTGCTTAATGTAGGAAGCTCAAGTTTGAGGGGGAAGAGAAAAATGGTGTTGCTGGAAAAGCTATGGGACGACGTGATCGCCGGACCCCAGCCGGACAAGGGCCTCGGCAAGCTGCGCAAGGTCACCACCCAGAAAGGTACTTACTGATTCATCTTCGTTTAACATAAAACATAGCTATATAGCCTATATTGTTGTTAGTATAATCATCAAAGTGGTCATTTGGTGTTGTGTGGTACTCTTGAACAGTGACGGTGGACACTTTGAACACTGATCTGGGGGAGAGCAGCAGCAGCAGCGGCGGCAAGTTTTATCAGAGGTCGGCGTCGATGCCAGCGTCCCCTGGGACTCCGACGACGCCGACTACGCCGACGACACCGATGTCGGCCAAGAAGGAGAACGTGTGGAGGAGTGTCTTCCACCCGGGGAGCAACCTGGCCACCAAGACCATCGGGGCCCAAGTCTTTGACAAGCCTGTTCATCCCAACTCCCCCAGTGTCTATGACTGGTACGATCATATCATAAATCATAATCATAAAGTTTCTAAAAGAAAATTTTTTGCATTATTTCTGTGTTATTTGATGTGTGAGTGCAATTGCAGGCTTTACAGTGGGGAGACTCGGAGCAACCATCGTTAAGCATTCATGCATGAGGGGGTTCCACATCTTAGATCTTGCCTGATGTTGTGTGTAGTGTTTAATAAGTAATGGGTATTTACTAAAATATTGTACGGTTTTAAGGCTTGCTAATTAATTTAAGGTGGCATCTGATATGTACATACTAAGAGAATGGAAGAGGCGCTACTAGAAGCTACCCTTTGTAATGATGCACTTACTTTTGTAATGGGATCTTAATCTTAATTATGGAAGAAGTCTCTAGTTTGGTGAGGTGGAGTTGTCACCTGTCGTGTATCTTGTATCTGTTTGAGATCAGTCTGGAAGATATTCTTGTCATTAGAATACTGTGGACGTTATAATAATGTGGACGAGGAAGATGCCAAAACCAAATGTGGATGAGGATAAGGTTTGGTGAACCCTGGAAGAATAAAGTAATCAGCATCAATTAAACAAGGGAAAATGTTAGTTTATTGCGGTATCGTCGTTAGTGGAAAATAGATGTCACCCTAGGTCTTGGTCTTTTTGGTAAACCTGTGGGGCTTTTATTCATTATTAAACCCCTGGTGGTTCTGTGAAACTAGGGGCGTGCCCATTCTATAATGTTTTCTTGTTTTTGAGAGAACGATAACAAAAATCGTTTCCTGACCGAAGCTCTGTGACCACATTAGTGGCCGAATTAGTTGTCTGCATTAGAAAGCGAAAATGTAAAGTATAAGGCTCTGTTTGGTTAGCAATTCTAGGAGTAGGAAATCTAAATTCTTTAGATGAATCTAGGTTTAAAAAAAGTGGTATTTGGTTGGTCAAAATCAATTTCATTGGATGAAATTTAGGTCATAGTGGTAAAAATTGTAATTTTCAAAACAAGACAGAGACATTTGATAACAAAAAATTTTATTATTAATTTTTTTTTAAAATGCCCTTGTTATTTTCTGAATTTTACACTAAATGCCATTAAAAGAAGTTCTTATGACTTCTTTTGGGCCTGAGGAGATTTCCCAAAAAAGCTGAATTTTTAAGAATTTAGCTTCTATGTAGTATTATAGCAGAGGAAGTAGAAGATAGCTATGTAGTATTTTAAAGCTTATGTACCAACGTAGAACCTAGATACCTTTGTAGTCGGGAGGGATTTCATTTGTCGCCTCTTAGGCTAGATGAGCCCCTTCTATAACGAAGGTCGAGATGGATTTCTTTGAGACGTAAAAGCAGCAGGCCCATTAGCCAACTTTGATTGTCCACCCAATTGTTTTATGAAAACCAGTTGAAACTAGTTGGAGTCCGTTGGGCCCCAAGATCTTCATGGCAGTGAGTGAATCGGTGATGCTTCTTGCATATAATTTGCATGTAGAGCGCACAAGCTTTCCCATTCTAACATAAATGCAGTACTAATCCCATCTACGATATGTATCCGTATCCGTTAATGCTATTGGGTTTTCTTCCAAGACAACTATTTTTGTACGTGGGCGATGGTCCCCTACCATTTTATTAAGCTGAAAATCCAAATATAAAAGATGGAGAAGGACATAAACCGGACCCCGACCAGGAGAAAAACTACAAGATAAGGTAAATTAAGACGGGCAATTACCTTGGAACAAGTATCTAATCCTAATGCAACAAACACTAGTTGAATCAACACCAGATAAGCCTTTAAGTGAGACAGTAAATAATAAAAGGAACAACAAGATACATCTTGTAAGTTGCATATATGAATGAGACAAGAATAATAAATATTTGTATAAAAAAGAATAATTAATCTCAAGACATATCTTGACTTATCGTAAGTGATACCGATAGTATAAGGCAAAGTGACTCATTTATGGTGAGCTTACAGAATATACAAAAGTAAATACATCATGCATGCCCTATATGTGGGAGGATCTTGACCTACGCCTATTCTTTTTAATCGTACGTTTAGATCCTCTCTATATGCTATGTATCTACTTTTGCTATGGCTATGATATCATGTTACTTTATCACTTCTAACGACACGCAAAAGCTTAGAGAAGGTTTAACTCTCTAGCGACACGTAAAAGCGTCGCTATTACTGAAATTTTTTGTAGAAGACAAAAGAAGTAAAAATACTCTATAATAACATAACTAAGCTGGAGATGTGAGCATCGTCGATGCTGCAATCCGCTTCTTTCAGAAGTCCATTAGGGACACTTTGGCTAACAAGTTACTCTTGTACCCATACCTTTCGGACCATTTTGTTAAATTAAATTGGCTATGTAAGGTTTTTTTTTTTTGGGGGGGGGGGGTTGTTTGTTTAAGTTTGCAATGACGTATTGGGTGATCTTGTGGTCCTCTGTTTCCTTTTGTACGACCAACTTTCTCACCTTCAATTGTCTCCTACTCTTCTCTCCAATCCTCGAACAAACGGCTAGCGGCAAGAGAGTGTAGGTAGTAGATGTGGAAGATAAGGGGATTCTCAGTCGTCAAGCATTAACTCAGTAGTAGTACGAAGTACGAGCTAGACTCCTTCAATTGTCTGATATTGTGACGTGTATTATAACAGTGACCAGTTAAGATAGCAGTACTGTCGCTCCTTAGGTTATATAACTGGTAAAAAATGCTACTTGTAAAAAAATTAACAAAATTGCTACCCAATACCCATTATCTCCCATGTGAAGGAAAGCAGTTTGTGAGCATTCTCATTGGTTGATGATTAATAAACTGGGACTTGGTTTCTCAATTTTCATTCCATGCACGGTCTTCAAGTGCTTCTACTTAAAGTACTCTACTTGTCTACTCAAATGATACTTAATTTGCCTACTTCTTATCGATGCCTTCAAATGGTTGTCAGCAGTGGTTTAGGCCAGAAAAGTCAGATATAACTTCTATGAAATCATTCTTACATAGTTGCTGATGGCCGTTACTCCGATATTGGTTCAATTCAAGTAAAACTGTGGTGGTTACCATGAAAGGGTCCCCACATTCCAGTCATTGGTGAAACATGAAGAACAATAGTAGGTGCCCATCATTCTCTTGTGACAAGATAAAGGAATCAGGAGATTGCGACTTGAACAAGTAAAAGGTGAAAAAGAATGCCCAATTAAAAAAGAAAAGTCATACACAAGCAATGACATGGAAATGCAATAACCTACGTTCACATTAAACTCCAAATTGATCTCTGTTTCTATTACGCCTGTTTAGATTCCCATGATACATCAGATGTTAAAATCAAACTGGACCCAGTCAGTGTACTAAGGAAACAGGATGGCCTAGATCCTCTTGCCACCCTTTGGAATAAAATGCAAAAGATACACCTCCTGTTACATAAAAAAATCGTCTCTACCGTTTGGGCGTGATTATAAGCAAATATCCTAAGTGGATTTTCAATGTCCACTGTAGCAATCATATTTTTTTTTACTTTCAAGCTGAGCTGAAAATGGAGAAAACCTGGATGCTACAGTATTGCAAAACATCCAGTCTGGAATGTGCAGGTCATAGGGTACTGGGGGGAGTGTGGACTGTGCAGAACTGTTCAAAGGGTAGTTGGGCCCAGGAAGCCGGCGCATGGGTAACAAATTAGTACTAAACCTGACAAATCATTGAATGCGATGCAGCCCAGGTAGAGTTTAGCAAAAAGTGAAGGGTCCAACCCCATTATTAAGCGGAGAGTTTTCACTACGGCCCACCAGGGGTGGTGGCCCCTCGTAGTCTGAACAAAAGGCCAGAGGTACGGGACTGTGGTCGGGGATACGTTTCGAGTGGTGAATGGGACACGCGAGGGAACGCCAGAGAAAGAGCAATCAGAGGTCTGTGGAGCCGTACTCTTTTGCCAAAAAGTGGCTCTTGTAGGCTGTAGCTCACCCTCCACTGATGTAATTGTAAATTGTGAAATCAAGAATCTGTGACATGGACCCACCAAAGATATTTCTATGGCAATTTACATTGCCTAAGAATGATTTTTGCTAAGACAAAAGGATATAAATGTGGTGAAGGTATGATTGAACAATAGAATTCGGATTGAATATCCAAGTCTACAAGAGTGAATCCTAATTCCTATGTTTAAACTTCAATAACACACAAGTGAAAAGAGATTATGTTGGTACTTGTAGTCTCAGCAGATGCTTTGCCTCTACTCAAGGCGCATTTGGGTAAAAGAAGCGGTTTCATCCCTTTCACCTAATGTTCCATCACTTCTTTCTAATCCTCATCAAGAGGAGATTCTTCGGAAAAGCGGCTTCTAAAGAAGTTGTTTACTTACCCAACCACACCCTCAATGTAATTGACAAACATTCTTGTCACACAGCAACCCAACCAGCGGATAATCATCTTAGACTCTTCGCCTTAGGCATGCTGTTTGGAGTTATAAAATGGAGAAGTTATTAGCTGCGCGCCGCGCATGGGAACAGTGTGCTCATCACCAATGGGTGATGGGCACCTCTCTCCTGCTTGTAGTGTGCTCATCACCAATGGGTGATGGGCACCTCTCTCTCCTGCACCTCTCCACACTGTTCCCCTATGCCGCGCGTAGCCAATAATTTTTCTATAAAATATGGAACGCAATCCTAATTGCTTGTTTCTTAGGTTGTCTAATCACCAAAGTCTACCTCAATCAACCTTCCATTTATACATAACTGTAGAACCACCCACTTCATTGACGTTTTGAAAACTGTTTCTTTTAAGGATGTCCCTCATTCAGTCACTTACCCAATTACAATTTATAAAAAAAACTCAATTACAACAAACGAACACAATATCTAACAATCTTATACTTCCTACTTGTTAGTGAAAGCAATGGTGCAATATGATCAAACTATAATACATATAATCAACTCAAAATTTCCCCACAATAGCTACAAGTAACAAATGAGCTCAAATTCTCTATTGTCTTGATAAAGCCTTTCGTATTAGCCTGGAAACCCCGACATAACCAGCCTTATTGTCTTGTACTCCAATAGCAATATACTATGGTGTAATATATTTCAGCCAAAATCAAACATTATATGCCATTGCCTGGTATATTTTCCTTTTATCAGGATAGAACATTTCCGGTTGGTTCTCAAATCGTGAACCAAAAAGATGGTAAATTCCAGTCAGTCGTTGTCTTCTTCACAGTTCTATCTTCCCAGTTTCCGCTTCCAGTACTGTTTTTTTTTTTACCACTTGCCATCTCTCTCTCTCTCTCTCTGTGATTTGATCTTATTGGGTAGTCAGTAGTAGAAGGGAAGTAGTGGTACTAGTAGTTGTGACAGAGGAGTTGGGGGGGGGGAAAAGCAAAGCAATGGCTTGTGGTCCTCACACCCTCCTTCCCACGAATCTCACCACACTCCTCTTTTCCATTTCACCTCCCTCATCTCCCCCACCATTTTCTACCCCTCCTTTTTTCCTCCCTCCTCCTCTTTCTTCCAACTCCGGGCTCTGGGTCTTCTCCGATTATATGGAGAGGAGGAGGGACGACCAGGCTGCCAAGGAAAGGAGGCCCAAAAGAGAGGAGCTACCCGTTGACGACGACGACTACGACGACGAGGATACTCCGACGGAGGACGACAAGCGGAAGCGGACCACTGGAATGGCTGCCAGGAGGATTGTTGGTGCCGGCGGAGGGGGACAGACGCCGCCTCCGTCCTGCCAAGCGGAGAGGTGCACGGCCGACCTCTCCGAGGCAAAGAAGTACCACCGCCGCCACAAGGTCTGCGAGCACCATGCTAAGGCCCCTGTCGTCCTCGTCGCCGGGCTGCACCAGCGCTTCTGCCAGCAATGCAGCAGGTTAGTTTCTGTTCCTCTTACTTTCACTTTGATGGCTTAGGAGGATGTTGGTCTAGAGTTGGTTTCTTCTCACTTGCTGAAATTTGATGACGACAATTGAACACTGAGCTGAATTTAAGTCGGTAGATTGCAGAAAATCTGGAAAGATAGTTTACTTCATGCAAAGTTTCTTTAATTGTTTCTGTTCATCTATTTCTAGAATAACTCTTTGTTTTGTCATATCCCAATTTGTGTCAGGTAGGTGGATTATGTTTCAAACATAGTATGACAATTTTCAAGATACCCTTTTTGTTTTCTCTTCTGTTTCATCACTTCATGTTCCTTAAAAGATCAAACCCATCTAGAATCTGATGCTCTTCATTACTGTGCTTCTTTTGTCTGCTTTATTCCTGAATTTTTTATGCTTTAGGGAATCTGTTGTATCTGTTTCAGAACTTAAGCACTTACCATTAAAGCATTTTAGCAAGATTAGAGTGAATTTGGCTTTGATCTATTGTCTTTAGCAACTCTAATGTCTTACTTCGCTGTGTATAGGTTCCATGAGCTGTCAGAATTCGACGATACAAAGAGGAGTTGCCGCCGGCGGTTGGCGGGACACAACGAGCGCCGCCGGAAGAGTTCATCCACTGAAACACAGGCGGAGAGCTCCGGCCGCAGCCGGGGTGGCAGCTCGCAGCTGAAGGAGAACCAGTGCAGGCAGGCTGACCAAAGTGGGAGGGTGAAGACTAACCTTCCAACCAGCGCAAACTTCAAGCATTTCCAGATCAGATGAGCTCCAAAAGAATGCTCTCTCTCTTCTGTCATTTCACGGCTTCCATTGCTCTCTCTTAATTAAAGGCATTTCTTGTGCCCCCGTTGTATCAATCAAAGGGCTGTAATTTGTGTTTGCCAAATTATTGGATCTGCTATGCTTGTGGCCTTTCGTTTATCCTTGCTTACTTCTTTACGTGATTACTAGACTCCCGCTTGTATAACATGTCTTGTATGTATTTAGAGACCGGACCATTAGCGTTTCCAAAGTCCTTGGAACTGTGTTGGCCATTGGGTCTGGCTTGTCATGGCGGCCAAGGCATGGTTTGAACTTTTGGATTATCATCTGGCTTTGGCATTGGTAGTGGATCACATATGTATATTTGATCAAGAACTAATGGCATCTGTTTACTTGTTTTGGAGTTTCGATTGGTTTATGGCTTTATGCATTTCAGGATCCTTTATAGCTTTGTCTCATTCATTACGTCTTTGACTATGCAGTCTGCGCTCTCTGTTTTCTTCTGCGACGTTCTTCCATCTGCCAGCTACCAAGATTTTCTATGCAATATCCTATCGATTTCGTACATCTGAATGAAGCTGTAGATGAATCACCTTGATTTCCCATTGCATCCATCACGTTATCATATATACCCAAAGAACAGACCGTTGCAGGACTTTGCGCACGAAAACTTTGAAATATGTTCCTTCTACTTTTGAGCACATCATCTTCTGGGACTAATGTCGGTTGAACTTGAACACTTGCCGGATTGCTGTCTATGCTTGGCCCTGTGACATTTCGATGGAATACCCATCTCAGAGACTGCTACAGAAGGGGAGCCACTCTCTCCCACATCTTCAACCTCTACCTTCACATGCTAAAACAAGGTGTAAAGCCCAACAAATTCACCTTCTCATTCCTCCTGAAAGCCTCTGCTTCCTACTCCTCGGCCGACCTGGTCACCGCCCTCCATGCGCAAACTATCAAGACCCTTGTTAGTGAAGATATCTCCGTGGCGACCAGCCTTGTCGCCACCTTCTCTGAGTTCTCCTGTTTGTCAAGTGCTCGTAAGGTGTTTGACGGAGTGCCTGAAAGAGAAAGAGATGTTCCCTTTTGGAACTCATTGCTAGTAGCTTATGCGCGAAATGGTTATGTCAATGAGGCTCATTCTGTTTTCAGAGAGATGGGCTATTGTGGTGCAAAACCTAGCTTAATGACCCTGTCGATTTTGATTCCCATCTGTGATGAAAAGGTCGGGAGGCTACTGCATGGATATGTATACAGGAAGTGGGGAGGTGTTGCTGATGTTTTTCTGCACAATTCTCTTCTGAATTTTTATTACAAGTGTGGGGAAGTTGACTGTTCGAGGAAATTATTCCAGTCGATGCCAGAAAAGGATTTGGTTTCATGGAATATGATGATATGTGGCTACACACAAAATGGACAGGGCCATGAGGCGTTGGAGATGTATTACTTGTTACAAGAAGAGGGAGTTATTCCTGATGTTGTCACATTAGAGACTGTGCTTCAAGCTTGTGCTCAGGTTGGCGATAGTGCGATTGCAGATGGAGAATCAGTCCATGAACTTTTCATTCAACATAGGTATCTGCCCAATCTTTATATTGAAAATTCTATTCTTCTTATGTACTGTAAATGTGGACGTCTTGAGGGAGCAGAGACTCTGTTTCAACAAATGCATGTAAAGAATGTTGTATCCTGGAACATCATGATTGATGGATATATTCACAACGTAAATTCTTGGAAGGCCCTGCAACATTTTAAGGCAATGCGAATTGTCCAAATGGAAGTTAGTCCAGACTCACTTGTGGGTGCTTTGCGAGCTGTTAAGCAGTTGGGGAGATCACCAGATCAGGCTATGTGTATCCATTGTCTTGCTATAGTTATAGGATATGATTCCAACACGTTTGTAAATAATTCTCTTATTGCTGTATATGGTGAATATGGAAATGCTGAAGATGCTTTTAGATGTTTCCAGTCTTTTACTAATGTAAGAGACATTGATACAGTAACATGGAATGTGATGCTTTCAGCTTACATCCACAATGGCTGCTTCAATGAGGCAATAGAGTTCCTACGAGATATGGATCATGCGGGACGTCTATGTGATTCAACTAGTCTTCTGAACATTCTACTTGTATGTACTGAACACTTGGATTCGAAATTGGGAAAGGCAGCACATGGGTGTATTATTAGGCGGAGGTTTGACTCAGATGTCTTCGTTTCTACTGCCTTGTTACAGTTGTACATTAATTGTGTGTTACTACATACAGCTTGTCTGGTCTTTTCAAAGATGGCAGAAAGAAATTTAGTTTCTTGGAACACGATGATATTTGGCTGCTTAGATAATGGGTTTCCAAGGGTTTGCTTGACTCTTTTCCACCTTTTGCAACAAAAAGATAGCTTGATACCAGATAAAGCCACCATAGTTGGAGTTATTAAAGCTATATCTCAAAGAAGATGTGGGCAAGAAGGAAAATATATCCATGAATATGTAGACCAGCTTGGGCTTGACAAAGACGAATTTGTTGTTAATTCACTGATTGCAATGTATGTTCAATTTGGCGAATTACACAAGGCTCATTTGTTATTTGATAATGCTAGGAAAACAGGAACAGGTACGTGGAATACCATGATAGCAGAATTTGCTCATTGTGGCCTTCCAAATGAGGCACTATATATTTTTCATTGCATGAAAGGACATGGAGTCCTTCCTGATTCCATCACCTTTCTTTCACTCCTTCCTGCTTGTGCCCAATTAGCATCCTTGAGCTGTAGTATGTCCATCCACTCCCTTGTCATTAAAACTGGTTGTGCGGCTGATGCATTTGTGGAAAGTTCGTTGGTCAACTTATATGCAAAATGTGGACAAATAGACATTGCTCGATATGTTTTTGATCAAATGAAATTGAGAACAGTAGTCTCTTGGAATTCCATGATCTGGGGCTATGGCATGAATGGAGATGCAGAAGAAGCACAGAATCTTTTTCACATAATGCAGGAAGTGGGCATCCAACCCAATATTGTTACTTACCTAGCTCTTCTGTCAGCTTGCAGCCATTGTGGGAATGTGGAGAAAGGCCTAGAATATTTTCATGCCATGACTGAAAGACACTCAATTTTACCAGTTGGAGTACATTCTTCTGCGATGGTGGATCTTCTCAGCCGTAAGGGACTTTTGCATGAGGCAGTTCGGTTTATTGACAAAATGCCCATGGAAATTGGCACATCCAGTTGGGGTGCTCTCCTTGGGGCTGCTCAGGTGCAAGGTGATCTGGAATTAGGGAAGCTAGCAGCTTCAAAGCTGTTTAAATTGGATCCTTCCCACAGTGGTTACCATGTTTTGTTGACTAATCTGTACTCAGAATTTAGTAGATGGTCTGAGGCTGCCACGATTAGGATAAACATGAGAGAACTGGGGATTAAGAAACAATTAGGATGGAGTATGATTGAGAAGAAAATTTGAAAAAATTGGTCTTGTTTGTAGTTTGACAAGGATAAGGCCAAAATGGTGGAGCTTCCCCCTGTTGATACCCTTGCGGAGGACAAGAAAAGGAAGTGCCTCAATGTTTGGCAGCTAGATAGGTGATGCGGCTGTGGCAGGTATTCATTGCTAACACCATGACCAGCAAACTGGGAAGGGAGGTGCTCAGCTGACCTCCATAATGTCTGCTAACAGCATGCCGAGGCCTTAGACTTCAAGGCCTTCACCACCATTTATGTCGGTACTGCAGCAAGTTAATTTATTCATGATTCTGCCTGTTATAATATCCGGTTCTTTCTTATTTTCTGTAGTAATACATAGTTCACTCTTGGTACTTTTTTTCCTTGAGTGACGCTAATTCAGTGTCCAATTGTGTTTTATTTGATCAGCATAGTGAAAATTTGAGTTGGTTTCTGAATTTCTTATCCACACATATATAGAAGTCCCTCCATCCAATTAAGCATTCTGCATTTGAAAAAAACACGGGTCCATCATTACATGGCTAACTTCTGCTCCCTCACAGAAAGGGTGAGAAATCTCTGTTTTTTTGTACGAGCCTTAGAGTCCAATAAATTTATTCATTTTCAGATGCAGACAGACTTAATTGGATGGTAGTGCCACTACATGATAACTTGCTAAAAGCACATTGTTTAAGTTAGATGCCAACGAGCTTATAATTCTTCTCTCATTTTTCATCCATTCAATTGTCACATTAAAAACCTCATTTATTCCCACTCTCTCAAATTCTTTTTTATTATAAAGTATTTGTTCTTAGAATTATGCATCAAGACACCCTGTACATTTTCCTATTGAAGTATTAATTTACATATTACACTTTGTTCTTTTTGACAACTGAGAGAGCAGGGCTTCTCTTTCGGGTTTCGAAAGTCTACTGTCAAGTTCTTTACAAGTGTTGAAAGTATTGAAGGATCAATTTTTAGCAGGTATAATATTTGTTATACTATACAGGCTCCATGAAGTATCAGAGATGAAGCGAGAGGACTTACTGCAGACTCTTAGCTGGATCTGGAGTTCATGCTTGGAAATTTTGAAGAGTCTTCAGATGAAAAGGTATGGTTCCAAGCTGGAGAAAAACCGCTTCGGGAAGGCTGGCCATAGTAAGAGCATTAAAATAACCCTCCCAACTGCAATAAATTCCATACACTTCCACTCGGGCTATATAATGAAAGTTCAGAATGGTCTCTTGCTTACTATCTTTTCATAGTTCTAGTTGCCTCTCTTTATAAAGTCATTACTTAATGTAAATTGTACTGTTTCCTATTCTATTCCCATAATTTATCCTATTGTGTTGAACGGGTACATGCCCTCACTTGCGGCGATGCTACTTGTAATTTGTAAGAGATTGATATATGGTTCTAAAAATTTAAATCCATTGTTAGTGTACCAAAAAGTCTACCGGTTAGCTTGATCTAGTTCACAGTCGCCTCATATTTTTCCTAAGCTGCTGCTTTCATCTGTCTCTTTTTTTTTTGTGCAAGCTGTTAGCTTGGATATCATGAGAATTTTAATATGATCCTTGCAGGGCAGGGGTACTTAAGTATCAACTTAACTAACATGCTCTTTGAAATTTTCCAATCCCCATGGCTTCTATTAGTTTTTTTTATCAAATGCCACTGCCTAAGTGCAGTTCTTCTAAGCGACTCAATAGGTTAGTGTCTGTTAAGGGTGGCTAAACGCTCCTAAAGCCATGAGATAATCGGCTCCCAGGTTGAAAGTTTGTTGTACGTGAAATCCTATAATTGATCTACGAGTATGATGAGAAGCATTCAGCAAACCTTTGAGTATCAATTTTACTTCACCATTTGAATAACTTCATGTATATGAGAAAATTGATTGAGTACAATGAGCTTTGTCAACCTTAAATTATTGTGTAGATATTATTGAAAATAATCTCGTGAACTTAGCGGAGGGATTGGAATGCTTTTAGTGCTTCTTCTCCCAAACGCAGTAGTCTTTCCCGGAGGCAGAAACCTGGTACCCTGAAGGGATCAAATTCCCCACATCATATCTTGTCCCTAGCTTCACAATAACCTTCTCGTCAATGGCAGCAAGGTACAAATCTCCATCTGCAACTATGATCCTACAATTGCTGTTCGGGTTGATACCATTCCTTGCTCTAATTGCACTCAACTTGCTAATCTCATCTTTCAGCCCCCAGCTGAAGAAGTGGTCATAAAACTGCACAAACATACATAAACATAAGTTACTTGATTGTAAAACACGTTATAATATGCAACTAAGTTGAAAACCAAGCTGAAACTTGGTAACTTACAACTGATGGGATTCCGGGATGGGTGAGAATGTAAGCATATCCTTGCATGACTTTGTCAGATGGGAAAGGCCAGTAGTTCTGCGTGGACCCCGTGTCATGGTTATCAACAAACGTTACAGCCTTCTCCGGCCACCATCCGATCATACCCGGGGGCTTGCCGTTCTGGTCCCTCATCCTCCATAGCTCCCCTTGTACTGCAGCTTGCAGTATCCCCTTAGTCGTGAAATCAAAGGCAGTTGCTACTCCACCGGCAGCCTTTACCCAGTTAACCAGCTCTTGTCTGTGCCCGTTTTGATCATACCTAGGGTTTCCATTATCATAAGCCATAGAGCTCCAGTACTCTCCCACCACAAACTGAGGCTGACTCTCCTGAATGTAGATCTTGGTGATGTCTGGCGAGTAGCCCTTGGCGAAGTCGAACCGCCATCCGTCGAAGCCGACGTCGCTCTTAAGCCAGTTGAGCCAGTCGGAGAGCTCCTTCTGCACCCTAGTGTTGAGGTGGTCGATGTCCGGCGCGCCGCCGAAGTCCATACCGGTGTCGGGGTGGCCGGAGCCATCGGAGTAGGTGGTGTCGTCTTTGCATATGGCGTTGGGGCCCCAGTCTAGGCGGTCGTCCGACGTGCCACCTTCGAAGATGCACCACACACCTCTCCCGTCTTGCTTCTCGGCAGTCCGATGGTTTATGACTATATCAGCTATGCACTTGATGCCATTATTATGGAAGGCTGATATTAGTCCTTTGAGCTGAGCCTCATTCCCATACTTTGAATTGAGATCGTATAGCCTTCCTGGCATGTAACCTGAGTACAAGGAAAAGGAAAATTGATTTAAACTACTTATTAGTTACATTTATAGGTTAGCATGTAAGTAGCACTTGTATAGTAAGCATACCTTGAGGTGCAAGGGAGTTGGAGGCTGGAGGAAGCCAAACATGAGTGATACCAGCCTGAGCAAGCTCAGACACATGGTTGCCAAGATAATTGAACCATCCTTCTTTGGTCTTCCAGGATTCCCAATTAAAGCCCTTCACACATTTAAGTCATATATAAAACATGTTAAGAGGTCGAGGACACATAACAAATTAAGCCAATGTTGTAGTACTATATAGCACTCCCTCCTTCCCTTATTAAGTGTCCTATTTAATTTTGAAAAATGAGAAAATACGACACTTAATGTGGAACAGATAAAGTATGATATTAAACAAGGCAAAGAAAATGAGACAGACCTGAAACAGAATCTGAGAGTTAATGCAGGTGGGGACGAAAGTGAAGAGAAGGAAGCAGAAGGAGAACATGAGAGAGCGCGTCATCTTCTTCTTCTTCTCTTCTCCTTCTGCTTGGAGGGCTTAGGATTTACCACTTCTTGCTCGTTCAAGGACCATGTTTGGCTTTATATAGAGGTTTTGCAGTGAGACAGCATGGGGATAAGAATAATGGGAACTTGCATTGTAAGATAAGGCGCCATTAATGTTGCAACGAACAGTATAACTTGGCAAAAACCAGCCATGTAGCTTTGCCTTTTCGAATGTATCTGATGGCGAAGATAACTACTACTAGGGGGCGGCACTGGCTAATTCACAAGGTTACGTACGTGCATTCAGTTGGAGACGATATCTGCAACTACTGTCTCTGCAAATTGGAGTACTTTCTCTTGGAGGACGTCAATACTAGAATGATGGTTCTAAACGACCAAAAATTATAAGCATGCGGCATTACTTATGTAAAAATCTTGTCTCACTTGGTTATTAATGATTAGCAGTTAATAGATGATTACTCGAAAATGAGTTATAAATTCCCTCGGTTACATATTAATTTTCTGGATTGGAAATCATAAATGAACTGATTTTATTTCATTTTGAATCTCCAAACAGACAATTACTGTTGGACGAACGGAGTATCACGTAAGGAAAAAAGTTGGGTTAGTTGCAAGTAGAGTCAACTGACTGAAGAGTCCGCGGGGGATGACGGGGTCTGGATCAAAATGTTTTGTATCAGATATATGCTGACGAAGAGGAAAACTTCCAAACAAGAAGAGTACCCCTTTTCTAACAAAATGGGGCAAATGTGAAACGGAAATGCGTTGTTTGGCAACGGAAATATCCATTAGCAAGCCTTACAGGTTCGCATACTGCAAACTCTAACTTAACGAGCTTATCCATTCATGGTGATCTACTTTTTCAGTATTCAATGCTGAATGCACACCCCTCCTAAATCATGATATCACATTTGAACTTTGAAGCTATGCAACGGGCCAAGCCAATTCTTAAACCGCACAGACAAGAGATGGTCAAATGGGTAAAGGCTGCCTGTGGAGTAGCAACTAGCAACTGCCTTTGATTTCACGACTAAGGGGATACTGCAAGCTGCAGTGCAAGGAAAGCTGTGGAGGTTGAGGGACCAGAACGGCAAGCCTCCAGGAATTAATGGATGGTGGCCGGAGAAGGCTGTAACAGTTGTTGATAACCATGACACGGGGTCCACGCAGAACTACTGGCCTTTCCCATCTGACAAAGTCATGCAAGGATATTGTGATTTCTATCTTGATTAGGAACCAAAGTCTGACCGGGCAATGGCAGCAAGATAGAAATCTCCATCTGCAGCTATCCTACAACTGCTGTTTGGGTTGATAGCATTCCTTGCTCTGATTGCAAGGAATGCTATCAGTTTGTTTGCAAAGAAAACTATGATGATGTTTGGGATATTGTTAATAAAATAGCCTAATCAGTTTGTATTTTTTTACTTGTGTTTGATATTGGAGGATAAAAAAAAGCATTTGTTTCAACATTATGATGAGAAGATTTCAAGCAAGCCTTTTTGAATATCAATTCCACTTCACCATTTGTATAACTTAACGTATGAGAAAATTGATTGAGTACAATGAGCTTTGTCAACCTTAAATTATTGTGTAGATAATCGCGTGAACTTGGCGGAGGGATTGACATGATTTTTAGTGCTCCCAAACGCAGAAACCTGGCACCCTGAGGGGATCAGATTTCCCACATCATATCTTGTCCCTTCCCTAGCTTCACAATAACCTTCTTGTCAATGGCAGCAAGATAGAAATCTCCATCTGCAGCTATCCTACAACTGCTGTTTGGGTTGATAGCATTCCTTGCTCTGATTGCACTCAACCCGCTAATCTCATCCTTCAGCCCCCCCCCCAGCTGAAGTAGTAGTCATAAAACTACACAAACATACATAAACATGAGTTACTTAATTTTAGAACATATTATATTATGCAATTAAGTTAACAATCAATTTGAAACTTGGTAACTTACAACTGATGGGATTCCGGGATGGGTGAGAATGTAAGCGGCCAGTATTTTTAAAACCTTTATTAAATCAGAGTAATAACAAATAATTTAGAGGATTATTCTTCTATACGATAAATCATTATTTGAAAATCATCGACTAAGCATCTAAGCCGTGATAATTGGCGGGTGCTAGGTTTCTGCATTTGGGAGCACTAAAAATCATGTCAATCCCTCCGTAAGTTCACGCGATTATCTACACAATAATTTAAGGTTGACAATGCTCATTGTACTCAATCAATTTTCTCATATACGTTAAGTTATACAAATGGTGAATTGGAATTGATATTCTAAAAGGCTTGCTTGAAATCTTCTCATCATAATGTTGAAACAAATGCTTTTTTTTATCCTCCAATATCAAACACAAGTAAAAAAATACAAACTGATTAGGCTATTTTATTAACAATATCCCAAACATCATCATAGCTTTCTTTTACAACTCAATGAATTAGTTGAGTTCATGAATGGGACAAGTTTTCAAGCATTCTTGGCAACCCCGTTAAAAAAGCAAATTACATAGAACGAAAATCTCATCTCATTTGAGAGGCACTATTGGCGAATCTTCTTCTGTGGAGAACACGTAGGCGAGGAGATTCTGTGAATTAGTTGAGTTCATGAATGGGACAAGGGGTTCAAGCATTCTTGGCAACCCCGTTAAAAAGCAATTACATGGAACGAAAACCTCATCTCATTTGAGAGGCACTATTGGCGAATCTTCTTCTGTGGAGAACACGTAGGCGAGGAGATTTTGGCTTGGTGGTCTCCTTTGAAGATCTGCTCAACAAAAGGTGAACTCTTTCGTTAGACGTGCTATTTTTTAATGCAAGTGTAAGAAGAAAAAAGAGAATATTTTTTCATTAGTAAAACCTTACCTTTGGGGGAGAAAGGGATTTGCAAAGTTGGGAATAGGCCTTGCATGAGGAACCATGGTCCTTCGCATCTGTTTAAGCTCCTTCTCTTCCTCAATCTAGAAATTTAGACATACTTTAGTTCATAGAGATCGAATTTGCATAATCAAATTAATGAAGAAATTCATCCAAAAAAAAAAATAGTGAAGAGTAACACACACCAAGTTCAAACTGGTGCATTCACTCTACACACATCTTTTAATTCAATTCCTATAGATCAATATTGCATAAAGAGGTAACCAAGTTCAAACTGGTGCATTTACTATCTCTACACATCTTTTAATTCAATTCCTATAGATCAATATTGCATAAAGAGGTAACCAAGTTCAAGCTGGTGCATTCATTATGTCTACACACATACCTTTTGATTCAATTCATATTCTTCTCTGTGCCTCTTATACATCATCTCCTTCTCCTCGATCTGCAGCGGGAAATACAAATACATGTCACTGTTCAGTAGAAACCACATATCTTCAATCACGTGGGAGTTGGCAGATCAAATTATGATCAAAACCGGCTTGTTTTGAGGTCTCACCTTCTCATCAAATTCAGCTCTATCTGCAGCTCTGTGTTCCACATGAAGCACAAACTCTTGTATTTCTGTTAGTGGTTTTCTCTCCTTCTCCGGAAGAGGAATAGGATCCCTACCCATCACAAAGAAAACATAAGGCAACCATTAGATGAAGGAAACTACACCATTAGCTACTTATACTCAAGAAAGAAACAGGACTTACTCCTTCATTATTGGGGCTGCTCTGAAGATCCTCATCCTTGCTTCTTCTCTCTCCATTCTCTCTCTTTCTTCCATTTTCTTCTGAACTTCTTCTTCATGTCTGATTAAGCTTTCAAGTTGAAAACCCTCAGGTTTAGTGCATTCTTTTGGTGCTGGCTTAGGGGGTACCTGTTTATGATTCAAACATTGGTAATGCAATCAAATACCAAATGTTTAATTCTATGTAATGACAACAAGACAGTGGTATTACTTACCACGGGAATATCAGTTGTGTAAGGATATGGCTTAGCCTTAGGGATTCTTGCCCTTTCCTCTTCCAACTGTCTTTGCTTAAGTTCTTCAGCAAGTTTCCTCTCTTTCAATATACCTCGCTCCTAATATGGAGGAAAAATTTTTAGTTTTGCAACAGCAAAACACAACAGTTAGAATTTATATGCATCTGGAAGAAATATACCTCGGTCTGAAGGTGGAAGGGGTTGGTTGGTGTAGTAGTACGAGGAAGTTGCAGCTGATCGTGTTGAGGTTTTGACTTCAAAGAGAGCTGGCGGAAGGGGCATAAAAAATTAAAAATTGAATATGTATTCACCATCAGTTCAATAACTAATTAAAAATAGCTTAGCATTGCACTTTAAAGATATCCAACAGAAGACATATTCTAAATACCTTGTCGAACATATCTTCCACTGCGCTTACTGGTAACCGTTCATCTGTTGCAAAATGAAATTCCTGAGGAACAGTAAGTTGACGTTTATGCGTGCATAGCAATCCAACAGCCCCTTTGCCTTCCATTATCTGTAAAAAATGCTTCTCATATCATTCCACAGTACAGATTAACACACTAATATAGGAGATCAAACTAACTTCGATTAGAAAGCTTGCCTTCTTATCAAGTGGCTTTGCCTTGAATTTAGGCATCTTCTCCAATTCCTCTAGTTCTAATTCCTCGGTGGTTTTAATCCTACATTTTGAAGAAAAAGAGAAAATGTAAGACCACATATGCAACATGTAGCAGCTTACAACAGAAACCCCACGTACTTACTTTGTTGGACGGGCCCTCAGAGATGTTTCTAGCCTAGGAGTCCTTGGTTCAGTCAACTTATGTGCCTTGTTAGGATTCTGTAAAATGATAAAAATAGATATTTCATTAAAGTCTCCTAGAATACAGCCTTGTATAGTTGACGTTTCAATAGAAAAATACCTGACATGAGACCTCAAAAGAGGTAAAATGTGAAGACGGCATTTTTGCTGCATGTTGAGCAGCTCTTTCTACAGTCTTAAAATGAAATTCCTGACAAAACATAACACATGTAAAAAAACATTATGGTTGCAAACAATATATGAAAACTAGTTTCCAGCAATAAATCAACAATCACCTGAAATTCGGAAATCTGAGGGGGTTTTCTAGGTGCTGGAGGCAATTTTGGGGCCCCAAAGATCTGGTAATAAAAATATTTGGTTATCAAACATTTTTATGCCAAATATCACTCCTAGGCTTGAACTACGAAGGAAGCCAAGCGTACCTTTTTGTTTACTGGCCGAGCCTTGAATTTTGGCATGTTTGTCAACGTCTCTTCCTCGATTTCAGCTGTGCTCTTCAATTTAACAGTCCTAATCCTTTGGGCAGTTTGTAGCTCAGGATCCTTGGGATGCGTCAATTTCAAAACTGGTCGACTTTGCAACACTGAGTGAGTGCCATCCTAAAAATACGATAAGATATCCTTCAACATTTTAAGCAATACCCGGCATGAAAAGGCATTGAGAAAGTAGTTGAGCGACAATATACTTGTGATTTGTTTGTGCATGGAAGATTGATGCTTCTTGTGCTTGAATGAAATTTCTGCACCATTTCTGCTGCTGAAATAAATGCGTTGGATGTGCCCTGTTCTCTAACATAGACCTTCAAAGAATTGAATTCTTAGTTAGGCCAGCTATATTGCAAACAATAAATCAAACAATATCACAACAAAGTGTTTATTTAAACCTTTCTTTGTGATAGGCCCTTCTTCTCCTCTTTGTTAGGTTTCAAGGCAGAAGTAGATATATCATTGGTAGAAGCAATGTTTCCCAGCTTAGATTTGTGAGTGAAGATTCTGGCTTTCACGTCAAGTATCTAAAAAAAAGACAGGTATCAGCCACATTTAAAACAGAGTCCAAAACAATAAGAGTTATAAAGATGAGAAGATTTCTTAACATGTTCGACTGATATAAATAAAATTGATAAGAATTATTGAGTCCAATGTCTCAATAACAAGAATTTACCTGTCTAGTTTTTCCTCCATCTAGCTTTTGTCTTTTAATTGCTTGATTTTCTTGAGCAACGTCACTAGGCACTGCTTTTCTTGCAGACCTGCATTATAGTATGTTAGCAAAACCGGATGTATAAGTGAACACTTCAATACAAACTCATAAAAAAGATTTAAAACGGACAGCTTATGATGAAAATACACCTTGCTGCATTTGAAAGCCCTTTATTCGCAGACAATGAAGCCAGATTTTTTGTCTTGAGTAACTTCAATTCCTTTTCACCAAGTAACTGAGAAGTGTTCTTAGACTTTAAACCTGAAGGTCTTTCAACGGAACTGCCAATTTTCTTCTCTGTCTGCTTCTTTGCATTGCCTTGGATTGGTCCTTGATGCACTCTCGGAGTGCAAATTTCTGAATAGAACCGATTGAAGCGTTAAACTTAGGTTTCTATACATCGAATGCTATTATAAAAAAATATCAATTTGTAAGCTTTAAAATTTTTTCAACAAGAACAAATATTTCACTTCTAATTTACAGGTGAAAAATAACAGTACCGCTGCACATGCATAATGTAAGCTAAGTGAAATGAGAACGAGTTCCAACCTTTGGCAAAAGTTGACTGAGGATTAGATAGATTGTCCTTGGTCAATTCGTTGGCCGCCATGACATGAGAACTCTCATGTGAAAAACTGCAAAACCACATGGAAATATGAGATGCAGTGGTAAATAGTCATTTTCAATGGTATTCCCATAGAAAAAAATCAATGTCAAAAAATGCAGGCGGTTACCTATTATTCTGTTCCAAAATTTTAGCCGCACAAGTTGGAGCAGTACCAATCTGCAGTCACAGCGACATGAGAATTTTGACGACAAAAAACAGGAAAAATAGATTAGCATATAAAAGTGCGCTCTTACCTGATCTTCTGAATGAGCTATTACTTTCATAGTGTCCTCAGCAAGACTGAATGATCAGAAAAAAATGCGAGATTTTATGTTTACTATATCAGAGAGGAATACAGGAAATCACTTAAGAGTTGCACTAGCTAATTCCTTACCCAGATATCAATGATTCTGAAGTTGCATTCTGTGTTGCATTGCATCCCACTCCAGTGCTTGAATTAATTTCCTGCTTAAACTGTTAATCATTTTTATGTTCTGTGAACTACGGAAGCATTGAATGACTTAACGATAGAAACAGGAATAGACTTTACCTCTTGCATTTTGTCAGAATCTTCGAAGTCACAAAGGCTTTCAAGATAAATTGACCTCTCTTTCTTTATTTTTGGCATGAATGCTGCAAGCAAATGGAGTCAGTTTACTGCAAGTCATTTTTCAAAGAAATGAATTGATAAATGCAACTAAATTTATATACTATGAAAAAAATCCTTATTTCAACTCATATCTACTAAAATACTGTTACAAGAAGTTAAATATTCCAATGTTCTCACTTCCCTCAAGAACAGGAAAGAGGAAGAAGTTTCTCATATAAGATGAAAAGTCCGATATTAATCACATTCTATAAGGTTGTACGGATCGATTAATACAGGTTGAAGACATCCTTTATCTCCTAACACGGGACAAAGAAATCCAGAGAAAGTTTACGGAAACTCACATGCCCAATTCCTTACATCGTATAGAAAATCCGATCTTTCAACGCAACCCGTTTGGTTTCATGGGTCGATTTGCAATAAAGAGACCAAACACAAAGATACCAGAAAACAAGAAATCAAGGATCAAGAAAGACGTACGGGAAGGAGCATAAGTGTGATCTTTTTCAAACCAGAGCTCCGCAGCCCTCATCTCCTCTTCGGTCTCGTCATCGATGAAATTGAAAAAACGGGGTGCATCCAATTCGTACGTAGCATCAATCTGGAACGCGACGGACAGCGGTAGCTCCGCCTCTTTGTTCTCCGTTGCCGCCATCACCAAGGGCAGGAAGGAGGAAGAGGAGAGAAGATGGTGTCAGTAGAGAGAGGAATGAGTGTTAGGGAGGAGATCAAGAGACGGGAGGCAAGAAAAGAGAGGGTTTGGGAATTGGACCAACGGTCGGAAAATTCAAACGAGAACTGTTCAGTGGGTGTGAGGAGCAGCTGATTTGAAACGGACTCTAACGGCTATGATGCCGTCAGGCGAGATGGGCCTAGTCAAGAGCCCACAAGAAGTTGGGCTTGCCGATGATGTAACTAAGGCAGGCCCAGAACACGAGTGCATTATGGATCAGAAACTGCCCGGCCCATAAACCGTAGAGCGTAGTGCATGACTCGGACCGCGATCCGGTTTGCTAACTCGGTGGGAGCCATTGGAAATCGTCTCCCGCTTTTGTTTTTAGGGTTTCGGTGGAAAATTAGGGATTGGATTGAAGAAATGTGAGTTTTATATAATGCTGCTTCATCATTTTTGCAACAATGGTTTATATGATGCTTTTTTTTTCAGGGTTTTGATGGAAAATCCCGGATTGAATTGGACAGATGTGAGTTTTGAGCAAAAATTGATGTGAAATACAAGTAGCAGTGTGTTGCCACAAAAAAAGGTAGCAGTGTTAACTATCACATTAATCAGCATTCAAAATCGAAATGTAGACAAATGAAAAGGTGTTAAATTACTTTGACATCTGAAATGAATTAATGAGTTAAGTAATCAGAACCTTAGATAATGGTAGTGTTGTTAATATGAGTTTGCTTTTAATGGGCTGTTTGGATAGTGAAAAAGTAATGAATGTACATGTAAATTTAGGTAAAAAAATTCATTGACTTTCACCATGAATGTGAAATATGTTTGGATAGTGAAAATTTTCAAATGATTGAAATTAACAGTGCATTTGGATAGTGAATGTGCTACAGTGTGTTTAATTTTTATGATGTAACTATTTTACCCCTCACATGAGCTCCTTCCACCTCCAAAATCATTCTGTCCATAATCACTTTACCTCTGGCGAGTACCACCATACGCCCCTCGCCACGAATCCGATGATCTTGCACCTTCTGACTCCTCCCCACCTTCCCTACCACCACCATAACGTCCAGAGAGATCAATCTCAAACCCATTAGCTCCCTCATCACGACTCCCTCCAAACCTACCTCCATGCCCACCTCTTCCCCTTCCCCTTCCACCTCGCCCCCGCCCCCTACCACGCAGTGCACTGTCAGCTACATCGCTGAAGCTTTCACTATCGTCCTTAGCTGCAAAAGAATGAAAGAGATCAACCAATCAACATGCAATATAGATAGAATCAAAGAAAGACCCTTTTTTAGAGGTGATTATGAAATTACTAGGTTGCGGGGGAGGCAGCGGCCTGGAGGAGCGCTTGGGGGGAGTCGGGGTGGCATCCATGATAGGGGCCTTCTTCGTAGCAAGCTTATGCTGTTGCTTGGCAATCAGCTGGGACAAATCGTCGTTGTCGTTGTCTTTGAGTAGGTCGAAAGGGTTTTCAGCCGCCATTGCAGCGGAACGAGGAGGGTACCCAAGCCTGGTGGCGGCGGCGTTGTTGAAGAGCTCGAGATGGATCTTCGGTGAGGAGAAAGACAAAGAGAGAAAAGCTGAGGAGGGCAGTATTATATTTTTGGGGGATGAATTGAATTCATCTCCTAGTTTCAGGCCGTACAAATTCAGGTGAAAAACTTTCTAAATTTCACCAAACAAACCTCTTTTACCGTGAAAGAGGACTGAATTGATCGTGAATTTAGCCATCTTTCACTATCCAAACAGCCCCTAAGAGATATGGTTTAACCATCATGGTTAAGTGCTTGAAATTTTGTAGTGCTAATAATGGCTTTCTCTTCCCTAAAAGCAGAGAACTGTAAACTTATCTTGACAACACCGACACACAATTACCAACAAATAAATCAAGAAGCTTGTAGTATTTTGTGGGTACAAATGGCATTTTGATGACAATTTCATCATATGGCTTTCCAATTCCAGTGTTAACACTAGCGTCTACCTTGTGTTTACCAACCCGCTGCAGTTTTTCCAAGAGACAAGGACTGACCCGAGTTATGCTATACATCAGTAGCTTTGGCTGGGCAGGCAGTGAGGATTGTGTGGCCTTAATGATAACATAAGATGTTCAATAAGGAAATAACAAACAAAAAATAAAATACAAGAATACCGGCAAATTGGTGTGGACACTGGGATGTCACTAAGAAGGAATTTTCTTCTACTATGTCATAGAGTATAAGAACTTTATCAAATCTCTTTGAGATACAAGCTCTTAATACCCAAACCCTTCATCATAACCTTGAACTCAAAAGCCTCTCAATTACTCAAACCCTTGAGTAACCTTAGAGAATATACAAGCGATAGATCACCTTAGGAGCTTAGACGTCCATGAGTCTCATTGCTTAATAAAAGGAAAAATCTCAAGCAAATCCATCTTAGAATGGAAATTTCCTACATAAACACGTAACATTACACAAAGGACCAGTTGACCGCTAATGTGTAGTGATCGACCGCTATGCAATCATCAATTACAAACAACCTATCGGTCGACCGCTGGCAAGGCTGGTCAACCAGACATGCTACTATCCACTTCTGCGAGGCGGCTACCCAGGCATTAGTGGTAGGGCCCACGTATCATAACCAAGGCCCTACCCCAAGCTTGGGCAGCATCCTGCCCAGGTGATCATGATATACATTTTTTAGTCTCACCATCAAGGAATTCCGTATCGGCGATATATCGTCAATATATCGATATCGAGCCCCACCCGATAAATCGATACAGCATAATTTCGGTTTTCAAATTTTTTTACAATATCACCGATAATCGCCGATATATCGGTTTCGGATCGATATATCTCCATTTTTTAAAAAAAAATATTTAAAAAAATTAAATTTTTTTTTAAAAAAAGGAATAAAAACTACTTTCTCGTTTGTTTCCCATCATAATATGCATTTTTAGGCATATTTTAAAATCTATACTTTGTTTAAATTAGTACAACTCATTTTCGAAGTTAGATTGTGAAAATAAATGGTAAAAATTAGTTTTCAACCACCGATATTTTTTTTTCAAATATCTCCGATATTTTGTCTCTTAGGTCGGCCGATATTTTACTGATATCCGATACAGAATTCCTTGCTCACCATGACCATATCAAATATAGGACACTATTTCTTTTACAAATATCTCCGATATTTTATCTCTTAGGTCGGTCGTTATTTTACCGATATCCGATATAGAATTCCTTGCTCACCATGACGTCATGACCATATCAAATATAGGCCACCCAGCTTCCAGAACATTTTCAAAACTACCTTTGCCTGTGTATCTGAAAGGTTCAGGCAACATAGAAAAAGTATCTATTTGTGTGACAAAATGAAGTTCCTAACGGTTTGGCTAGGGCTGCTCACGAGCCGAGTCGAGTCGAGTTTTGGCTCAGCTCGACTCGAGCTCGAGGTTTAGAAACTGGGCTCGAGCTCGACTCGGCTCGAGTCGAGCCCAAGATCTGTCAACTCGAGCTTGGCTCGTTGTAATGTTTGACAGCTCGAGCTCGGGCTCGGCTCGGGCTCGCGAGCTGGAGCTCGATCCATAACTCGAGCTCGTCTCGAGCTCGAATTCGAGCCCGGCTTAAAGCAAAAATCAACATATTGGTTTTGGTAGGACTCGAACCCAAACACAAAGGAGCATACTCAAGACTTTAACCAGTTGACCTACAAATATTTTTATACTCTTTGTGTACAAAAAAAATATTTATTACATATTTGAAGGGGGCTTCACTGATAAATTTTTTTTTATAAACGAGGGGTGCCGAAGTCCTTATAACCCGACTAGAAGGGGCAAGGAAACTGATCTCTTCGAGTACTGCATCCCGCCGCCAATCCCCTTGGGTGCATACAAGGCCCACCCATCATACGCATCAATTAAATCAGGATATAATCCCGAGTGGGTGGCCAACAGAGTGGGGGTTTGAGCTCAGAACATCTATTCAAGGGAAGCGTGTTCTATTCATCACACAAATACCCCGCTAATCAACTTCACTAATGTTGCATCTTAATATCAAACACGGGTCAATCCAGTTCCCTAGTCAATCCAGTTCTCGAGTAGAAGCTCGAGCACTAGTGAAAACTGAACAACGTGGTGAGGTCGACGAAGGCATTTACTACACAATATAATAAATAAAAAAATGCAGAGAAAATAAACACAAAGAAATCAAATAACTCATTTGAATACGCGGGCAGGTCTTAAATAGCCTAATTTATTTAAAACATTGAGATCATGCGCATAAAAGATCTAAGTCATTGATTTACATCCTAGAAGACTAAATTGGGACATGTTTTATTTTGTATAAGTTCAAATACTCGAACTGCAAAACAACAAAATTAAAGCTATTACACGTGTTTAGAAGTGCCAAAGTGACCCAAGAGCTGAGATTAAGTACAAAAAAAGATATGAACCGTTGATGTCTATTTAAGAGAAAACGGGCGCGGAATTAAACTACGGGTGTTCAGATTCATGGCTCATAGGACATGCCCGTATATTCAACATCCCGTATATTCAGATCACCAAAGTGAAACACGTCAAACGAGTCCAAATGAGATTCGATGGATGAGATGGCTACGACGGGTTTTAGGCCAATGAAAGAAAAAAAAAAAGAGAAATTGAACCTGAACCGACCGGTTCAGTGGTTCGGTTCAGGAAAGAAAAAAATAAAAAAAAACTTCAGGCGAGCTCTGCTCTGTTTCAGTCGAGCAGAGCTCTCTGCTCCAGGCTCGAGCATCTCCAATCGGCCGGAGAGAGGACGACGGTGGCCACTTGAAGGAGAGAGGACGACGGGCGACGACGACAGTGGCCATGGGCTCGAGCTTGAGGCTCGGCTCGGCGAGGCTGACAGGCGAGGAGCAGAACCAGCATCATCGCGAGGTCGACGGCGATCGGCGAGGCGACGACGACGGCGATCGGCGAGGAGCAGAACCAGAAGAAGGCGAGGTCGACGGCGATCGGCGATGCGAGGCTGACAGGCGACGACGACGGCGGCCATGGGCTCGAGCTCGAGGCAAAAACAAATTTTTTTGACAACGGCGGCCATGGGATCAAGCTCGACGGCGACGGAGGAGGAGCTCACGACCATAACCATCCAAAGCTCCCACCTTTACCCCTGTCCGGCACTCCTCCGGCAATCTCCGGCGACGAGGTATGGAGAATTTCTGATTTACTATTTTTCGAGCTGATTCGAGTCGAGCTCGAGCTTTTCGTCGAGCTGACTCTAGAGTCCCCGAGTCGAATTTTTTCCGGTCGAGCCGAGTCGAGTTACTGGGTAGCTCGAGCTCGAGCTCGAAAAAAGTCGAGCCGAGTCGAGCTCGAGTCGAGCTGGTCTCGAGTCGAGCCAAAATTCGAATCGAGCCGAGTCGAGCCAAAAAAACTCACGAGCTGACTCGGCTCGTGAGCACCCTTAGGTTTGGCCTAACTATCTATTTGTAGAAAATTTTCCAGAGTCAAGTTCCCTCAGATGTAACTTGTTCCCGCCACCAACAACGGAAGCAAAATACCCATTTGAATGATAATCAATTCAAACAAGTTTGGATCATGCATTACGAAGCATATTACAAGTATGGAAAATGCATTACGAACGCATGAACGAGTACCTCGCAATAGTAAGTAGAGTATTGACCCAGCCACCCATTGGAATGAAGTATGAACTCGGTTGGTCTCCCCAAGGCCATCAAGAACAGCAAAATCAGCTATGCTCACCCCATTTCCAAAACCATTGAGAAGTGCAACCATCTCTAAGCGTGCAACTTAGTCTCCTACATTATATATACTCAGAGAAGAGAAGCATTTCATCTCCCATGCACAGTTATCACCTACATTCCTGTGGCTGCTTACCTCTCTCCCTCGTCTTCCACTGCCACATCTTATAACGTGGTTGTCAATGGCATTACCATCAAAACTAAAGTGACAAACTCTGCTTCCGTAGCAGATGCTGCCACTAACGAAATGAAGTCTCTCCTGGCTTTCAAGCAGAAGAAGGTCGTGGGATTGGACTCTGAATGGAGGCCCTATGACTATGGACAACCACCGAACAAAGTGGCCACATTGCAGCTTTGCACCGAAAACCAGTGCGTCATTGTCCAGCTCTTCTACCTTGAACCCATTCCTGGCTCTCTTCGGACATTCCTGAGTGACCCTGATGTCACTTCTGTTGGAGTTAGAGTTGGAAAAGATGCTGAAAAGCTGAGAAATGATTATGGGCTTTCTGTTTGCAAAACAACTAATGTTGACGAATTAGCACTTGATATGGGTTATGGGAAGTTGACTTCTCTCATCAAGCCTCGGCTTCGGCTGAAGGATGTCGCATCGGAAGTTGCATGTATTCGTATGGCAGGGTCCATCCTCACCTTCTTTTCTGACTAGCAGTTTATGTAATAGTGCAGATAGTTTCCTTGTGTTGGTGTTTTGGGTGTTCGGTGCTTTACATGGTTTACTGGGCAGAAATTTGTTGGCCGTGTTTTGCTTTCCTTGAAAGTTATGGATTGCCATGGGCAGATCATGTTTTCTAGTGCAAATTCTGCGTTTCCCTGACTAGCTCTCTCCAAATTTGATGCGAAATAATAATTCAAATCCGAATGTGGATGAAACGGTTCCTGAGTTGCTTTCTAACATCCAAAATTAGTCAAAAATAGATAACTTAGCATTAAAGCTACTATCTAGATTGCTGCAGAATTCACCTTGCTCATCTGATCTTTTTGAGGGAGATTGTCTTAATGTGATTACTTGTTTTCAGGTATGTTGTGATATTTTCTCCGTTAGGTCGTGTGATTGTCTTAATGTGATTCCTTGGATCCTTTTGAGAGCTTTTCACTGTGCGTAGTACAGCCATGTTGATAGAGAGGCTAATGGCTAATTTATTTGCTCATTGTCTAGCAAGACGCCCCATCAATTCCTGCCTGCTTCTTCGACTTGGCTGGATTGCTCCTTCTGTTTCTTCCTCTATCTTTGATTTAAAATTCCCAAGTCTGTTGTTTGAATGAACTAAATGTTCTCATTGATATATTAATGGTTATGTAGAAATCTTATAACCCTCACCAAAAACATTCAAAATCAAAATGTGAAAGAAATGGCTTTTGAACTTTGGCATCCATAATTAATCAAAATCAGTTATGTAATCAAAACATCAAATGACCAGAAAATTAAGTTGGCTTGTAGTATTTTGTGGGGACGAATGGCATTTTGGTGACGGTGGCATCATATGACTTTCCACGAATCGCAATCTTAACCTCTGTGCCTGCCTTGTGATTACCAGATTTCACGTATCCCATTGCAATATTCTTCTTCAAGCAAGGACTGAATCCGCCACTAGTCACCTCCCCAATGCTAGTACCAGAAGCATCATGGATCGCACTGTGGCTCCTTGGCGGTGGACCTGTAGAAAAGAAGCCTACACGTCTAATTGCTGGACCATCTGCAAGCTGTTTGAGGATAACATCAGCACCCAAGAAGCCACCTTCAGCTCTTCTTCTCTTCCCTATGGCCCATGTGAGGCCTGCCTCAACAGGGGATATATGTTGTTCCATGTCATTGCCATATAAACACAAGCCAGCTTCAAGCCGAAGACTGTCACGAGCACCCAGACCTGTCAACCGCACTTTCCCTTCTGACTTCTCTAAAACTTGTTTCGCGAGATCAACAGCATTTTCTGATGGTACAGAAATTTCAAATCCATCTTCACCGGTGTACCTGAAAAGTTCAGGAAACTTGAGCATATTTCTGAATTCGGGACAGTATGACTTTGCCAAATAAATGTGCTCTGCATGCATGTCCTTAACCAGAAACCAGTGTTTATCCCCATAAAAAAACAGCGAGATTAGTGAGATTCCACATATTGATTATAATCTACTTGACAAGCATGTACACACTCATTGACAAGGAGGGAATTTAGAGATCCTGTTAGATGTATCATACAGACTAAGTCATGTCAATGCACCATCCATAATTGGATATATGACAGATGGTATAACACAAATGCTTTGACTCCAGACCAGTCCATTTAGGACAATTAGCCAGAACACCAAGGCTCCATGTTATTTTGAACTCTGGTTTTAAGATCTCTCCTCTGAAGTTGAACCACCAATATACTTCGCATTAATCTTATAAACTCTCACAATAGTGGTGTCAGAGACTATAATGTTACAGTTCTCACTCCTCTCGTCTTCGAGAGACAAACCCTATCTCAGCAGAAACTCTCAGTTGCATCAAATAAAGCCATTCAGATTGCATCCTTTCCATCATCCTCATCTTATCATTGAGGTGGATGACGTGAACATGATCTATTAGGATCACAATATTTCTAATGAAAGTGTGGAAACCTGCTGCAGGAAGTAGTTCACGAACAGTATGCAGGGTTTCACATAACATGGAAAAGTTGACTCTAATCAACAGTATCATGTTCACACCTTCACTTCTCATCATTCATTAGATCACACTTCATGTTTAAGAGGCTCCTTACAGAGCCCCTTCAGGCCTCATGAAAATATTGACAGACTTGTCATCTCATGGACATTTGTGGAAAAGTTTAACAAATAATAGAGAAGAAACAACATACCCAGTTCGGGTGAGAAAGCATGGGAAGCCATTGATGTCCAGCATACGGAATTCACCGAAGAATAGTTTGCTCAGGTCATCCTTTGTTAGCAGTTGAAGAACTGGTGCAGCAAGAGGTCCCTGCAGGAAATATGACATCAGTTTGTATGACAATCCAAACAATTCACAAGAGGTAGGGCATCAAGGAATTGTGAAATCAAATCATGCAAGAGAAGCCACAAAAGTAGCAGATGAGAAGATTCTAAAAAATTAACACATAGAAGAAGCAGCAAAGTAGTACAACCTGCAAATAATCTAGAGTGAAAGCTTGCCTATGAGAAATTGAGTTTGCAACTGTTGTATCAACAGAGGAAGCAATAATTCTCAAATAATCTGACATTGCTTTTTTCAGTGTGAAAATAATGTTTTGGCTTGACAGACATTGTCATATCTATCCTTTCTCATGCAAAAGTAAATATGCCCATTATCTCAGTAACCATATCATCCTTGATAACACCGTTTTTGCATATGAATACAATAAGTTTTGTATGATGAACATACTCTCCTCATGTCTGTCTTCATTTCAACATTCAAGACAACACTTTTTATCAATTACCTAGTTTAAATTGAAAAAAAAACATATTGAACATAATGCAAAAAACATTACACCACAAGGTGCCAGTGAGATGTAACATCCCTAGAACAATGGTGAAAAGTTAATATAGGTTTCGCAGACAAACTCACAGAACCACGTAAAACTTAAACTTCAATAAGCAAATATTAATGCTGAATAAATAGCAAGGTACAAGATGCAAATGTTCAAGGTAACATCCCTAGCCTAGAACCTATTAATATTTGTATGCTTGATTTATTCAGAAAAGATGATCTTTAACAACCTCAATTTAAGCTTACAGTACATCAACCAGTACTGCTTATAATAAAACTTTTTGTAATATGGTCATGAATAATTGAACTTGGAAGGGTTAAATTCATAGCTCATAAGGCCAATGAAACAAGCAAAAAGAGAGATTTACGTGTCAACTCAAAAATGTAGAACTATGAACTCAACAACTTTCAACCACAATCTCCAATAATACAGATTAGTAAAACCTTTCATCAAAAACACTACATAAACTACTGTATACCGCAGGTCGCAGTCTACTAAATCCACGCAGAAAATGAAATGCCAGCTTGAACAAATGCAGATTCTAGATATAGTCTGCTGTATTAATTGAAAAATGAAAGATTCGAAATTCATAAAGAAACCACTTTAAAGCAAGTACTTATGAGATCAACCTGAAGGGCGAGAAGGGATCTCTCATCATGAATGTGCCAGCTAACATCTCCACCCTTGGCCTTGAAACTCTCCATGTGGGATCCAATATGAGCCAAATCCTTGTCCCTGCACCCTGCATTCACAACCAAATAGATGTGGTCATCCTTCACCTTGGTGATCACCGAATCATCAATGGAGCCACCCTTCTCGTTGGTAAAGACCGTCAGAGTCCCATTCCCCGGCGCCAACCCTGCGACGTCGGCAATGACTAGCTTCTCCAGGAACTGGACGCAATCCTTCCCCTTGAGGCTCAGCCCGCACATATGGGACACGTCGAAAAGGCTGCCGTTGGCCCGGCAGTTCAAGGTGGAATCCATGATGGAGTCCTTGTACTGGATGGGCATGCTCCACCCGGCAAAAGGCACCATCTTTCCGCCATGCTCGACGTGGAAATCATGCAAAGCAGTCTTCTTGAGCTGGGCGGCGTCGGCCGCGAAGAAGCGGCGCTGGGCGGAGCCCTTCGCCGTCGCCTCCGATCGGGAAAGGCGCCGGGCGACGGACTGGCCAAGCTGGCAGAGAGAGCCCCTCATCGTGATTCAATGCTGGGGCAAAACAAGGCGAGAGATGGCGGCTCGGATCTATTGAATGTTGGTCTGTTCGTGCCTGTTCGATGAAATGCCTGAGAGGGGTTGAAATGGATGGGGGCCAAAGGTGGGATTGGCTATGAATGGTGTAGCATTACACTCACCGTGGGAATAGCTAGTATGTTACATGGGCTAATATGTATGGAAGCTTGGCACAATGGATGATATGAAATTGGTGCAATTGGGGGCGTTTTTTTTGTTGTTTTGTTGATAAAGAAAGGAGGGAGGGGAGGTAGGTGTGTGGGTGGGTGGCCGAGGATTCCTGAGCTCCCATGGAGAGGATAATCCCTTCATCCCCACTGAGTGGCCACCAACCTCCCTCTCCCTCTCCCTCTCTCTCGCTTAAAATTGGCTAATGTTTCAATTAAGCTGCTTTCCATACTTTTTTTACACCAACTTTCCAGACTGTTTTTTTTTTTTGGCTTTTTTCCGTATGTAAATGCCAGAAAAAGTGAATTTATATCACATTGTATTAGAAAAAAATTATGTATTTCAGTACACTTTTCTCAAAATAAAAATCATGGTTGTTTATTGACATTAGTGCAACCATCAGTTTTGAGATTCTAATGCACTCACAATTGAGTCACTAGTAAATATTCACCAATAGACTTATTTGTTGGGAATTGATATCTTAACAAAATTTGCTAACATCCATCTAATAGATGATAGTAAGCAACAACTCACTGCGTCCCATGAAGGGTGTTTGCATTTGAGAATTGAATTAAATTTATTGGACTCCACGGTCCGTAACAAAAAAAAACAAGTTCGCTGCCACTTTCGTATTTTTTGTCGTGAGGGGGCAAATTCAGCCATGACCAATGTTTTTTAATGCATATAGGTTTCATTGGATGGAGGGAGTAATCTTTTCTAAAAAAGTACAAGTAAAAAACTACTCAATAACTTTCACTTATGTCTTACAGCTATGGTAAGTAATTAAGTAAATATGCAAGTCAATGTCCAAATGTAAGGCCACGGGGATTGTTTAGATACTTCACAAAGTTTGTAGTTTCATTGAAGATGGGGATTTTTCGTAAAAAAATGGTGCAATGATTTGATTCTTTTGCTAATTCGATATGCAACCCATAGAAAGCATCACCTAGCCTTCTAACTTCGATCTTTATTAGCTCATTTTATGTTTAGGACTATATAGAGAGAGCTTCACTTAGTTTTTTAATTTTAATCTTTGATGACCAATTTGTTGTAGGACATATGGAAAGCCTCCCTTATCATTTTGTAATATAGACTTTTGGTGGTTAATTTACGTAGGACCAATGGAGAACCTGACATCTTTTTTTTTAATTTTGATCTTTGAAAGCTAATTTAATGTGGGACCCATGAGGAGCCTTACTTAGCCTTTTAATTTTGATATTTGATGGCTAATTTAATTTGGAAAGAAAAGTAAAAATTATCCACTATGTGGCGAAAGGCTTATTATATATACATGAAGAATGTGCCCAAAAGATAGTCCATATGGACATCAAACCTGTTAAACATCCTTCTTAGTGATGCTTTCAATGCAAAGTTATGTGATTTTAGGCTAGCTAAACTCATTTAAAAGGATTAGGCGATATTAAGTAGCCAAAAGAAAGTTGATGTTTACAGGTTTGATGTTTCACTTAGCCTTTTAATTTTAAACTTAGGTTGTTAATTTAATGTGTGACCAATGAAGAGATTCAATTAGCCTTTTAATTATAAACTTTGATGGGAAATTTAATGTAGGACCAAAATAGAGATTCACTATCTTTTTAATTAAATAAACTTTGATGACTAATTTAGCGCAGGACTCGTGAAGAGTCTTGATTAGCTTTTAATTATAATTTTTTATGTTAATATAATGTGGGACCTACATAGAGATTCACTTAGCCTTTTAATTTTCATCTTTGATGAATAATTTAATGTGGGATCCATGGAGAGCTTCCCTTAACTTGATTTTCATTACTTTTTTTATAAAACCTTATTTACATTTCTTATAGCTGGTTTGTATAGCCACTTATGAAGAACCTCCTTAGCTTTTTTGTAATTTAGAATGTTGGTAGTTATTTGATGTAGATATAATAGAAAACCCTCTTATTCTTTCAATTATCATCTTTAATAGTTTTTATGTGGTACCATGGAAAGCCTCACTTGGCCTCAGTTAGCTTTGATGTGGGACCCCATTGAGAGCGTCAGTTAGCTTTTTAATTTTGATGAGGGATCCATGTAGAGTCTCACTTAGTATTTAACACATACAATTAAACATTTGTTGGCTAATTTGATGTAGGATCAATATCATAGTCGGATTTGGTTTATTAAAATGACAGGAAAAAAACCAAGTTAGTCTACTAATATGGAACGAAAGAAGTATTAATTCTGCAATGTGCAATGTACGTTCCTGGACACAAGATTGGCATTTTCATTATCCAATAAACCATCAGTAGGGGTTAGTCAAGCATTAAAGATAGAATGTGTTAAAAAAATCTTTAAACAGAGAAAATTTGACATAGCATCAGTGATTTTCAGCATGCTTTTGTAAGTGGTGAATACGTGTTCAGGGTTGGTGGTGCACACATGATCAGATGGCTCCACACGCAATATTGGGCGTGGTCTTTCTCATTTTTCATCATGGGCCTTGACAAAATAAGGGGAGAGCATTTTGGCAATGAATTTGACTCTTTTGATTGCTGATGAAGTAAATTTGTTAACAAAATGCCAGAATAATAGTTTACTTGATTGATTTAGTAAAAACTTTGAAAACACATGTTGTTACTCTTTACCTATGCCTCCATGTAGTGGGATCTATGCAAGTCCCACATAAAGAGTCCACAAGAAACCACCGCACCGACTGAGAAGTGACATTTCTATGAACCCAAAGAATTGAAACCCAGAAGAGTGCAAAACCTTGCAGTTGGGCTATATAACAAGGCCAAAAGATATAATAGCAAAGGGCGAATCCCATGCTGAAATTGACACGCTTCTGCCGAAAGAGGTGTAAAACCCCAATGGGGCCATGCCCAATCCATACAAGTCCTCCAGCTCAACCAAATGCCTGCTCCTCTCATTGACTCGGTCCCCTCGGATCCTTCATGTCTTTATGTCTCAAATATAAACAATTGATCTTCATTGGAATATCTGTATATATATATAAAAAAAAGATCTTCATTGGAATAAGATAACATAGGCCTTAAATACACCAATGAGCTAACCATACCGGTTGACAAAGTTTATAATAGTCCAACATTGAGTTTCAGAGCCTGGCAGGCACAAGTTTCACCACCGACGCCTCTACCATCCCTGCGCATTTATTTTACTCTCATGTTCTCCTCTTAATACTTGCAAGATTCGCCCGACCACAGTCGTTCACCATGTGGGCTTCTTTCCACGAGCTTTTTCCATATTATCTGGTGCCAACTCTCATCTTCTCATATTACCTAGTTTTTCCCGTGAAATCTCATATCACATGGAATCGGCACCTACAGTATCAGAAATACCCTTCTTTTACGTTTTTTGTTCTTTTTGTATCCGAAATACTCCATTCTTCCCAAAATTAGCTATTTACGGGAACATCAAGCTGGGGAAGAAGACATTCCAGCAAAGGTCCGTCCATCATCATGGTTTGAACCATTGCCGGCGCCGTTCAACCCGGAAAAAATAAAATCTCATACCGAAAAACTGTAAAAACAGCGGGAAAGACAAGAAAAAAATCTATGATGAAGGAATTTTGATGTAAGAGCAGCGGGGAAGCCCTCCCAACTACAAAAAATAAGATCTACATTTAAAAAAATACATATAAAGGTCACTCATTGGTGCTCTACCGCTCTTGGACATCAAATAAGAGGATAAAAATGGCAAAAGTATAAAATACTAGTCGGCGAGTGACAAGTTCAATTTATATATCTTTCTGTGATCCTCATAAAATGGAAGAGGATGAAAAATGAGGAATAACGAAAAAAATGGGCAAAAATTGATGAAAAATGAGCGAGTTATAGCATTTTGAAGATTGACATTTTATCGTGTATTTCAATACACGATAAAATGACAATCTTCAAAATGACATAACTCGCTCATTTTTCATCCGTTTTTACCCTCTCTTTTTTCGTTCTTCCTCATTTTTCCTCCTCTTCCACCTCATTAAGATATATTAGAATGAAAATTAAGAAAAAAAATAAGAAGAAAGAAGACAGTAGAAGTTTTCTGATGTCCGCTTTCTTCTTTCTTCTCATTTTTCTTCTTTTTCATCTTAATATATCTTCATGAGATGGAAGAGGAGGAAAAATAAGGAAAAAAGTAAAAAAATAGACAAAAACGGATAAAAAACGAGCGAGTTATGACATTTTGAATATTGCAGTAAAATCGTGCATGTCGCATGCGACACGATTTTACTGCAATTTTGAAAATATCATAACTCGCTCGTTTTTTATCCATTTTTGCCCATTTTTTTTGCATTCTTCCTTATTTTTCTCCCTCTTCCACTTCATTAGGATCACAGAAAGAGTTATGATATTTCAAAATACGACTTGAATCAAGTCGTGTCTTCGACGACACGATTTTACTGAAATTTTTTCTCTTGACGTCAGAAAGTTTCCACTTTCTTCCTTATTCTTATTTTTTTTTCTTTTTTCATCATTATATATCTTCATGAGGTGGTAGAGGAGGAAAAATATAGAAGAACGTAAAAAAATAGAGAAAAATGGAGAAAAAATGAGCGTAAAATCGTGTCGTCGAAGACACGACCTTCAATTGTCATAACTCTTTCTGTGATCCTAAATAAATAGAAGAGGAGGAAAAATAAGGAAGAACTCAAAAAAATGGCAAAAACGGATGAAAAATGAGGGAGTTATGACATTTTGAATATTGCAGTAAAATTGTGTCTAAAATGAGACACGACTTGACTTCAAATCGTGTCTCATGCGACACGATTTTACTGCAATTTTGAAAATATCATAACTCGTTCATTTTTTATCCATTTTTGCCCTTTTTTTACATTTTTCCTTATTTTTCCTCCTCTTCCACTTCATTAGAATCACAAAAAGAATTATGATATTTCAAAATACGACTTGAATCAAGTCGTGTCTTCGACGACACGATTTTATTGAAATTTTTTCTCCGGACGTCGGAAAGCTTCCACTTTCTTCCTTATTCTTATTTTTTCATATTTTTTCATCATAAAATATCTTTATGAGGTGCTAGAGGAGGAAAAATATAGAAGAACGTAAAAAAAATGGAGAAAGACGGAGAAAAAATTAGCGTAAAATCGTGTCATCGAAGACACGACTTGAATCAAGTTGTGTCTTCGACGACACGATTTTACGCTAATTTTTTCTCCATTTTTTTGCGTTCTTCTATATTTTTCCTCATCTACCACCTCATGAAGATATATTATGATGAAAAAAAAATAAGAATAAGGAAGAAAGTGGAAGCTTTCCGACGTCCGGAGAGAAAATTTCAGTAAAATCGTGTCGTCGAAGACGCGACTTGATTCATGTCATATTTTGAAATATCATAACTCTTTCTGTGATCCTAATGAAGTGGAAGAGGAGGAAAAATAAGGAAGAATGCAACAAAAAAAGGGCAAAAACGGATAATAAACGAGCGAGTTATAATATTTTCAAAATTACATTAAAATCGTATTGCATGTCAAGTCGTGTCTCATGCGACACGATTTTATTGCAATATTCAAAATATCATAACTCACTCATTTTTTTCCGTTTTTGCCCTTTTTTGCGTTCTTCTTTATTTTTCCTCCTCTTCTATTTTTTTAGGATCACAGAAAGAGTTATGACATTTGATGACACGAATTAAAACAAGTCGTGTCTTCGATGACACGATTTTACGCTCATTTTTTCTCCGTTTCTTTATTTTTTTGCGTTCTTCTATATTTTTCCTTCTCTACCACCTCATGAAGATATTTTATACTGCAATATGTAAAGAACTTCCTTTCCACTCCACCATTCAGCAGCCATGAGTTGCATGAAAGAAGGAAACTCTGGATCCCATTCTTTATCATGTTATTTCTTTCTTTGTTTGCCACCGGCGTATCATTTATGTTTAGCAACTTGTCAGCAAATATAAGAAAATTTTAAGCTAAGAGTCTTCATGATCCGATTAGCAGCTTGTTAGCAAATATAAGAAAATTGTTTGCCACCGGCGTATCATTTATGTTTAGCAACTTGTGAACAAATATAAGAAAATTTTAAATTAAGAGTCTTCATGATCCGATTTATTACTATTTGTAAGCTTATATAACAAGAGATGGGTTTATATGAGATCGTTCTCATATAAGGAGTATGATGCCAATTCTTATAGCCATTGGATTCCGATCGGAGGATGGATATTAAATCAGTGGGTAGGTGAGTGTGTCACATCAAGGAGTGGGTGAGATCATTATGGTTATATGTAGCCGTTAGATCAAGATCGAAGGGCTACGATTCAAAGTGGCCTCATATAAGCTATATGAGAGCGATCTCATTTAAATTTTTCCCATATAACAATGCATATAAAAGATAGATTGTAAAAGATAGTGGTCAGTGGGATGCTAGATAGATGCCTTCTTGCTTCCCAGTGGGTTTCCTTGCAGACAGTGGACAGCTCACTGTTGCTTCACAGATCCTCAGACGTCTTTTCTTTGTTATTTTTACCAGAGGGCCCGCCCGCCTTCCAAAAAGCTAATAAAAAACCACGAATCCAATCTCAGTCCAAGAAAAAAAGAGCGCCAAAGAAACGAGTCCTCTCCTTGCCTTTCTGCTTCCTTCTTGGTCTGTGCTTGGACGACCTCCATGGCCATTCCTCGCTAGATCTCTCTTTATCAGTCTTGTTTGATTGATTTCTCTCAAACTCATACGAGAGACTGAGCATTAAACTAGCCCATCAGCGGATATGATGAGAAGCAGGAGCTTTCTGCTCTGTTTATTCCTAGTGCTTTTATCTGGAGTCTCTATCCGTGGTGAAGACCCATATAGATTCTTCACCTGGAATGTCACATTTGGTGATATCTATCCTCTTGGAGTCAAGCAACAGGTTCACACTACTGTTTACTTACCTTTTATTTCTTGTTGCTTTGATTTTTTCGCCTTCTTTTGGTTTTGAGGATCTCTCTTGGGCTATATTTAAAAGATGAAGAAAATGTGGTTTGGTTGCAGGGGATTCTGATTAATGGGCAGTTCCCAGGGCCTCAGATCGACTCAGTGACCAATGACAACCTGATTATTAACGTCTTCAACAGTCTAACCGAGCCCTTCCTGCTCTCTTGGTAAGCTCCCCATCTTCCATTTCTCCTGTTTGCTGAAGAGCAGTATTTTCTTACCTTGTTTTCATTTGTTTTACTGTTTTTTCCTTAGGACTGTCACTGCAGATCTATGCTGTGACTTTTGTTAGTAGGAAAAGAAAGTAAAAAAAAGAATGATTTTGACACTTTTAGCGAATTTACTGCTGCTGAGCACGCGTATTAAACTTCTGAGATCTGAGTGGGTAGGTTGGCAGTAAATTGGGCATGTTGAATTTTATTGCTTTGACGTTGGACGGTGGCTGACTTCACTCTTGTAGCTCAGTCGTCCGGACCCATTTGCATCTCTACAGGACACGGTCAATCTATCACATTAATACGTTGAAAATCTTGATCTACTTATGCAAACATAATAAATGCTTAGTTTTTTATCATGCAACTGATATAAATTGATAGATTTGTAGGCCCAAATTGAATATTAATAGGTCATGAGTTCGTTGTTTTGTACCTATTCCTGCGTGGAATTAGAAACTGGACTAATTATCAATTCAATAATATTTTTGATACACTAACAATAATAAGTAATAAGTAACAACTAACAACCTATATATTTACATGTCGACAACGTTTGATTGTATACATTATCTGCCTGTAGTTCTTTCGAAACTTCTAAATCTTTTCTAAGTTGGGTCACTCCATTAAGCCTGTTACATTCAGTTTTAGTATCTTAAGAAGGGGCATGAGCATATTAGCTAGAAATTTTTTTTTACTGCACTAAGGATCTGCAGTTGGATATAGCTTTGCATGATACTCCAAAGAGAAATGAGAAATGAGCTGAATTATCGTTTTTACGTGTTCATCTTAGTTTGGGATCTTTATGGCAGGAATGGAATTCAGCAGAGGAGGAATTCATGGCAAGATGGAGTTTATGGTACAAACTGTCCTATCCCTCCTGGGAGGAACTTCACCTATGTGCTACAAGTGAAGGATCAGATTGGCACCTTCTTCTACTTCCCTTCACTCTACTTCCACAAGGCTGCTGGTGGATTTGGGGGCATCAGGATCTTAAGCCGACCCAGAATTCCGGTGCCCTTTGATTCTCCTGCAGGGGATTACACCATACTGGCCGGTGACTGGTATAAGGCCAATCACAGTGTAAGTAAATTGTATCTGTTTCTCCAAGATCATACTTGTCGAAGCTATATAACAAAACATGGATAGGAATTATTGGCAGTATAACCTTCAATTATGTATGGTAATGTTTTTTACAGGATCTGAGAGCAATGCTAGATAGTGGGCGCAATCTACCTTTTCCTGATGGTCTTCTCATCAATGGCCGTGGTTGGAATGGTTACACCTTCACCGTCGATCAAGGTGATTTTTCAATACCAATTTTTATGCCCACTTCTACCTTTTATCAAGGAGGAAGTTAGTGCCAGGTTGACAGCCGGCTGTAAAAACTCTGTCAATCTCTATGGATCTTACATCACACATTCTAGCTAGAGCTAGGGCTTCCATGTAAGTGACACATTATGCCAAAACCCGGGTGCGTGCATTCCTTGGAAGCGACGCATTGCAACAACGCCCTATTGCAATAAAAAGTGAGTGAGGGTTCTCGTGTTGATCTGGATACGCGCGAGTAAAGAAGCTAGTCCAAGAGCACGGGATTAGAGTGACAACATATAAGAAGATTAGAAGGGATGCATGTAAATGTTGACAAAAGAGGGAGAGGGAGACATAAGAGTACTTGGATGGAGTTAATAAAAAAGGATATGACTTTACTATTTCTCACAAAAGAGTTGGTGCAAAACATGCCTGAATGGAAGTATAAGATCCATGTCGCTAACCCCAAATAGTTGGAAAAAATCGCTACTTGATTATGATTATGAATTTTTATGCCCACTTTGAATTCCTAGTTTTTAATATCAGTAATTTATGTCACTCTACTATGCTGAATTTGTTTTTATCTATTTGTTGTGCAGGTAAAACATATAGGTTTAGAATATCAAATATTGGCTTGACAACCTCTATCAACTTCCGCATTCAAGGTCACAAGATGAAGCTTGTGGAAGTGGAAGGATCACACACTTTGCAGAACACATACACCTCCCTTGACATCCACTTGGGGCAGTCTTACTCTGTCTTGGTCACCGCTGACCAGCCAGCACAGGACTACTTCATCGTCACCTCCACTCGCTTCACAACTCCGGTCCTCACCACCACTGCTGTACTCCATTACAGCAACTCCGCTAGAAGCGTTTCAGGTCCCCCGCCTGGCGGTCCAACCATTCAAATTGATTGGTCCCTTAACCAGGCTAGATCTGTAAGGTAACAATATCTCCTCATATTATTATTTCACTTTCCAGTATGTTCTTTTCTTATCTTTGTTGATGATGCCTTTTTTCTATGTCTGTTGTCTTTGTTCTGGAAACTAGGTGGAATTTGACAGCAAGCGGACCCAGACCAAATCCTCAGGGCTCTTACCACTATGGATTGATTCCAATAAGCCGAACCATCAGGCTTGCCAACTCTGCTCCCATCATAAATGGCAAACAGAGATATGCTGTGAATAGTGTATCCTTTATTCCAGCTGACACCCCATTGAAAGTGGCTGACTTCTATAAGATCTCCGGAGTGTTCAGTGTAGGAAGCATCTCTGACAACCCCACTGGTGGCGGAGGCTATCTCCAAACATCTGTATTGGGAGCTGACTTTAGGACTTACATTGAAATCATATTTGAGAATAATGAGGATACGGTGCAGTCTTGGCATATTGATGGCTACAACTTCTTTGTTGTGGGGTGAGTAGATCATTCTATTGACTATCTGCATGCTTTTCATTGTTTTTTCTTTGTTGAACTGATTGGTGATTGTGGAATTGAGCAGGATGGATGGAGGGCAGTGGACTTCAGCAAGCAGGCAGAATTACAATCTGAGAGATACAGTAGCTCGCTGCACTGCTCAGGTGGGGAAGTTTGTTGCAATCAGTGTTTTGAATCTCTCTTCATTTGGCATAGATTAGAAATTGATTAGGATTTGGTTGATGATAATTTTGATGATTGATTGATTATGTTGTTACAATTGTTTAATGATTGCAGGTGTATCCTAAGTCATGGACAGCAATTTACATGTCTTTGGACAATGTGGGGATGTGGAACATTAGATCAGAGAACTGGGCACGTCAGTACTTAGGCCAACAATTTTACCTTAGAGTTTACTCTCCTGTTAATTCATGGAGAGATGAATATCCAATCCCAAGGAATGCTCTGCTTTGCGGCCGTGCTTCTGGTCGAAGAACTCGGCCACTCTGAACAAATTTTAGTTAGGGAATTCTGTCACGAGAGGGTGATGGGTTTCATTTGGCATGGAATCAGAGATAGGTGGCTGCTGGCAAGAAGATGCGGTCATTGCTCAACTTGAGCACCATTTATTTATGTTGATTGTTATAGTGATTGATTGAAATCTACAGAGGATTCTATGTGGCATTAATTGACTATTTTTTCGAAGCTAATCTTAGACATCATTATTTTAAGCAAATATAAATTGTCAGCAGCTGTTTTTCTCTACATAATGGCCAATACAATAGAAGCATGATGGTGCAGATGAATCCTGTTAAATTGCACTCCCTCCATTGGATCTGCCATTTTTCTGGGTGAAATCATGCCAGAGAAGGCCGCCTTCGACCACCTCCCCATAGATTCATTTGAATAACCATATCGTCTGTCGAAGCACTACAAGGGGAGGATCACAATGGTAAAGATTGAATCTTTTCTATAGCAGAGCATTGATTAAGAACGAACTCAAACTGTAGGTGGCCACCGAATCTCCGTCAGGCTCCGGGTAGTTTGTGGATGGCGACCTCTACGGATTCCTCCAGGAGCCCTACCCGGGACCCCACCACCTCTCCCATGGTGTCTTATCTGATTTCGCCGCCTCCTCTGCAGACCACCGCCACGGACAATAAAACCCTCCAGTGTCTTGTTTGGCGTCGATAGAAAATGAAGAAAACGAGAACAACTTAGGCAATCGAGATCTTTGGTGTGGACAAAGGAAGACTGAGGATAGGGACGATGAAGGGGTGGAGGCGGTGAGTATCATCGCCATCCCAGCGGTCGAGAGAGATCTCCGAAACGAAGAAGATAATCCATAAGGTTAGCGTCAACCCCTACTCTGTTATGCAACTAACTTGCAGGGGTCAAAGTACCACATGCCAAATAGGAAGGTAATTCTTTTTTTCTTAAATAGAAAAAGTATTTCCGAACGGGAGGAGTATAAAAAAAGGTGCATCCTGCTAATATCATAACAATGCTAAATTTTGATCCTAGGCAAACGATAAAAAGCTAACCCCTTTGTTATCTCTATCTTGACTGTTGATGACACTTCCAAGGCCCCATCCCCCACATCGTTCAGTGATATATCTCATTAAAAAAAGAGTGCTTTAAAAAAAATTAACCGCAAAAATTCGATGCACCTCTTTTTATTGCACTCATCTATCATAATTTTAAAATACATAATTGAAAAAAGAACAACAATACTATTAAAGTCATATTGCACGCACCCAAAATGACCATACCTGCAGTGTCAATCATTTCTTGATTTGTTATTTAATTCAATGATACAATAAGCATTTTCTAACGTTTTAAAGAACACAAAAATACGATAGAAAACAACTTAACACCCCATTTTTTAAATTGGCATCTTTAAGAGAAGGTAAAACTTAGTAAACCACATACATGTTGCCAAACAGCTAAGATATATATGTATCAGAAGAAATAAAACAGCTAAGATATGTGACTGTGATAATTAATGATGCTGAGGTCTGAAGCACAAAATGATCTATTATTAAAAGAAAATAACAACTTAAATTCCCATTCTTTTGGTAAACTGGCATATCTTTTAACCTAAATAAAAAATAGAAAACTTTTCCTTTCAGTAAAACTATAAGCAAAGCTTGGAAAGTAGTTTTCCTCTTTTGCACGTTGTAACATACTGGAATGCTAGCTCTCCTAGTTGTTTCTCAACATCCTCCAAGGGGAGGCAAAAATCAATTATCTGCAAACAAAAGACAGTCAAACAATCAGATGGAAGCCACATGCAACCCACATGCATAATGGGCGGAAAACCAATGGTCTCCTCTATGTGATGGTCCTTTCATCTTGCTTAACAAAAAAAAACGATGGTCCTTTCATCTTATGACCCACAGCAACAGGATGCTTGCATATTATATGTGCTACATTTAAAAATGTTCTATTTTTTCTAAGAAAACTCTTATTAATAAAAAATGTATGCATATATTTCTATTTCCACGAATTACAATCTTGGAATGTTTTAATTCTTCAAATCACTTCTGAAACATAGGCTTAAATTCCTTTTTGAGTAAGCCAACTTTTTAACATTATCAAACTGTCAACCTTTTTTAAACTAAAAACGATGGCATTCACTTTCTGTTATAATTGCTTTCCAAGAACTGAATACATAATCTACAATCAAGTAAATATTTGAAGCAGAATACACGACAGGGCAGCACAATGAGAATGATGGTGGATGATAGTAATGACTGCATAGGTTATATTTTCAACTCTTGAGAACATTAATAAAGACAAATCTTAGCTTTAAAAAATTACAAACAAAAAACGTACCAGATGTTGATCAACTAAATGAACTGTTTGGTATATAATTATAAAAAAAAAAACAGTTTGGAATACCTTCCACTGAACATCAGAAAGTGCTTGGTAATTCTCTGCAACTTGCCTTTGAAATTCAATCTGCTCATATCTCTCCTCACCATAACCACCACGTTACGCTGCTTTCTGAGGAACATCAAATCTAGAATTGAAGTGTAAGAATCATGCATGTAGATTGTTCAATTAGAAAATGAGACTCATCTATGAAGGCCGAGTAAATATGCGGATCTAGAATTTTGAGGAATAAAGAAACACCCTTCATATCACCAGGGCAGTTTGATTGCAACAGATTAAGTAGGAGTAACAAGAGCCCAACACAGATGATTTGGGTTTAAGGATGATGACATATGGTGGTCAGAGTGTAAATAATATGAAATCGCTGCAAGTGGTTTGCATTAATAATAATAAGAAGTATTAAATAAAGAGAACTGGCAAATAAGATGGGATGAGGACTTAAAAATTATTTCCAAACACTAGGTAGGGCGTAAGTAACATTGAACTACTTCCAGATGGAGGCTTTTAGCCATATATAATTTTTCTTTTCAATTCATCAAATTATACCATATAATTTTTTATTTTTGAAAAGAACTCCACAGGTGTTTAGGACTCTAGGGTTGGGAGGGGGGTTTGAGAGAATGTAGGGGATCGTTGCAATGAGCAGGGACCAAATTCCATCAAAGACCTAAACATCGAAGCAAAATTACCAATGAAGTCCCTTTGCACTGTTAGATAAAGCCTAAGCCAATTAGGTGCAGATTTGGTCAGCAGACCCCCATTTAGGCAATTTGTGCAAGGCCCCGCGAAACAAAATAGGGAAAAGCAACTAACTTGTCATTAGCCCATAAAAGGATAAAAAACCATGACATTCATGCAGGCAGAGAGAGAACAATAAAGAGAATATTCATGCTGTTAAGTACTCCCCTGTCCAGAATTAGTAGATCATTTGGTTTTCTAAAATGAACTGATCACCGAAATGTACAAAAATTCAGTTCATTAACCAAATGTTTCTACTAATTCCAGATGGAGGGAGTATAAATAAAGCACTAATACCGATATACACAAATCGTGAAGAGCACTTACAACAATTTGCCAATGGACGCAGAGAGGGCATTTGACATTGCTTGGTCCTATTTCCTAACAAAGAAAATGGTACATAAATTTTACATATTTAATTTCAGATTAAAGGAGACTGCCTTGTCCAATCAATTTGTATCTAGAGACAACTTTTCCTTCATAACTCTCTATCTAAAAATGGTGTTCTCACCCGCACATTAGATCATCTAGTATTACAATTTCTATGCTAAATTAGAAGTTACAACTAAGCAAACCACAGAGAGTTCATATTTACTCCTCTTTGGCTAATGTACTTGCTGTTCAAGAACCACGGGAGCCTGGTTTGGTCGTCTACCTCTAGAATCAAGTCAAGTAAGCTACAGCTTCTGAGTCGAAGCTCCCGACGAGCTATAGTCCAGTGGGACCCCGCCTGAGGGTCGCAACCCTCCTCCTACTCCTCCCACGAACCAAAGCTCCACCTCCTACTACGCGCCACGCTCAGCCCTCCACGACTAAAAGGTAAAGCTTTCAGCCGCCGGAAGCGTCACCGGGCCGAAAGCATTGCATTTTAGTCCTGCTGGGAAACAGACTTGACCATGGCCGGTGCCGGAGCGGAGAGCAGCAGCGAGGACCCAAAGTTAAATAGAAACGAAAAACTAGAGAAAAGATGAGACTGCTTACAGCGATTTCGTGGCCGTCGCCGTCGCCGTCGCCACCGCGAATCGTCGGATGTGCTCGTCGAGATAAAGCAAGGGAGAATGGGAATTCGGTCAGCGGAGTAGCTTTCCACATAAGTCAGGGCTTATGCGTAACTTTACATTTAAAGGTGCCGACTTTGCATACCAGGGCTCGTCTGAACTTGCAGGATCATCAGTTCCGCCTTCCTCTCCGGTCTGATCCCCCCGGCGGCGCCACCGCCCCCACCTCTGGGTACTCTCTCTATATATAAATAGTGCATGTTTCTCTCGCTATATATATGTATGTGCGTTGATGCCATGGAGTAGCTTGTTAGTTATTCGTATTGTAGTATATATTTGCAGTAGGGGCTGAGGAACATGGACTGATATTCCTTACTGTTGCTTAATTTATGGATAGTGAAGGAGAAGATAGTCAGGACGACGATTGTAGCTGTGTTTGGACTTTGGAGGGTAATTTTAGAATAGGTTTGGTCTGTTTGGTTGAGATAATTGGAGGTGAATATCTTTCCAAGCTTCTTATGGAGTTACTGAATGAGGATGTTACAGCAATCTGGTCTCATATTCGGCGTGAGGAGAAGCATCTCGGCATGAAAAGGAGGTTGCTCTCAACTCTTCTTTCTTCCTTTTTGTTTTCTTTGACAAATTATTGTGTTGTTGTTAGTTGTCAGTTTTTGGGCTTTACATCACTATTTAAAAATTAAGCCTTGCTTTCTAAATCTTGCATGATTTCGTCCATTTTGTTCTGATAAGTTGTTAAATTATTCGATAGTTAGATACGAAGAAACAATTTTAAAGAGCTTCTGCTGAAACTATAATTCTGTTTTGTATCGAAGGTGGTTGATGGGATTGAATTCCAGTAAAGCTAAAAAGCAATTAAATACATTGTGTCCTTCAAACGAGTGAGTATGATTTTTTTTATTTATATCACACCATGGTAAATTGTTTTTTGTTATAATAATTGTTTTTTGTCAGTTAATTGTTCATGTAATGCGATTTTCCTCAGTTGCATGAGATTTACTAGTTTGTCGGTTGTTTGGTGGCTTTTGGTGTAGGTTCATAGAAGAATCCATGCTAAGGGATGAAGATGTGAGTAATTTCCTTCACTAATTCTTTCTAATTTTCCAGTCAGAATTTTGATGCAAGGAAACTATGATATAGTATTCCTTTTTTTATGAATTTCCTCTTCTACTTCTAAGGATAAATTTGGGCTGCCCTTACATGCTGAAGTGATGGCTTAAATGCATTTGTTGTGTCTATATCACATTTGCATTATCATACACTAGCAAGTAGTAGTAGATGCTTTTGTTTATAGTTGAGTTGAACTTGATCCAGGTGTAGAAGAAAACATTGAAAACCCTTTTCTCACAGATAGTTCCTTCTCTGGATAAAATATTAATGTATTGTCGATGAGGAATAATTTGAACCTCATTTATTCAGGTTTCAGGGGAGACTGTTAGAATGGCTGTTGAGAAAAGTTTTAGAGCATTTACTGGAAAAGAAGAGGGAATATATGTGGTTAAAGTCTATGTAGACATACTAGGCCTTGGTAGATTTAACTGTGACGCTCTCAAGTCATAAAAACTCTGGAAGATTGTCAGTTCGGCGCTTGATAATCTAAACACTGCTGGTCTTTCCCGTCTGACAAATATCCTTTTGAGAAATAAAATGAAGCTTGAAAAGACCTATCCAAGGATGAAAAGAATGGTTAAGATATATCTACGGAAATGATTGAACAGTTCAAATTTCAGTGATCATATGGACCAACTAGGAGACTTACTCACAGATCCATGTAATTTTAAAGTTGATACTGTTAATGTTGTTACGCTATCCTTTCCATCTCTTATATCAGCTGCTAATAACATTTTGGAGAGACTTCATGATGAGAGTACTGTTGTTTTGCATATGATGCGCAGGATACTAAGAGGTGTGCCTCATCTAGGTTCTGAGAAATCTTCTATTTCTAGAGACCAATTACTTGATGAAGTTCGATGTAGGTGTACTAACGTACTCGTCGAATTAAAAGGAGGTGATGAGCTACCTGAACCATTAGCTATAGCCATGACATTGGCAAGCTTATCTCTTAGGCTTGGGGGGGGGGGAGGGGGTCTCTGATGTTTCTGTACCACAATTTTACCATCTTCCTCCTCAAGCAGAAGCTTTACAAAATGAAGTTCTAAAGGCCTTGGTCAATCTTTGCAAGATTAGGCACATGGAAATGAAAGATATACAACATCTTCTAGACCCCAATGGTGAAAGACCCACAAAGAGCTTTCAAACTTTTACACAGGATATGTTAATGCAACATCTTTTACAAGGTGGCAAGACTGATATTCCGAAGCCATTACTAAATGCTCTTTCTCTCATCAATAGAAAATCTTGGTGCAAACTTCAATTTTGCCTTTCAAAGGAGAAAATCGAAAAGAAGTTGAGTGTGTACTGAATGTGAGCGCTCAGCTGAAGCAGATAATTGGGGATATGTCCCCTAATTATGATTTTGATGAAGAATATGCAAATGCCTACTTGGATGATTTAGACGTGAAGATGGTGAATGGGAATTTAACGACTCTTCTGAACTTGAGTCCATCAATTCACTAACTGGTAAAGATGCTAATGCGGGTTCATACAGCCTCGTACATTTGAACGGATCACATTCGGAGAGTCACAGCCATTAACTTCATCTACATATTCTCCTATTGCTGAAAGAACTGGAAAGAATTGCAATGATGACCATTCAGAGGGGCTGGAGTTCGAGAAGAATGGAAATCGTGGAACCGTGGACTTGGTTGGCTTTGGTCCACCATCTTGTCTTCAGTCTGTGGATGGAATGCAGAGTAAGTGCAATAATCACTATCTTGGAACCCAAGAAATCTGTGATGAGGCAAGCCTGGTTGCTTATCGGCTCATAAGTCATCTGATAGACAGATTTTCCCTGCTTGAAGGGATGGATTTGGACTATAATATGACATTATATCTCAGTGGTGAGGCATCCATTCTTAGTGATTGTACAGGTATTGTTTAGTCTTTTGACATTCACATCATGCTAATGCTCATGCTATACATAGTTTTAAAACAATCATGGAATATCAAATCCATATAGATTATCTATTGGCATTTCGTGCACTGGTAAAGGGCTACCCCTTTCCATAAATTTTGAAACTGCAAAAGAAATGATGTCATTGTGGCTGTGTTAAATACAAATTGTATCAATGCGGGGCATTTAGTTTCTGATTATCTTTTACAGCTGAGGGAAAAAGTAAGGTATCCTCCGAAGTGGATACAAGTATGATATTTGTAAGGACAGTTGAAGAGCTTCTTCCATCATTTCCTAAAAGGTCAGTGATTTTGTTTTGTTGCTTTTAAATAGATTATACTAAGTAGGATCATGATGTACTATTTACCATCTATTGTTTTTTTTAAATTTGTTGCAGTGGCATTGAAATGGTGAGGAAGCTGATGAAGCCTAGGTAACATTTGGACCAGCATGAGAGGGCCAGAAGAATCGGAAGGTAGTTACTACAACAATTAATGAAATCAATCTACAGAGTCCTTACTTGAAAATGCATAGAGCTGATGGTTTTACCAAAACTTTAGTTTCTATCTGAAATACATGTATAAAAACTCCGTTGGCTTCTTCCAGTGTACAGCTTCAGTAGTCTTGCATGACAGTTGCTCTCTCACCAGTGAAGAACGATATTGATCACGGTCAACTTAATTTCTTTTGATACTGAAGGGCCTAACAGAAGAGTTAGGAGCAAAAGTGCTTGCAATGTGAGCCATCGATGCTAGGAGATTCCTAAGTATTTGGCAAAGTGGCGAGTATTGGTTCTGGTGACTTGTAATAAAAAGGACACAACAATGTTCTCGAAAATGTGATTATAAACTTCAATTATGTCTCTTTGACTATGGTGCACTGGTCGAACTCGTATTTATGTATTATTAACTTAGCCAGGATGGTATATATTTAGAGAAGTGGATATAAGTTGAGATATGTATTTTGGGGGTAAGGTTTCGAGATACATAGCTAGTCTTCTTTTTTGATAGGTTACATGCTAATCTTCTTGTTCATCAGATAAGTCTGATTGGAATCATGAATATCTAATCTTATTCGAATGATCCTAAAACAAGATGTGTCAGGTATCGACTACTTCTTTGCAATTGAATACGCAAGACATCCGATAGCAGTCGTGCATTACCTTCTTAGGGGTTTAGGATTCTAAAAGTAGAAGCTTTTGATGCTTGAGTTCTCTAATCCGAGTGTATCAGAGAGCAGAATCGGTAATTTGCTGATGGTTGAGTCCAAATTAAATTCTGTGCGATAAAGGAAGTCGTGCCCAAGTGGAAGAGCTCCACTCTTTTTTTACTGTTGCATCATTAAGTTGGTCGCAAAGTGTGAAATTTGAGATGTTTTTTTGTTGTGACCCAATAGATTGGAAAGACATCCCCAAACTTTAAATAATTGGCAATTGGTACTAAGGGTCTATTTGGTAGCAGTTTTTTGGAGTGGAAAAGTTAGATTTTAAGGAAGAAGTAGAGAGGAAAAATCAAGGTGTTTGGTTGAAAAGAATCAGCTTTTAGAGAAGAATTTAAGGCCCGATGACATATTTTATAAATAAACATGGAAGATAATGAAACGCGTTTTTACTAGTATATGCCCTGTCTTATTTACAAAATTATAAAATATCATAATCATAATCAAATAACACATTTTCTCAACTATTTGGGGTCGGCGGCAGAGATCTTACTCTTCCATCTAAGCTTGTTTCGGGCTACCTCTTTTGTAAGAGATAGTAAAGTTAAATCTTTTTTTATTAAATTCATCCAAGTTCTCTTAGGTCTCCCTCTCCCTCTTTTAGCATCGTTTAAATGCATCACTTTTAATCTTCTCACAAGGGCATTTATTAGTCTTCTTTGCACGTGCCCATACCAACGCAACCTACATTCCCTCAACTTCTCCCCTAAATGAGCAACTCCTAGGCTCTCTCGAATATATTCATTTATAATCCTATCTCTCTTAGTTATCCCACTCATCCACCTTAATATTCTTATTTCGGCTACATTAAATTTATTTATATAACTCCTCTTTGGTGCCCGACACTCCGCTCCATAGAGTATTGCAGACCTAATGGTTGTCCTATAGAACTTGTCTTTAAGCCTTTTTGAAACACGCCTATCATACAACACTCTTGAGGCTGCCCTCCACTTTACCCCACCCCGTATTTATCATATGCACTATATCACTATCAATATCCCAGAATAATGGATTCTAAGTAACGGAATTGATCACATCTTGGCACTTCCTGCCCATCTATTTTAACTAAGGCTCTTTCTATAGTTCTACCTTCCTTAAAAATAAATTCCATGCACTTTGTCTTAGTCCTACTTATTTTAAAACCTTTTGATTCTAGAGCTTTCCTCCATAATTCCAATTTCTTATTCAAACATACTTTACTCTCATTAATTAAAGGGAAATTTATATAATAAGTTATGAATTTTTTTTTAAAATGACATACTGTAGCAAATATTTACAAAAGAGTGTATCTAACAAGCCACGCAAGCGCCAGCGTGGCTGCTGGCGCTTGTGGCAATTTTTTTTTTAAACTGACCCAAAAGACGTCGGTTCAACAGACGCCTTTTGAAGAAATACTAAATGAACCGATGCCTTTCTGGCACTTTGGCTTTTTAAAAAATCACGTTAAAGGTGTCGGTTCAACTGACGCCTTTTGTTATAATTGAAAACCGACGCCTTCCATTAACTTTTAACTTTCGGGCTTTGGCTCGGCCGCACTGAGCCCTAAAGTTCATTTTTTCTCTCTGGCGACTCGTCAGCTTTGCCTCCGCCTCCCCACTCTCGCCTCTGGCCATCGCCTAGGCAGCGACTCCATCTTCACCTTTCTCGCCTCGCCTCGCTCCCCGTACTCGAGGCGTTCCCGTCCTCCCTGCGCTCGCCCCGGCCATTGTCTCGGCCAGCTCCGCCTCATTGCCACCGTCACGTCATCGGCACAGTCTCGGCCAGCTCCGCCTCCCCGTCCTCACCCTAGCCATTGCTCGGCTCGCCTCCTCGCCCCGGCCACCTCATCGCCCTATCACGCGCATCTTTATAGGTAATATATATGTTTAATATATGTTAGAAATACGTATGAATGTAGCTGCATTGTATGAAATTAAGTATGTTATATTTGTGTAGTATTTAATAGTGTTTCTTTCTTAAAAGTTTTGTGGAGGGAGAAATGGTTCCGTTTGTCTTAATGTATAGTGGCAGAATTGATAGAGGTGAATACGAAGGCGGTGAAAGTGTAAGATTATTTATTAATAAGCTAAGTACTTATGAGGAACTAGATATGCAAGTGGTAAACAAACAGGGATGGGACCAAAGATTGTGGAAAATTCGTATGAAGTACAAGATGCTTGTTTATGGAGGAAGGACTACCGTAATACCAGTTGACGATGACAATTCTATGCAACAAATGTTCTATTTTGTGCCTCATGTGCTTAGCTTCGAGCAATGCGTAGAAAAAAAGGCGTGCATGCCTAGGTTTGGAAATGATGGTGAAGGCGGAAGTAGGAGTGCACGCAGAAATAGGTCGAGTGGACACTCTAGAGGAAGGCGTATGGAAGATAATGAAGAAGATTTGTCTATATCACTAGCATGCAACGAACCCCAACTTTCGCCTAGTTTGAGGTAAGTTTATTTAAAAAAAAGTATTTTAACCATTCAACTTACGGTTAAAGGAATAGTTTATTCATGATGTTAGTTTGGTTTTGTATAATGTAGGCACACATCTCATGCTCATGAAGCGATGAATATTGGCATGGCGCGAGGTGGTGAATGGTTTGCAAACATCATTTCATAACCCCTATATTTACACTGGTTCAAGTGGTATGCAAGAGGGAAATATGAATGATGATGAAGACGAAGGGGAGAATGAGGAGGTGGATGGGGAAAATGATGAGCAAATGCCAAATTCACTGGTTATTGATGTTGAAGATGTACGAGGAGAGGATAGTATGCAAGAGATGGTTGATAATGAAGGAGATGAATTAGTGGACATCGCAATTGCTACAGATAACTTGGATGATTTTGAGAAGGAGTTGCCACACGAGGAGGAGCCCCCATGGGCGCGACTAACCGATGAGGAAATAGATGGGGCAATTAATCAGGGTTTGCATGAGGAGACATATCATGAGGAAGCAATATATATGAGGCAAATATTCCCTAATAAAGATGAATTTGTACACGCATTGAGGGAGTTTTCAATAGCGCATGATGTTTGATATAAAGTGTTGCGTACAAGTCCGACATAGTACACAGCAAAATGTTAATACCCTGCCTGCCCATGGAGAGTACATGCATCATTGACGAAGGGGATGAATCATTTTAACACACTTGTAGAAATGCTCAGCTAGACACTAGTCATAGACAATGTACTGCAGCGTTTGTTTGTCAGCATATATTACCCTCTATTAGAGCGGAATATGGCCATCAAAGCAGTGTATGGTGATTGGGTTGAGTCCTGTCGATTGTTGCCAATGTACTTGGAGGTAATATTTAATGCCAATCCGGGAACCATTTGTAGGTTGGTGACGACCCCAATAGAAGATGCTACGTGTTGACGGTTTGAGAAGGAATTTTGGGCATTTAGGCCATGTATTGAGGGTTTTAAACATTATCTCCCAGTCATAAGTGTTGATGCTACTTTCCTATCTGGTAAGTATGGAGGAGCCCTTTTGGCAGCGACTGCTAACGACGGGCACAAGGGTTTGTTTCCTCTTGTATTTGGCCTTGTTTCGGGTGAGGATTACCCTAATTGGAGATGGTTCTTATTATGTTGAAGGAGCATGTTGTCCCTGATAGGATCTGTATCACTATCATATCTAATCGACATAAAGGGTTGCAAAAGGCTGTGCCAGAGGTGTTTTCGCATCTGCATTTTCGTCACCGATATTTTATGCGACACATAAAAGCAAACTATCATAAGAAGTTTAAAAATGATGTATTGACGATGTTGATAGGGGAAGTTGCATCTGTGCTTACCATAGACGAGTTTGATGAGAAGATGAAACTTATCAGTGCAGAAAGTCCAGAAGCAAAATGGCTACTCAGTGAGGAAGGTGGATTATCAACTCAATTATGGTCTCTTGCTCACGATTTTTACAAGATTTGGAATGACCACAACAAATATGGCTGAAAGTCTAAATAGCATGTTAAAAGGGGCTCGATCATTACCCGTGCAAGCCTTAGTGTCAGCCACATTCTACCGGATCGTCAAATTCTTTGTGAAGTGACATTCGGCCGGATTGGTCATGGCAACCCCATACACCCCTACTATTGAGTAGAAGATTAAAGAACAAATACGCCTTATTGGCAGCATGTTCGTTGACCAAATCAATTCTCACATGTATGAAGTGAGAACAATGCATGGTAGAAAATATGTGGTAGATGACAGCAATCATACATGTTCTTGCAATTATCCTCAGGTATACAAACATCCATGTCATCATCTACTTGTTGTCCATTCGAAGCGAAGGCGACCCATCAGCGATTTAGTTGGACATTGGTATACATCTGATGCATATAGAAAGGTGTATGCAGTTGATCTACACATGAAATATGCATTTTATTATCTTCTAAACTTATGTTTCTGCTAGTGTTTGATTAGAATAAATACTACTTTAATATAGTTTTTTTGGTTTTTGTAGGAAACAAGAGTAATACATAGAAATGAGGAGAAAAGTAACTCAAATGGTTAAATCATCATAACTTTGTGTACAAATGTCGGATTGGACTAATTCAAGTCTCATGTTCAATAAGTCAGCTTTCCAACGCCACCAACCACTCGCAATTCAGAGTTTGGGACAGAAAGTTATAGCCATTTGAAATTCATGAACAGTAACCACAATCGATCGGCTATCAATGCGATCGATCGCCAGAGCTGCAAAAGCAGTGTATTGAAGGAAACGATCAATCGGACCTCAAAATGATCGATCGTATCTACTGGAATTTTTCAATCGCCGAAGATAGTAACTACGATCGATCGGTGTCATACGGCGTCGATCGGCAAAGCGATCGATCGGAGGAAAATAACGAAGGAATTGCGATCGATCGGCTAGCGAACGATCGACAATACGGAGCGATCGATCGCCGTATTTGGAAAATCGAAATAAGACCTATTTCGACTCGGATTTGGAAGGGAACTTCGTGGTTTTTCTTCACTCTTATAAATAGGCCTTATGGGAGAACATTTTGGGCACCAGAGAATCAATCTTGGAGAAACCCTTGGAGGCTAGAGCAGAGGAGAGAAGAAGAGAAGAACGTGAAGAATACGATGGTGATTTCTCTTCCAATGCGAGGATAAACACCTTTCCAAGGCATAGATGAAGCCCAATAATCTAGTTGTGTAATTTCTTTTCTCCCATCTTATGTTTTTACTCTAGTTGGTGTATGAATTTTATTGTGTAATCACCGTTAATTCAATAAAGGTTTGTTCTTTGTACTCGAGAGAGACAAGAGTGAATTCTTGTGAGTTTCAATCCGAATAATACTTGCGTATCCGAGAGGAACGTGAGTAGACTGAGGTGTTATATATCAATAAAATTTCATTGGTTTATACTCGAGAGAGATAGATCACAATTCCATGTTTTAATTGTTTTATGTATTACATTCGAGAGGAGAGCACTATATTTTGAGTTGACAAGGGTATGTCCGAGAGGAATATGCTAGCCAATTGGAAATCTTTATTCAAAAGAGAGCGAGAAACGATACACTAGTTTATTGTGGTGGATTCGAAGCCTTGGTCTTCTCCACATTGATTAAATCTCACTTAGTTTAGTTAAAGTTCATTGCTTTATTAGTCTAGAATCAGCACTACTGCTTTCTTTTTAATTTGGTAAAATATTAATCCGTCCCTGAGGTTCGACAACCCTTCTTAATACTCACCGTAGTACAATTGCCTTGTGCACTTGCAAGGGTTTTAATTTTAAACGATCAGCAGTCGAATTCTTTCCGCCTCCAGGTCGACGATCTTGGGAAGAAAAGTCACCTGAGTATGTAGTGAAGCCCTCAAGGGTGACACGAAAACCCGGTCGTCCACGCACTAGGAGAATCCGTAATGCGATGGATAGTGCGGGCATGACGACAGATAGTCGATCACACTACCGAATTGTATCCAACTTGGACATAATAGGCGTCAATGCCAAAACACACCTTCAGCGGATTGGTAAATGTTCTTACAATGGTCTTTATATTTAAAGTAGGTTGGTTTATACATTATTTTAAGTTACAATTAATTATTGGTTTCTTTGTAGATATTATGGACCCAGGACCGATTGATCCCTCCGTCCTCACAGAGCAGAGCTCGCACAGATCCGATGGCATACAGAACGGAGAGGTATGTGCATAATCATTGTCTCTTTAGTTTTGGATATTGCAGAAATTTAACTATTTTTCTAATTCTAATTACTTTTCATGTGTCTAGGATCCTGGGTGCATTGAATGCATCGAGCACTGGCAAAACGTGCGCCATTGGGTAGTTGATCCGCGCATGTTGCTGTACATAGAGATGGCGGGTTTTGGCCACTTTACACGGTTACAGTATATCAGGATTGATAGGGCTCTCATCACTGCCCTAGTTGAGAGATGGCAGAGGGAGACGCAAATGTTTCACTTGCATTTGGGGCAGATGACTATAACATTACAAGATGTTGTTGTACTACTCATATTGCGAGTTGATGGCATTACGGTGAGTTGCTCGATTGTGGGCATTGACTAGAATGAAGTATACGAGCACCTTCTTGGACGGGTACCTTCACGTGAATCATTGAAAGGACGAACTAGGGTTAGGCTTTTGTGGTTGAGAGAGCAGTTCAATCGCCTACCGAAGGATGCCACAGAGATTGACGTCGAGCAACATGCACAAGCATATTTACTCTATTTGCTTAGTAGCACTATATTTGCCGATAGTAGCAGCAGCCATGTGCACCCCATGTATCTCCTTTTGTTAGAGTATTTATACACCGTGGGACAGTATGCATGGGGCAGTGCCACCATTGCCTACCTGTACAGAGAGTTGGAAAAAGCATGCCAACCTAGCACATTCGGGATTGCCGGTTGCGTCACCCTGATCCAGGTAAACCACCAATAATCTGATTCATGCTACTATCTTTATTTCAAGTATAACATTTGATTCATGCTGGGTGTGTATGTGTTAAACAGCTATGGTCGTGGGAGAGATTGCATATTGGTTGTCCAAATATTCAAAGCACTCCACTAGATGGTTTATCTCCATTAGGAGTTCGGTATGTATTATCTATTTAAGTTATTTTGTGATCTTCTATTGGCATTTTAACTAATGAATTTTTCATCTTCTTTATGTTAGGTGGAATGCTAAAAAGAATAAAACTATAAATCCTCATAGTGTCCTCTTGATGTATAGATCTGAATTAGACTATCAATGATCCGGCCAGGTATTGGTCGTTCTTATTGTACATGTTATGAATATAACGAATGCAAATAGAAGTGACACGAATACCATTTTCATATGTTGTGTAGGTAACATGGCAGCCATATTATGATGATGTGTTAGCACAGTTACCTGGAGTATGTACGGATGGAGTACATATGTGGCTATCTAGGATGCCACTTATATGTGTAGACATCGTAGAGATGCATATTCCAGATCGGGTTATGTTGCAATTCGGATTTGAGCAGATTTTCCCCCCTCTTAGTGTGGAGTTCATTGAACGATCATCGCGTCGAGGCCAAAAGAGTTTTGATTGGAGGTCACATCATGCGGCCTATATTACTAGATGGGATGACCGGACGACCACTCTCATTCAAGGGGAGCCTGCTATGACCGAGCGAGATGCGGATAATGCATACATGAGATGGTACTTCACGATTACAAGGAGACTTATCATGCCACCTGTGCATGAGGTGGAGATGTTATATCAACCAAGGGGCGACACTGAGCGGGCGTTGGTGAGCATCTCCGACTTTATATTTGATTTAATTCACCATTGTATGAGTAGATTACATATATTCTTGTTCCTTTGTAGCTTACTTATGTGAGACAAGTGCACGCTCAGTTTCATAGTGCTTTGGTAGACCGATCCTACGATACACAATATCTCTGGTCATGTTCTTGCGAGTTTGCCATTGCTTCGGCCAGTTATGACTGAGATTCTAGGAGTGGAGGTTGTTCCAGAACCTTTATCAGCTTCACGAGATGTTGTGACATCATCAGCTGACACGATGGGTTTTACCCCATCACTAGTTGTTCCAGACGCCTCGGTCGATCAAGTTGAGAGGCCCCTTTCTTCGAAAGTATATACTCGGCGACAGCGTGCACTCCATGCTCTACGTTAGACACCTTCTTCTTCAGATGCTATACCTGACGTTGAGTCTGGGGAAATTCCAGTTCGAGCACGAGGACGGGGTAGGAATAGGTTGAGGAGAATTGATTATAAGTACATTTGTAATACTTTGTATAATTTTATAATAGTTTAATATTGTGTAATATGTTTATGCATATGTTTTGTGTAATGTTTGTGGATGTGTTATCAGGTTTTGAAAAATTGTAGATTTCATCCGGAGGAGGATGTTAATAGAGATAAAGTAGTTGAGAGGCGTCGGTTGAATCGACGCCTTCATTGTGCGAAAAAAAAAGCCGAAGTGTCAGAAAGGCATCGGTTTAACCGACGCCTTTAGTATTTCTTTGAAAGGCATCGGTTGAACCGACGCCTTTCGGGTCAGTTTAAAAAAAATGCCACACAAGATCAATGTATATTATCTTGCAAATGACTAGTCAGTTCATCCATAATTAAAGCGAAAAGATAATGACTTAAGGACCTACAGTAACTGAAAACTCCTTAGTTTCTCCTCCAATAGATGCACACTAGTCACAACATTTTCATACATATCCTTTATAATATCTATGTAACCTCTTATTACACCCTTCTTCTTCAAAACAGTCTAAATAAGTTCTCTCGGCACTCTATCGTAGGTTTTTTCTAAATCTATGAAGGTCATAAAGAGATTTTACAAAATTACAAAATATGTCATCCGGAAAAGCCAATGAAGCTTAGAATCACTTCTTTGGAAAAAATCTCCTTTTGAAGAGATTTTATGGAGAAGCCAGATTCCCCCTGTGCACAGTTGCTACCAAATAGGCCTAACACATTTCTTCTCCCCCCTCGCAGCATTTCTAATTCAACACATCAAAGGATGTTAGATGATAGTTAAGAACATTTTAAATTGAAAAAACATGGCCCATACGCGAAACGCGTGATGTTTTGACATAATATTTCGTCATCTTTTCAATGTTATTCTATTTATTAGATTGAACTTCTCCATCAAATTTTCCACTAACAAACACTGCTAAAGCCAAAAGTAAGGAGAAAATGTTCCTTGTCTTTTCTCATATCTTCTCTATGAGTAAAAAACAAGAACTCATGTGTGGTGTTGTTCATGCACTCAACCAACCCCACAATTTCCTATCATGGTGTCAGCCAATACTATTCTCGTACGTCGTCTGTCTCATCAGTTTGATACCTCAGCACATCTACGTACAAGATAGTCACATCCCCAGAGGCCTAGTTGCAACTTGCATGCCATAAGATAGTCCATGACCTGCTCCAAATGCTACACAGCTGCCTTTGAGAAGGGAGATATTCCAAAGGATTCAACTGTCCGAGAACCGTGAACCATCAAATTCAGTGACAGAAATTGAAGACATGCCTTTATTCTCAGTCTCGCAGCAGCCCCATGGCTTGGACTGTCTGCCACATTCATGCCCTTTTCTCTGTGTACTTGAGCATAAATAATCTCTGGTTTAACACGATAAATTGAAGACATCCCTTAGTTATGTGGATAAGGTTCTGCAATAATCAGTAAGCGAACCTCACCTACTCTTCTCCTCCAAGCGTCCAAAATCTTCACTGCTGTTGATCCCAGATCAGTGACCTCAGTTGATTCCTTTTCCAGAGGTGAAAACGTCCATTCTCAAAGCCTGCAGCTTTTCCCATGCAAGGGGCAATGGTGGTTTGAACCCCTGGTTTTTCTGAATTCTATCTGCTTCTTTCCTGTGGGCTGTTACTTCCTTTTATCCTTTTCATTTTTGTCTTAGCAACATATAAGGTTTGCCTTATGTGAAAGTAAGAATTTGTTACTGATAAACTAAGCACCTGACTTTAGTCCTAGATTTTGCTCTTTTCTTGACAATGAGATGTCTAGCAGTATAGTATAACTGCAGTTGTTTATGACTCTCAAGCAGAAAGAAGCAGTGGACTACAAATCATCTTCCCTCCTGCTTTTCTTTTTTTCGCTGTTAGTTTTAAGTTTGATCATCCATGGCAGATGGATATCATCAGTTCAACAGTATGGAAGATGACAGTAGCTCTGTATTCGAGGATGACTTCGACGAAGAACATGTTTGGAATGTGAGGATGGAGACTAGACGGACCAAGGAATTTTCTGCCTCTTATGTTGCAAGGCATGTCCCAACAGCTGCAAAAATGATACCCAGGTCCCAAAACACCAATGCTGACAGGCTCAAAGTTGTTCAACACTCTGCTCCCATGAAGATCCCTGACTGGTCAAAAATTTACAGGACAACTGGATCATGGGGAGTTCAGTTCCATGATGATGTTCAAGAAGATGATTTTGACGAGGAGGAAGATGGAAGGATTCCACCACATGAATGGGCTGCGATGAAGCTTGCCAGGAGCCAAGTCTCTTCATTTTCCATGTGTGAAGGAGCTGGGAGAACTCTCAAAGGGAGAGATCTCAGAAAGGTTAGGAATGCTGTGCTGACCAGAACTGGCTTCCTAGAGTAGTTTCTCTGCATAAATCAACATGGGGTACTTTTGTTTTGGTTTTCTTATTGATGATTTAGTTCTGAGCATCTAAAGGCTTTGGAATGGGTCTCTGACTACTTTGGAATGAGTCATTGAAGATTTTCTTTCATTTTCCTTCATATGTTCTGCTGTAGCATTTAAAGAGCAAGAGGAAAAACAAATGCATGTGGTCCTGCTTTCTCTTTCTTCAAATTTCAACTTTTAGTACATAATTTCTGCCATATGTGTTCTGGTAAAACTTAAAGCAAATTCTTCATCTTCAGTCAGATGCCATTAATTTAACTGAATACAACCACCAAACATTATTTTATTGTCATGATTTCATCTCTACTCAGAATATGACACTGGGAACATGTCATTCTTGCTGCTGTTCTCCTTCTTTAGAAGGCATAGAAGGAGCTTCAAACTTGCTGAAAACCCTGTAAGCAGAAATCACAGACAGCACAAAGAAACACAGCAGAGCCACCATTTGAAGAACCAAGGAAATTTTCATCTTGCTGCAGAAGCTCCCATAACTGGAGCAGGCCTCGCTCCATGTCACACGCTTGTCACCTCTGTGTAACAGATAGAGTGTCTCGATCACTGCAGACCCTGTTGTCACTAGTAGATAAGCTAGAACCTGCTTCAATTCAAATAATTTGTAATCAATAAAGTAAAGTTGTTCAGAATGAATGACTGCCATGTTTTAAGTTTGATGGAGTTTAATTGGTTGAAATATACTGTTGCTATACCTGGTCTGAAACAAAAAAGACCCAGTCACTTATCCTTCCTTTGAGCCATGAAAATATGATTGCTAACAGAGCATAACAAGCACAAATAGCATTGATGGAGACCAGGTACCTGCAGACTCATTATGTCATTCACTCAATTGCATGTAAGGAGTAAAAAATTCAAGAGGGTGAAAGAAAGTTTTACTTTTCTTACTTGAATCCAGGGAGGCTCTTGAAACCAAGATTGCCATAATCAGTGTTAGCCTGCTTGTTTGTTACTGTGATCCATACGGATGCAACAGTCAGAGGAATTGAAGAGAACCTCAGGGAGGACTCCATGAATTTTAGGTGGAGAGGATAATTGGATGAAGCTGTTGTGGTTGGAAAAGGCCCTCTCATCTTCAAGCTGACCAGCTAGACCAAGGCAAGATCAAGGGAGGAGTCGATATTAATATAAGCTGGACCTTATTACCTGTCAAAAGGCACAGTGCCAAACTAAGAAGCAAGTATAATTAAAGTTGTTCCATTATCTCTGAGAAGGTCTATAGTCCACTTATTATAAACTCAATTAGAATGTTGAATCACATAATTATCAGACTTGCAGTCCTTTTTAGAAGTGGGGTGAATGAAGTGGTGCAAGTGGAGGTTCCTTTTTACAGGAACAATGATGCCAATGTTTGGTGGCAAGCTTTCAGTAACATACTTCATCTCTAGTTCCACAAAAGGATTTCTGAGTATCCATTTGAGCACCCAACCATACACGTTCAAGGTACCTACTTTAGCGAATGGCAGTGATCTTCTTACGTGGGCGGTGTCTGGATAAACCCCCCTTGCACTTTCTCCCTTCCCTAAACCTACCCCCCAATGTGCCATAGGTAAGAGCAAGGCTTAAAACAAGGAAGAGGACCTACTACCACACCACTTGGTGGCCTTGTCTCCCCTTTGCACTTGTGAAGTTCTTTCTTTCTTAGAGAAACGAAGTCAACAAACTATGATCGGCACCACCTAAGCCAAGGTTGAAAACATATGAATTAAATGTTATACTCCCTCTGTTCCAAGATACTATGTACATTTGAAAAAAAATTTATTTTTATTGGACCATGAAGCCCACAAGGAAGTCACATGACTTATTCTCTCTTATATCCCGTCCAACTCGTATGATCGATCATGAACAAAGTTCTAGTCAATCTTTCCAAGTCTCCTCTAATTTTGGAAAGAGAAAGTCATATGATTTGGCAAAATGTACACAGCATTTTGGAATAATAATATTTCTAAATGTACATAGTATTTTGGAAGCTCGAGCTGTCTATTAGGAAAGGGTTACTATGGGGCGGTTTGGTTGGTGAATTTTATGAAAATGAATCTTGATAAGAGAGACTTTATTTAGGCTGAATTGAGAGATTTTATTATATTACCTGGCCAATGAGCCCGGAATGCCATTATATTTAATCTCGACGAGATCTCGCACGGATCTCGGCCAGATCCGACAGAGATTTATAGAAATTTTTTATTTGTATGTAAAAATAAATTCGTTGAAAAAAAGGGAAAAAATTAAAAAATCGAAAAAAATAATAAAAAGACATTAATCTCGAAAATATCTCGGCCAGATCGGGCCGAGATTTATCCAAAAAAATTATTTTTTTGCAAAACTAAGTTCGATGAAAAAAATATATATTTAATCCCGCCGATATCAGCTCGAGATATGGGCAAGATCCATCCGAGATTTATAGAAAATTGTTTATTTTCTTCAACCAAAAAATTCAAGAAACTACAAAAAAAATTAACAAAAAAATTCATCAAGCCGACATCTCGGACTGATCTCGGCAAGATTCGGCCGAGATTAATAGAATTTTTATGTTTTTAAAAATAAATTCGTTAAATTAAAAAAATTATAAAACTATCAAAAAAAGTAACAAAACAAATATTTAATCTTGCCGAGATCTCGGCGAGATCCGACCGAGATTTATAGAAAATTTTTATTTTTATATAAAAATAATTTTGTTAAAAATGAGCTAAATAATAAAAAAATCGAAAAAATTAGTAAAAATTCATCAAGCCGAGATCTCGGCGAGATCCGGCCGAGATTAATAGAATTTTTATTTTTTCTAAAAAAATACGTTAAATGAAGAAAAATAATTGCAAAACAAATATTTAATCTCGCCGAGATCATCCGACCGAGATTTATAGAAATTTTTTTTATTTATGTAAAAATAAATTGTTTAAAAATTAGGGAAATAATAATAAAAAAATCGAAATAAATAGAAAAAAAATTAATCTTCCAAGATCTCGGGCAGATCCGGCCGAGATTTATAGAAAAATTAATTCGATGAAAATTACAAAAAAATAATAAAATAGAAAAAATAATAAATAATATATTTAATCTCCCTGAGATCTCGGGCAGATCTCGGCGAGATCCATCCGAGATGATAGAATTTTTTTATTTTCTTGCACCAAACATTCCAAAAAAATTATAAAAAAATTCATCTTGCCTAGATCTCGGCGAAATCCGGTCGAGATTAATAGAATTTTTTATATTTAGTAAAAATAAAGTTAGTTTTATTATTGAAAAATTATAAAATAATCGGAAAAAAATAACAAAATAAATATTTAATCTCGCCGAGATCCTGCGAGATTTGTAGAAAAAAAAATTAGTAGAAATAAATTCGTTAAAAATTAGAGAAAAATTAATCCTGACCAGATCCAGCCGAGATTTGTAGAAAAAAAATATTTTTTTCAAAAATACATTCGATGAAAATTACACAAACGTAAAAAAAAGAAAAATCAATTCAATCTCGCCGAGATCTCGGGTGAACTCGGCGAGATCCAGAAGAGATTTATAGAATTTTTTTTTTATAAAAATAAATTTGTTGAAAATTACGGAAAAAATAAAAAAAAATCGAGAACCAGAGAACACATGAAAACCCAGAAAGGAGAGAAAGCAAATGGAAAAGGCACTGACTTTAGTGGGAATGGCGGCTAGAATGGAGTCCGGGTCATGTGGGTCGTCGCCGAATCGCAAGCAGTGAAGGCCCGACTTCTCGAGATCCCACAGGTAAAGGCTCGAGGACGAGGAGGTTGCCTGGCCTCCCTGAAGCAGAAGCCGCGGAGGATGGAGCGGCGGAGGCGAAGACGGGGGGTGGCTGCGAAGTGGGACCCACTCGGTGGTGGCACCGTTGGTCGGCGTGGCCCGAGAAGCCAACGTCCGGCGAGGCTCTATTTCGATTCCCATCTCCTCAGTCCAGGCGCGGGGGCGCTCTGCTTTCCGAACAAAAATACCCCTATTGTCTCGTGTGCTTATTTTCAAACCCGTTGACCAAACTATGGAAAAGCTCTCTCTCCACCCAGAAAAGATAGATTTTTATTTTCACCACCCCAAACCCCGATCATAAATTTCAGACATTGTGTTTCTGCCTGGAGTTCTGTTATATATCGACCACCAAATTGTCGGAGTTCTTCTCCGACAATGGACCTTTACCATCTCTTTGGCTCGCATCCACACTCTCTTTCTTTGATTTCCATTTCTCCCCGAAGGCGATTGAAAGAAAGTTATTTGGTGCACAGTTGTTGGTGATCATGTTAACCTTTGTTAGTGATCGGTGGTCATAATTGGCTGTCGAATGACTACTGCTTGCTCGTTGTTGATCGTCTGTGCCAATTTTGTTGTCTGCCAGTGACCGTTAGTGATATCTCCGATGTAATTGTCGTTGGCCATCATGTAAAAGTAGGTTGTCTTTTTTTTTTACAAGTAGATTAGTGCTTTATTCAAGAGATCGAAGGGGTGTATTGAGGTGATAATAGGGGTGGGCTGAATATGAAAAAACTCTAAAATTGTAATTTGATGATGTGGCATTGTGGGTGTTATCATTAAAAAATGGGGTAGGATAAGTCAAGCTATCCTGCTCTCCAGCCATGGGCACTGGGAGACGGTAGACAGAGACTGCTCCAGATCGGTGGAGAGATGCCTTCGTCGTCTATCCATCTCCCTCTCCCGAACTTTTCTGCCGATACGCGAGCGCCGAGCGCTTGTGGGAGGAAGCGGTGGCGGCAATGCTCCGGCTGGCGTCCAGCTTGCTGCAGCTCTGCAAATTCTGGCGGCCGCGAGGAGGATGAGAAGGGCCACCCGAGGTTTAAGCATTTCTACCTTTGTTTCATTATCTGTCATTTCTGATTTTAATCTTCTTTGAAGAGTTAGGATTATATCTCGAATCTGCTCATCTGATGGCAATAAAAAGTGAACAGACGCTTGAATTGTGCATGCGTTTCTACGTTCTATGGTGATGGAAAGAGGGTTAGAGTAGAAATGTATGAATCTAATTTTGTAGATGATTAGCTTCTGGGTAATTAGCAGTTGAGTGAGGATAAACTGGTATACCTTGCATGCCCTGCAGCAAGCACACGTCCAATATCTGCTGCATTATGCTGTCGTAGTGGATAGTAAATGTATATAGCTGTTTGACAAATTCAGTGTGTTGTATTTTGTTGTTGTTTTTTGGAAAATATCACAATCTATTATTCGAAGGAAGAAAACAGTGGCAGCTTATTGTAAGTTAGTAACTGCTTTCTTTTATACAGCCTGTGATCAATCTCAGTTCTGATCATCCAGTGCTACCTTTTTGCAGAAGTCCAAATCTGTCACAGACACTATTGATCGAAAGATATGGAAATGGTACTACAAAGAGGTGATGGGAGTTTTTATGCACCGGATTTTCAGTCAATTCAAGCTCCAACGATTAAATTTTTGCATCTGGAGTTATCTATTTATTTGGTAGAATTCCTGCGGAAGCAGGTATGTGATAGACTCCGAGTCACAACTACAGACTGTGCTGGAGGAGCATGCACCTACCGAGGACAGATTGCAAAATGGTGACTCAGGATCACAAATAGTTTGGTTTCCAAACTCTATAAAAAACTTCATACTGCCTGCAGGCTTTCCAGGTTACAGTCATCCATGATTATCCCTTTTGTAATTAGTACCTCTGATCTTCGCTTTCGTTCTACTCATCTATGTGCTATCAATCAACCAGGATCTGTTTCTGAAGATTATTTGGATTACATGCTACTGCAGTTCCCGACTAATGTGACTGGATGGATCTGCCATACTTTGGTGACATCGAGTCTTATAAAGGTATCTAGTTGTCTGAATAGGCCCCTATTTTATGTTTGTGTTTTTTCTAATAAGGTAACCAAGATATTTTACGATTCTTTAGTTGCTTAATTTCCTTACAACTATGTTTACTTTAGCATCACCAAAAACCTTTTCTTATTTCTGGTTCAAAATTGTGTTAGTTCATCCATAAACGGCACAATCCTTGTGTGAAGATAAAATAAGTCTTTGTGGTGATTATTGTCAAAGGAGAAAAGTATGTTTTAATAATTATCTTGATTGCAAACCAGAAACCTCGTTGACACTACTTTGTGTATTGTAGTACAAGACCATTACCATAACTTGCATGCCCTAAATTCCTAGACTTTCGTTCAAGCTCATGAAAGTCTGTGTGAAGATAAAATAAGTCTTTGTGGTGATTATTGTCAAAGGAAAAAAGTATGTGGTAATAATTATCTTGATTGCAAACCAGAAACCTCGTTGACACTACTTTGTGTATTGTAGTACAAGACAATTACCATAACTTGCATGCCCTAAATTCCTAGACTTTTGTTCAAGCTCATGAAAGTCTGGGCAAACTGCATGTCTGCTTCTTTGAGGAATAATCATTTGTTAAAACGTTAAGATGTAATAGATAGACTTATGTATTGTTTTAATTTTTCAACCAGGCAGTTGGTGTAGGCACATTCACGGGAACTACTGCTGCTGCTTCTGCTGCTGCCATCAGGTGATTTGCTAGTTCCATGCATCTGAGTCCACTTCCTTATTGGTTGACGAATTATGTAGTTAGAAGTTAGAACCAAAATTGGCGAAAGACACATGCTAAAGTGCAGAAATGGCTTCCAGCGTGGAATGCTAAAATAGATATCCTTGTGCATAGCTTTAAAAATTGAGAATTAGTTAAATATTTGTGGGTAATTCCCATACATGGTTGGTGGAGTCAGAACCAATATCTATCTTTGGTATACACTTACATGCAATGCCATGTTTATGGTCAATTTTTTTTTCTTTGTAGATGGGTGTCAAAAGATGGGCTAGGAGCTGTTGGGCGCCTATTTATTGGTCGGGAAATTGTCAGTGAATATTGAATCCATAGTAGCAAAAAAGCAATAGGATTGATCCTGACTGAATATTCATATTTTTTCTTAGGTGGGAAGTTCGGAAATATTTTTGACGATGACCCTAAGAAGTGGCGCATGTATGCAGATTTTATTGGAAGTGCTGGAAGGTTTTTCTAACTATATTCCTTGCTGTATTCTGTAATACCTTGACTTATGTCTATTGCTGAGATCTGAAAATTCATTTTGCAGTATTTTCAAGCTAGCTACTCCACTTTATCCAGCTTATTTTCTTCCACTTGCATCATTAGGAAATCTTGCTAAGGTATTCTAAGTAACAGGTTAAAATACAGTTGAAATTGAAACCTATAAGTGGCAGAAACTTGGCAAACTTATCTTAGTACCCCGCAACTTAACTTCCTAAGCTGCATAGTTTTTACTTTGTCTCTCATGTTTCAAGGTATAAAAATAATTACCTAAAAACCTATTACATTGTCTCCTCCATTTTAAAGTTGACTTTGGATTTTGGAGAGATTGACAGTGTAAATTGTGGCTTATGTTGTGTACTCCGGTGGCTTACATAACTGATTAGTTAAGATCCTCTACTTTTGACTTGTCCAAGTTTTTTAGCATCGATCTGTTTATTTTCAGTCATCTATAGTGTGCAAGATGTACTGTGATATTACCTTCTTTCCACTGATTACATTTGATGGCAGTATGCTATTAAAATGTGGAATTATTGGTGACATTTGGATTTATCTTGATGATCAGCTGCATTTAAGATTTTAACTTAAGTTTGTAGATCAATTTCTATATCAAATACAGAAATTAAGTAATTAAACTATCTATCCGTGAAAGAGATTAAAAAATTCTTTAACACTGCAAAGAAAGATTTAATGAAGCTCAAATGCTTTTGCTATTTATGTAGGCTGTAGCAAGAGGATTCAAGGACCCATCATTTCGAGTGATTCAAAATCATTTTGCCGCCTCGGGAAATCTTGGAGAGGTAGCAGCAAAGGTATTGCTTGAAACTATTTTCCCAGTGTTTGGTATTCTTGAAAGGACTCTTATCGGAGTCCTTAAAACGTCCCCTCTTCAGAGGGTTGCGTTAGGAAGGGCATCCGGCATAAAAACTTGCCACTATGTATCTTTGTATGGATTTTGTACCATTTTTTATTCCAATAAGAGTCAAACGCAGTATATAATCCATGCCGCCGATCCCAGATAGCTGGGATAAGGCATATGATGATGATGATGAATGAGTCCTTAAAAATTAGAGAACTTATCAACTCTGAAAGAGCTATTTTTTTCTGTGGGTATTGCACTCATTTATTGAGTTCCATCACATAGTTGGTTGTCTTGATCATTCTAGGAGGAAGTATGGGAAGTGGCAGCCCAGTTGATTGGCCTTTCTCTTGGGATATTAATTATGGTGCAGATTCTTCAACAAGGAACTCTTACCTGCTTTTTGGTCTTCTCTCACTGCCCGTTTGGGCTTCCCATTTCTGCAGCACGCATCTGATCAGAATTCAGGGACATTAAATGCAGGATCTGCCAGGGCTGCAGGTGTCATATTCTACATTAGCTTTCACATGGCTTAGCACGAGATTTGTGCACCTTTGGCTACGCTATCAATCTCTTTCAGCATTGAGATTTAGAAGCGTGAGCACTCCATAATTTGATGCATATATATGTTTAAATCTTCTGGCCATCAACTGAGTTCTGTGTCTTATTTTCTATAGGATTGACCCCTTCTTTCTGTCTCAGATATGAAGACCAGTCTCATAACTATAATGTTCTCTTTCTGGTCAGATAAACTTGAAACGAGCTCGACTACTTGTGAAATCACATGTTCAAAACTCGCTAATTCCTGGTGCATTTTCTGCCTTCTCTCTATTCTCTAGCTGCTGTTGACCGAGTCTACATGTGAAATCTATTCTTATGTTTGCACAGGTTATGCTGAATGCAACAAGGAGGAAAACATTCTGTCATGGGAGAGACTTTCAAAACCTCGAATATTATATGGGATACCAATGGAAGATATGTTTGAAGGGGACAGTTCCTGTTTTACAGTAATTCCCAATAGTATTATACAGCTTTAGTTCCATGGACTTTTCTTACATGACAAGACATACCTATTATCACTTCTTAACGTTGCAATCTGGATTATCTATCCTGGATATATGACTTAGACGGTCTACATTGCTGACAATGCTTGCTCCATGTGTTGGTACTATTTCAGTTGAAGGAGCTTCTAAAATTATATGCACGGGAGAAGCACATTCTTGTTGCGAGGCAACACCAGTTGACAGGAGAGTTGGAGGTTTATGTCACCTTCAAGGTATTTTCTTCGTTGTATGGAAGCCTTCTTATTGATGTTAGAGGATTACTGGCCACCTCATTCGGGGAGTCACTTTCTCTATCTTTTTTTCCAATAATTCTGCTGATTGCTGCTTGTTATCTGCTCATGAACTTAGCATACTTTGTTTACTGGATTAAGTTTCTTGCATATGGCAGGTAGGAGCTACAAGTTTGTCAGTTCTGCGAAGTTTGTGGCAGTCATACTGGTTAGTTGAGCACTGGAAAGGATCTAACGTTAAGTTTGCCAAGCTTGAGGAGAGTCTGCTAATGTTGGAGGAGAAGTTCAGTGAATTTCTGCGGTTGTTGGAGGAAGGTGAATGGGATACCAGCCAGATCAATCTTAAGGTTCCAAAGGATCTAGCTATCGAGTTGGGATGAATTGGATACCACTCAAATTCATATTAATTTTCGGAAAAAATAGTTATAAAAAATTTCCTTTTTATGTTTTCTTGTTTTCCCCACTATATATGTGAACCCTGGGTACTGTCTAGGGAAGGATCACCCCGCTGGAGAGGCCGGTGGGTTGGTGGGATTTGAAGGCTCAATCTCCTTTCCAGCCCAAGCTGACCTAACCAGTTGGGATATGCCCATAAGTCCAACTATCTAATGAGTTGGTCGGGATTTTTTAACAAGTTTTTTGTAGCATTGTGCAAGATGTGCTGTCTCAAGGTTCTAGTTCTTGTCCTGGTTTTAACTGGCGCTCCTTATATATGGATTGTTTCAGTATTATCTAAACTTAAATCATTCAAATAAGAAATGAAGCCCGTAGCCAAAAAATGGTAATAAACGTGAACAGTATTACCTCTTCATACCTATTAATGTTACATGCGAACCCGATTGAACAAAATAAACAGAGAAAACACACCGTTAGCCGGTAACCGGTTAGCCATACTGCCGTCAATCCATATCGTTTCAAAATTAAAGGGTTTGGTCAAAATTGCTAGCAAAGAAATAATGTTACCAACCATTTTATTTAGGAAACCAGTTGTGGAAAAATTATTCGTTCAAGTGTTTTTTTATGAATAAATGTTGATTATAACCGTTTAACTGTTACCCCGTTGGTAAAATTGTAAATAGTGAAGTTTCATCCCTAGCCTCCGTCCAAAATTTCCTGTCCTGATTAGAAAGCCAAAATGAAATAAAATTTTGGTTTTCTAATGAGGACATGTACTTTTGCACGGGGGAATATCTCTTTTGAATCAGAGATGTTCTTAGTGTATTTTATTTAAATATACTAAATTTTTAGTATATTTAAAAAATAATGTATCTATTAAAAGTGATCGGAGGGAGTATTACATGGATACTAGTTCTAAAATGTAATGAGGAGATTTTGGAATGACATCCACTTTTAATTTGAATTTTGCGAGCATTCAAAAGACTCCTAAAACTTCACCATAAATTTCTTAAAAGATCTGAAAGCAATTACACTGTCTAGAAAGCTTAAATACTAATGAGATATTGTCAAAATTCAAAACAGCCCCTTAATATTCATTTTCTCTATTACATTTGACAAACCCCCACACACGATGTGGAAATTCGGGCCTCTCCATTATTAAGGGGAGATCCAACCACTTCAACTGTCAAACCTACCTAAAGTATACTTTGTCCCTCCATCCAAAAATATGTGTCCTTATTAAAAACTAAAATGAACTAGTCGCGCATGTGGACACTCGGACACTACTTCGTGCAATGTCCGATTCCAAAACCAAAGTCAGAATCATGGTTTGCCGTCGTGGATCTCAGTCTCGTCTCGGTGAGCCAAAGAGACCAGTTCTCGGAGAGATCCCAAGAGACCATATAAAATTATCTCGATCGACTTTAATCACATAAAAATTTATGCACATGTCTTTGGTAAGTATATCTCTATATACTTACAAAAATTAATTTTTTTAAAAAAAATGAAAGTGTGAATAAACCCCTGGCATTGAAGTATTATACATGAAACATGGAAGTAAAAATTACTCATTCTGTTTCAAAATACTATATATATTTGAAAATATTCAATGTTCCAAAACATTGTGTACATTTTACCAAATCATGTGACTTCTTCTTTCCTAAATTGGAAGAGACTTGGAGAGATTGACTTGAACTTGGTTCACGAACGGGCATACGAGTTGGACGGGATATCAGGGAGAAGAAATCATGTGACTTCTTGTAGGCTTCATGGTCTAATAAAAATGTAAAAAAAATTTATACAATATTTTGGAACGGAGAAAGTATTTAATTATTCGTAGTAGTAATATTTGGTTTTCAAAAGAGTTCGTCTAGCGTCACCAATAAGCATCACCAAACTCCATCACCCCCGCCGTTGTTGGTGACAAAAATATTTTTCTTTTCAAAATGAACTGTTTCATTCTTTAAAACCAAAATACGAATCCCGGAACCAGGGAGTAGATTGCAAAAAGATAAAACTTTAGACAAAACATTGAGAACAAAAAAAGAAGCTCCGTCTTCACGACGTATGTATCAACAACAATTTTGTTGACAGAAAGCTTCGCAGGGGCAGTCTCCGGCAAGGCATCAACAAGACGAATCAAGGCCGCTGCCGATGACGCCATAGGTCTACCTCCGTCCTCTCGCCGATCAGTCCAATCGTGAACCACGACATCCCCACTGCGGCGCGACGCACCACGCCAGCGGCGAGAAGAAGGGGGCGTCGCTTTCTGAGCAGTTGCGGCCATTGGAGGGGGTTTGCGAGCTCACCGAATCCGCCGTAGTCGCAGTTCCTGCCACCACAATCTGATATACAGCACGACGACGAGAGTTTTTCTCACTCCGGTCTACTCCACCTCTTCCACGGCGGCGGCCTCCGTGCCGGCGAATCTGAGAGCCACCAGACCCTCCTCCTCCTCCTTCCTCCCTCCCACTACCCCCAACGCCCTCACACCATTCCAAAAGCGCCTCCCCTCCGCCGCCTCCAAGGCCGTGTCTTTCTCCTCCTCGACTCCTCCAAGCCCCTCACCGCCACCGCCGTCCCTCCTTCCAACATACCCGTCGTGCCCAACTGGAACCAGGTCCTCACGCCGAGATCTCGATAGTCTCTACGAGATCTCGGCGAGACCATGATTCATGGTTTCGATTTTCGGCAACAGCTCTGAAACAGAGATCTCGACGGGATCTCGGCGAAATGGTGTCATTCAGAGAACTACCTTTTTAACCCATTAAAATTCACATGCAAAAGAAGGAAATGATGAACTTTTCCATCAAACGAGAGTCTATTAATAAAATTTATCCTTGGTCAAAGAAATAGATAATAGATTTCCCTTTTTTGTTTGGCATGTAAAATGGGGGAAAATGACTCTATTCAATTCTTGTTCTCAAAGACACGACCTCAAATGGGGTCGTGTATACGAAAACACGATTTTACTGCAATCTTCAAAATATCTTAACTTGTTCATTTTTTTTTCGTTTTTGCCCATTTTTTTTTTCTTCATTATTTTTCCTTCTCTTCCATTTCATTAGGATCACATAAAGATATATAAATGGAACTTGTCGCTCGCCGACGAGTATTTCGCGCTTTTGCCCATTGTTATCCTCTTATTTTATGTCCACGAACGGTCGAGCACCAATGGGTGGCCTTTATATGCGTTTTTTTACATGTAGATCTCACATTTTATAATAAGGCGGCCTTCCCCGCTACTCTTACATCAAAATCTCTTGATCATAGTTTTTTTTTGGCGTGGGCTTCGGTCTAGATCGCCGCGACATTCAGAGCTTCACCAGAAAGCTTCCACTTTCTTCTTTCTTCTTATTTCTTCTTCTTTTTTCATCCTAATATGTCTTCATGAGGAGGAAAAATAAGGAAGAACGTAGAAAAATGGGCCAAAACGGAAAAAAAAATGAGCGAGTTATGACATTTTGAATATTACCGTAAAATTGTGTTTTCGTATACACGACCCCATTTGAGGTCGTGTTTTCGATAACACGACCTGAACAGAGTCGTGTCAGGCAAGACACGACTCTATTCAGGTCGTATTCTCGAAGACACAACCTCAAATGGGGTCATGTTCTCGAAGACACGAGCTCAAATGGGGTTGTGTATACGAAAACACGATTTTACAACAATCTTCAAAATGTCATAACTCGCTTATATTTTATCCGTTTTTGCCTTTTTTTTTCGTCCTTCCTTATTTTTCCTCCTCTTCCATTTCAATAGGATCACAGAAAGATATATAAATGGAACTTGTCACTCGCGGACTAGTATTTCGCATTTTTGCCAATTTTTATCCTCTTATTTGATGTCCACGAGTGGTCAAATCACTAATGGGTGGCCTTTATTTGTGTTTCTTTACATGTAAATCTCAATTTTTATAGTTGAGCGAGCTTCCCCGCTGCTCTTACATCAAAATCCCTTAATCATAGATTTTTTTCTCATCTTTTTCGCTGATTTTGCTATTTTTGGGCATAAATTTTTATTTTTTCCGGGTTGGACGGCGCCGATGGTGATTTGAACCACGATGCTGGATGGACCTTCGTCGGAATGTCTTCTTCCCCAACTGGATGCTCCTGTAAATCGTTAATTTTGGGAAGAATGGCATTTTGGGTAGTTTTGAGGTCATATGGAAGAAACAAAGATACCCCAGGTAATATAGGAAAATAAAAAGTGGCACCAGATAATATGGAAAAAGCTCATAAATAAGCAAGAACACACCGTTTCCGACCGTCCAGGTGGACCCTACCGGCGCCAGTGACAGCTTTCTGGTGGGTTTGGTCGTCGGCCTCGTCCGGGGCTTGCCTCTCCCTAACGCAGCCTTGCTGGGGAATTTATTCGGCTCTCTGACTGTCAGCCAGATTGGGCTTCCCAAATTCAAGTCTGTCATGTTTTAGGTTCGTCTTTTCCCACAAATGATTCAATTGTTCCAACATTTTGTAGTAATTTGCTTTCATGGAGTCTCGAGTTCGTATTTTGGAAATTGTGTTATCAGATTTTACAGTTTCCATGTATGGGCTGCTTTTTACTGTTTGATGGAAGGTAGCAGAACATGCCTCTAGCGATAGTACTGTTAGAAGTGGGTATTAAAGAGGAATTAAAACCCATATTAAAACCCACTTATTAAAATATGAATGAGTGAATTGGGTGAAGGATGAATAGTCCTACATCCACACCAAAGAGGAGTTGTAGATGGTATATAAGGTCCAAGGTTGGCCTTAGAAGTTAGGCCCAAGGGCCACCCCACTTTTGTGGGGGAGAGAGATGTTGGACCCATGCACCTAGGTGGGCAAACCCACACGCGCGCGCGTGCCGCCGTCCGTCCGGCCGGCATGGCTCGGTTCGGTTCGGTTCGCACGCGCAGCTAGCCGGGTCGGGTTGGGTTGGGTTGGGTCAACAAGATAATATTATTTTGGGACAAATTCAATGGTTTAGTTTTCTAATTTATTTTGGTTCAACCAAAACGGGTCCGTTTTATTTGGGACAAATTCAATGGTTTGGTTTTCTAATTTATTTTGGTTCAACCAAAATGGGTCCGTTTTATTATGACCATTAACGGACGGACGCGTTCGTTTAACAGGAAAGGGTTTCAACGGGCTTTAACGGAAAACGGTGTGTTTTCAACGGGCTTTAAAGCTTGTAAAAACGGATTTTTCCTGTACTTCATCTTCTTCCTTTCTCCACTCTTCTATGAAAGCATAACACATCTGTGGTTTGATGCGCGTGCTGTTTGGAGTGCTCCTACAGTACGTGGTTGATCGTCTTATCCTGGGAGGCAGACGCCCACGAGTCCTAAGCACTGTAGGGAGGGCGCATTCTGTCTTAAGGACAAAGTGCTTCGCTTGATTCGATCATAGCCTTCTTCTAACGGATTTATTATCATCTTTACAAAGGTACACAGATCTATCATCCTTAAGACAGTAGCAGTAAGTAATAATTAATAACAATCTTAAGACAGAATGTATTATTGTTGTTTTTGATTACTGTGTTGTACTGTCTGTCATTTGTACTGTAATTACTGTGCTATTACTGAGATAATCTTCTGTGATTTGCAAAGTTACAGAAATGGCTACTGAGAACTTCACTCCGGTACTGATTCCCACTCCAGTGAATGCTCCTGTTCAAGTTAAAGGGGAGAAACCAGAAAAATTCAGTGGTGTGGATTTCAAAAGATGGCAACAGAAAATGTTGTTCTATCTTACCACGCTGAATTTGGCCCGATTCCTTAAAGAGGAAGTACCCGTTCTCACTGAGGAGAAACAGGAAGACAAAATGGCTGTTGCGGTAGTAGATGCATGGAAACATGCAGATTTCTTATGCTGAAATTATATCCTTAACGGATTGGACAATACATTATATAATGTGTACAGTTAGATGACAAGTGCTAAGGCACTGTGGGAGTCTTTAGACAAGAAGTACAAAACTGAAGATGCTGGAACGAAGAAATTCGTGGTTGGCAAATTTTTGGACTTCAAAATGGTAGACTCTAAGACTGTGATCAATCAAGTTCAAGATCTACAAGTTATCCTTCATGAAATTCATGCAGAAGATATGACTTTAAGTGAGTCTTTCCAGGTGGCAGCAATAATTGAAAAACTACCACCATCCTGGAAGGATTTCAAGAATTACTTAAAGCATAAGAGGAAGGAGATGAACTTGGAAGATCTGATTGTGAGGTTAAGGATTGAAGAAGACAACCGTTCTTCTGAAAAGAAAACTGGGGGTTATGGCATGGAGGCCAAAGTAAATGTTGTGGAACCAGGGCATAAAAGCAATGGCTTTACCAACAAAAAGAGGAAGCATCCTGGGGGTCAGTCAAACAATAACTCCAACAACAACAAGTTCAAGGGCAAGTGCTATGTGTGTGACAAGATGGGCCATAAGGCTAAGGATTGTTACAAACGGAAGAAACAAGATGGTTTCAAGAAGAAGAAGGCACAAGCCCACATGACCGAAGTGAAGAATCTCTCCACCAATGTGCATGACATCAACCTTTCTGCTGTGATTTCAGAAGTGAATTTAGTCACTAATGATAGGGAATGGTGGGTGGATACTGGGGCTACCCGTCATGTGTGCTCAAACAGGAGGATGTTCTCCACTTATCACTCCGTGAAAAATGGTGAACAACTGTTTATGGGCAACTCTTCTACTGCCAAGGTTGAAGGAATTAGAAAGGTGGTGCTCAAGATGACTTCGGGCAAAGAACTTACGCTCAACAATGTGATGCATGTGCCAGAAATTCGAAAGAATTTAGTGTCTGGATTATTGCTGAGCAAGAATGGCTTCAAGTTGGTATTTGAGTCGAACAAATTTGTTTTGACTAAGGGTGGGATGTACGTGGGAAAAGGGTACCTGAATGAAGGGCTTTTTAAGCTCAATGTTTTATCTATTGTATCTGTTGCTAATGTTATGAATGAGAATGCTTCTTCCTCTTATATGATTGAGTCATGTGATATGTGGCATGGTAGATTAGGACATGTTAATTATGATTCTTTGGAAGATTGATTAATATGGAATATCTGCTTCAATTTAATATTGACTTTAATCATAAGTGTCAAACTTGTGTGGAATCTAAATTAACAAGGAAATCGTTTCAAAGTATGGAAAGATATATTGAACCTCTTGAGTTAATTCACAGCGATGTCTGTGACTTAAAACTTGTTCAAACAAGAGGAGTAAAAAGTACTTTATTATATTTATTAACAATTACACTCGTTATTATTATGTATACTTGCTGAGAAGTAAAGATGAGGTTATAAACATCTTTATATTATATAAAACAAAGGTTGAGAATCAACTTGGCAAGAAAATAAAAGTTCTAAGAAGTGATAGAGGTGGGGAATATGAATCACCTTTTGGTGAATTCTGTTCACAACATGGTATTATACACCAAACCACTGCACCTTATTCACCACAGCAAAATGGAGTTGCTGAACGGAAAAATAGAACTTTAAAAAAAATGATGAATGCCATGTTAATAAGTTCTGGGTTACCTCAGAACATGTGGGGGAAAGCTTTGCTTTCAGCTAATTATATTCTCAACAAAATACTTCATAAGAAAATATTGCAGACACCATATGAGTTATGGAAAGATCGAAAGCCTTCCTACAACTTCTTAAAAGTGTGGGGGTGTCTAGCAAAAGTGGCGGTCCTTAATCCCAAGAGGATTAAAATTGGACCAAAGACCATTGATTGCGTAATCATTGGTTATGCCAATAATAGCAGTGCATATCGTTTTCTTGTTCATAAATCGGATATTCCTGATGTAAATGTCAATACAGTGATTGAATCAAGGAATGCTTCACTGGAAGGCTCTAGTCAGGGTTCTTACATATCTAAGATATACCTTGGACTATGGACTGCACTATACGAGATATCCAGCAGTATTAGAGGGGTATTGTGATGTAAATTGGATATCTGATACAAGAGACTCCAAATCCACAAGTGGATATGCTTTTACTATTGGAGGTGCAGCAGTGTCTTGGAAATCTTCTAAACAAATGTGCATTGCAAGATTCACAATGGAATCAGAATTCATTGCACTTGATAAAGCAGGCGAAGAAGCTGAGTGGCTTCGTCATTTTTTAGAAGATATTCCAATGTGGGGAAAACCTGTGCCACCTATATGTATCTATTGTGATAGTCAATCTACTATAGGAAGAACACAAAGTAACTTGTATAATAGTAAGTCTCGACATATACGTCGGAGGCATAATACCATAAAATAATTGCTCTCTAGTCGAATAATTTCTATTGAGTATGTTCGGTCAAAAGAAAATATTGTGGATCCGCTTACAAAGGGTTTGACCAAAGAACAAGTGAGCAATTCATCGAGGGGAATGGGCTTGAAGCCTATACATTAAGAATCACCATAATGGCAACTCAACCTAGTTGACTGGAGATCCCAAGATCTAGGTTCAAAAGGGACAACCGAATTGTGGGGAAATCAAGAGGAATCACTATGGAGATAAAATCTCGTTCCCATTCCTATGATGAGATAGTGATGCCTGCTGAATGAATCAGGATAAGCTTTGCTTTTAATGGTTCTCATAGCTTGACTTAGTTCGAGTGGGGTATTGAAGGATGCTCCTAATGAGAATCACCTATATGAGTGTGAAGGGGCCACTTCTATGAGGATTTTAAGGCTAAATCTTCTAAAGCACTCATGAAAACCAGGTTTATTTGGGGCCAAAATGAACAAAGTCATGAGAACCACAATGTGTCTGAGAAGTGATTGTGTGACTTCTATTGTCTTGGTTTACACAAACGGCTGAACAGTTCAAGACATCACGTTCACTGATTAGCCAGTAAACCCGATAATCTTCACAAGGGAAGGTTCAAAGCCGAAAGCTACCTCTCCCCCATGCATGATCTTCTCAATATTTGCTTTCACAAGTTTTCTGCATAGTTTTTGCATAGTTATCCATCCAATTCTCATTCATGTGGGGGATTGTTAGAAGTGGGTATTAAAGAGGAATTAAAACCCATATTAAAGCCCACTTATTATAATATGAATGAGTGAATTGGGTGAAGGATGAATAGTTCCACATCCACACCAAAGAGGAGTTGTGGATGGTATATAAGGTCCAAGGTTGGCCTTAGAAGTTAGGCCCAAGGGCCACCCCACTTTTGTGGGGGAGAGAGATGTTGGACCCATGCACCTAGGTGGGCTAACCCACACGCGCGCGCTGCCGCCGCCGCCATCCGGCCGGCCGGCCGGCTCAGTTCGGTTCAGTTTGGTTCGCACGCGCGGACGGCCGGGCCGGGTCGGGTCAGGTTGGGTTGGGTCAAGTTGGGTCAACAAGATAATATTATTTTGAGACAAATTCAATGGTTTGGTTTTTTAATTTATTTTGGTTCAATTAAAACGGGTCCGTTTTATTTTGGGACTTGAATTATATTCATCAAGAACCACCTAAATGGTAATTGTTTTTCCTATATGATTTGGGGGATGGACATTGTCAATGGGTCTCCTAGTCTAACGACATCTAATTTAGCTCTAAGTCAGCTGAACCAAATTGCTGTTCATGCCCTATTAATTTTTTTGTTCTCCCTGCAATCTGGTGGTCTTAAGACATAACAAAACTAACTATATATATATATATATATATATATATATATATATATATATAGATAGATAGATAGATAGATAGATAAAGTAAATGCCTATATTTACATATCTTCATTTACTGATAGGAATTTCTTCATTTATGATTAGTTGCTCATTCTAAAAGTGAAAAGATTTTTTTCTTTGTATTTTAGTTCCTGTCACTGTTACATGTGTTTTCCAGGGATTTGCTTTTAGAGTTGTTATACTCAAGTTTATCGGAATGTAATAGCTTAATGCCATTCTTGTCTTTTCTTTAGAAAGTGAAAGAGGAACTGGGGAGGAGAATGTTTTGTAATGGAGAAGAGATGGCAGAATCAGACCAAAAATCTATTTTCTTTGAAAAATTCCGCTTGTCGCTTGTTGAGGCAACCAGGCTGCAATCCTCGACTGACATTGAATTGGATGGAGATCATGATTTGAGAAAAAATCCTCACTTGATGGAGCATAATAACCAGCAAGGCCAACATCATGGCCGCTAAGAAGCAAAGCTTATTGCCTCCTCTGTTTCTGAAGCAGCCTGACCAGCCATCATATTTTCTTGATTCAAGTTTTAGACTTGAACAATGGAGTTCCTCAGCCAATATGGAATGCCATGTAACGGAGGCCCAGGTAAATTGAGATGCAAAATGCGCGAGGAATTTATTAGTTTTGCAATAAAAGCAGGTGGGCTGGCTTGCTGGAGCATTGGGATCTACATTTATTGATGCAAGTCGGAGCAATGGAACAATGAAAGTAGAAAACTTTAAACTATGGTCGGAGTAGTTGCAGTCTTCACGGAGTCGATAGTGCCATGAACGAGGCAGATTGGTAGCCTTCACTCTTTAATGCGTTTGCAGCTGCCAAACACTCTGAAAGAGGAAGCTAGAGTAGCTCACAAATTGTGACTCTTGAAATTTAATGACTGATATTAAATAAAATTCATGGATAAACAAATTGAGTTCATTGGCAGATTACCGTGATCTGGTGCGGTAATTTGAGTTGACCATGTATTATGAGTGGGTCTGTCATCTTCACCACATACTCATTGGATTCGAGTTGAGAATTAAAGCATATATGAGGATAAATTGGACTGAGGAATGTGCGATCGCCAATTGTAAATGGGTCTCTTAGTTCTGAAAAGAGGAGTGTGATTGCCCATGGAAGTAATTAAGCTTTTCCTCTATTTTCGGCCAAATGCTTGATGTATATTTACATATCCACAGTTATTGTTATCTCATAGCAAAAATCTGTCCAACAGAAAATAACCCGACTCAATTAAAATCAGTTTCCTATGTGGCCTGCGTGGATGGCTATCTTATCATATGGGGAAATTTGCAAAGATAAATATCAATTATTTTCCTCGAAGAGATGGTTGAGCGTCTGAGTATTGAAGGAGATGAGGCTGCATTTAGCGACTTATAGTTAAAGCAGCTTTTTAAGGCTGAAATTTGAGAAGTAATATGGGGATGTTTGGATGGTGAAATAACCAAAATTCTCTATCAATTCCCTGTCAATTCACAATTCACAATTCACTTCAAAGTTGTTTGGATGGAGAAGTTAAAAATTCGCCTGAAATACATTCACGGGAAGGAGGTTTGGAAAGAGAAATTAAAAATTCACTTTGAGGGAGTATCACGTTCACCCAATTCAACTGAATTTACCTGAAATGCTGAATTTGGCCCAGAGGACTTTCATTAAATTCACCACCTTCAGTCAATGTCATGTGGCAGATTCATGGGGTCTGATCACATTACATTCGGCAGGTGGCTTTAAATTCTCCCCCACTTCAATATCCATAGTCAAGAGTGATGGCTTTAAATTCTCCCCTACTTCAATATCCATAAGTCAAGAGTGATGAATCATTCTGATAGGATCTAGACTTGTTGCTTTCGTAGGTTGACTCAGTGAGGATGATCCTCGTCACGCAAACTTGGCTTACTCCCTTCACCTCATATTAATTGTTCGGATTGGAAATCAGAAACGAAATAATTTTAATTCGTTTTGAATTTCCAATCCAGATCATTAATGTGGGACAGATTACATGCCTACTTACCCAAGGAGAGCTACGATAAACTCACATTGAGAAATTTATTCTTGCCTTCTCAGCTCTTCCCTTGCTCGCCAAAATCACTCTGGCAGGGCAACCCAAGCCGAGGCAGCGAGTTTGTCAGCTTTATCCCGGAATCAGTTGCATTAGAGGCTGGAGTAACTTTTTAGAGCCGTTCCTGCTGCTTAAATCATATTACAGTGCCCATCATATCTTCGTCAGTTGTTTTATCATTCTACGGAAATGAAAAATTCGTGAGACCATCACATAAATGTATGCAGGGCTGAACAAGCTGTGGGAGAAATTAGTATATCCAGATTACATCACAGTAACAAATCATAAAATAATACACAAGTGAAAAAGCTCTTCAAAACTTGCCTAAAAGAAAAGCAACCAGCAGCCACTAGTGTTCAAATACCGCAATGTAAATCGATTTTTTACATCCAACTTGGGCTATGTATCCAATATGTCTAGAGCTCACTGCCTCTCTTTTACAAGTTGCAAGATGCAAACAGCTCATGTGAAAGCAGAGTCCAAATCAATTCCTGTGAGCAATTGGTTTAACTGGAAAGCTGAAATCTCCCTGTTGGTTTTCTTTTTCTCCAACCCTGTCGCATGAAAAAATATCAAAATTAAGAGAGAAAATTACTTGGTACACAAAGATGACACTGTTCATCACGTATATATCTTACAAATGCTAGATAGTAGATAAATGTGAATCCGGCAAGAACAACAAACGCAAACTGAAACACATTGAACCTGTCCATCCAATATTAGAAATAACAGAATCAGTCACAACATTTTCTTATCACGTAAATACAGCATCAAAAGACGCAAACAAGTTGAAGTTTACTTGTATAAATATTTAGTTCCACGGAGAGACTGCAATGTGTGGCCAAAAATTTCTTGTGCTACAGTAGCTTATGCATAGAAAGCGAATGCCGTAGAACAGAATTGTATCAAGCTGCAAAACGAGGTAATTCAATTTAATCTTCGTTTACTTATTTTTGCCAAGAAAATTATGCATTGAGAATAGAACATAATCATGATATGTTCAGAACCATATAATTAACATTGTAAATTTGAAGGCTCACAGTTGCAACAATAAGATAGCTTTCACTTACAAAAAACTTCTTATCTAAATGCATGACTAGCCAAATCTGATATACTAACCTGATGGAACAAAAAAGCACAAGAGCCACGTTAAAGAGAAACGAGTTCATAAGAGTACCTCCCCACCTGAAAATAATCAAGCAAATTAACACTTTAGCCAAAATAAGTCATAAACTTAATAGACAATGTAAAAGATCTTAAGGGTAGTCCTTACTTCATTGGATGTATGATTATGAAAACCAATCTCAGGCCAAGCATCATAGCTCCTGCAATCACTGCAAGAAGTAGGTAGAAGCAGAAAAATGCAAATGCTGCAGTTCCAAGGAGCCCTGAAAGTACACAATCAAATTAGACAGCATGGTGGACAAGGTAGCAGGACAGAAGCGCAAAATTTTGTAACTACATACCCCATACATCATCAAGCTTAATAAATACTTGATTCAAAAAAGGTGACAAAGGGGGGTTGACCAACAGGTAAATAATAATGTGTGCAATCCACGCCACAGAAACAATCAACCTGCATGAGAAAACTTCTAACATTACCATTTTAACTTTCGCAAAAAACATGAAACAGAACGAAGAAAAAATTAATGCTACTAAAGTAGTTCCCAATACAGGAGCAGAAAATTTCTAGATGTCACATTATATCTATTACTATATAGGCCCCCCTAGTTCACATAATACAATTTAGATCTAGCGCATAAAGAAAACTAAAAAAAAGTGTCATGCTTCCATGTAAAAGCAGACTAATTTTCCTTTTGTTAGCTTTGTGATGAAAGATGACCATGTTAATATTTCAACCATCATCTCATGAAGCCATCCGTGTTGAACTTTCATCTCATTGCCCCCTCTTTAGAGGGGTGCTTCAGGAAGAGCATCTGGCATATAAACTTGCCACAATATTCATTTGCATGGATTTTGTACTATCATTTTGATTCCTATAAGTGTCAAATACGCTATATAATCCATGCCGCCTACCCCAGATAACTGGGAATAAGGCGTATGATGATTACTCTATATCTACAGCCAATCAATATGGAATTTAAAATGGAAAAATCTTTAATTGTAGAAACTCAGCTTGTGAGCCTCACTGATAATTTCTAACAAATTCACGACTCATGCACTGTCCCAATAGAAATTTCAACAGCACTGGCACTAAAATAAGTGTAATGTTGGTCTTAAAAAAATAATCTATATAGAAAAAAATTAGATTATCAAACAGACAAAGGCTAGCAGGTCAAAGTACATACCCTGCAACCCCCAATATTAGTTTTAACAGGTAGCCAAGAACTGTGAAAGCCCAAGTGGTCTCCGCCTGGATGAGTTACGCAGGACGAAGTGAAAACAATAAAACATTTAATTAAAATAATGCCAATAGTAGCCTGATGCCTATTAAACAACCTCACCAATCACCTTTTCTCCTTGTGGATACATCTCCTCTAATGCCTTCACATCGTCTTCCAATAGGAGTAATTCCTGTATAGTTGTACAATATAATCAGATAAAAAAAACAGATAAGTTGAGCACTGACATTGTAAAGATGTGCTTGTTCTGATATTCTTACTGTGGAAAGTCACAGAAGCAATTTATCAACTAAAAAAAAACATAAAAAAGACAAATTAAGAAGACTGCTAATGTAGCAAAGCTTCAGCTATCAGAATCATTCTTCACCTTTGTGTCATTATGATATCAGTAACTTTATATTCATTGTCATAGAATATGTGAATTTGCAGGAGAGGCATAACAGGTAATCAATGTCTAATGGAGGCAAAGTAGCATAAAGAAAAACAGTGTTATAGCAAATTAATCATGACTACATTTCTAAGTCAATGGAGTTGGTCAAGCATAAGCAATTTTGTCGCCAATAGACTACTACTACCTTCCATATAGGCACTAAGGTAGACATTGACGTCAATACAATGAACCTCCACAAGGGTCGATCCAATATTAAAAACATTAGTTAAAATATACTCCCCCAAAGCAGAAGGCACCATATAACGGAATAGTCCAAAATAATTGGAAATTAATTACATGTGATCTGATTAATCCTACCAACTAGCATGGAAAGATAATCACCTTTTCAACAGCCTTCACATTCTTGCGCCATTTCCTACCCTTGGAACCACTTCTTTCTTCCTGATGAAGAGCGTCAGCAGCTTTTTTTAATTCCCTGGCTTTCTTTCCCAGCTCAGTTGCTTCCTGCCGGATTCATCATGCTGTCTCTATGAGTATTCTTACATTCTAGATAAACTAAATTAAATAACTACATCAGATACGACAAGCACCTTGATATACTGTGACCTGGTGATGACAGCCTTTGGACGCCTGATAAATGAGAAGATGAGTCCCAAAGGCAGGCAAGCAATGCCAGCACCTCCAAAAATCTGAAACCACATAGCAGAAATGATGAATAAAGAGTGTTAATACAAACTCAAAGAACATAATCCATATCTGTTTGTTTCTTTTTATGGGTCACGTAGATAAGTGAGATTACTCTCTAACTGCTTAAGCCTTTAGGTGAGCATTTTTATCAGAATTTAGAACTTAGACTGTGGGCTCAAGTCTTAAGGAAAACAGTGTTCAACCTCTTGTCCCTGTTCACGTGCATTGGTTAGTGGTGCATGCATATGAAAGAGGTTGTTTGTGTGGTTAATATATAAATGAATCCCTTCCCTATGCTCTTGCAATTTTCATGAAATATTAGCTGAGATAAATCTCCAGTTTTGGACAAAAGATCAAACCAGCGTCAATTCGGACGTATCCAAACAAATATACTTAAAAAAAAGGGCATACCGTAAAAAGGACAGACCCGACAATAGTGGCTAGGGCAACGACGTATTCTGGAAAAGTAGTTCGCACGGTCCACGTTTTTTCTGATTCAGGATTTGCAGAGAATGCCGAACACTATAGGAAAGCCAATTATTATTGCAAAAAAATGGTACAGGATAATGCATTCTAGGAAGAAAATCAACACAAGCATAATCATTGGCACGAGCCTCAACATGATGTCTCAACAACTTAAATCAAGCATAACAATGGTGAAACACAGTTACTGAAAAATGTAACTCAAAACAATCCTTTCTTTTCAAATCCATCAAATGAAACTTGACTAGGCCTATCCCTCAATAAGATCCTAAAACTGCAATGCCTTTGACTAGAACTATACTACCAACTTAGATTTCAAAAAACCTGGTCCTCATAGTTCAACTTCTTTTTAATAAAAAAACCCCGACTTTTTCAAAATGCTATATACTTTTAAGAGTTAAACCATAGAGAGCTAGCCAAAAATTGGATAGCCTTAATAGCAAAATCATGCAGGCAAGTTTTAAACAATGTAAATTTTAACATTTGTTCAACTGATAAACCACGTCATCAGATAAATAAAAGCTCTAAAATTGATGACATAAAACCAATAGCGCCATATAAAGAGATGAAGCAAGAGAAATAACAATAAAAATCATAATTATAAACGATGAAACCTTAGATTGCCCAATACATGGTTTCGAGCTTGAGAAGCTTGTCCAAGAACCAGGGAAGGCCGTTGTGGGTGAAGACAAGTGCTTAACTGTAAAATCAACTTTTCCCAGAAATACTGTACCAATGAAGGAAGGGGGCAGAAAAAAGGAATTAGTAAGTATCATGATCAAATTCTCAATCATAAATATATTAGTATTCACGGTCTGCCTAAGTTTGTTTTTTCATACATAAAACGCATAACCACTACAACTTTTTCATGCTTTACACCAGTAATAGACAGAATGGAGTTTACGCGATTATGTCTATTGAATGAAGTAGAGAATCTCAAATCATTGTCTCACCATAGTAATTTCAGTAAACAAAATTCAGATAATCACATCAGCAATATCATAAGAAATAATCATAGCACAGCAAAAATAAAATAGTCTCTTGTACTCAGGACCTACAATATGTATTACACTATTACTCGTATCTAATATCTTCATTGAAACCACATAAAACGTAGTCTTTTACAATACAAAACATCTCAACTCAAGGGCTTCATATTATGCAACTAGAGACATCTACATCAAATGAGAAAAGGGCGGCGCGGCGCTTATATCAAGGACTTCAAATAATAGCTTCAGAAAAGAAGAAGTTGGTGACCATATTCACAAATTGAAATTTGTGATAACAGCAACCAGCAAAAGTAAAATAATCCCTGACTAGTCAAACCTAGAAGGTGTATATAATCCAGAGTTTAAATGCAATTGAAGCCCCTGAGGATACTCTAATGATGAAAACACTTCAGCTTATAGGTTATTGTCTTGCAACTAGAACTTCTAGAATCAATTTCACCGGCTTACTTAATGCTTCTCAAACTCTCGTGACACCCAGCTCTGAAATGGAGTTGACAAATTTCAATTACATCCCCCAAGTTGCAGAAGAACAACAAATTTATGACATGCCAGAAAAACTAATATGTCAACATTGAACATCAATCCACATCTAATTCAGACAGGCCTACCCAACAGCTCGAATCAAATAATAAAATTCATTCACTTTCAATTCCTAGTCTGGTTTTCCAAATTTTTTCTGGCTAAAACAGTTTTAGCATTAACGGTAAAAGCACCAACTCACCCACCAAGTACTATCACGATACAAAATAACAGAAGGAAGAAAGAAAGCAGAGAGGATTCTGGCCATAAAGGATGCCAAGCAATAACGCACAAGCCAAGGCCATAACCACCACATAACAAAACGCACTTCTGGCCCGCTTCATGACACTCCTGAAAATACCAAAACAACATTCTTTGTGTTCTAATCTCAAATATAGAGCACACAAGCAGAAAAGTGCAAGCTTTTATCCAAACAAGAGCAATGCGGGTAAACATCAAAATAGAGGGAGGAAAAAGAAAAAAGGGCGAACTTGTCCTGATCTCCCTCGTAGTAAAACATGGAGAAAGGGATGACGAAGAAAACGAGGATGGCGTCGACGATGTAGACGGCGAGCCAGAGATCCTTCATGGGTAGGGTCAGATTGCAAGCTCCGTTGTAGATAGCATGCCGGCAGGCCTGGCGGTTGGCGACATCGGCCGGGAGCATAAGTATAGAGATGATGGCGATGGAGATTCCCAAGATGACGACGAACTTGGGGAAGTAGGCCTGGTTCTTGTCATCCGGATGCTGGTAGTTAACCAGAAGGTAGACGCTGACCAGGAGGACGAGCACGCAGACCACGATGGCCACGATCAGCAGGGCCAGATTGAAATCCCCCATCCCCTCCTATCTACAAAGCTTCGATCATTCCGGCCGATCAAGAGCTCTCGGGCGATTTGGGGGACGAATTTCGCTTTTTTCTGCTTCTTCTTCGTCTCTCCCGGCGATGGCCCTATTCGGTGACCGGTTTTTTGCTGGGTTTTCAAAACCGAACAGGTTGGCCTGGTTCAGCCTGACCAGCGTCGGAGACTGGTTGTGGCCGAGGCGGCAAGGACTGGTTGGAGCTGAGGCGGCGGAGACGACATCGTCGAGGGCCCGCGCTGCCTCCGCCGTGAGGCATTGCCACGCCGCGCTGACCGGCGTCGGCATGGAAAAGTAATAGCAAGATCTCGGATATCTCGTTCAATCTCGGCAGTCTCGCTATAATCTCGGCGAGCCGGCGTCGGCATGGAAAAGTAATAGCGAGATCTCGGATATCTCGTTCAATCTCGGCAGTCTCGCTACAATCTCGGCGAGATATCGACGGGACCAGGTAAAATGTTTTACGTGGAATCTTTAGATTCCACGAGACCGATATCTCGCCGAGATCTAGGCGAGACGGCGACATGATCTGGATACTATATTGCATTTCGAAATACATTCAAATTCCCGCCATTTCCTTTCATAAACTCCCTTTTTACTGAATTTTCTTCTTACTATTTAACAATACTGCGGATTGTCGAAGGTATGTTTTTCTCCTTTGTCTAGTCATTTTGTTATCTGAGAATCCTTTTTTGCCTCTTTTATCTGTCTGCAAGAAGCTATTTTGATTTGGCACCCGATCTGATGTAAATGTTATTGCCGCTTTTTGTTTTTCTTCTATGTTTTTCAAATTGGTTGTGGTTTTCTGCAGTAATATGGCTCTTTTCCTTTTGCGAATTTGAGCAGAATGGATTCCGATTTCTTTATAATTGGGGACTTGAAATGTAAAACTTTGTTAGAATCTCCCAGTCGTGGTTTATAAAACTATGATGTGGACCAGACTTAATATTGTTTGATAAAGAGTACAGCAATTAGCAACAAGATTATTGTAAGGTTGAAACAATTTTGCTCGTTTTGATGTCAATATTAAAAGACAGAATTATCATTTTCGATGATAAAGCCAAAACCAGGGAGGGGATAAAACTTATATAAAAACTGGATGAAGAATATAACTTAGATTTATACTGATGAACTGAGAACTTTGATATATTTTAAATAGAGAAAATATCATACTCTCTCAAATGCATAAAGGTCACTAGAGTTTTTTTCATAACAGCCATCCATTTATTAGCATGTAACAATTTGAAGTCATTAATTTTTATGGAGTGAGTATGTTGTGAAGAAAAGATTTGTGCTTCCATTGATAATCATAATCATAATCAAGTAGTGTTTTTTTCCTAACTATTTGGGGTTGGCAACATTAATCTTACTCTTCTATTCAGGCCTGTTTTGGGCTACCTCTTTTGTAAAATATAATAAAGTCAAATTTTTTTTATTAACTCAATCTAAGTTCTCTTAAGTCTCCCCTCCCTCTTTTAGCATTGCTTAGATGCATTACTTTTAATCTTCTTGTATGGGCATCTATTGGTCTTCTTTACATATGCCCGTACCAACGTAACTTACATTCTCTCAGCTTCTCCCCTAAATGAACTACCCCTAAACTCTCACGAATATATACATTTCTAATTTTATCTCTTCTAGTTATCCCACTCATCCACCTTAGCATTTTCATCTCGGCTATAAATAGCTTATCTATATGACTTCTCTTTGGTGTCCAACACTCCGCTCCATAGAGTATTGCAGGCCGAATAACTGTCCTATAGAACTTGCATTTAAACTTTTTTGGAGTATCACACAATACTCCTGAGACTGCCCTCCACTTTACTCACCCCGTATTTATCCTATGTACCACATCACTATCGATATCCCATTCTTTATGAGGATCCTAAGTAACGGAATTGATGCACTTCTTGCCCATCTATTTCATCTAAGGCTCTACCTATAGTTCTACCATCCTTAAAATTAAATTCCATGTACTCTGTCTTAGTCCTGCTTATTTTAAAATCTGTTGATTATAGAGTCTCCCTCCATAAATCCAGTTTCACATTCAAACCTACTTTACTCTGATCAATTAAAACTACATCATCTGTAAAAAAACATACACTAAGGTACATTATCTTGTAGATCTGCTTGCATTGATCTGTTTTACTAATTGAGCATATCACTCTTGGCTCGATCAAATTTTGCAATTGATTCAGCTCGTACTTGGTGTCTTCATGCCTATCTATTGTCTGTTTACTACTAAATTGAGGGTTTTAATCAATATAACTATGTATAGAATATAGCACGGTTCGTCGTCTTGGATCTCAGTCTCGTTTCGGTGGGCTAAGAGACGAGAACTCAGAGAGATCTCGAAGAGATACTAAATACATAATCATGATTATGTCACAAACTAATAGTGATGATTTTTTTATACAATATTATTTCACTTACCACCTACCACGTAATTTCGCTTAATTGAATAATTTAAATACATTTATATTTTATAGTGCATCTAAAATGGGCTTAATTTACATTTGATAAAATTCTCATTTTTATTGAACCATGAAGCCCACAAGGAAATCACGGGATTTCTTCTCCCTGATATCTCGTCCAACTCGTATGGTCATTCATAGACCAAGTTCAAGTTAATCCTTCTAGGTCTTCTCTAATTTTGGAAAGAAGAAGTCACATGATTTAGCAAAATATACATAATATTTGGGAACAATGAATATATTCAAATGTACACAATATTTTGGAATAGAGGGAGTATTTATGTAGGTTTCAACTTTTAAGAGTTTGAACTCTCGAGGCAGATTTTAAAGAGCCAAATTTAGTGTAGCTAAAATCAAGTGCAGAGAAGTTATTTGGGCCGTTGATTTTCACTAAAAAACAAAGACTGGGTTCTGTTGGTTCAAATGAAGAATCGTTCAGATCCGATTCAATGGGAGTAATTAAAACGAAAAAAAAAGTGAAAAGACCGGTGCTCGGCCGCTCGAGCAGAAGAACAGTGCTGTTCCGGAACAAAGCGCAGGAAGTGGAGAAAGGCAACGCCTTTGGCTTTGCGCCTGGGTTCGAAACGAGAAGACGAGGAAGATGGCGCGGAGCTGGAGGCGTGGGGAGAAGGAAGAGGAGCCGGCTCGGGAGCAGGGAGGCGGAGGAGGTGGTGAGGACTGGTTGTGGCCGAGGCGTCGGGCGGCGGAGACGGCGTCATCGCTGCCGTGAGGCATTGCCGCACCACGCTGACCGGTGTTGGCATGGAAAAATAATAGCGAGATATCGGCTTCATCGCACAATCTCGGCCATCTCGCTACGATCTCGGCGATATCTCGAAGAAACTAGGTAAAATGTCTTTATCGATCTCGACTCTCTTTAGAGGCTCCGAGACCGAGTTCTCGCCGAGATCCCGGTGAGACGGCAAACCATGGAATAAAGCTTCTGAAAAAGTAGAATTTCCGTGTAACTTAATGAATGCAAACCGGTCATTTATTTTAAGACAATATGTTTTTCGGGCTATATGTTGAATGACTATTGACTGGTTGTATTATTGTAAATAGCTACATTATGGGGCTGTTGGTTCATGAATTTGGCAGCAAATTCAGTCTGAATTTAGAGATAACTAACTAAATCGTGTTTGGTTCATGAATTTGGATGAGTTTGGACCGAATTTAAAATTCAGCCTCAAAATGGATTCTCTCTAAATTCAGGCTTAATTTGTGAATCTTTTTAACGAGGAGATTCATCAAATTAAGACTAAATGTGAATTTTCACTCCAGCAACCAAATGACATTCCCGTTTTACACCAATTCAGCATGAATAAATTCTCTTAATTAAATTTTAGATTCATTAAAATTCAGTAACCAAACAGCCCCTATATGTCTTAATGGTGATGAGCAGGCTTATTTACTGAACAGTAATTATGTGGGTTTTGACTGTTTGGGTGTTTCTCAGTAATGTACACTTGCTTTATGCAAAAATCCTTTATCTGTAATGATATGGATTGGCTTGCCTTTTGTTTTCTTTGAACCAAATTTCTGTTGCTGCATCTATTATGATGCTTCTACTTGGACTAGTCTCGTGAAGTAATTATGTAAAATGGTTTGCTAGTCTCTGTGGAGGCTTGTATGAACTATATTGTAATAGTAGCATAAACGACATCAGATGAGGTTTCTGATGTTCGAGTAATTTATATCGTTCTTGGAATATCTCTAATACTCTGCAAGAATTTAAATTCTAAAAACAATCAAAGTTGACTGGAGGAAAATAATTCTCCTTCTTACGTCTTGCAATGTGTTCATTTTTTTATAATTTCTTGCATGTTTCATTTTTAGGTTAATCAAATAAAGGCATAGGTGACACAGTCAAGGAAGCTCCTCTGACAAGAATGGCAAATTATATGATATAGATGACATTTTGATGGAGGAAGAGGCTAAGATTTTGTCTTTCATCTTCTGTTGATGCTTGTCTGATCACAACTTCCATATATAGATCGTTTAATCTTGTTAACTATTTTTATGCATGTCGTGCAGCTCATGTCAGTTGTTTTCGGGTAGCGGCAAATGGAGTGGCTCTGAAACAAACACTGTAAGCTCTATTGGAATTAATACTCCATAGATTACTAAGTATGAATTGATCTCATATGTGCTGGTTCTTAGATTGAACAAGGAGCGAAGGTAGATCTGCCATTCTGGATTGCTCAAGAGTTCTACTTAAGACAAGCTGTTTCAATCAATGTGCCTCCTTCTTTCAGTCAAAAGTAAAGCTCTAGATTTGTATGTTTTGATTTCCATTGAAATTTTATGAAAACTTTTCAAATTTATGCCTTCCATATATTTTGTATGCTAAAGAGGTTGGTTTGTCCAGTACATGGAAGGAAGTCCAGCCTGATGCTGTCTGTGTAGATCTAAGAAGTAGGTGCCCATGCTTCTACGAATTGGATGTAAAGTTGCGCCACTGTATGTTATCACTGTACTTGGACATCTGTTATCATCTTTGTTTATCTTTCTGTAGCTGCATATTGGTATGACTGAGAGATGTTGTAGAGTAGTCTTCCTTTTCTTTCTCTTTTGGTATTCCTTCTTATCTTTCTATAGCGTTATCACTATGAGCAAATCTAGCACTTGCACAAAAATAACCATGTATTGTGTTGGATAGGATTGGTGACAGAAGCATCGGAACCTTCCTCTTGTACACTTTTACAGGTAGATACAAGGAAGCACTGAGCAAAGCACACAGTGCTTCATTTTCTTCTCCTCCCAAGTTCTTGCCACTTCTTACAAAGGAGGAATCTCAGTGTAAGACTTCTGTTGTGTTGGAGTATTATTTAACAATGAAAATCTTTAGCTTCAATATTGGCATTATTAAAATAATTTTTCTGTTAATTACCCAAAAAACCCGTAATTTTCTCTTGTCCACTTTTGCCTTGGGAGTTTTTGAGGCAGCTCGATCTTCAATGATGTCATATAAGAAATGGCGGGTAGGTGGGTCAAGATTGGAGAAGGTTTTCTATTCTTGGCAGGAAGAGGAAACAATTGGGCATCTGCATGAACCGTGATCCCTTTAAAACAAAGCTTATTACTTGGATTTCCTAGCCACTCATGTATTTTAATTTGCACTCACAAATTTCCAATTTGTCCCAATGTAATATGAGAATATAAACATCTTCAAGAAAAGGGCAGTATGTATTTGAATGCTCAATTAGGATGATTGAAACAGCCCCCTCTACTCCCCTCCCCCTTACCCAAAAGAAAGAGGTAGAAGATGTTAAAGTATGGTTACTACAAAGTTCTCCAATTGTTGCTCTTCGCATAAATACATACTAATGTATTTGGGGAATGTTTAGGTTTGAACCTCAAACCACTGTGTCATTCATGTTTATAATGTATATATGGAGATAACAAATGTATCACTAATGTTGCTGTTCCTTTCATTCCAGAACATTATGGGAACTATTGCATCAAGTGCAAAATATTTTCTGATGAGATACACAATTTTAACACTTCCTTCATCCACATTATTCATCTAGATTGAAACTAGTTCATTTTTGGCTGAGAATGGTTTACATGAGATCGTTCTCATATCAAGAGCATGAAGCCAATCTTTTATTGGGTCGTTAGATTTCAATCCGAGGGGTGAGTGTGTCAAATCAGTAAGCAAGTGACTTCCTTGTGATTGTTTGTAGCCGTCAAATTAATATTCAATGGTTACGATTTAAATTGGCCTCATAAAAACTAAACGAGAGCAATCTCCTTTAAACTTTTCCCAATTTAGATATCCGGTGAAGACAATTACTGTAAGAGAGGGTAGCTCACTGTCTTGTCTCATGCACCCGGTTGCCATAATTAAGAGGAATCTAAAAAACTCGGCCTGCAAGATTTGATCTCAATATACCGGAACGTTGTAATTGTCGTGCACCTGAACTAAACTATCTCGCAATTACTTTACTTAGGATTAAGTTACATTTGGGAAGCTTTGTAGCTAGTAAAAATCAAGTCTGCCCATTGACACAAAATGGGGGCCCAAGATGGTAAAGGGCGTAATAGAGAGGAGGCCGTGACAATCACAGAGGGCCATTGGATAGTGAGACGTGGCCCCCAATATGATGTGCATGGGCACTGACGTCGCACGAGTTGAAACTGATCGTCGCAGTAATGGTCTGTTTTGCGACTATTTTGGCAATAGCTTACCGGAGGTGGCAATCCAGGCATAGCGCCGGAGCCAAAGAGCAATGTTACTTGCTGCTCGAGAGCAAGCTGCAGGACAGCTTCAAATGTGTGCTGCCTGACAACTCCTATGCCCTCTTCATACATCTTCATAGGAATCCGTGGGTTTCCACTTGGATTTTTCGTTTCTTTTTATTGTGTTAATTAATTGATATCCCATAGCTTAATTGGGATCATGATTATGCATTTAGTAAGAAAGCTTATTGTCAACTAAAATTTATGTTCTTTATATTAATCTTTGAAAGGTACAACAGTGTATTGCTTCATCATCAAATGAATAAAATGATCTATTGAAGCGAGCTCACCGATTAATATACATGTGCATGCAATCGCCTGCCACCACCACACACCCCCCCCCCCCCCAACAGCTCCTGACTCTCCCCTTGATGATACTGGGATCAGCCCATGGGCCTTAGGGTGGACCCCCTCATCGTGGGGATTGGGCTCCAAACTCCCTGCCCAATCAATGTGGCCCTCGACTACATGGGCCTCGTAAGATGCATCCACTTAACTTGGGCTCTTGTACTGGGCTCTGAACCATTAGTAAGCTCGTCTAGTCTTGGCGACCGGCATCACGGAGCGGGCGGAGATGGCTCCATCGCCGGCGAAGTTGTTGTCGGTCGGGCTGCTATGGCTGCTCGTCATCTTCGCCACCCTGGCCCTCATTCAGGTAAAGAACTACTTCCGCCGTCTCCGTTGTTTGCGATTGCAGCAGCAACAGCAGCAGGTGCAGACCTTTCCCATATTGTCTGTTGAAGTGTCCAATTCCGCTACCATTCTTCTTCTCAGAACCGATTCGGTGATGTTGGAGCACGATCCTCACCTGCCCGAGTTGATGACGACGATGTCTCCAGCGACGTCGATCAGGTCAGACTTGTGCCCGTTGTCCTGTTTCATCTTCCAGACCGATTTGGCTTATGATCTCGGCCGGATATGGCCGAGATATTTGCGACATTAATGTATTTTTATTATTTTTTCGATTTTTTATTTTTCCCTATTTTTCAATGAATTTATTTTTACATAAAAATAAAAAAAATCTATAAATCTCGGTCAGATCTGGCCGTGATCCGCGCGAGATCTCGTCGAGATTAAATATTTATTTTTTATTTTTTCCTGATTATTTTATTTTTTCTCTAATTTAACGAATTTATTTTTATAAATAAATTTTTTTATTAATCTCAGCCGGAACTCGCCGAGATCTCGGCTTGATGAATATTTACTATTTTTTCGATTTTTTTATTATTTCCCTAATTTTCAATCAATTTAATTTTAAATAGAAATAAAAAAATTTCTATAAATCTCGGTTGGATCTCGCCGAGATCCGCTCGAGATCTCGAGATTAAATATTTGTTTTGTTACTTTTTCGATTATTTTATTATTTTTTTCATTTAACAAATTTATTTTTTTAAAAAAAATTCTATTAATCTCGGCCGGATCTCGGCTTGATGAATTTTTTTTGTTAATTTTTTTTATTTTTTTGTAAATTTCTGGGTGGAAGAAAATAAACAATTTTTTATAAATCTCGGATGGATCTCGCCGAGATCTCGGGCTGATCTCGGCGAGATTAAATATATATTTTTTTCTTTTTTTGTGTGTAGTTTTCATCGAACTTTGTGTTGCAAAAAAATATTTTCTTTCATAAATCTTGACCGGATCTGACCGAGATATTTGCGAGATTAATGTCTTTTTATTATTTTTTCCCTACTTTTCATCAAATTTATTTTTACGTAAAACTAAAAAAATTTCTATAAATCTCGGTTGGATCTGGGCCGAGATCTCGTCGAGATTAAATATTTGTTTTCTTATTTTTTCTCGATTATTTTATTTTTTCTCCAATTTAACGAATTTATTTTTATAAATAATAAAAAATTCTATTAATCTCGGTCGGATCTCGCCGAGATCAGTCCGAGATATAGGTTTGATGAATTTTTTTTGTATTTTTTAATATTTTTTAATTTTCCTTGATATTATGGTGCAAGAAAATTAAAAACTTCCAATCCGAGATCTCAGCGAGATTAAATATAATTTTTTTTATTTTTTCTAAAAAAATTACTTTTGATCAAATTTATTTTTTTAAAAAATAATTTTTTTATAAGCTAAGAAATACGGAAACACGATAGTATCCGTATCTGATACGTATCGAATGGTTCATTTTGGTTATCTAATCCAGACAGGTAATGATAACTTTTGCCTTTGGACCAAATCTATCAGGAAAAAGGTTAAATGAGATCGCTCTCATATTGAAAGCGATCAGAGTAAGATAAACTTGAAAGAATGAAGAAAACGCTTGCGGGCCAACAAGGGCCCAGTTCACTTCTGTTAAAAAAAATGGGGGCCCAGCCCACAACAGTTTGGCGCAAATCTGAAATCTCCCTTGTCCGCCGGCCACTGGCCTTCACCTTCCCTTGCTAGGGTTTGACCGTCAGGCCAGCGCCAGGGACCGGCCGGCCGGAACCCAAATAAGCCGGCTCCGGCGTCCAGACATGCTTTCTCTGCAACTCCCACTTGCCCTCCTCCACAAGAAACCGAGCAGTTTCCACTCTCACAAACCCAAGTCCACTTCCTCGCCAACGTTATCCAAACCCGCCATTTTTAAGTTGTCTCGGCCGCTCTTGAAGCTCTCTCTGCTGAACATGCTCTTGACGAAGAGAAGGCGAGCCGTCAAATGGTGGAGAAGGTTGATGGGGAGAGGTTACCGGCGGGGCTGCGGCGGGACTTGATGCCGAAGCACGTGGCGGTGATCATGGATGGGAATTCGAGATGGGCTCGGGCGAAGGGGCTGCCGACCTCGGCCGGGCACGAGGCTGGAGTGAGAGCGCTGAGGAAGGTGGTTGAGTGCTGCTGCAAGTGGGGAGTTAAGGTTCTTACCGTCTTCGCCTTTTCGTCCGAGAACTGGTTCCGAAGCGAGGTATACTATCTCCTGAGGCTTTGTTGGATGTTGTTCTTTTGTATTTGGCAATATTGGGTTTGTGTATTCTGTACGCTCTTGGAGGGATTAATAGATTGTATGTGTTTCATTTTGCTGTTCTGATAGGAGGAAATAAACTTTCTGATGTCTCTATTTGAGAGAGTTGTCAACTTGGAGATTCAGAATTTTGTGAGGTAAATGCTTATGTTGAAGGCTTCAACTGATGATTTACTGTTTAATAGCCCATGCCGCATACTCCCTCTGGTCACTTTTAATAGATACCGTTGATTTTGAAATGAATTTCTATAGAATACTGCTATTTGTATTTTTTTTCCTTTTTATGTTACAATCATGCACCTACACACCTTATTCTATGCCAATGATGGCAGGGTTCCCGTTCAATCCCGGTTTTCTCCCTCAACAGGAAGAGATCCAATTACCTTTGCTACGGTTGACTTGGAGCTGCTATTTTCTTCCAGTGTCGTATCTGAAAAATCCAACATAGAGATCTTAATGGTACACACATAAAGTGTTCGTAAACAGTTTTCCAACCTTCTTTCTATCAACTCCCTGCATTTGATGTGATCCATAATGTCTGGGATTTAGAGGAGCTTTTACTGAATAGATAACCTCTATAAGTGCCAATGGAAATGTAAGAAGTCTCAAGCTTCCTTGAATTTTAAGTCTGTCCGCTTAGTTTTCTGTTGGTGAGGATAATTTTGCTGAAGCTCTACTTCATTTTCAGAATAGGCAGAGGAGATTTGGCGGTCGAGTCCCTAAAGAATGACATAGCTTTTCAGTTTGCTGCTGGACAAGATAGTGTTAACCTGCTGGATCTGGGTAGATCACTTGGCTTTGTGTTCTTGGTAAATATATTGATGCATTCGCTCCATGCCATTCCAATATGGTTCCAAGCAAGTTTGTCAGCTTGGTTTAAAATAGCTGATGGGATTTACGATTTATACCCTCACAGTGAAGCTTGCTGTAGTTGTTTCATTTCTCCATGTGGATGAAATTGAACTGAAGATACAGATCTGCCTTCAAGTTGTTCATCCATTACAGAAGGAGGACACTGCTGGGTAAGAATAGGACATTGAAGTTTGATTTTTATGCTTTTATGACATATAGAATATGCTTCAGCTATATCTCAAAAATGCGGTGCATTTATTAACATCTCGGTTAACTCTGTGAGCTATGTATACAATTGGATCCAAGTTCATTTATGTACTAAAAAATTTACCTCTGACGTTCTTTTTCACTCAATGTAAGAAGGATGATTTTTATCAACACAATTTTTTCGGAAGTATGTAAAGCATTGTATATGCCTAACCTGTAAAAGATCATTTGATTATCCTATATTTTTTAGCGGTCAGTTGATCATTTAATCCATTTTTGGTAGATTAGATACACACACACACCCCTCACATTATGCATTAATGGGACTTGTCCCTGGGACCTCTCCCACAACCAGGAGATTTCAATTAGCCCACCATCGGCTGGATTGGGCTTTGGTTTTTGATCTTAAATTCATATTATTCATATCATAATGGCCATTTTGGGATTGGTTACTTCTGGGTTGCTGGAAGATGCTGAATGCAGGTTTTTAGCATTGAAGAAGAGTGTTTATATTTTTTTGTTCTCAATGTTTTGTCTAAAGTTTTATCTTTTTGCAATCTACTCCCTACATCCGGGATTCGCATTTTGGTTTTAAGAATGAAACAGTTCATTTTGAAAAACAAATGTTACTGCTACGAGTAATTAAATACTCTCTCCATTCCAAAATATTGTAAACATTTGAGAAATTTCATATTTTTTTAGACCATGAAGCCTACAAGAAGTCACATGATTTCTTCTCCTTGATATCCCGTCCAACTCGTATGCTCGTTCATGAACCAAGTTCAAGTCAATCCCTCTAAGTCTCTTCCAATTTAGGAAAGAGGAAATCACGTGATTTGGTAAAATGTACATAATATTTTGAAACATTGAATATTTTCAAATGTACATAGTATTTTGGAATGGAAGGAATAATTTTTACATCCATGTTTCATGTATAGTATTTCAATGCCAGGCGTTTATTCATACTTCCATTTTTTTTTAAAAATTAATTTTTGTAAGTATATAGAGGTATACTTACCAAAGATATGTGCATAAATTTTTATGTGATTAAAGTCGATCGAGATAATTTTATATGGTCTCTTGGGATCTCTCCGAGGACTGGTCTCTTTGGCCGAGACGAGACTGAGATCCGTGATAGCAATCCATGATTCCGACTTTGGTTTTGGAATCGGATTGTCCGACATTGCACGAAGTAGTGTCCACATGCGCGACTAGTTCATTTTAGTTTTCTAATAAGGACACATATTTTTGGATGGAGGGACACAGTATTAATTTAGGTAGGTTTGAAAGTTGAAGTGGTTGGATCTCCCCTTAATAATGGAGAGGTGCGAATTTCCACATCGTGTGTGGGGGTTTGTCAAATGTAATAGAGAAAATGAATATTAAGGGGCTGTTTTGAATTTTGACAATATCTCATTAGTATTTAAGCTTTCTAGATAGTGTAATTGTTTTCAGATCTTTTAAGAAAATTTATGGTGAAGTTTTAGGAGTCTTTTGAATTCTCGCAAAATTCAAATTAAAAATGGATGTCATTCCAAAATCTCCTTCCGTTCGCCGTGGCACAGAGGGAAGGACCTCAACTCTTTCGCCCTTAGCGGGCAATCCAGTGATAAGAGCAACTTCTTGTTCTGTGAAATGTAGCGTTCTCCCCTTGATATTGAAGACCTTCGCCTCCTCATCCCAATACCTAACCAAATGGTCGATGAGGTTCCGAGAAACAACTACGTCCTCACCTTCAAAGATGACAGAGAACCCAGCTTCTCTGATCAGTTGGCAACATCTTTGGTGATGTCGTAAAAGGGCCGCACACTTTTTCATCGCCCCCGGTTGACAAAACGTCCTAACCGCTAGTCGCGGATTGCATGTTTTCTTGCCTGATCGGTCCATCGGAGCCTTCCTCTTCCTGCCCCTCTGTCTTCGCTCCCGAGGTGCAACGAAGAATTCCTGATCTTCCTCCTCTTTCGATGGTATTTCCTCCATATACTCATCTTCTTTTGTATCCATCTGCAATGAGATAGGTAGAGTGGTCAGTAGAACAGTCGTGTTGGAAACACAGGCAATTATAATAGTCGTGTTGCATCATACACGACTAATGCTCAAGTCGTGTTGTATATAATACGACTTTATGCTTCATCTTAAAAATTAGAAATCTTAAATTCTGAGCTTCTGGAACTAAAATAAGTAAGGATTTTTCTACCTTACCGTGGTTTAGTGGTGTGTATGTGTGTATTTCCTCATACGCGCCTTTCAAACGCATCCTCGCCGCAAACCGAACCTCAATCATACACTCCGCCGGTTGCTCAAAGGCGCAGGGAGCCACAGGGGAAACTCAACTTGTTTTTCCCCGAAATCCCAGGAGTTTTACGCGACAAATCGCCGCCCAAACCGCACTCTCCGTCAGTCGTGTCGTCGAAATCCAACAGGGAGCGCCGGAGAAATCGAGTAGGGGGGACGTTAAATCGGGTCTTCAAAAACCTTGGTGCAGCTGGAAATCATCGGAGGACTCGCCGGCGGCGTTGCGTCTGGAAATCGTCGGAAACCCTCTTTTTTTCGTGTCATATCCAACACGCCCTATTCGCCCAGTAATAACACGATAAATATACAAGAGGGGTGATCTATACATGAAATATACATTTTATTATCTCCTAAAACTTATGTTTATGCTAGTGTTTGATTAAAATTATTGCTACTTTAATATAGTTTTTGGTTTTTGTAGGAAATAAGAGTAATACACAGAAATGAAGAGAAAAGTAACTCGAATGGTTAAATCATCATAACTCTGTGTACTAATGTCGGATTGGACTGATTCAAGTTTCATGTTAAAGTTCAAGAAGTCAGCGTTCCAACGCCATCAACCACGCGTAATTCGGAGTTCGGGATAAAAAGTTATAGCCATTTGAATTTTCTAAACAGTAACTACGATCGATCGTATATTAATGCGATCAATCGCCAGAGCCGCAAATGCAGTGTTTTAAAGGAAACGATCGATCGGACCCAAAAACGATCGATCGTATCTACTTGAATTTTTCAATCATCGAAGACAATAACTACGATCGATCGGTATCATACGGCGTCGATCGGCAAAGCGATCGATCGAAGGAAAATAACAAAGGAATTACGATCGATCGTGTAGCGAACGATCGTCAATATGGGGCGATCGATCGCCGTCTGCGGAAAACTGAAATGAGACCTATTTCGACTTGGATTTGGAAGGGGACTTCGTGGTTTCTCTTCACTCTTATAAATAGGCCTTATGGGAGAACGTATTGGGACTCAACCTTAGAGAACTAGAGCTTTATTGGAGGCTAGAGAGGAGGAAGAGAATGAGTCTTTTGGAGCAAAGAAGAAGAAGGATTCATGACGATGGATCTACATAAACAGGCTTCTCCTTTCTTTCTTTCTATGTGTAACTAAACTTTCATTCAAGGCTTGATGAAGCCCTAGATGTGTATTGCTACTCTTGATAGTTTAATTTTATAAAGTTGATTTTGATTCATGCTTAATGCAATTTAATGAGTATTCTTTTGAGTGCTTGATCATAGACTTGATTGATTATGAATGGAATTAGATATTGTGATTGATTTTATGCCCGATCAAGGATAAGATTAATTACACTATAATAGAGTTGTGATTGATTCTATGCCCGATCAAGGATAGGATTGATTACACAATAGTGGATGAACTTTCGTGTCCGATCAAGAATGTTAGTGAATTCATTATTAATTCGTGTGTCCGATCAAGAATACGAATTACCATATCATGTTAACTTATGCTTAATAATAATTGAGAGTAGTAATTGTATGTCTAGTGGTGGATTCTCTGCCTTGATATTTCTCCATATTGATTAAATCTCAGTTAGATTAGATAAAGTCCATTGCTTTCTTTAGAATTAATTAAACTACATCTTTTTCTTCTCTTGAATTTGGTAAAAGATTAATCCGTCCCTGAGGTTCGACAACCCTTTAATACTCGCCGTAGTACAATTGCCTTGTGCACTTGCAAGGGTTTAATTTTAAACGATCAAGGGGCATTTTTGGTACTTTAAGTATAAATTTCATGAGATATGAGATAACACGAGAAAAATCAGGTGATATGGAAAAAGCAAACTTGGCGCCAAGTAATATGTAAAATTTGGACGAGGGCCCACGCTCGCCCAAATGCAAATGAGACGGGCATGGTGAGTGGTAGCAGTTCCATCGTGTGGGCCTCGGTTTTGGGTATAGGGATGTTTGTCAGTAACCAATGTGCAGCACCATAGATGGGCCCATGTAGGCCTGGATAGACCTTAAACCAGAGGGACAGAAGTACATAGAAGTAAGCTAGTACATCATGTGGGTGGCCCAATTTGGGCTTCCCCAAAGCGGGTACAGACTACAGAGCCCATGTGTGGACTCTTCCCATGCACGTGAAATTATCACCTTCCTGCTCCTCCCCTTGCTTTGGCCTTTGTGAGAGTGAGAGTGAGAATGAGAATGCCATACAAGGAAAACCACGTGAAAATGTGATCATATACTCTGCAAGACTGCAGCCTTTAATTTGTTGGTAACCTGAATAACCGAGGCAGAAAGATGGTAATTAAAGCTTATAAATAAGCTTAGATCTTGTGGGATGGGGGTCATGGTCAAGCATTCATGTTCCTGAGGCGATGCACAGATGGACCACTCGATCTATACGTGGAGTGGACTTCTGCTGGAAATAACAACACGGAGAATTTCATTGCCAATAAGCAAATGGTTTCTACTGTGGATAAGGAAGGCGAGAATTCAATGCCTCCAAATGGGAGGCCGGCCAGTAAGACACCACAGGAGAGGCCGTCCAGCCCGGGGAATAAGTCACCTGCAGCAGCAGTTAAAGTAGGAAAAGATTAAAATTGTTCACTTGAAACTGTGAGGTAAGGGGTGAAATTAACGAGTGGACTGGAATTCAAGTCGTGTTGCATACGACACGACTGGAATTCAAGTCGTGTTGTATATGATGCGACTAGAATTACAGTCGTATTGTATACAATACGACTGTAATTCAAGTCGTGTTGTTGACAGCACGACTGTAATTCAAGTCGTGTTGTATATGATGCGACTAGAATTACAGTCGTATTGTATACAATACGACTGTAATTCAAGTCGTGTTGTCGACAACACGACTAAATAATCAAGTCGTTTAGACATTTTTATACAATACGCATGCCATTCTTACCATGTTGTTATCGCAGATTGGGAGATGGTAATAAAAATATAAAGGATCAATTTCCGAATGAAGTCGATAACCAGTTTCAAATAAATGGGATAAATGGTGAAGATGAAGATGAGGATCAAGACGAGGATGAAGAGAAAGATGAAAATGAAGACGAAGATGAAGATGCAGATGAAGAAGAATTATTTGACGATGAACAATTACCGTGGTCTGCAGATGACTGGGATGAGCCTCTCACACTACCAGTGTTTCCCGGGCCGCATCCCACAGGAGGAGACAACTCTGTGTCAGGTATAGAACTCCAACAAGCAGCGAGAGCATCCACTTCTAAAGGAAAATCTGATGCGTCGGGGGCACAAGACTTGGACGACAATGAGTACAACAATATTGATGGTGAAAGTGGTTGGGATTGGGGTACCTATTCACCGCAGGCCGGTCCTGCAAAAAAATATGAGGAGACGATGTTGACCGGGAGTTTGCAAGGAGACGACTATGAGGCACAACTTGCCTTAGGGGCTGGATTTGAAAGTATAAAACATTTCAAAATGGTTCTTACTGATTTGGCAATCAAGAGGAAATTCATGTTCAAAGTGGCGGACGAGAACAAGGACACCTTTGCTGCAAAGTGCAAGATTACAGGGTGCAAGTGGTGCATACGGGCTTCGAATCTAGTTGACGGAGTCACCGTGACAAGGAGTGAAGGAAGGCATACATGCGACATTTTGATAAGTTCTAAAGATCATCCATTGGCCTCACACCTATGGATTGCACGGAAGTGTCATGGCCTCCACAAGGATTCAAACTCCATAAAAATGGCTAATATCCAACAGTACATTGAGAAACACTGGGGCGTCAAAGTGAATTATCAAAGAGCATGGAGGGCGAAAGAGGAATTAATACGATTGATCGATGGCAACCCGGAAGACGCATATCATATTTTGCCCCATTATGGAAAGGAATTAGAGCGGTCTAATCCAGGTACATATGTGGTGATTGAAAGATGTTGTGATATTCCGGAAATTGAAACTGAGGAAGCTGGATACGAGTTTAGACGTGTCTTTTGGATCTTCGGCCCAGTCGCAAGAGCATTCCGAAGATCACTTAGGCCGCTGCTCACTGTTGATGGAACATTCCTGAAAGGAAAGTACCCCGGAGTGTTATTGGTTGCAACAACAGTCGACGGGAACCAACAATTAATGTACGTTGCATTTGCAGTTGTTGACAAAGAGACTATAAATTCGTGGTATGTATGCTAAGAAGATTGTATGAGTAGTTGTGTCTTCGAGCAACACGACTACTCGTACAGTTGTGTTGTTTCATATACGACTGTGTACCCCCTATCTCTTCTTGAATCTGCTTTCACTCTGATTGCTGCCTTGCAGGAAGTGGTTTCTCAGCCTACTCAAATCCACTCTCTTTATGGACCCCCCGGCGTCTCTCGATACAATTGTCTCGGATAGACAGAAGGGACTTCTGAGAGCGGTTGCTGATGTATTTCCTGAGGCTCACCATGGGTTTTGCCTAAGGCATATGGCCGCCAATATGCTTAATCAATGGAAGGATAAACACTTGAAAGACCTTCTATTCCGAGCTGCAAAATGCTTCCGGAGAACAGAATTTGATGAAATCATGCACAAGATGAAGGACAACAATGAGGAGGCATGGAAATATGTTCAGAAGATCAATAGAAGAAATTGGGCTAATGTGGAATATCCGGGTAAAAGATATAGCACTCTGACATCAAGCATATTAGAAAATGCAAATAATATGCTATTGAAGGCTAGATTTTGGCCAATAACTCGATTGATCGAGCATACTCGTGCGACCACGACCTCCCATTTCGAGAGACGCCGCAAGGAAGCAGAATGGCTAACGACACCATTAACCAAGTATGCACACAATCATATCAACGAAATAAGGAATAAGAGTGCTGGCACAGTCAGAGTTCAACCGCTATCATTATGGCAGTTTGAAGTCACATCTTTATAGCATGTGGTAAGAATTCATTCCGCAATGGTTTCTGAAAATTCAAATCCAAAATAGTCGTGTCGTGCGATACACGACTAATGATATAGTCGTGTTGTCGACTACACGACTAATGATATAGTCGTGTTTGCCACGACACGACTAGTGATATAGTCGTCTTAGCGACGACACGACTATTAATATAAGAAAACTATTTCACAACAACACTATTCATGTTGTTGTCATATTTTTTCCTCAGGATGTTGTTGACCTGACGAAGAGAACCTGCACGTGTGGGTTCTTCCAGAGCATGGGACTTCCGTGCAAGCACGCCATTGCATGTATCGATGAGAGGAGTTTCGACCCGGTGGAATATTGTGAAAAGTGGTACCATTCATGTCTGTACCGCACAACGTATGAAGAAGTAGTTTTCCCTACATTAGACAGGAGTCAGTGGGGGGATTATGGGGTTTTATTCAAATGCGAACCGCCCATGGTCGATGCTCCAAAGAGGGGTAGGAGACAGACAAAGAGAATCGAGTCACAGCCTGACCCGCCAGAGAGGTTGAGGGTGAGATGTGGCAACTGTCGACAACTTGGTCACAACCGTAAAAGGTGTACTAACCCAACGGTTGAGAAAGAAGCAAGGAAGCGCAGATATAGAAGACTCCCACAACAAGGCAATCTGGGAACGGATGATTCAGCGTCGAGACGACCCTCTGGCTTACCTAAGGCCCCACCCTTCTTTACTTAGGTCGATCACAAATTCATGTATAACAAAGATTACTTTACCGCAATGTATGCATGTAGTCGAATATTTCTTTGAATGCAAGTGTCCACTTTCGTAAGTGTCGTGTTGTATGAGCGCCCTCCCGTCATTGAAACACGCCGATCATTCTTTGTTTCCTCACGTACATGACATAAAAATAAAGTAGACTCCGTCATAGTCAGCGCAAAGTCGACATAAGAGGAATATAATTGTCGACTACAATATTATACGACTAATAATACAGTCGTGTCTTTTGCAACACGACTATATAGATAGTCGTATATAATAGAACACGACTATATAGATAGTCGTATATGATACAAAACGACTATATCAGATGTCGTGTTTCATAAGAGTCGACACTAAGCGGAATTCCAATACACTGTAGTCATGAAAAAAATGAATTTGAATTTATTCAAAGCATACTGTATGTACATGGAAGAATATTCAGAAAACCACAAAAAAGTGTCGACTGTAATAGTATACATGTTAAAAAAAAGCTCGAAAAAGAATATTAGTCTTAATCCGACATCCTAAAAAACCCCGCAATTGTGACAGCCTGATTTTGCTTTTTGATTGAATCGTCGTCAAACTCGTTGTCGATAACCCTGCGAATCATAGTTGCAACAATTATTGGGCGCCACTTTCGTGTAATTGTTGACTGATCAAACTCAGGTGGGTTCACATTGTACGCCAGGTGCGCCACGTACATCATGATGAAGATGCCACAGTCTTTTGAGTTCTCTTGGCAGGGCGCTTTGGCGATCTGAGTCATCTTCCAGTCGATGCAACGAATGAGTCCCAGTGTGTGTGCCATAACAAGGTTCATAAAGTTCGTGAATTTCTCAGCTGCGACCCTGTGATGTGGATACAACTGGGGTTTGCCGGATAGGGGGTTGTAGAAACGCCATACACCAACTGGGAAGTGTACATAGACGAGGCAGAAATGGGAACCAGTGCGGATTGGGAAAAAGGCGTAGAACGTGTTCCTGTTCAAGCCCTTGAGCATCCTCCCAAGCTTTTTTATCAATTTTATATTATTGCCCCCTTCTATGTATTCCTGCAAAATCGCAATAGAATAAGAAAATCACGAACTGGAAACGTGAAATTAGCGCTCGTCATGCAGGAAAAACTTACGTTGTCGAATATTTCTTTGAATGCATGACATCCAAAAAAACTGAACGGATACTTCAGCCGTTCTCTATCATTACGCTCTCGTATTAGACCAAAAAATTCATCTATAACCTGTATAAACCAACAAAAATGTCAAAAATTGGCAATATTCACACAATAATCGACTTTAGGAATAGTCGTGTCTGCGACATACACAACTATGCGTAAAGTCGAGTACTTTATATACGATTTTATGAATAGTCGAGTATTTTATATACGACTTTAGGAATAGTCGAGTATTTAATATACGACTTTAGGAATAGTCGAGTATTTCATATACGACTTTAGGAATAGTCGAGTATGTTATATACGACTTTAGGAATAGTCGAGTATTTTATATACGACTTTAGGATTAGTCGAGTATTTCATATACGACTTTAGGAATAGTCGAGTATGTATACTTACATTGGTGTTAATTTCTGTTGTTTGCAGGAGGGATACGTAGTCATCATCACATAGCGTTGGGATTGGATAAGCCTTCCTTGGATTGGCTATCCATCCTGATATTTTCACTCTATCCCGCTCTAACAATACCCCCATGTCGAAGCATAACTCCAAATTACCATAATTTTCTGGGAGTTCAACTTTATGCTTAGCCTTTTCTGGGGTTTGGAGGACATCTACGTCAAGAGGCTGGGATGACGTTAAGCCAGTTGCCTCCTTCACCTCCTCTGTTGCCTCCTCCACCTTCACCTCCGCCTCCTTCACCTCCTCCGTTGCCTCATCCTTCACCTCCTCGTCCTTCTTCTCCGCCGCCTCCTTTGCCCATTCATCCTCCTTGGCCGTTTGGATATCCGACTGATGTAGGGAAGAGATCACCTCATCGATGATGGAGGTTGTTTGTCGGTTGGATAAGGTATCTTCAGAGTCGGCGTTCGGATCTTCTGCCAAATTCTTCCTCGCCTTCTCCGCCATTCTCCGTATATGGTCATCTTCCCTAAGCCTCTGCAATTCCCTCGCAGAGACAGTCCTCGTTCTCCTCCTTACCACTACACCAGGGGGGAATCTGTCCCGACCGTACGTTGAACGGGACTCCTCTTCTGCACGCTCCATGTGTTCGTCAAATTCTGGTTGGAGCTTCTTCAAAAACAACTTCGCGGCGGATCTCTTTGTAGCCTGTTTCATCTTATCTTCCACATCCGCCTGCTTTATGGGAGCTAAAATGACATTTTCAATATTCGTGTTAGTAGCAGCAACAAATATAACATAGTCGTGAATGAATAGTCAACACAAAAGAATGAATAGTTAACACAAAAAATTAGATAGTCGTGTTGAATGCGACACAAAAATTAGGTAGTCGTGTTGCATGCAACACGAATAATTAGCTAGTCGTGTTGAATGCGACACGAAAATTGGCTAGTCGTGTAGCATACAACACGAAAAAATAAATAATCATGTTACAACTTACCTTTACCCCAGTTCAATGAATCGCTGGCTGACTTGTGCGCCAGCTCCTTCCTGCACATGGCCATTGGAGTTTGCTTCACGTGGTCCTTGTCATCGGGCCGCTTCTTTGCCTTCTCGTTGTGATGGACCGATGGCTTTGTTATCCTCTCCTTCTTCTGTGATTCCTTCGTCTCCTTCTTCAGCTCTTCACTCTTCTCCTCCTTCGGATGCTCAAAGTTGTCACCCTCTAACATCGTTGACGCTATGGCGGCAGATGCCTTGATACAGTGAAGAACCTCTCGCAGAGGTCCGACGGGCCTTCCCATCTCCTCATACGCCGACAGAGCGATCTCAATTAGTGACTGTATGCCCTGAAGCGAACCCTCCAATCGCCCTAGGGCAGTAGACTGAGCAGCCGTCCTCGAGGAAGAGCGGGTAGGTTGTTTAGGATTCCTCTTTATTTCCGGCCTCTCCGTCTTATTTCATTGCGGAGGAGGGGACGCGAAGGAATGAGAGATGCCTCTTTCGCCATGGGGACGATGACATCGACGACGTCTTCCCATACGTCGAGATTATCGAATAGACCCTTCCAGTAGTCGGTCATACGGTGCTTCTTCTGTGCACCCATCTTCACCTCTGTAATTAGGGCCCCACTTCCTGGCCACCTTTTCGCCCTCGGACTGGTAGGGCCAGATGCAGAATGGAAGATTGTCGTGTGCTCAAAAAACCAAATCTGCATAGTAATCAGATGAAAAAATTAGTAAAAGTCGTCGATACAGTCAAGTCTTGTACTATTATAGTCGACTATAATAGTACACGACTAGAAATTTAGTCATGTCGTATGCAACACAACAACATAATTAGATGTGTTGTCTAGTAGACGACTATATATCAAGTCGTATTGTATAATACACGACTATAAATAAAGTCGTGTTGCATAATAAACGACATTAATAAAAGATGTGTTGCATAATACACGACACTTAGAGCCTTTCGAAGACTGTAGAAACATACATACCTGAAAGACATATGAGGCGCCGTTTAAGTATCCACCTCCCAGCCCTTTACTTCTCCCACCCACTAGTCTGTTGGTGTGGGTTATACCAGAAACCAACATCGTATGAATAGCCTCAGCCCAATTGTATGAGCTCATTCTTGGGAGGTCTTCAATGTAAGGGTAGAAAGAGGGATGCACCACTCTCGTGCTATGTGGAAACAGCACCGTGGAGAAGAGGAGGCAGATGATCATCCTGGCCATGTCCTCCTCTGGCATCTTCATTTCACCCTCGCTAAGCTTCAATGATTTCTTCAATATGTGGAATATCCGATTTCCTTACGGTGAAGTACTTTCTGAAGAATTCACATTCCGTTGGCCGTGGCACAGAGGGAAGGACCTCAACTCTTTCGCCCTTAGCGGGCAATCCAGTGATAAGAGCAACTTCTTGCTCTGTAAAATGTAGCATTCTCCCATTGATATTGAAGACCTTAGCTTCCTCATCCCAATACCTAACCAAATGGTCGATGAGGTTCCGAGAAACAACTATGTCCTCACCTTCAAAGATGACAGAGAACCCAGCTTCTCTGATCAGTTGGCAACATCTTTGGTCACGCCGTAAGAGGGCCGCACACTTTTTCATCGCCCCCGGTTGACAAAACGTCCGAACCGCCAGTCGCGGATTGCATGTTTTCTTGTGTGATCGGTCCATCGGAGCCTTCCTCTTCCTGCCCCTCTGTCTTCGCTCCCGAGGTGCAACGATGAATTCCTGATCTTCCTCCTCTTCCGATGGTATTTCCTCCATATACTCATCTTCTTTTGTATCCATCTGCAATGAGATAGGTAGAGTGGTCAGTAGAACAGTCGTGTTGGAAACACAGGCAATCATAATAGTCGTGTTGCATCGTACACGACAAATGCTCAAGTCGTGTTGGAAACACAGGCAATCATAATAGTCATGTTGCATCGTACACGACTAACGCTCAAGTCGTGTTGTATATAATACGACTTTCTGCTTCATCTTAAAAATTAGAAATCTTAAACTCTTAGCTTCTGGAACTAATATAAGTAAGAATTTTTCTAACTTACCGTGGTTTAGTGGTGTGTATGTGTGTATTTCCTCGTACGCGCCTTTCAAACCCTTCCTCGCCGCAAACCGAACCTCAATCATACACTCCGCCGGTTGCGCGAAGGTGCGGGGAGCCGCAGGGGAAACTCAACTTCTTTGTCCCCAAAATCCCAGGAGTTTTACGCGATAAATTGCCGCCCAAACCGTACTCTCAGTCAGTCGTGTCGTCGAAATCCGACAGGGAGCTCCGGAGAAATCGAGTAGGGGGGACGTTAAATCGGATCTTCAAAAACCTTGGTGCAGCTGGAAATCATTGGACGACTCGTCGGCGACGTCGCGTCTGGAAATCGCCGGAGAAATTGCTAGAAACCCTCTTTTTTTGTCGTGTCGTATCCAACACGCCCTGTTCGCCCAGTAATAACATGATAAATATACAAGAGGGGTATTTTTGGTACTCCAAGTATAGATTCCAGGGGATATGAGATAACATGAGAAAAACCAGGTGATATGGAAAAAGCAAACTTGGTGCCAGGTAATATGTAAAAAGCCCCTCTACTAATGGAAATCTCATTCTCTATTCAATGAGCTTCATATCTTTCATAAACCTAATCAGTGTTGTCTTTTTTGCCTCCCGTCTTGAACATATCCTTCATAATTCTCTCTTTACTTGTAATTCTTTTATGTTGCATGTATCCTGAATCTAGCCCCAATCTTCGTCTACCTTTTCAAGTAGGCAAACCATTATTTTGCTCATCGTCCACTCTATTTGTACAAAGTCATCCTAAGTGTATAATTATATAGAATATTTTCATCCAAACAAGGTAGCCCCTCAATGCAAGCTTAACATTTTTCATTAATATTTCGAATAGTATTCAACATTACCAAAAACCTAAATTTGACTAATACGAGTTACTAAATTTAATGAAGGCCATTATAGTAGTATCACCCCAGTTTGATGGGCCCACCTGCTCATCAAAGTTAAAGAGTTCAGAGTTGGTTGAGGAGTAACCAGTAATTTGATCCAACCAACAGGGCAGTGGTTGTAGGAGACTTGTCTTCCATCTCCAAGCTCCACACCCAGCAAAAAACCAGAGACAACAAACAGAGGTGGTTTCCTTCTGCTGATCTTCACTGCCTATCAGCCTCAAACCAATCCTCTTTCAACCAAATTGCAAGTTCTGCCATCTGGGTTTCTTCCACTGTCCTCTTGACTGGTGTTTTTTCTGACTTTTAGAGGAAATCTCTAGGGGAAGTGATCTCGTTTGAGAGTTGGGCATCGGGGTTTTGGTTTATTGATGGCCATTGACTGGGGAGATAGGAGGGGATTCCAAGTCTTTGTCCGGTGAAGACAAGAGAGGAAGATGCATTTGAAGAGCAGAGGAGCTGCTGATGTTACTTCGAAGAATGTGGTCTCCAGAAAATGGACTGTTCTGTTTTGTCTTGAGCGCCATACTCTTGCTGGTCCGTCTCTTATTTAAGTTTTCAAGGTTTTTGTACCGCATTGCAGCTACAGATGCCCCCCCACCACATACACACACAAAACAGAAAGATGTTACCCAAAGATCTTTGAGAAATACAGAGATGTCGGAATGGCAAAGTTTTCGTCTACAGATGCATGAAGCTTTATTGTCTAATTCAACTGAGAAAAACAAGGTATCGACAATAAACTTGACAGATAAAATTGATTATGAAACATATCAATCACATTATTAGTTAATTGGCTCCACCTCCCTCACTGTGTGGCTCCACCTCCCTCACTGTGTAATTGCCCGGCAGGCCGATGGCTCAGTCAAGTTCGGGCACGGCGACATTGTGGCCTACCTCTTCGATCTGGACATTCATACCGACGACCGGATCTCCGTCCAGGGTATCGATTCCATCCTATTCTCGGCTGAGGAGGAAGCAGTCCCGGCAACCAAGCTTGAGAAGAAGCTCGTCGTGAGTAAAACATGAAGGATTGGGCGGGAGGGATGGGAAGATCAAGTCCCGAAACTAGGTTATATGGCATGAGCTCGAAAAAACCATATAATATAGCATCCGGGGCTCATTGGCCAGGTAATATGGCAAAATCTCCTGAATTGGTGTAAAATATGTAGTTTAGTTGCTGAATTTAAAAATCACAATTCAATCTTAATTTGGTGAATCTCCTCGTGAAGAGATTAGCAAATTAAGCATGAATTGGAGAAAAATTCTCTTTCATCCTAAATTTTTAATTCAGTCCAAATTCTTAAACCAAACATGATTCAAATTATTCTCTCTTAATTTATGCTTAATTTGGAGCTGAATTCACGAACCAAACAGCCCCTATAGCATTTATATTATAAAGCATGATCATCCCGTGAAAATAATTGAGGGGAGGACAAATATGTCACGGATTAATACAAATGATGAAAACCAACACACCTCGCTGGATTTGAAGCAGAACCTTGGCCTGATACAATGTTTACGAAAACTTCGAGCTTAGATAAGTGTTATTATAGCATCTAATTTTTGTCGTAGAAAGTTTACATAGTAATCCATTCCATATTAATAATCCTATTTGGCTTTTAAAATGAATGAACTGTTTTTTTATAACTAGAGGTGTTGCGTCAATAAGATCAGATTAGCAAGGGCAGGGTAACCGGCCTCTTAAGCATTGTATCCCGCTACCAATCTCCATTCACAGCCCAGGCAACATAGCCATTCACACCAACACCCACGGGTTTGAATGTGAATTGTTTTAGTTCGTTTCGAAAAATAAAAGAAGACTATTAATACATGGAAGGGAAGGAGTTTGATGTTTGATAAATGGGAGCTTCTTTTGGAGTTTTTCAAAGAGCTAAATGTGGAGCATTGTCAACTCTGGTTTTTTCTAACTTTAAACCCCGCAGTGCCTTTTATTTTCCAAATGCATAACTAGTACTTTAATGAGGGTTGCAACATTTTTTAATGCATCACCAGTTGTTATCCCAAAGAATTGCGGATGCAATGGGGTCGTCACGTCTACGACGATGACCTGAACGTGTGTCCCATGAACACCAAAGTTATTGACTGGTCTAGACTCTTGAGTCACCATCACCAAGGACACAAGGACAAAGTTGTGAGTCCATGTAGTCATACTTATACCTAAACACGTCATGTACGTGGACAAACAAAAAGCAGCAAATTGGTGTTCAAGATAAGAAAAGCTTTAGAATGGTGGTTGGAAAAAGAATAAAGGTGTGATTTACAAAATTTATTATGTAGCTTGTAGCCTTATTATATACCAACTTATTACAGAACTGGCTCCAAGCACTACTACATTTTCCCTTTTTTCTTTTCTGGCTTTTTCTCCAAAGAATGGTGATGCTTGTTCTCTTCTTCTGCTTCTGGGGTGGCTCACTTCTCTGGTAATAAAATGGGAAAGGCCTTTCCCCACTAGCATACCTCTCTCATATTCTTACATTTACAATATTTGGTCACTATAGTAAATATAATGCGGTATACCATATTTTTACACCTACTTGGTCAGAAAACTGCACTCCACAGAGCACTTTCTCCTTCACCACACCTGCGATGAACCTCTTTGATTCTTTCAGCTGATTTGCATATCCCGCTGCAACTCCAGTCAAACGAGGCAACACAAATATTGCCAGCTTGAGCCTTCCACTCACAATCTGCATGTAACAGTTCAAGAAAATGCTTTCCATGTTACACAATCAGAACCAAGTATATTCAGGAGAACGCTATCGAAGCCTGTAAAGGTTTCTAATGTTACTTTGGTTAAGGCATAATTATGAAACTCCTAGGCAGTGAATCAAATTTCTTGCATCTAAGATGCAAAATCTGGTTCTTGAATTTCCAGGGACAAAATCCATGTAAGACAACATTAGATTAGATAATGAAAAAAGGAATTCAGACTCAAGAGATTATAAGGATGCAATGATCACAATAGCACATAACACAGCAGAACAGAAAGATATATTGGCAACACTAACTTATTAGGCCATTGTCAAACATCAGCATGTCTTTGACAACAAAAAGTAAAAGGTTAAATTAACTTTTCTGTCAAACAAATCTCACCCTGTCAGCAACTTACCAGGTGGTGTACCACAACATAGTCTGCGGTCATCTATGTGTTCAACATCCAGTCCAATAAACCAAGCTCCCAAAGAGACATCCTCATTTGCATACTTATGCAGTACATGCCTGAATTAACTCCAACATTTAAGCACTAGTGCATTGCAAAAAGAAGAAACAATAAAAACCTTACAGTAGAGAAAATAACTAAGAGAAGTTCTTACTGATTGATTGATATGTAAGTTGCTAAGTCTCTTGAAATGGCATACAGTTGACCTGTAGCATGTCGGAAGTACTTGTTTCCTTCCTCTCCAAACTTCCAGTGTTCAGGTTCATGGTATCTCACTCCTCTGCACACAAATTAATATTTAATATTCTATAACCTACTACTTCTTATTAGCTAGTAGCTAGACAGAAAGAGAGAGCCAATGCCAATTAATTAAAAGGACAGCTTACTTATGGGCAAGAACAGGTCCTGATTTCATACATCCCATATATACATGAGGCTTCGAACGATGTCTAGCTAATGTCGATCCAAGTGTTGCTGTAAAATGTTTAAATGAAGACATAATTCAATGTAAAATTCAAACATTCTTTAAGAAAATGACTAAATAGGCATAATGTCCCCCCCTGACTGATTGAAGAACTGACATGAACATATTTTAAACTGCCTTCTGTTCTTTTATTTCATACTTCTTTCTTTTTGGCTAAATATTAGTGGCCCACTTAACCGTTGGGAATGATTTACATATGATACTGTAGGTAGGATATTGACTTACTACATTGCAGTTTTCTCTTATGTAGTAGAATAAGGAAGAAAAAAAGAAATATAGATCCACATATTATTAACAATAAAGAATGTTACTCAAAAATGGCAAAAAAAAATGCACACTTAAAAATGGAAAATACATAACTTTGGGGAAAGATGATTTACCAATATTGACATGGACGTCATCATCAACTTTAATGTAAAACTCTGCATCCCATGCAGCTACAGCTGTTGCGAAATATATCTTTGTCTTGGCCGACAATTCAAGGTACCCTTCAACATGTTCCTGAGCAAGCCAATTATGAATGAAATCCGTTAATTTTCTTTTGAGAGTCATAATTATGATGTTTCAGTGCTATAAGAGAGCAGATATTTGACATGTTATTCTTTTCGTGGGAGATTTTTTGGCTACCAATTTGAGAGTAGGCATAACTATCATTTTAGTGGAGAAATCACACAACAAATAATTAAGCATCAGAACATATTACTTCCAGATTTTTTTACAACAAGAAAATGGCATTATTCAGAAGATAGAAACAGGAGTTCTTAAACACCAAAGGAAAATGACAAGTATGCTAAGCATGGTCCATGGAAGCCCAGAAAGAGATTCTACCAATTATCAACTAATTAACAGTATTTGATGATTGAAATTTTGCAGCAGTGAGATCTCTCTGCGGGGATTATTATTACCATTCTAGATACTGGATTTCTTTGATCTTATAATGCTTTGCCAATATCCTAGGCCACTATAGTTATGATTCTTAGGTTCAATAAGAAAATTCTGAGACTAGAAATACTAGTGGGAAAGATTTGCTTATGTAAGTATGCTTGCTAAAACTTATGGGGATGCTGTCCACTTATACCAAACATATTCATAGCAGAAAGTAGAAGTTCGAGGAGGAAAAGAACTGAGACGCACAAGTATAGCGTTGTTTATAATTTATCTGGGGACATGCTTCCATGTAAAAGCAGACTGGTTTTGTTGATACCCAGCTTTGTGATGGAAGATGACCATGTTAATATATCATGTGCAACCATCATCTAAATGAGACCAATCCACATATTTGGAAAGGTAAATGATGAAGATTGATGATGTTGAACCTTCATCTCATTGTCTCCTCTTTAGAAGTTTGCTTCAGGTGGGACATTTGGCGTAAAACTTGTGACCGTGCTTCTTTGCATGGATTTTGCACCATCATTTTGATTCTGGTAAGAGTCAAATATGGTATAGAGTCCATGAAGCCGACCCCAGATTGAGGGGATATGATGATGAAGATAAAGATGATGATGATGATTACGAGGAACAAAAACGAAAAAACTTACCAGTCTCATGAAGTCACCATGTTTCCTATCTTCGGCCTCGATAGCTTTGTCCAAAATACCACCTGCAGTAGCACTAAAAAAGCGCGACCCTTTCAATTCTAGTCTGCACTAAATACATAAACCTACCAGTCTGGCAAAAACAAAATTTGTTCCCTATATAAAGTAGTCTATTCAGTTTTGAGTGGTTCGAAGAGCTCCAGACTCATTTTTATTTGCCAAAAAGAAGACCTCAAGACATGAGTTGCATGTACGTGAAGCTGCTAAGAATCTGTATTGTTGTCATGTAAAATAATCTAATATCATGTTGAAAGCACAATCCTTACGATGATGTAGGGTAGGATGAAAAAAAAGTGATCCTCAACTAACAGAAATCTCAAAGAAATGTGAACAATCAAAATGGCAATGCTTGAGCAAATCATGGATATTTAAGTTAAATTTCCTATTTAAAAATCGTTTGACTATCATAGATATTTTAGCAGAAATTTTAGTCCAGTGACTGTACAACTGTCAACAAGTTTCATTCGCTTCCCAATCACAAATACCTCCAGTAATTAACAACTAATTACATGGAACCATTAGACTGTAGCGATCATAACTGATTCTATTACGTTTTCTCTACTAAACAGCTATGTACATACATAAAAGTGAGTGTCCACAAATGTTTATCGCTCCGTTCACTGCATTAATTCATTTCGGATGAAGTTTTATACCAAACAGCAATGCTGACATTTCAATTGCAGCGGGTTGAAAGAATTGTGGATAGTAAAGCTCGGGCGTAGGGATAAGAAAAGGTGGATAAAAATTTATGTACATGAGATAGTGGCAGATGGTATCAATTTGATAGAATGCCATTGCAATGTGGAAATTGTAAAAAAAAATTCTTCTTTTCATTGTAATTAAAAAACAACTTGAAGAGTTTGCAAAGAAAAAGAGAGGAGAACCAGGTAAATACGTCACTAATTTCAGCTTGATAATCATAACTCACTACCTAAATGGAAGCCAAAATGTTATGCTGTTGTCGGAAAGAAATTGGACTTGGAAATGGAACATTGGTTCCAAAAACTGTCTACTGCCAACATCCATATCTTCCGAGTTTGATTGGAGAGAGAAAGAGAGAGAGGAGATTTTCCACATGTGCTATTACCATAAGGCGATTACTTGCTCTAATGTATGAAATTGATGGAGTTGACATGCTAATCTCCTGTACTACAGGGAAACATTCTTGTTGTATTTGTTTTTGAGAGCTGTACTAATCTCTTTTATGTTAAATGATAGTTTGACATGTTATTATCTTGTTTCACCATATTTTAAGCTTGATCTGGGAATCACTTAATTACATTTTCTTCTTAAAGCAAGGTATATTCATTATTGGAGCAAAGAGGCTATTCATGCCGCCACACTAAAATGGACTTAATACATTATTTTTATCTATAAACCATCTACATAACTTAAACCTTAGCATATAAGTCTAGCAAACTTAAAAGTTATTACCTGTGACCAATGACAAAGCGAATAACAATACCCTTTTCATCTTCTAATCTCTTTCTCTTATCGCCTGATTTCCATTTGTATCAAAGAAAATATTTGCACCATATCAGATAGAAAAAGGAAGCCGGACATAACATTAAAAGGGTTGTCTTGAGAAGTCAGAACAAGTGTAGAATGATCAGAAAGGAACCTTGTGGCATCCAGGTAGCACGAACTGAATCCCTTCTTTTGCGGCTACTAAAAGCTGTATTAATTCCTACAACCATTAAGAATTTCCTCTTCCCTTTTGTGCTAGAGTGTAGATTTTCTGACATAGGAGAGCCATTGAGTAATGACTCTTGTGAAGCCCTTGCAGCAGCTAATTCCATCTCTAAATTAGAAATCGTTTTGTCCAATGTTCTGCATTTACATAAGGAAGTGTTTCTTTACATTTCAAGGCAAGCTTTACAGAAGAAGTACAAACGATATAGATTACCTAACAAAGATGGTGCAACGAACTTACTGAATTGCGAAATGGGTTTTTGAAACTTGTCCGAAGATGTTCTTTGGATCTTGTTTTGTCTCCTTCTGCGAAAGGACACCCATCTAAGCAAATTGCTCAAGGAACAACAAAGGAACCATGCTGAAAATAAATTTGATGGATAATACAAAACTCACAAGTCTGGGGCTGCAGTTATCTGATATCAGCTTCAACTTTTCCCCTTCAAATCCATTCGTCCTAGCTATGTCTTTAGGCTCTGGCATAGTCCACATTCTGCAGTTAAAACATTTTTTTGACCAAATAAGAAGAACATTCAAATGATACATGTCAGGTAAATTAGAAGTTTAAGAACAGTAAAGTGGAATACTAAGTTTAAAAAAAAAGTGGAACAGTAGACTGAGGAAACATTTTCAGGAATGTCCAATACACAAATCCTACTCATACACAGACTCATCAAAGCTAAGTAGAGTTTTTTCTTCGAAAAAGGAAGTACACTTCTAATGTGTCAAAGTATCCTGTGCTCACATACTGCTGCTATCTAACCAAAGAAAGTGGCATTGTTTTTGAAAAAATCTAAAGCGGATCGCAACTGAAAGGGTTAAAAGAAAAACTCTTAGTCTTCACTTTCGCATGCAGATCTAAAATTACAGCGTTTTAAGACCCAAAAACAGAGAAAAGAGGATGACTAACATGGTAAGTGGACTTAAAATGTAATTGATAAGATCTGAAGTGTGAGATGCCTGATATTTCAAGTTGAAACTCTCATACCAAAATGGAATTGTTCGCTAATTTTGAAAAAAAACAACAACATACAAAATAATTCCAGTTCCCACTCAGATTTGTGCAATCACATTTCCAGAGCAGAAGCAACAGCTTACTGAATAAACTCAGAAAAGTAAAAAACTCAGAAATAGGCAACTGAAGAAGCAAATTTCAATTCCAAATACTAAAAACAGCAGCTTACTGAATAAAAACAAACGCTACAGCACAGCATTTAGCCAATTTAAACAACAGAAATTAGAAAATAAATGCAATAAAGCAAATTATATGGAAAAGTCAGGATTACAGGAGTACCAAATGTAGAGCACAAATCCAACACAATTAGTACCTGTTAGTGAAGAGCAAGCCAATGGAGAAGCTTCCAAGACAAAACAGAACAGTCCATTTTCTGGAGACCACATTCTTTGAAGTAACATCAGCAGCTCCTCTGCTCTTCAAATGCATCTTCCTCTCTTGTCTTCACCGGACAAAAACTTGGAAGCCCCTCCTATCTCCCCAGTCAATGGCCATCAATGAACCAAAACCCTGATGCCCAACTCTCAAACGAGATCACTTCCCCTAGAGATTTCCTCTAAAAGTCAGAAAAAACACCAGTCAAGAGGACAGTGGAAGAAACCCAGATGGCAGAACTTGCAATTTGGTTGAAAGAGGATTGGTTTGAGGCTGATAGGCAGTGAAGATCAGCAGAAGGAAACCACCTCTGTTTGTTTGTCTCTGGTTTTTTGCTGGGTGTGGAGCTTGGAGATGGAAGACAAGTCTCCTACAACCACTGCCCTGTTGGTTGGATCAAATTACCGGTTACTCCTCAACCAACTCTGAACTCTTTAACTTTGATGAGCAGGTGGGCCCATCAAACTGGGGTGATACTACTATAATGGCCTTCATTAAATTTAGTAACTCGTATTAGTCAAATTTAGGTTTTTGGTAATGTTGACTACTATTCGAAATATTAATGAAAAATGTTAAACTTGCATTGAGGGGCTACCTTGTTTGGATGAAAATATTCTATATAATTATACACTTAGGATGACTTTGTACAAATAGAGTGGACGACGAGCAAAATAATGGTTTGCCTACTTGAAAAGGTAGACGAAGATTGGGGCTAGATTCAGGATACATGCAACATAAAAGAATTACAAGTAAAGAGAGAATTATGAAGGATATGTTCAAGACGGGAGGCAAAAAAGAGAACATTGATTAGGTTTATGAAAGATATGAAGCTCATTGAATAGAGAATGAGATTTCCATTAGTAGAGTGATCTCATTGAACACTTAATTTTGACCACTTTTGCCATGGATGAAGAAAAAGAAGAAGAAGATACTGATGAAGCATAGATATCTTTTATATGGCCATCTTTAGCCCTGGATTTGGAACACAACTTTCCAGTTGCTTTTGCAGCAATTATCTTGTAAAGAGGGTACACCATCATTATTGTATGTGCTAAACAAAGAGCATTGGGAGAGGATAGCCACCATAATAAATGTAGTGGCATTTTGGTCACTGTTCACTGAAGCTTTGTTGATGAAGAACCTTTGAAAGGTAGGAAGATGAATGCTTGACCATGACCCCCATCCCACCAGATCTAAGCTTATTTATAAGCTTTAATTACCATCTTTCTGCCTCGGTTATTCAGGTTACCAACAAATTAAAGGCTGCAATCTTGCAGAGTATATGATCACATTTTCACGTGGTTTTCCTTCCTTGTATGGCATTCTCATTCTCATTCTCATTTCTCACTCTCACAAAGCAAGGGGGGAGCAGGAAGATAATAATTTCACGTGCATGGGAAGAGTCCACACATGGGCTCTGTAGTCTGTACCCGCTTTGGGGAAGCCCAAATTGGGCCACCCACATGATGTACTAGCTTACTTCTATGTACTTCTGTCCCTCTGGTTTAAGGTCTATCCAGGGGCCCATCCATGGTGCTGCGCATTGGTTACCGACAAACATCCCTATACCCAAAACCGAGGCCCGCCCGATGGAACTGCTACCACTCACCATGCCCGTCTCATTTGCATTTGGGCGAGCGTGGGCCCTCGCCTGGGTCCACGTAGGGTCATGCCTTAGTTGGCTGGTCCATGTTTTGTTGGGTTGGCCGGCTAGACTTCTAGATAGATTTTTCATATTTGTTTTGATTGGTTTTGAGGATGTTCAAATGATAATGTGGAGGCCCATAAAAGGCGTGTAAAGACTTTTGGCCTCTTATTAAGGAAGTGATTTATAGTAAAAAATTAACTCTTTCCTCTCACTCTCTCCAAAACCAAACCCTTGCTCTCCTTTCACTCCCCCTTCCTAGTTCCTACCCTTTGCCCTCTCCGTGATAACCTTCTCTTTGAATTCCTTCCTAATCTTACTTAGCGCCGATTTGATAAGTAATATTTAACGGGTTTGACCAGTGTACTAAATGTCCATTTTAACTTCAAAAATTCACCGAGGTGAGCGGTTCTAAATGCTCATTTCCCTGCACACATACTCAGGCTAATGCCTCTCATATACACATGTGAGCGGTCTTATAGTAGACTTCTAAAGATATGCATTCTATTATTAATCAATTAGCTTTGTTGTATGATGCTTCACTTTTTTTTAATTCTACTGGTTCGCAATAGAGAACCAGTAGACCGCACGTAGTAATTGTTTTTTCATAGATGTTGTATAACTTGTATATAACATTATATGTATGCATTAATAAAAGAAAATTGACTGATTTTAGTTCATTTCTGTTTGAGAAATTTATATAACAAGGTATGAATTTTTTTTTAAAATGACATACTGTAGCAAATATTTGCAAAAGAGGGTATATGACAAGCCACGCTGGCGCCTGCGTGACATTTTTTTTTAAACTGACCCGAAAGGCGTCTTTTCAAAGAAATACTAAAGAATCGACGCCTTTTTGGAACTTATCTTTTTTTTCGCAGAAACTGAAAATTGACGCCTTCAATTATCTTTTTAGATTTCGGGCTCGGCCGCACCGAGCCCTAAAATGCGTTTTTTCTCTTCGGCGACTCGTTGGCTTTACCTCCGCCTCCCCGCGCTCGCCTCCGGCTACCGCCTAGGCGACGACTCCATCTCTACCTTTCTCGCCCCGGCCACTGTCCCTGCGCTCGTCCCATCTCCACCTTCCTCACCCTGCACTCGCCCCGAGATGGAGTCGCCACCTAGGCGGTGGCCAGAGGCGAGCGCGGGGAGGCGGAGGCAAAGCCAACAAGTCGCCTTTCAGTTAAAAAAAAAGATAAGTTCCAAAAAGACGCCTTTCGGGTCAGTTTACAAAAAAAATACCACACAGGCGCCAACGGTGTGGCTTGTCAGATACCCTCTTTTCCAAATATTTGCTACAGTATATTATGTTTAATTTTTTTTTTCATACCTTATTATATAAATTTCTCTTTCGGTTTTCTAGGCCCGCATACATAGACGGTGGACATCGACCAACCGTTTAAAGGGACGGGGTGGGAAAATACTCATCCTTAATTATTTCGTGCAAATAACCCTCTCGACGCTGACCCCCATTCCCCTTGTGGCACACATCCCTATTAGCTCTAGTCCCAAATTTCCACTTTAGGAGAAATTATTCGGTGCAATAGCTTGACCACGTCGGATGTGTACCAGGGCAATAGGGAGTCATCGATCTCGCTCCAGCTGTTTGCATCAAAACAGTATACACCGTTGATTATAAAGATCAATGGCTCGCCTGCGCCATAGAGTATTTCTCCCGGTGTAGGACCTGCAGGTACACACACACTGGGGCATCTGATGTGGGACCTAAGCCCTTGACAAGGAGACACCTTTAGGTGGGGTCCCCAGTCTCGATCTCACGTATGCAAGCTGCAGTGGTCCCTTTTACGTAAGATGGGGCCCGTACCAAAGGACACGTAAAGTCCCTTGCCTTTCCAAAGGCTTTCCGGCTGAGGTCATGGTTGCAGTACACGCGTACGAGACAGGAAGTCCCCCAACTTCAACAAATTCTATGGCGTACGTTGTGCACCGTAGCAGTCCATGTCTGTCAGTCACTTGTTTTTCCTTTTTTTTTCAATAAGAATCTGATTTTCTTATCACCAAATCTGATTTTTTTTAAAGGTAATTTTGTACCATGATCATGAGTCAAGAAATCTTGGTGACATTTCTTCTGAGTCCACACTTGTCTCTATCTCAGTTGGGCAGTTGGATACAGTGGGGAGAGTAGCAAGAGGACGCAAATTCATTCATCTCCATCTCTATCCGATTCTCCTGTGGTGGTGGTGGTGGTGGTGGTGGTGGTGGTGGTGGTCTAACCAGACGAAGGTGATGATGCAGGTGTCTTCACATTTACACATGCCTCCGCCCTACACCGGGGCCTCCTCTTCCCATCTCCGGATCAGCCCTCTTCTCCCCACCTTCCCCGCCGGAACTAGTCATCCTCCCTCACAAGTATGCCTTCTTCTTCTTATTATTATTATTCAAGTTGGTGCGCTTTTTATGTTGTTTTAGCTTATGCGTGGATATCTTTGATCAGAATTGGAAGTGTGTTTCATTGGGTAGATTGGTAGATGGGATTTGATTGTTACATAATCGTGTTAGTTTAATCTTCAAGCCTGTTGTTCATTCATTGCCTTAGCTGCCAAAGGCATAGAGGCCGATATTCTATACTCTGGTCGTATTGGGAGTGACTTATTTACGCTGGCATAGCAATGCATATGTACTTCAATTGCCAAATGCTACGTTCCTTCTTAATTGTTAATTGAGTGTTGTTTATGTGCGTTTTTGTGTTTACATGCGTGTCTGTGTGTTTCTTTTCCTCGGATGCTGCTGAAGTTGAATATCTGTATATGAAGAGTTTTTTTATTCTGATTGTTCTGTTTCTTCCCGCATTCTGCTTTAACTTTTTTTGTGACACTCCTTTGAGATTGGTTGCAATCCCTCTGTGCAAGTTTTGCATCCTTTAGTAACTGGTATTTACTCCATGAAGTCGAATCTAATTGTAGTTGCTTACAAGTAACAATTTTTTGGTTAAGAATTTTGATTGCTAACCCTTAGGAAGCAATTCTTTTGACTGCAACCGTTGGAACTAGTATTTATTTTGTTTCTTAATTTGGAAATTTGGAATGATATATGTCTTCCATTATTAGCATCCAAAATTTTACTTTGAAGCAATTAACTTTCAAAATTTCATACATGATTAGACTTTTATTTGGAATCTCAATGAGCCTTCTCATCCTTTTCGTTCATGTATATGCCTTCAGTCAATGACATGGTGCAAAGGTTCATCGCGAATCAGATTTTCATCTACTATTACAGCAACTGCAGGTCAGTCCATTTATATGATTTCTGAAACTCCACACAGTATTTTATTGGTTTTTCCTCTTTTTATGCCACTTTCCTTTGTCACTTATTCTCTTTCTCTATTACAATTCCAATTAGATTACTCAAAGAGGAGGCCAAGAAGGAACTCTATTTCCAAGACCAAAGGTGTGGCTCCTAAGGGATTCATGCCCAAATCGCCAGCTGGAACGAGCACTCAAAAGAAAGAAAAAACTAATAATGTGGAAAAAGAAGGGCCTGTACCTGATTTGGATGAATATGCAGGTCCTACTAGTGGCAATAAGGCTGAATTAAAAATTGATGATGAAAAATCACGAAGTGAAATTGTTGTGACATCAAGTTCCATAGTCAGCCCAGTGAAGATGAAATCCCCTGTCGTAGATGATGCTGTAGTAAAAAGTGAAGAGAGAACTTTCGGCATATCAGAAGAGGGTGATGATATTGAGAGAGAAAACTTTACAGAGACAGAATCTAAAGACCATGATCATGATTCAACATCTTTGAAGACAAGGGCAATTCAAAAGGTTGAGATAGAGGAGAGGTCTATAATGTTGATAAATGACAAAGGGAAGAACGACCTCACAGATTTGACAGAAAATTTCTTATCTATGAGTGGGGGTGACAAGATCGAAAAAGATGGCACTGCACTCGAGGTCAGTCAGGGTTTGAGAGAAACAAAATCACTTGGAAATGATAAGTTGGATGATGGATCATCTAATGATGTTGAGGAGCAATATTCTATTCCAAAGAATGACTTGGAGATTAATGAAAAAGAGGCACAGAAAATACTTGGTAAAGATGGAACAAAGGAAAAGTCTTTTGCAGTTGATCGTTGGGATGAGAGAGTAGTAGAGGAGTACAATGCACAAGAGATAGAAAGGTCTTCTGTGGAAGCCGAGGATCCAGGTGCTCGCCTTAGGCTTCTTGAGAACCTTGTCAAGGAGAATCTTATGTTGGGAAATAAAGTGTGTGTTTATCCTAAAGTATTAACACCTGACAAAGAAATTGAAATATTTTTAAACAGGAGCATCTCAATTTTAAAAGATGAACCAAGTATCTTGATAATGGGGGGATTTAATGATTGGAGATGGAAGTCTTTCACTGAAAAGCTGGAAAAGACTGATTTTACAGGTGATTGGTGGTCCTGCAAAATTTATGTACCCAAGGAAGCATACAAGATGGATTTTGTGTTTTTTAATGGGTCAGAGGTGTACGATAATAACGACTCCAAGGATTTTATGTTCCCTGTGGAAGGTGGAATGGACGAAATCGCTTTTGAAAATTTTTTGCTAGAAGAGAAGAGGAGGGAGCTGGAGAGACTAGCAGCTGAGGATGCAGAGAGAGAAAGAAGAGCTGAGGAGCAAAGAAGAATTGAAGCAGAGAAAGCAGCAAAGGAGGCAGATAAAGCTCAAGCAAAGGTGGAGGTAGATAAAAGGCGGCTACATCTAAAAAAACTTATGGAGAAGGCTGTGAGTTCTGTTGAGAATGTGTGGCACATAGTACCAAGTAATTTTAAAGGAGAAGATCTGGTGAGGTTGTATTATAACAGGCAGCATCGCCCAATTGCTCATAGTAATGAAGTTTGGATTCATGGTGGTTATAACAGCTGGAAAGATGGACTTTCTATTGTTAAAAAACTGGTGCGGACAGAGAAAGAAGGCGGTGACTGGTGGTATGCACATGGTAAGCTACTTTGGTAGTATAAGGTGTTCTGGTTATAGTGCTACTATTTTCGTTACACAGTTACTTGCCAACAGTAGATCCTTCGACATCACATGTAGTCTTATATATCGCTTTGCGAATACACCTTTTGTGGTAGTAAAGATATTTGTTGTGCTTGAATTAGCCAAGGTTGTACCAAGCATCCTAAAAGTGACTCCACAAGGTTTCATCAGTATGGCTGTGGGGATTGGCAAATGCCCATTGCATTCAGGGGCCATCAAATTTGGCCATTCTGATGTGTAAGTCATCTATTCATCTGGCCTATGGAGTATTAGATGTGAGTAATGATGTTAGTTTCTCGAGGCTAGAAGGTGAGAAAAGACATTGATATAAGTGCCAGTCTTGTCCATATCTTATTCCACTTCTCCTCTTTCTCAATCCCCTCGATCCATCTCCTACTCCTAGGTTCAGGGTGCTTGATGCAACCCTTTGCAGTTAATTTCTGATACAAGGTTTTTGTTTGGTTATGCATCGTTTGTGTATTGTATTAGTGTTTGACCTAATCTGGATGCAATATACTAGAAACAGTAGCATAAACAATGAACATGAAATTTACTGTAAGTGAAAGCACATATATGTTTAATCTTCTGTTATGAGAACTTCACAAGCACCTTCCTCTTTCTGTGTACTTCTGGCTTTGAGAGAGTGACGTCTGTACTGCTTTTCGGCAGTGATTGTCCCAGATCGGGCCCTTGTCTTGGATTGGGTTTTTGCAGATGGGCCTCCTGAAAGTGCCAACGTGTACGACAATAATAGCTCTCAAGATTTTCATGCCATTGTTCCTGAATCTATCAATGAGGATTTATATTGGGTTGAAGAAGAGCATCAAGTTTTCAAGAAGCTTCAGGATGAAAGAAGACAAAGAGAAGAGGCTATACGTGCAAAGGTAAGTAAACTTGGAGATTTGTGCACTACTGACTTTTACACTCTATGATAAAAAAAAACGTGGTAGAATTTTAGTGACAATATTTTAGAAAAAATGTCCATAGGCAGGCCTTTTGAGCCTATCTCACCATTTTAAGATCTTTGGGGCTGTGGCAGACTCCCATGGACCATGGGGTTGAGTCCCCTGTCCCTATGGTTCTCTCCAGCATAGTGGTCTCCTTTAGGCAAGTGATCATCATCATCATATAATCTATAGCATGTTAGAGTATAGTTACTCGTATTTTGTTTAAGTCATTAGTATTAGTTCTTATTAATATAATAGTAAAGAGAAAGTATGTTCATAGGTAACTAACAACGTTGATTTAGGTGTGCCACCATGATACCATTTCTTCTGCAGTCAAATTCTTCTTCACCCTTATGCAAAAGTTTGCAACAAAGAAAAATATAAACTTAAAAAATTTCATCATCATCATACGCCTTATCCCAGCTATCTGGGGTCGGCGGCATGGATTATATACCGTATTTGACTCTTATCGGAATCAAAATGGTACAAAATCCATACAAAGAAACATAGTGGCAAGTTTTTATGCCGGATGCCCTTCCTGACGCAACCCTCCGAAGAGGGGACAATGATAAGAAAGATTCAACATCATCATATTCATCATACACCTTTCCAAATATGTGGATTGGCTTCATGACATGATGGTTGCACATGAAATATTAATATATTTGTTTGATTAAATACCACTTTTGCATTTGTAAACTGTTGATGGTTAAGTTTTCAAATCTCGATTGAGAAGTCCAAATTTTGACTTATGTTTTTCTTTTGATCAACATTAGTCAATGCAGAAGAATGTGAAAATGCCCTTTGAAAGTTGTGATACTTCCAAATATCGGTTACTGTTTCATCTGCGTCAGCATTTGAGAATTTACCGTTTTTATGCTCTGTTTTACCCTTGCAGGCTGAAAAGACAGCAAGGTTGAAGGCTGAAATGAAGGAAAAAACCATGAAAGCGTTTCTCTTATCTCAAAAGCATATTGTATATACGGAGCCACTTGATGTCCAAGCAGGAAGCACTGTAACCGTTTTCTATAATCCTTCAAATACAGTTTTGAGTGGAAAGTCTGAGGTATGGTTCAGATGTGCCTTCAACCGCTGGACCCACCAACACGGCCCTTTGCCACCTCAAAAGATGATACCTGCAGAGAACGGTAGCCATCTGAAAGCAACTGGTGAGATTTCTTTACACCCCAACAACTAGTTAATGATTTTTCAATGTCGTGCATTCATATGTTTTATAGGACGGCCAAGATAGAGCCCTAGTTGAAATAGATGGGCAAGAAGTGCCAAGGTGTGATCAATTCCGTTACTTAGGATCCATTATCCATAAAGAAGGGGATATTGATAGTGATGTGGTGCATAGGATAAATGCGGGGTGGGTAAAGTGGAGGGCAGCCTCGGGAGTGTTGTGTGATAGACAGGTTCTAAAAAGACTTAAAGGCAAGTTCTATAGGATGGCCATTAGGCTTGCAATACTCTATAGAGCAGAGTGCTGGGCACCAAAGAGGAGTCATATAGATAAGTTGAATGTAGCCGAAATGAGAATGTTAAGGTGGATGAGTGGGATAACTAGGAGAGATAGGATTAGAAATGAATATATTCGTGAGAGCCTAGGAGTAGCGCCTTTAGGGGAGAAGCTGAGGGAATGTAAGTTGCGTTGGTATGGGCATATGCAAAGAAGACCTTTAGATGCCCCTGTGAGAAGATTAGAAGGGATACATGTAAACGATGCTAAAAGAGGGAGAGGGAGACCTAAGAGAACTTGGATGGAGTTAATAAGAAAGAATTTGACTTTACTATCTCTTACAAAAGAGGTAGCCCAAAATAGGTTGGAATGGAGGAGTAAGATCCGTGTCGCCGACCCCAAATAGTTGGGAAAAGGCGCTACTTGATTATGATTATGATTATGTGCATTCATATGTTTTTAAACACTCGGAAGCAAATCTGGCTGAGAGTTCAACACTCTGTCTATTACAATTGTTTATAGCCTTTTCAACTGCAACTGAACTTAACTTCTCTTTAAGATTGGTGAATAAACTGCTCTAGCTTCTATGCTTTGAGTTATTATTGCATTTTTTCAGAGTCATTCAAGAAATGTATAGATATATGAGATTGTATCAGTACTCAGTAGTAGTAATAGCTTGTTCATATTAGCTGTAAAAAGGAAACGACTTTATCCTTTTTATAAGGATCATTTTCTGAATCCATCTCATTATTGTATCTGTTTCTGTTCTTTTAATGCTGTGTTGCTCAAAGTGTCTGTCATTTACAGTTAATGTTCCATTGGATGCCTACATGATGGATTTTGTTTTCTCCGAGAAGGAGGATGGGGGCATATTTGACAATAGAAATGGAATGGACTACCATATACCTGTAGTTGGTGGCATTGCAAAGGAACCTCCAATGAGTATTGTGCACATAGCAGTTGAAATGGCACCTATTGCAAAGGTGAGTTTTATTCAGTTATAATTCCATATTAGTGACTTTTATATTGTTTATTGGTAACTATTCTTTCAAACATATCTACGTAATATAAGGAAACCGGTATTTCTAAGTTATCATCAGTTCCTCAATAAAATAGTTTCTTTTTTATATTGTCATTCAGTTTTATTGCACCTGTAGAGGCCAGAGGAGAACACACCATAGGGAACACTGCTTCCCACAATAATTCAACCCAGAACTTTTGGATCGGATAGCATGTTAGTCAATCAACTCACCTAAAATTATCAGTTATTATGGAAGGGACTAGCTATTTATGTTAACACTAAAAAGCTGCATTGAGGACGCATTAAAAGGCACATAAGAAAAGTGTACCATGTTGAGGTTGATGGTGGTGCCGTGATGGAAATAGATATCAATTTCTGTGTTCTCATATACAATTGAAATTGCACTATCGTTTTTAAATATATATATATATATATATATATATATAGGTGCGTTGCTAGAAATGTAACATGAAACATTCATGAGAGATACGAAATCACCTGGATTTTGGACATTTTAGGACCAAAATGCCCTTCCCTTTTCAGCAAAGTCCAAGTGTGTTCGTATAGGATGACAACTGGAATGTGAAATTGATTCAATCAACTCAACGATATGGAAGTATTGGCAAATTGGTTCGATTTTATTATTGAACATATTGTATAATGTGGAAAATTAGGTTTACGAGGGTATTTGTCCAAAAATAAATGCAGGTAATGTGTAAATTCAACAACATTGATTAGGTAATGTGAAATGTTCTAATAATCCCCAAAAGGCCATAACTCAAGTAACCACGAGCCATGTAATATTTTCCTTTCTGCATATGTTAATAATGACTTGGCTAGTGCATGATATTTGGCTTGTATTGTATATTTAATAAGTGCTTGTTACTCTTCCAACATTTTAGCAAATTTTTTAAAAAGCCTAAAACCTACTAGATAGGAAGTATAAGAAAAGAAGAGATCTTGTATAAGGTGTGTCAGTGATATTATACAATATGAAGAACAATAACATGAGCCGCATATATGTGTGGATGAAAATGGTAACGAACAGCACGTGCAAGAAATGTGATATCAGGCTAGAGTTTTGTAAGATCACAATAATCTCCTTTCTGTTATGTAGATAGTGGGATCACGAACAGGAGAGAAGTAAGTTTTTAGCATAAGAATAGCCAAAAAAAGTGTTTAGCATAAGAAGGGCAAAAGTTACGCCAAATTGAATCACACAGCCTCTCAGGACCCAACTCTTTACATTAATACTGGGCTTAGAAAATAAGAATTGTTAAATGACAGTCTTGTTAGAATACCAAGTATATAATCTCTAACAAGGATAATGTCCAACTAACCCCATAATCATTTGTAAAGAAAGGAAAATTCTCTAACCACAAGAAGCACTGTAGTACTTTCATATCCATTGGCTTTAAAACCCAATTTAGGCACTGGGAAAGACATGAAAGCATACGTGTATAATCTTATTCCAACATGTTCGTTGAAGACATAATTAACCACTTGAAAGAGCCTTTTGAACAAAATTAACGGAGATAACTGCTGACTGTGGGCTAACAGCAAGTTAAAGTTTAAGGCTGCACGTTTTCCTTTGTCCTTTTTGGTGGCAGTTACTGTAGTTGGATTCCGAGTGATTTGAATGTGAAAACTAGATGATGACAAAAACAGATGGGTAGGAGTAGGAGCTAGTTGTAAATGGTCTTGGAGACTTGAAATAAATTTATGTGAGAAAATACAGATTAGATTGTAATGCATCACAGGCTGAAGGCTGTCTCACTGTACAAATACAACTGAAGAAATCCTTGACTAAGGACTTAGCCCACTAGATGAATGATCAACTAGTGAACCAGGAATTGATACTGTTGTGTTTGTTCACGATGAAAGGAGATATTTCGCTTACCTATGTTGGTTTGTTCTTAAACGTTGTTGATTGTACTCACAGGTGGGAGGCCTTGGAGATGTGATCACAAGTCTTTCACGTGCTGTTCAAGACTTAGGTCATAATGTTGATATTATTCTTCCAAAGTATGACTGTCTGAACCTGAGCAGTGTAAGCTTCCCGTTCTTCTAGGTGTATATTTTTGTTTCTTAAAACATTTACATACTTGTTCATCTTCATGCGGGAAAGTTCTGGTCAAGTATTTGCAGATCTGGTACTTTTAGCTTTCAGATCAAGATTTATGTAACAAAAAAGTATTACTAAGCAAAAATATATATACTTATTTCGGCTAAAAGGTCCATATTAAGAACAAACAATATTTCTAGTCATATTGTTATTGTTTGTTGCCATTTATTTCTTCACCAGAGCTAATTATGTTACTCAAAGTTTTTAGTTTAGCTCTTACTCTGGAAATTTCTACTGCCACCTATGCAGGTGAAAGACCTTCAGTTCCATCGAAGCTACTCTTGGGGTGGCACGGAAATAAAAGTTTGGCATGGAAAAGTGGAGGGCCTTTCAGTATACTTTCTAGAGCCTCAAAATGGGTAACTGTTGCCATCTTTTTTAAAAATATTTGCAGAACGAAAAAGTGGATTTCCTTCACCTCTTCTTCATATGCTTCATATTATCCGCTTTTTGGTGCTATATTTTAACAATATTTAGATGGAATTTGTTGTAAAAATTCAATGGGCAGTCTCTTCTTTTGCTCCATCTTACATTGTGTTCTTGATTTGTACAGCTTGTTTTGGGTCGGATGCATATATGGCAAGGCAAATGATGGAGAAAGATTTGGTTTCTTTTGTCATGCTGCTCTTGAATATTTGCTCCAAAGTGGATCTCATCCCGTAAGTCCATAATCATAATGAAGTAGCACTTTTTCTCAACTATTTGGGGTTGGCAGCATGAATCTTACACAGCCTGTTTTGTGCCAACTCTTTTATAATAGATAATAAAGTCATATCCTCGTTTATTAATTCCATCCGAGTTCTCTTAGGTCTCCCTCTCCCTCTCCCTCTTTTGGCATCATTTACACGCATCCCTTCTAATCTTCTTACAGGGGCATCTATTGGTCTTCTTTGCATATGCCCATACTAACGCAACCTACATTTCCTCAACTTCTCCCCTGAAGGAAACACCCCTAAACTCTCACGAATATATTTATTTCTAATCCTATCTATCATATTTATCCCACTCATCCACCTTAGCATTCTCATTTTGGCTACATTCAACTTATCTATATGATTTCACTTTAGTGCTCAACACTCTACTCCATAGAGTATTACAAGCCTAATGGTTATCCTATAGAACTTGCCTGTAAGCCTTTTTAGAACATGCCTGTCACATAAAACTCTTAAAGCTGCCCTCCACTTTACATACCCCGCATTTATCCTATGCACTACATCACTATCAATATCATTATTTATGGATAATAGATCCACATCACTATCAATATCATTATTTATGGATAATAGATCCTAAGTAATGGAATTGATCACACCTTGACGCATCTTGCCCATCTATTTCAACTAAGGTTCTACCTATAGTTATACCTTCCTTGAAATTAAATTCCACGCACTCTTTCTTAGTCCTACTTATTTTTAAACCTTTTAATTTTAGAGCCTCCCTCCAAAATTCTAGTTTTGCATTCAAACCTATTTTACTCTCATCAATTATAACTACACCATCTACAAAAATCATACACAAAGGTACACTATCTTGTATATATCCAGTTAGCTCATCCATAATTAAAGCGAAAAGATAAAGACTTATGGTTGTCCTTTGATGAAGACATACCGTAACTAGAAACTCCGTGGTTTTCCTCAATTGTTCGTACACTAGTTAGTCACAACCGCCTCATATGATATCTATGTAACCTCTTATGACTCCCTTCTTCTTCAAAATACTCTAAATGAGCTCTCTTGGTATTCTGTCATTGGCTTTTTACAAATCTATAAAGGTCTTGTTTTTTATCCTTATATTTCTCTACTAACTGTCGTAACAAAAATATAGCTTCCGTTGACCTCTCCGGCATTAAACGAAATTGATTCTCAATTACTTTAGTTACTTTTCGTAAACGTCATTCTACTACTCTCTCCTATAACTTCATAGTATGCCTCTATAGTTTGTATAACTTTGGATGTCCCCTTTATAATTATTATATAAGGGTATGACAGTACTTCTACTCAACTCCTCTAGCATACTCTTGATTTTGTTAAACAAACTAGTCAACCAAGTTAAGCCAACACTTCCAAGAGCCTTCTATACTTCAATAAAAATTCCATCTAGTCCTAGAGCTTTGTCTTTCTTCATTTTCCTTAATGCAACTACTACTTCTGTGGAGAATTTATTAAAATAACTTATCTCTTTAACGGGATTAGACTCAATATCCATCCCACTACTACAATTTCTACAATAACCTTTCCCCGTTAGGTATCCCTTGCATTACTAAGTCCATTTCCTCCCACAATTATTTTTTAATATTCTCTCGTAATCCTACTTGAGGTGCATAAACACTAATAATATTAACTATGAATTCCCCTAACACTAGTTTCACTAATATAATTCTATCACTAAATCTCTTGACACCTACGAGATTTTCTCTAAGTCTTTATCAACCACTATACCCACCCCATTCCTATTTCAATATTTACCTACATAAACTAGTTTAAAGCCCTCCCCTCTTTCCCTAGCCTTTTTTCCTACAAACTTAATCTCCTGGCAAATGATCTAGGTATAGCAAATATCTATATTTTTTTTCTCCCAGTCTCTGTTGACAATGTTATACTATTTGCTCTTGAATGTCAGTGGTTTCGAGTGGAAGACAATTTGTTTTCTTTGGTTGGTCACCTTTGACAATATCATTGATGACATCATTCATTACCACCACTTTTGCCAACCATATTTTTGGGTCACTTTTTTATCAGCTCATTACTCCCTCCATACAATGAAGCTCGTCTGCATTGCACAATGATTTAAATTTATTCTACTGAGCCCATGCAGAAAAACAGTGTTTTCCCTTTCCAATTCATGTTTTGGTCTTGAAGGATCAAAGTCAACCATGTTATGTTGGACCCGTCTTTTTTAAAATCCAGACGAGCTTTATGGGATGTAGTATATGGTTTAAATTTGCAAATACTTTACATTTCATTCTAAACAAGGCATTGTTTTTTATTTGAATCAATTTATGGGATTCTATTTTTTACTGATGGCTTCTGTTGACTTGAACAGGATATCATACATTGCCATGATTGGTCTAGTGCACCTGTTGCATGGTTGTACAAGGATCACTACCACCATTATGGTCTTACGAATGCTCGAATTGTGTTTACAATTCATAATCTTGAATTTGGTGCTCACCTGATTGGAAAAGCAATGACATACACAGACAGGGCTACAACTGTTAGTATCTGCATCTAATTGATATACTCTTTTACTTGCAGTTAGAGGGAATGAATTTTGTTTTTGTAATTAAGTTAGCATTGCAAATAAAAACTAAAATTGTGATTATTTTCTATATAATAAATATAAATTGTACAATGATTACAATGTGAAATTTAAGATTATAAAGAAGTTCATAATCCATACTGCTAAGATTTTTAGAGAAAATTAAACGGTGCTTGTAATTATTAGATAACATGTTTTTCCTTAATTCATATGTGTCGTCTACTCTAATGTGTTATTTTTGCAGGTCTCACCTAATTATTCCCGGGAGGTTTCTGGAAATGCAGCCATTGCTCCACATCTGTACAAGTTCCATGGTATCTTAAATGGAATTGACCCGGACATCTGGGACCCGTTCAATGACAAGTTCATACCTGTGAGTGTAACTTCTCTCAAGTATGATGGCCCTTTCTGTAGGTATTTAAAGACCGGGGGCATTCTGTGAATTTCATCCCAAGTGTATAGGACTAAGGGGCCGTTTGGATCGTTAAAAATCCCAAAAATCCACCTGGTTGGTGGATTTTTGGGAGTGGATGTTTCTCATTTTTCACAATCCGAACGGCCCCTAAGTCTATTTTAGCTGTTAATCTTGTCTATAAAAATTAGGGCAGGCCTGTCATGAAAGAACAAGAGATATGCTGTAAGGCTTGCAAATTTCAGGATATGCAAAAGTTAATCATCCATTAATGACTACCATTCCACTAATAGGAGAGTTGATTTGACTTGAACATGCAGGAAAATCCTATCTAATAATGACTAATGAGTCACACTTATCTAACATGGATTCTAGATGTATAATACTAATACAACCAGACTGTGTATACTTGAACACACAAAAATATGAAACACTAAAGTTTCTGAGAATTACTTCTTATACCCTAAATAAATCTGTCTGGTCCATAATCAGTTTAAGCAGGACACACCAAATTTGTGTTCAGTTTTCAGAAAGGCAAGGTGTGACTCAAGGCAAGGCACCCTTAAAAACACGTAGAGGCATTGTGATGAGGCTTATGAGACAAAAGGCATATGCCTTATTCTCTTGAGGATAAGACGTACATCCCATGCTCATTATATCACCTTTGTTATGATTTATGAGGCAAGGTTTTTTCTTTGTTTTGCTTTTCTTTCAATTTTTTTGTACATGTTTCTCCCTTCTTTACTGCATACTCAATTTAACTATGATTGTATGCATTGGTTGTAATCTTTTTTGGATGAGTATTGTTTACTAATTTTAACTACCATATCATGTGCTTATCGTCAACATCAACATTAACAACTTGTTATCTCATTTAATGGTTGGGTGACATGACATTTTCCCGTACCATAGATCATTTCTATATCCAAGTCATACATTGCCAAATCTTCTTACTAATTCCTTTAAAGTCATCTTGGGCTGCTCTCTTCTTCGTCTAGGTGCCTCTATTAGCCATTGATCATATCTCCCTATGTCAGCTATTTGTAATCTCATGTGAACATGCTTGAAACATATCTATTGATTCTCTCAATTTAATGGTATTTGTTATACCCTAACTTGCCCCTAGTTTGGTCTCTTCCAATACTATCCTTAACAAAATCTCCACTCACCCATTTTTACCATTCTCATTTCTGTGACCTTCAGTTTAACTATATCACTTATGGGCATATGATTTTAAGGGTGATTGAATGTATTTTACCTTAATCCATAAAGAAGGCTTATAGCATGTCTTTGTTGGCTGTGGAGTAACTCTTTTCAAAATTGTCTGTGAGACTCAAATATCCAACGGGCTTTACCCCTGTAATTGCCCACGGCCCTCAGGAGTGCCTTTGGGGGGATGTGATTTCTCGTTCACCATTTGAGAAAAAAAAAAGAAGAAGAAAAATTCCTCGACAAATGAATGAAACTGGTATTAGTTCACCATCACTCTTATTCCTAGGTGAACTTTATGTCCAGGTACCTTACACTTCAGAGAATGTCGTGGAAGGCAAAAGGGCTGCCAAAGAAGCTTTACAACAAAGGCTTGGATTGCACAGATCTGATCGTCCTCTGGTAGGAATTATCACGCGATTGACAATTCAGAAAGGAATTCACCTTATCAAGCATGCAATAGGTAGAACTCTGGAACGCGGTGGACAGGTAATTCTGTGATCAACTTAAAAACAAGAAATATATGAATTGGTTGAGCTGGCTATTTCCTCAGGTTCTCATGAATATAATGGTGTGCAGGTTTTGTTGCTGGGATCTGCTCCAGATCCTCGTATACAAAATGATTTTGTTAACTTAAAAAACGAGTTGTCGCATAGCACTCATGTCCGCCTTTTTTTAACTTACGACGAGCCCCTTTCACACTTGGTAAGTAATCACTGGTGGACCTATATAGCAATCATGTCCTCTGGTATTTGAAGTGTTTATGGGTACATATTGGTTCTTCTTGTTTTCCTCACTGGTTTTTCTTGCAGATATATGCAGGTGCAGATTTTATTCTAGTGCCATCAATATTTGAGCCATGTGGTCTAACCCAACTAATAGCAATGCGATATGGGTCTATTCCTGTGGTTCGTAAAACAGGAGGTCAGCAGATATTACTGGTCTTATTTTGTCCTGTGTTATACCTAATTTATGTACTACATGTATTAAAATTTTGATTTTGCTTCACTAAGTGTTTTCACACAAAGTGAGCTTTTCAATCAATAAAAGCTAAAAAAGCCTTTCGAGAAGCTTACCTCGATTTATGATTTTCAAAGGAGTGGATGAAAGGAGCTCACATGTCAAAATGGGCTTAAGATTTGGTGGACCCTTAATCTAAATGCTCTCTTTACATTCACTTTGTCCTACATTCATGGCCTCCGTAATGCATTTGCTGGGGAAAGTTCACCCACCAATCAGGAGCAATGTATGTGATAAGAAGAAAGCATATGTGTTGATTCTTAAGTCGATATGGTAAATTGAAGTGACAACCGGTTACTCTGAACTAGAACAGATGTGTCAGTTTCCTCTGCCTTCATTAAGGTGTTAAAATCAATTTGCTAACTTAAGCTGTAGTATAGCTATCTTCTCACTAATCAAAACTTCCCTTTTCTGTTCATGTTTTACACATGTACCATTATACCTTGATGATTAGAACTCAATGATCACTGGTTGAACTGATCAAACCGCTAATATTGTACCCTGAACTGTACTGGCTTGTTTTATAATTCGAATGAGCTTCCTGAAAAAGAGAAATAGTTTGAGAATCTGTGTGTTTCTTCTTTGACAGGACTGTATGATACCGTATTTGATGTTGACCACGATAAAGAGAGAGCTCAATCTGTAGGACTTGAACCCAATGGATTCAGTTTTGATGGAGCTGATGCAGCAGGAGTTGATTATGCTCTCAATAGGTTTCTTCTCTTTACTTATTCTTATGGCGTTGTAAATGGATTTAGGCCTTGGCTCAAGACTGGGTTCTAAACAACTATAACTGTATAGTGCCTGGACCATCATCTCTTGCCTCTATGTGACTGCCATCCTGCTAGGCACAAGTGCATATAGGAGTGCCTCTGCATATGCTAAAAATTTTTGCCAGACAATAAATGTTTTATTATTTTTGGAGGGTTCTGATACTGAACTCTCTCTTTCCCAGAGCAATCTCTGCATGGTATGATGGTCGTGATTGGTTCAACTTGCTTTGTAAGCGGGTAATGGAGCAAGACTGGTCGTGGAATAGGCCTGCATTGGATTATATGGAACTCTACTATTCAGTTCGAAAGTGAAGCAAGGTACAAGCTGATAAAGTAATGGAATTTCCTTTTTGTTTGTACATAAAAGTAATCTGATGTCTTAAATTCATATTTGTTCAATATTCTTTTTCCATCAGTTGTCTTAAATCTTTAGCTTTGTGAGTCCATGTCTGCAATCCCTGTCCTTCATATGTACCAATCCAAATATGATGTCGAGTTAGAATTATTCAACAAGCAGTGACAATTTTGTTAGCTGACAGATCATTGAAGTGATAACATTGTCATTCGATGCTTAATAAAGAGCTCTCTGTATATCTTCTGAATTAGTTTTCGAATTGATTAACCTGCCGAGTTACTCTGTTTTGTCTTTAAGTTATTTGGGTTTTATCTAGGCAGATAGTTACTACCAAGTGTAGAACCAGTATGTGGCTTAATTCAATCAAAAAAGAAAATGTATCTGGCTTAAGAACTCTAGACATGGTACAGCCAACTCGAAATGGTGAATGCGTGGTCATTCTTATAAAAAGAAGAAAAAAATGGTGAAAGCTTGTGATGTGCATAATATCTGGGGTAATAGAAAAACAATCCTGCCATGATTAATGCCATGGCTAAGGTAGAAGGCTTGTCTCCAGTCCATGTTCCCCAAAGTCATTAGTGTGTCACCCCTGCTACTTGCTGGATAAATTACTGGCCATTAAATGCCTACCAAAATGGATATGATGCCAAGTCCTTCGCATGCATTTGTGGCCCCTCAGGTAGGCTGGCTGCTTCATCCATCTCTCTTTAATCAGGAAAACTAAAAAACAAAAGAACAAAAAAGTATTTGTTTTGAGACATGACTCATAGTTGAAGTATGCGCCAGTTGATCTCATGCCATTGAATTAAGATTGAAGGTGCATATTGTTTACGATGGAGGATGGGTTATAAAAACCTGCCTCCCTGTATTACATGCGTTCAGCAAAAATAAGAGAATTAGGTACATGCGCTCATGGTCCAAAATCGCTCAACACATGTGTATGTATATGCCCCGTGCACACATTAATGCAACAGCAACAAATAAGTTTGGTTTATATGTGACCCGGTTCATGTGTGTCGGCGTGCTAAAGCGCCATAAGTTGTCGGATTTTGGAGTTTGATCTGGTTTATAAAAAGGGGCATTTAGGTTTGAATCACCCGCCTGTTCCCTCAACCTCATTAATCGACCTCAATCCAACGCCTTGCAGCCCCGACAAATGCCAACGCCCATCAGCCAGCCATAGATTAACTTTATCCAAAATATGAAACTATATTAGTCGCACCACAGGAACAACGAAGAAACAGTTGCTCATAAGTTATCCAAAATGAGTAAGGGTCTCTTTGATAGAGGATTTATAGAGTGGAAAAATTGAATTTTAGGAAAGAAGTATAGGGGAAGAATTATGGTGTTTGGTTGAGAAAAATCAACAACATTTAGAGAATAATTTAGGGCATGATGACATGTTTTATAAATAAACATGAATGGCAATGGCACATAATAAGAAAAAATGCATTTTCACGATTGAAAACACATTTTTTCTTATTACGTGCCTCTATCTTTTTTACAAAATAAAAAAAAATATCATTAAAAAAAGTTAATAAAGTAAAAGTTAAATTCTTTTGAAAAATCGAAGTTAGATTTTTCTAAAATTAAGGTATATAGCTGCTGGCAAACCGGCCCTAAACCAGTTTATGAACTTGAACGTCATGTCTCCGCACGTGTGCGATGCCAAGCCTAATCCGGTGATTGCGCAGACCCTCCTCCACCAATTTCGTTCACGTGTTGATATTCAAAAACTGAACCCCAAATTCCTCTGACCTTATTACACACACCCCCCCCCCCCCGGGTCGGTGGCCAGCCGTCCCCCCATTTAATTAGGGGCAAAACCGGGCCTCCCGACACGCGCTCGCCGCGAACAAACGCTTCGCCATCCCATTGGCCGCCGCGAACAAACGCTTCGCCATCCCATTGGCCGCCCTCCTCAACAGTCGGTCTTAAAGGGTATCGAGCGGCGGCTACAGACCCCAATATCCGCGCCCCGCCAAGCGCCATCGCGCGCCCCCAACCGCTCCAGGTCCCCATCCCGCCGCGTGACACGTCGCTCAGACAATAATTATGAGACTGCAGCACGCCTGGCCCAGTCAAACCGCTCGTTGACTGCCATCTGGCCCATCTCTCTATAAAAGCCGCTCCTCCCCTCTTCACTCGTCTCGCCATCGGCGCCCAAAGATTTGAAGCGCAAGTCGAAGAACACGGCGAGAAAGGCGGAGATGGCGCCCAGGGACAACTCCGGTGGCGGTGCAACGGTGGCGGCGGCGGCGGCACGCGAGAAGGGCGGCAAGGGTGGGTGTAATATGGGCAAAGAGGTGCACTTCCGGGGGGTGAGGAAGAGGCCGTGGGGGCGCTACGCGGCGGAGATCCGGGATCCCGGCAAGAAGAGCAGGGTCTGGCTCGGCACCTTCGACACCGCCGAAGAGGCGGCGCGCGCTTACGACGCTGCCGCGCGGCAGTTCCGGGGGTCTAAGGCGAAGACGAACTTTCCGTTCGCCGCCGTCGGCGGCGGCCTCGCGACTGGTGCCACCGGGGGGAATCAAAGCCAGAGTCCGAGTCACAGCAGCACGGTGGAGTCGTCGTCCAGGGAAGGGGGGCCGCCCGCGGTAGCCCGGCCGGCGGGGCTGGATCTTGAGCTCCGGACCGGGGGTTTGTCGCCGTTCCCGTTCCGTGTCGCCGTTGCTCCGGCGGCGCAACAGCTGCACCCCCACCACCATCTGATGTTCTTTGACGCGTTTGCGAAGCCGGAGAGCGTGCGGATCAGATCCAACTACCGGGCGGAGTTGGCGGCGTCCGGGGTGCAAAGCGACTCCGACTCGTCGTCGGTCGTCGTCGACTACAACCAGTCACCGGGCCGTAACTTTCTCGACTTTGACCTCAACTTACCTCCACCGCCGGAAACCGCCTAACCTCGCCGGTTTTCCCCCCTGCGGCGGCAAAAAGAACGAGAAAAGAGGCTTCTTTTTGGATCAATTTTTTTTTCTTTACGGAGTTTCAATTAGGGAGGAACAAGAGCGTCGCCGTGATACCGGCCCGCTCCATTAACAAGCATCCATCATGTATATAAACGATGGAAACCAAAACCACAAAAAAAAAGAACAACACATCGACCACGTGTGGTTTTTTTTTTGCAATCAAAGAAATCAAATCATATGATGATTTCTTCATGTCTGATTGTTGTATCACCCACTGCTGGAGAAGAGATGTACGAAATCAAATCAACTTTCTTGATGTAAGCTAATCCTAATTTTATGTACTCTTTGATTTGTTGTTAATTTTGCGACATATCCATATTGCAAGTTGCATTATCCAAACTTCGCCTCTGCCGGCCACGATTGGATCATTGGAGGAGTCTCCAAATCCATTACACGCCTAATTTTGTTCCCAAAATAAAGGAAGCTCAATTAGTTGATGCGATGACAGCACCAACGCAGGAAGAGGTGCTGCTGGCCTTTCCTCGTGACCCCAACTTTCCGTGTTGACGACGAGATCGCCGTGTCGTCCTTGCAGGGCAGCCATGGCGCGGGCCCCTCTCCACCCCGCGGAACAGCCTGTGAGCGGCGGCGTGGCCCCCCGGCTCTGGAATCTACGCAGGAGACAGTGGCCTCGCTGCTGCCTTCCCTCTCCTTTCCCAATTCAGCTCTATTTTTAATTATTTTTAAAAAAAATTAAAAAAAGGAGTGAATGCCGCGCAAAGGAGGGAAAGCCGGCGCCGAAGACGATTCAGTCTACACGTTTCGAGCATCGAAGGCCGGGCAGGCGGGGCCACCGTCACGAATCTTGCGCGTCTTTTTGTCGCATCTGGAGGGCAGGGCTGCCGCCTCCACCGTGGGACCCATCGAATGTGGACGAGTCAATGGATGGCATCAGTAGGATCCCATGTTGGGCACGCATGCAGTGCATGACGCGTGGAGGATGGTACGGAAGGACGGCGGCTGCGAGGGGATGGGGTTGGGTGAGACATGGCGGTTGAGCAGCACTAGTTGTCGGCAGGCGGGACCCACGCGGGATGCGCAAGTACCCGGCTTGGAAGCAATCTCGCAGATGGGGCTTGGAAGGATCTCTATGTCTCTCTCCTTGGCGGAAGGTGGGACCCACGACCGACTTTGCCGTTGTTGCAGCTTTGTTTGTTTTTATCTTTTCGCTTAAGGTTGGATGATCACACGTGGGACAACAAAGAGAGGACACTTCACACACGAGTGGGGCTCTGGGGCAGGGGGCGAGGGTGGTCTCGTGGAAACCAGGGGCCGGTCCTTGTCGAGGGAGCTAAAATAAGCTTTTTTTTCAGTGAGGCTTTTCCTCCCGCTTATTTTTCACGGGCACCCTCACGGGTTCTATGGGCCCCAGGGTGACAGTTGGGCCACAGCATTTCGGCGGTGATAAATAAGCGGGATAAGAAGTATTTTCCTTTTTTTTTAGTCGTGGTTTTTGCGTAGGGAAATGGGCCAAAGCCGGCAGCAGCCGTAGGGGCTACGGCGGAGTGGATGGAAGCGCCCTTCGCCGTCCGCCCACGTGATCGTGGCTTTGTCCAGCCCGCCCTGGCGTCTTTGCCAGGAATTCTATGGGTTGAAAAGCTTTAGATTGGGAAGTCGCTATTGTATTGTACTGCTGTGTATTTTTTATTAAAAAATAAAGAAAAAAATAAATAAAACCATCTGATAACTGAGAAGTGGAGACTGGCCCATTGGGGTACCTGTCACGGTTAGAGATCCTTGGCGCTGTGAAATACGATCAGCCGTCCTCTACAATCTGATGATCCCCTTGGTTAGTCGGAAAGGAAAAGAAAAATTAAAAAGTCAAACTTTTTTCCTTTTTTAGCGTTTAGATCGACAGAAAAGTCTAACGGTTGAATACTATTTTGGAAAATTTATATAATAAGGTATGAAAAAAAAATTTAAAATGACACACTGTAGAAATTAATTGCAAAAGAGGGTATCTGACAAGCCACGCAGGCACCAGTGCGAGCGCCTGCGTGGCATTTTTTTTTAAAACTGACCCGAAAGACCGACGCCTTTCGCAGAATTACCGACACCTTTCGTAGAATTGCTAAAGGCGTCGGTTTAACCGACGCTTTTCTTAAAAATATTAAAGGCGTCGGTTAAACCGACAGCTTTCTTAGAACTGCTAAAGGCGTCCGTTGAATCGACGCCGAGTAATGGCCGGGGCGAGGACGGGGAGGCGTAGCTGGCTGAGACGGTGCCAATGACGTGACAGTGCCCGAGACAGTGGCGGTGAGGCGGAGCTGGCCGGGACAATGGCCGGGGCGAGGCGCGACGGTGGCGATGAGGCGGACCTGGTCGGGGTGAGGCACGACAGTGGCGATGAGGCGGAGCGGGCCAGGCCGAGGCGTGACGGTGGCCGGGGCGAGCGTGCGGCCGTGGAGTCGCGGCGATCGCGAGGCGAGGAAGGTGGAGATGGGGCGAGCGCGGGAACGGTGGCCAGGGCGAGGAAGGTGGTGGAGTCACCGCCTAGGAGCTGGCCGGAAGCGAGGGGCGACGGTGGCCGGGCCGAGGAAGGACGTTGGCCGGGGCGAGTGCGGGTCCGTGGAGTCGGGGCGATCTCGGGCAGGAAGGTGGAGTTGGGGCGAGCGCGGGAACGGTGGCCGGGGCGAGGAAGGTGGTGGAGTCGCCGCCTAGGCGGTAGCCGGAGGCGAGCGTGGGGAGGCGGAGGAAAAGCCGACCAGTCGCCGGAGTAAAAAATCAGTCTTCAGGGCTCGGTGCGGCTGAGCCCGAGCCCGATTTAAAAGCATAATCGAAGGCGTTGATTCAACCGACGCCGTTCAGTTATAACAAAAGGCGTCGATTGAACCGACGCCGTTCAATTATAACGAAAGGCGTCGATTGAACCGACGCCGTTCAATTATAACGAAAGGCGTCGATTGAACCGACGCCTATATTGTGAAAAAAGGATAAGTGCGAGAAAGGCGTCGGTTCAACCGACGCCTTTAACATTTCTACGAAAGGACCGACGCCTTTCGGGTCAGTTTAAAAAAAAATGCCATGCAGGCGCGTGCTGGCGCCTGCGTGGCTTGTCAGATACCCTTTTGCAATTAATTTCTACAGTGTGTCATTTTTTAAAAAAAAAATTTTTTCATATCTTATTATATAATTTTTCCTACTATTTTTTACTTTCGTGGAGACCACATAAAAATTTTAATTAATTTTTTTTTAAATAACAAAAAATGAGATAAAAATCCAACTCCGTTGCATTTTTTTTCTTTTTTCTTATTTTCTTATTTTATTTTTTTTCTAACCAAACAGAACCTAAATAATAAGGTACTTTATGGCAAAGCTAAATAAATTAATGCGGTATCACTTGCTTAAATATTTTCAGAGGATTTTTTTTATGACAACCGCCAGTGGCAGTGCCCAACACACACATCACTTAAGTTTAGGACTTAAAAAAAGAGGCATTTTGCGTAATAACATGGGCATTCACACCGACATCACGGCGAGCTTCAAGATGCGATCACAGTAATTTCACGGTAAACAAACTACATAAACTTTCTTTTGGCATTTAAACAAGCTATAAACTTGATTTAAAAAGTAGTAAAAGAATATAAGGAGTTACAAATCCTCCCGGCCAATCCCACCTCAATACCTATGTGGAGATCTCTTTATACCGGTGTTGATCAAAGAAAAAACAATTTCGGTATGCCTTAAAGAATTTGTGGCTTTTTTATTGTCTTACGACTCTTACCTAACGTAATTCTGAACCTCAATATGTACCCAATAAGCAGAGGCGGATGCAGGATTTTCGGGGATAACCGTAAGAGAATTAAGTTTATTTATAAGAAAATAAATAATCTATAGTGAAATGGATGAACCCACCCGATGGGTTACACGTAGGTCCGCTTCTGCCACCAAGTTAGTGCAAAAAAGGATTCGGAAAAATGTAAATTATCTATAATACAACAAAAAGGATTCGGAACATATAAATCTATCTGATTTTTTTTTTCTAGATTTGTCTGTGTTATGTATAGCCGTCAACATGGTGAAATGACGCGCCGCGAGACGAGCTGGACGCAAGTCGGGCTCAGTCGCTCACAGTTCAGACGAGTAGAACAAAGGCAGAGTGAGCTCCACGTGGAGCCCCTACCCTCGTCCGTACCATCCATGTGTAGGGCTGACATCATCCCCTCCTCCCTCTCACGTGACAATCTCCCTCTTTGACACGTCACGTCAGGTGGCGGCTCCGCCCACCCTCATAAATGCGACCGTCCCCCTCTCTAGCCGACGATTACGGAAAGCTCCGCCTTTTTCCTCGCCGTCTTCCTCGGCCGCATTGGCGGAACGGATCACAATGGCAACGAGGGAGGAGGGCCACTACAGAGGCGTCCGGAAGAGGCCGTGGGGGCGGTACGCGGCGGAGATACGAGACCCCTGGAAGAAGACCCGCGTCTGGCTCGGCACCTTCGACACCCCCGAGGAGGCCGCCCTCGCCTACGACTGCGCCGCCCGATCCCTCCGTGGTCCCAAGGCCAAGACCAACTTCCCCCTCTTCTTCTCCCACCTCCCCCTTCCCTCCTCTGCCGCTGCCGGCGTTGGCCTCTCCCTCGATCTCGGCCTCCGCATCCCCAGCTCTTCCTCGCCCTCCCGCACCTTCTTCACCGACTTTGTCGCGCCCGCTGTCCGCGTCCCTGTGAAGCTCCAGCCTTCACCCGAGATACCGAGCGGGGCCTGCAGCAGGAGAGGCTTGGCGATCGACCTCAACGAGCCACCGCCTCCTACGCTATCTCCGGCCTCTTGGTTCCGATAAAAGCCTTTTTCATTTTCCCATATTTAATATGAAAAATGTAGAGCTTACCCTTTGTTTTTTGTCTACAGACGCTGCATGCGTTCTTGTATGAATGTAGTAGTCAATAGGTTTTCATGACCTTTTAACACCATTGCTTGCGTACTGTAACATCATCTATCAATCTAGATACGTATATATATTATTATCATCGAAGTTGTGCTCTTTTCTCTCTTGGTATTTTGGAAAAGAAACCGAGCAATGGCTATCGGACCATCGGTATACGCCAAACGTGGAGTAAAATAACTCCCTAGTAATTTTTTTTAGCAGATAGTAAATGCGACAGCCGTCGAGAGATGGCCAAGCTCTCGGGGGAGAGGGGTGGGGGGTGTCGGCAACGAGGGAGCGGCAGCAAAGAGAAAAGAGCAGCAGGGCATGGGGGGGCACGGGAAAAGTAGACGATTGCGCTGAAAGAGATATAAAGGCACTTCAGCAGCATGGCAGTGAAGAAGACCAGGGCAGGGCAGGGCAGGGTGACGAGAGAGAGAGAGAGAGATGTGCCGCCTCGTCTTGTCACCTTCATCTGTCTTTGTCCGGCCCCTCCTCTACTGAGGAGAGGAGGGGATGGGTCGTCGTCGTCGTACATACGTTTCAACAGCGGGAAAACCGGGACGAATTCCCAGCTGGCTGGCTCACTGGTCACTTTCTACTTTTGTGGTAATCCACTGATTATCGTGCCTTTATCCCGGAAACTTAAATAGTTTAATGTACAATTATTAAAAGAATAAATTAGTAAGAAAAGAGCCCCTTTGGTTGACCATGGCCGGCAGTCGACAGGCAGCATCTATAAATTGACAATTAAATTTTTTTTATTTATGCACTTGTCAACTGCTTGTTGGATAAGGCCTCGAGAGTTACATGATGGAAAGTGGAACCGGATCTGCTTTGAAGTTTCAACAGCCGATCGTTCGGAATCGACGGTGCACACGGCACTTGATCAAAGACGCGTCTTTTAACTGAGCGGACATAATGTTCATGTGTGCTGTTGGCGAAACTTCACTAGAGCAGATCCAGACTCACTGAAAGTGGCGGTATTGTGTGAAAATATCCTGTTGGCCCTAGTTTTATTCCGCTCTTGTTGCAGTGGGCAGTGCTGCTGCCGTGTAGGTGTAGCTTTGCTGTGAAAGACGAGGGGAAACATGAATTAATGGGCCGTTTGGGGCGTTAAAAACCAAAATATTCACAGTGGACTTGCATTCCGGCTTTTTCACTGTCAAGCATGAAACACGACCTGAACACGACCTGAAGTGTTTCAGCTTGAAAAAAAAAATGAATGCTACAGTAAAGCAGAGTATCTACGATGTTTTGTTTTTCATCACTCCCCAAACGGCCATTAAGTAATTGATCAATTACTGCCTCCCCCGCTTGAGCATCAAAAAGCCACCTATGTATGACAAAGAAAACCTGCAACGATTAAGTCGAATCCCGCCGCACTAATTAAAAAGCCACCAGTCGAAAGAATTTACGTAACATATCCGACATTTTGACTACGTAACACATCCGACATTTTGACCGCTTCTACGCTACCAGCCTTCTTGCTGCCAACACCCTTTTCTCAGCAGCAACGACTTTAGGCCGACCGTTGATAATGCAGCGGCGGTTAAAGTTGAAACTTACATCTCTACCTCTCCTTGCCGCCACCAATGATGGCCACTAGAGGAAAAGGGGAGTCACCGGAGCAAGAATAGAGAGAAAAACTAATGTGATGTGGGAAGGGAGGGTAGTGAGAATGAAATAAAAAAAAGAAGAGAGAGAAAATGACAATTGTGACTTTTTATACCATAGGTGTTCACAAAACTACTAATACATAGTTGTAGAGGGTTATTTTTTTATACTGTCTACATGATGTTAATACAGTGAATGCCTCTTTAGATCATTATGATCAATTGTAGATGTGCTAGGGCATCACTCGTGCTAAGCCACTAACAAGCATTAGCGTCGATTCTCATGAGATAATACGAAGGAGGGTTTTCTTATTTTTCAAAATCTGGCATGACTGACCCAATGGTGATCTACACCTGAAATATTCATTTTAGGGAAATTTATATAACAGGGTATAAATTTTTTTTTTTTTTAAAATGTCACACTGTAGAACTTATTTGCAAAAGAGGGTATCTGACAAGCCACGCAGGCGCCAGCGCGGCCGCTGGCGCCTGCGTGTCATTTTTTTTTTAAACTGACCCGAAAGGCGTCGGTCGATCCGACGCCTTTTTCTGAAATGTTAAAGGCGCCTTTTGCAGAAGTGTTAAAGGCGTCGGTTCAACCGACGCCTTTCAAAAGGCGTCGGTTGAACCGACGTCTTTAGTAGAAATGGCAAAGACGTCGGTCCAACCGACGTCTTTTAGCCCCTTAACGCTTTCTCTTCACTTAAACTGAAAGATGTCGGTTGAACCGACGCCTTCAATAACCTTTTTAGGGCTCGGGCTCGGCCGCACCAAGCCCGAAAGGTTGTTTTTTATCCGGCGATGCCTCGGTTTTTCAGATCCCTCCTCGCGCTCGCCTCCGGCCACCGTCGCCCCACCGCCTCCGGCCAGATCCCTCCTCGCGCCCGGCCACCGTCGCCCCACCGCCTCCTGCCAGATCCTTCCTCGCCCCACCGCCTCCGGCCGCACCGAGCCCGAAAGGTTATTTTTTATCCGGCGACGCCTCGGTTTTTCAGATCCCTCCTCGCGCTCGCCTCCGGCCACCGTCGCCCCACCGCCTCCGGCAAGCTCCCTCCTCGCGCCCGGCCACCGTCGCCCCACCGTCTCCTGCCAGATCCCTCCTCGCACCCGGCCACCGTCGCCCACCGCCTCCTGCCAGATCCTTCCTCGAGCCCGGCCACCGTCGCCCCACCGCCTCCGGCCAGCTCCCTCCTCGCGCCTGGCCACCGTCGTCCCACCGCCTCCGGCCAGCTCCGCCTCCCCGTCCTCGCCCCGGCCAGTACTCGGCTCGCCTCCTCGCGCCCGGCCACCTCATCGCCCCATCGCGCGCGTCGATATAGGTAATATATATTTTTAATATATGTTTGAAATATGTATGAAATTAAGTATGTTATATTTGTGTAGTATTTGATAGTGTTTCTTTCTTAAAAGTTTTGTGACAAGTGATGGCGGGAGAAATGGTTCCGTTTGTCTTAATGTATGGTGGTAGAATTGATAGAGGTGAATACGAAGGTGGTGAAAGTGTAGGATTATTTATTAATAAGCCGAGTACTTACGAGGAACTAGAGATGCAAGTGGTAAACAAACTTGGATGGGACCAAAGATTGTGGAAAATTCGTATGAAGTACAAGATGCCTGTTTATGGAGGAAGGACTACCCTAATACCAATTGATGATGACAATTTTATGAGACAAATGTTCTATTTCGCGCCTCATGTGCTTAGCTTCGAGCTATGCGTAGAAAAAGAGGCGCGCATGCGTAGGTTTGGAAATGATGGTGAAGGCGAAAGTAGGAGTGCTCGCAGAGATAGGTCGAGTGGACACTGTAGAGGAAGGCGTGTGGAAGATAATGAAGAAGATTTGTCTATATCACTAGCGTGCAACGAACCCCAACTTTCGCATAGTTTGAGGTAAGTTTAATTAAAACTTGTATTGAATACCATTAAATTTACGGTATCATTAATTGATTATAATGTATATAATGTAGGCACACATCTCATGGTCATGAAGCGATGAATATTGGCATGGCACGTGGTTGTGAATGGTTTGGCACACAAACATCATTTGATAACCCTTATTTTCACACTGGATCAAGTGGTATGTAAGAGGGAAATATGAATGATGAGGAAGAGGATGGGGAAAATGATGAGCAAATGTCGAATTCACCGGTTATTGATGTTGAAGATGTACGAGGAGAGGATAGTGTGCAAGAGATGGTTGATAATGAGGGAGATGAATTGGTGGACATCGCAATTGCTACGGATAACTTGGACTATTTTGAGGAGGAGTTGCCATATGAGGAGGAGCCCCTTTGGGCGCAACTAACCGATGAGGAAATAGATGGGGCAATTAATCGGGGTTTGCATGAGGAGACATATCATGAGGAAGCAATATATGTGGGGCAAATATTCCCTAATAAAGATGAATTTGTACACGCATTGAGGGAGTTTTCAATAGCGCATGATGTTCGATATAAAGTGTTGCGTACAAGTCCGACACAGTACACAGCAAAATGTCAATACCCTGCCTGCCCATGGAGAGTACATGCATCACTAATGAAGGGGATGAATCATTTTAAAGTGAAGACGTATGGTGGCGAACACACTTGTAGAAATGCTCAGCTAGACACTGGTCATAGACAATGTACTGCGGCCTTTGTTTGTCGGCATATATTACCCTCTATTAGAGCGGAAGTGGATATCCCACCAGTGGTTATTCAAGAGAGGATTAAGGAGACGTTTCACGTGGATATTTCATACCCAAAAGCATGGAGGGCAAGGAATATGGCCATCAAAGCAGTGTATGGTGATTGGGTTGAGTCATATCGATTGTTGCCAATGTACTTGGAGGCAATAGTTAATGCCAATCCGGGAACCATTTGTAGATTGGTGACGACCCCAATGGAAGATGCTACATGTTGACGGTTTGAGAAGGCGTTTTGGGCATTTGGGCCATGTATTCAGGGTTTTAAACATTGTCTCCCGGTCATAAGTGTTGATGCTTTCCTATCTGGTAAGTATGGAGGAGCTCTTTTGGCGGCGACTGCTAACGACGGCCACAAGGGTTTGTTTCCTCTTGCATTTGGCCTTGTTTCGGGTGAGGATTACCCTAATTGGAGATGGTTCTTACGTATGTTGAAGGAGCATGTTGTCCTTGATAGGATCTGTATCACTATCATATCTGATCGACATAAAGGGTTGCAAAAGGCTGTGCCAGAGGTGTTTCCGCAGCCGCATTTTTGTCACCGATATTGTATGCGACACATAAAGGCAAACTATCATAAGAAGTTTAAAAATGATGTATTGACGAGGTTGATAGGGGAAGCTGCATCTGTGCTTACCATAGACGAGTTTGATGAGAAGATGAAACTTATCGGTGCAGAAAGTCTAGAAGCAAAATGGCTACTCAGTGAGGAAGGTGGATTATCACCTGAATTGTGGTCTCTAGCTCACGATGGTTTTAAAAGATTTGGAATGACCACAACAAATATGGCTGAAAGTCTAAACAGCGTGTTAAAAGGGGCTCGATCATTACCCGTGCAAGCCTTAGTGTCAGCCACATTCTACCGGATCGTCAAATTCTTTGTGAAGCGACATTCGGCCGGATTGGCCATGACAACCCCATACACCCCTACTATTGAGTGGAAGATTAAAGAACAAACGCGTCTCATTGGCAGCATGTTTGTTGACTAAATCAATTCTCACATGTATGAAGTGAGAACAATGCGTGGTAGAAAATATGTGGTGGATGACACCGATCATACATGTTCTTGCAATTATCTTCAGGTGTACAAACATCCATGTCGTCATCTAATTGTTGTCCATTCGAAGCGAAGGCGACCCATCGGCGATTTAGTTGGACATTGGTATACAGCTGATGCATATAGATCGGTGTATGCAGTCGAATTCTTTCCTCCTCCTGATCGACGATCTTGGGAGGAAAAGTCACCTATGTATGTGGTGAAGCCCCCAAGAGTGACACGAAAACCCGGTCGTCCACGCACTAGGAGAATACGTAATGCGATGGATAGTGCGGGCATGACGACAGATGGTCGATCACACTACCATTGTGGGAAATGTAACCAACTTGGACATAATAGGCGACAATGCCAAAACACACCTTCAGCGGATTGGTACATGTTCTTACAACGGTTTTTCTATTTAAAGTAGGTTGGTTTATACATTCTTTGAAGTTACAATTAATTGTTGGTTTCTTTGTAGATATTATGGACCCAGGACCGATTGATCCATCCGTCCTCACAGAGCAAACCTCGCACAGATCCGATGGCATATGGAACGGAGAGGTATGCGCATAATCATTATCTCCTTAGTTTTGTATATTGCAGAAATAACTACTTTTCTAATTGTAAGGACTTTTCATGTGTATAGGATCCCGGGTGCATTGAATGCACCGAGCACTGGCAAAACGTGCGCCATTGGGTAGTTGATCCGTGCATGTTGCCGTACATAGAGATGGCAGGTTTTGGCCACTTTACACGGTTACAGTATATCAGGATTGATAGGGCTCTCATCACGGCCCTAGTTGAGAGATGGCGGAGGGAGACGCAAACATTTCACTTGCATTTGGGGGAGATGACTATAACATTACAAGATGTTGTTGTACTACTCGGATTGCGAGTTGATGGCATTGCGGTGAGTTGCTCGACTGTGGGCATTGACTGGAATGAAGTATACGAGCACCTTCTTGGACGGGTACCTCCACGCGAATCATTGAAAGGACGAACTAGGGTAAGTCTGTTGTGGTTGAGAGAGCAGTTCAGTCGCCTGTCGGAAGATGCCACAGAGATTGAAGTCGAGCAACACGCACGAGCATATTTACTCTATTTGCTCGATAGCACTATATTTGCCGATAGCAGCAGTAGCCATGTACACCCGATGTATCTTCTTTTGTTAGAGGATTTATACACCGCGGGACAGTATGCATGGGGTAGTGCCACCCTTGCATACCTGTACAGAGAGTTGGCAAAAGCTTGCCAACCTAGCACATTCGGGATTGCCGGGTGCGTCACTCTGATCCAGGTAAACCATCAATAATATGATTCATGCTGAATTGTTTATTTCAATTATAACATTTGATTCATGCTGGGTGTGTATGTGTTAAACAGCTATGGTCGTGGGAGAGATTGCATATTGGCCGTCCAAACATTCAAAGCACTCCATTAGATGGTTTATCTCCGTTAGGAGTTCGGTATGTGTTTTCTGTTTAAGTTATTTTGTGATCTTCTATTGGGATTTTGTCTAATGTATTTTTCATCTTCTTTATGTTAGGTGGAATGCTAAAAAGAAAAAAACAGTAAATCCTCACAGTGTCCTCTTGTTGTATAGATCTGAACTAGACTATCAGCGATCCGGCCAGGTATTAGTCATTCGTAATGTACATGTTATGAATATAACAAATGTAAATAGAAGTGATAGGGCTCTCATTTTCATATGTTGTGTAGGTAACATGGCAGCCATATTATGATCATGTCTTAGCGCAGTTACCTGGAGTATGTACGGATGGAGCGCATGTGTGGCTATCTAGGACGCCACTTATATGTGTAGACATCGTGGAGATGCATGTTCCAGATCGAGTTATGTTGCAGTTTGGATTTGAGCAGATTTCCCCCCCTCTTGGTGTAGAGTTCATTGAACGATCATCGCGTCGAGGCCGAGGGAGTTATGATTGGAGGTCGCATCATACAGACTATATTACTAGCTGGGATGACCGGACGACCACTCTCGTTCAAGGGGAGCCTGCAATGACGGAGCGAGATGCAGATAATGCATATATGAGATGGTACTTGAGGATCACGAGGAGACTTATCATGCCACCTGTGTATGAGGCGGAGATGTTATATCAACCGAGGGGCGACACTGAGCTGGCGTTGGTGAGTATCTCCGACTTCATATTTGATTTAATTTACCATTGTATGAGTAGATAACATATATTCTTCTTGTCACGCCCCGAAATCCCATACCTCGATCGGAGTGCGGAAGCCAATCAATGATATACATTTGGAGGTAGAGAATCTCGGGCGCGAGACCGAACAGTCGATTTCACCACCAATTACGATCATCTCAAAAGGATGTGTAATCGGTCATGCCCATAATCAGTGCAATACAAATACAAACATTAATGAATACTATGGAATGGAAATTTACTTAATAATACTGATAATAATCCATTTAAGAAAGTCAAATCAAATAAACCTATAAATCTATGGCACACAATTGCCATTAAATGTCATAAGCATCAAATAAGCAAAGCAAATAATATAAACTCTAAATCTTCACGGCTCCTGCGACCGCTTCACTACTGCAACTTCCTGATCTCAATTTCCATTTGCGCCTGCATCAGAGGATGCATGAGTATTTCATAGAAACACTCAGTAGGATGTAAAAACCCACTGAATTAGGACAAACAATACGAATAGGATAAGAATAACAAAGGTTTATGAAGATGCCGCGACATCTGGACTAAACCAAGGATTTATACACCTGAAAGGTTAGTCGATAATAATTCCAACCCGCAAGTAGGGAAAACAACAATAAGGCTCCTACTACACATATGAGTAAGGAGGGAATGATAATCATATTAAAAAGCTCCAGACATTAAAAGTGAAAGGAGTACAATTTCTGCTCGCTGAACCGATCACCCGCAAGTGACTATACCAGAACCACCCTAGGGGTCCTCTTTTTGGAACCCTGCCATACGTCTAGGATGCTGGCCCCACCAGTGCTTACGGACACGATGGGCGGAGACTGAAGACCTTCCGTAATGTCAACAATCTAACGTACGTATGTTGCCTCTTTTTGGGCAGTATGGAACCGCAGTACCACAAATATTAGTGACCCCGCAAGATCAAGCAATGGCATAATGTGAGCATACTATGAATCCACTTCCGGAGAGAGTCCCGCAAGACCTCTAGTGGAGGAATCAATCAAATAATCATGATGAATAATAATTCAAAGAAATAGAGGCCGCAACGCTCTAACCACATAAGGTATCAATCACCGGAACTGACTCACATACAGAGTATAAGTGGGAATGTCACACAAAGAGAATAACACAATCCATACATACGTTCATGCTCAGCCCTAGATGGAAAGTCATATAGGTCTTATTGAAATATATAAATCAGAGACAAGGTATTAATGAGTCCTAGATGATTTGGATTCCAAATGGAACCTCAAACCGACACAAGCGCTTTATCTTCAAATACACGATTACTGTTTTCTTAACATAGGTATTACCCATCTATCATATTAACCATAACCCAACCTTACTGTGATAATCATAAGGATATAGTCTAGTATTAGTTACTAGCACGTCATATCATCTTCACATCTTATTAAGTGGTTTTACTTAAGTACATAGTATTTTCACTTAGATTCTGCTCACTGTCTTATGCACAACAGTCCCCTTCCGGCGGCTCCCAGACACTGTACAGTTAAGGTTATCTTCTGAAATTTTTACTGAGAATACCCTTGTGGGTCTAGTTTCTAACCCCACCGGTTTTATATTTTTCTGATATCATATGAATTAGTTATGAATTATTTACTGTCGACTGTCCGTGCAGAAACAGTTCTGGCCGAAAGTGAAACACATGATTAAACTTTAATATTCTTATTCCGAACCACTTATAGATGATAATTTACTTATGATAGATGATAGTACTCCCCTCCTAGATTAATTACAGATCATGGAATTAACTAGAATTACCAAAAGATTCCCTTTTTATCATGTTTCTCCCCATATAACACAATCTTAGACCAAATATCTTTCAATTAAGTCGATTTAAGCAAAACGATCATTAAGGCATAAGACTCAATCATTAGACATCATAATCAAAGCAATATCAGAACTTTTATCTTCTGTAAAATTAATAAAGCATCCAACTTTGATCTGATTTACCATCTAGACATGAAGCATGAAGGCATATATGCATGTATCGCAATACACATGGAAAACAAGACATAAATCATTAATCCCGCAAGATTCAAAGCAATACTCCAAGGAAATCAGTAAGAACACTCATCATATAATGTGAGAAAAGAATAAGAAGAGAGGGAAAAACCATCCTACACTTTATCACCAAAAGACGTCGCCTTTCTACGCGATGTTCGTCTCCTCCGCTTCCTTCAAAGCTTCCCGATCCAAGCTCTTGAGCAATTCCCACTAGAAGAGGTCTTCTAAGAGAGGGATGAACGTGGGAAAGAGAGGGGAAAGCCTCTGGACGTTCTAGGGTTTAGTTTTTCAAAAGCACAAGCCTAGACTCTATGGGTTTATATAGAATTTTTAGAAGATCTTTGCCTAATCAATTCTACCATATCTTGGGCACTTTCCACCAATGGGAGAGTCCCTAAATCACCCTAGGAACGTGCAATACAAGTCTAGTTAGGATATGGCATCTTTCCCAATCAAATCCGCCTCAAAATTAGGTTAGAATTCGCCAAACCGCAACTGGCGATCGATCGTGCAATACGGCGATCGATCGTCCTGCGCTGTTTACAAACTGCGCGATGGCGCCGATCGTAGCCGATCGAAGCCGATCGATCGTGTTCCATAAGCCGATCGATCGTTTTTAGCGCGATCGATCGTTTTTATTCAATTTCCCATATCTTTTTACTCCGAACTCCAAATCACACAAAATTGGTGTCGTTGGAAAGCTCTTCTCACCAACTTCAATTTAAACAAAGCACCACACGGTCAAATCAATCATTAAGAGGGTCAAATTTCAGTTTTAAGATACTTACTAATTTTTCGGATGTTACATCCTCCCCTCCTAAAAAGAACATTTCGTCCTCGAAATGCTGACTCTCAATCTTCAAAAAGGTATGGGTAGGATTTCCTCATTTCTCGTTCTGTTTCCCAAGTCATTTCCTCAGCCAACTGGTTTTGCCACAAAACTTTCACCAAAGGAATGGTCTTTCTTCTAAGTACTTGATCCTTTCGGTCCAATATCTTCACAGGTTTTACTGGAAATGTCAAATCTGCTTCTAACTCCATCGTTGTGAAATCCAAAACATGTGATGGGTCTGGCACATATTTCCTCAGCATAGAAATATGGAAAGTATTATGTACTTCATCCAACTGCGGCGGTAACGCCAACCGATATGCGACTGGCCCAACTCGTTCCAAAATTTCAAATGGTCCAACAAACCTCGGACTCAACTTTCCTTTCTTACCAAATCTCATAATTCCTTTTGAAGGTGATACTTTCAGAAATACGTGGTCTCCTACTTGAAATTCTAACTCTCTTCGCCTGTTGTCAGCGTAATTCTTTTGGCGACTCTGAGCCGTTTGTAATCTCTGTCTGATCTGTCTTACCTTTTCTGCGCAGTATTGCACTAATTCTGATCTCAGCACTTGATTCTCTCCAACGTCTGCCCAACATGTAGGGGATCTACATGGTCTTCCATATAGTGCTTCAAATGGTGCCATTCCGATACTTGAATGATAACTGTTATTATAAGCAAACTCTATCAATGGTAAATGATCATCCCAATTACCTTTCCAGTCAATCGCACAGGCTCTTAGCATGTCCTCCAAGGTTTGAATCGTACGTTCTGATTGTCCATCACTCTGTGGATGAAATGCTGTACTAAAATTTAACTTGGTTCCCAACGCCTCTTGTATACTCTTCCATGTTCTCGATGTAAAACGAGGGTCTCGGTCAGACACAATAGATAACGGCGTACCGTGTAGTCTAACGATTTCTCTTATGTATAATTCTGCCAAGCTTTCCGGGTTTTGTTTCCATCTAATCGGAAGAAAGTGTGCTGACTTTGTGAGTCGATCTACTATAACCCAAATCGCATCTCGTTGTCTCTGAGTCTTTGGCAATGCCACAACAAAATCCATCGTCACATGCTCCCATTTCCACTGTGGAATCTCCAATGGTTGCAACATTCCAGCCGGTCTTTGATGTTCAGCCTTTACTTGTTGACAAGTTAAACATCTCGATACAAACTTGCCAATATCTCTTTTCATCCCATTCCACCAAACTGTCCTCTTTAAATCTTGATACATCTTCGTACCTCCAGGATGAATGTTAAACTGAGAGTGATGTGCTTCACGCAAAATTTCCTGTCTTAATTCCATGTCTTTAGGTACTACCAATCTTCCTCGGAATCGAATACTTCCGTCTGCTCCTTTTTCAAAATCCGTCCTGTCCAATAATTTCTGTATCTGCGGGTTCTCTTTTTGCGCTTCAAGGATTTTATCAACCACCACTGATCTTATGGAAAGATTCCCAATGAATGATATCCTCCTTGAATTCGGCCATTCCAAATGACATTCTCCCATTTTCTGCATCAGTTTCCACTCTTGTACTAACAAGTGAGCAATTATCCCACTCTTTCTGCTTAATGCATCTGCTACCACATTCGCCTTGCCTGGATGGTAATGAATGGAAAATCATAATCCTTCAAGTACTCTAACCACCTTCTCTGTCTCATATTCAGGTCCTTCTGGGAAAAGATATACTTCAAACTTTTATGATCTGTATATACTTCAAAAGTTTCTCCATACAAGTAATGTCTCCAAATTTTTAAAGCAAAAACCACTGCTGCTAATTCCAAGTCGTGTGTTGGGTAATTCTGCTCATGAATTTTCAGTTGTCTCGATGCATACGCCACAACATGTCCGTGCTGCATTAGTACACACCCGAGTCCACTCTTCGAAGCATCACTGTATATTACGAATCCTCCGGTTCCCGACGGTAAAGTCAAGATCGGTGCCGATGTTAATCTTTTCTTCAATTCCTTGAAACTTTTATCACATTCATCATTCCATATAAACTTCACTCCCTTTCTGGTCAATTTCGTCATTGGCAACAGTCATCTTTCCAATGCCACCAACCACGCACAATTCGGAGTTCGGGACAGAAAGTTATAGCCATTTGAAATTTATAAACAGTAACTATGATCGATCGGATATCAAAGAGATCGATCGCCAGAGCCGTTAAAACATTGTATTGAAAGAAACGATCGATCGGACCTTAAAACGATCGATCGTATCTACTGGAATTTTTCAATTGTCGAAGACAGTAACTACGATCGATCGGTATCATACGGCGTCGATCGACAGAGCGATCGATCGGATGAAAATAACGAAGGAATAGCGATCGATGGGTAGGCGAAGATCGGCAATACGGAGCGATCGATCGCCGTATGCGGCAAACCGAAACAAGACCTATTTCGACTCGGATTTAGAAGGGGACTTCATGGTTTCTCTTCAAACTTATAAATAGGCCTTATGGGAGAACGTTTTGGGCACCACATATTCAACCCTTGGAGGCTAGAGCAAAGGAGAGAAGGAGATGAAGAACATGAAGAACACGATGGTGATTTCTCTTCCGATGCGAGGCTAAACACCTTTCCAAGGCATAGATGAAACCCAATAATCTGGTTGTGTAGTTTCTTTTCTATTATCTTATGTTTTTACTCTAGTTGGTATATGGATTTTATTGTATAATCACCGTTAATTTAATAAAGGTTTGTTCTTTGTACTCGAGAGAGACAAGAGTGAATTCTTGTGAGTTTCAATCCGAAGAATACTTGCGTATCCCAGAGGAACGTGAGTAGACTGAGGTGTTATATATCAATAAAATTTCATTGGTTTATACTCGAGAGAGATAGATCACAATTCCATGTTTTAATTGTTTTATGTGTTACATCCGAGAGGAGAGCACTATATTTTGAGTTAACAAGTGTATGTCCGAGAGGAATATGCTAGCCAATTGAAAATCTTTATTCAAAAGAGAGAGAAAAACGATGCTCTAGTTTATTATGGTAGATTCGAAGCCTTGGTCTTCTTCATATTGATTAAATCTCACTTAGTTTAGTTAAAGTTCATTGCTTTATTAATCTAGAATCAACACTACTGCTTTCTTTTGAATTTGGTAAAATATTAATCCGTCCCTGAGGTTCGACAACCCTTCTTAATACTCGTCGTAGTACAATTGCCTTGTGCACTTGCAAGGGTTTTAATTTTAAATGAACAATTTTTTGGCACCGATGCCGGGGAAGGCTCAATAGTTTACTAAATTCTTAGCATAGTTAGTTTTAGAGTAGTTTAGTTTAATTTAGATTTATTTTTAGTAGCTTAATTTCATTGTTCTTCTTTTGCAGGATTAAGAGAGGACGCTGATTTTCGTCATCGTTGGAAGGGCCATCCCTTCCCACTGTTTGCACTCTCTTAACCTTCTTTTAGAGTAACTTTGGGTGCTTGGTGTTTTCAATTTTTTTTGTGGGATTGCATGATGCTTGCTAGTTGTCGCTATTAGGATTACACAGGTTTTGTTTGATTTTTATTGTGCATGCATGGTTGTCGCTCCCTGAACCCCGACCTTGCCTTTGACCCTGATTCTGAGCGACTCTATAGAATTTGTAGAACTCCTAGCCAACCAATCCCTGAAATCTATCCAATGGCAGACAACATGAACCTTGGGGGTGGGGATGGCCTAAACCAGAATCCACTAATACCCCATGCCCGTACCCTGCAAGATTACTACCGTCCCACTGCATACACCTCCCCCTCCTGCATAATCTTACCAGAAAATGTGGCTAATTTTGAAATTAAGCCAAACATCATCCAGATGCTGCCTACATACCATGGCCAATTAAATGAGAACCCCTATAGGCACCTCCAAAATTTCCTAGAGGTTAACACAACCTTTAAACTCACACTGTCTGATGACCAGGTGCGCCTTAGGCTGTTCCCCTTCACCTTAAAAGATAGGGCCAAGGAATGGCTATACTCCCATGAGCATAACTCTATTTCCACTTGGGAGGAACTTCAGGCCGAATTCCTCAAAAAATACTTTCCTGTGGGGCGGACCAATAAGATCCGCCATGAAATCATCACCTTTACCCAGATACCTAATGAATAATTCCATGAAAGCTGGGAGAGGATGAAATCCTTACTCAGGTCCTGTCCCCATTATGATGTGCCCAAGTGGCAATTAGTACAGAGATTTCATGAGGGTGTGTACCATCAGCATAAGACCCTAATAGATGCCTCTTGTGGAGGCACATTCATGAAGAAAACCTCGGATGATGCTTGGGATCTACTAGAGAACCTGAGCGAAAACTCTTTACAGTGCCACCCTCTATAGATCTGAAAGCCATATGCCTGGCAGGAGTGCCTCAAGGGGAGGCATATATGATGTCAAAGCCACCATGAGCCTAGAACACCAAGTGGCATCCCTTACAGAGAGGTTTGATAGGTTTTTCTCACAGACTTCACCATATACTCCATCCTCTCATGATGCCTTCACCATCTGTGCCAGCCCTATGCACACTATTGTTGACTGCCTTGCAGCCTTCCAGTATCCAGACTTAGTACAAGAGCATGTCAACAGTGCACAAACTTTTCCTAGAGCCAACAATCCATACTCCAACACTTACAATCCTGGGTGGCGTGATTACCCTAATTTTTCTTGGAGGCAACCTAATCCAGGACCTACTTTTAATCAGACCCGAAGACAGGAATTTCAAAACCAACCTCAACCGTACCAACCATCCTCAGCCCCACAATTTGGCCAATCTAATAAGAAACCAACCATTGAATAATGGCCACCCAATCCACCATGCTTACGGTTTTGACTGAACTAACAACTGAACAAAAGTCCCAGGCCCAGCTAGTCCATTCTCATACACAATCTATTGCCAAGATCGAGACCCAATTGGGACAGCTAGCTCAAGCCATGAACCGTAGAGAAGCAGGAACCTTGCCTAGCCAACCCCAGCAAAACCCTCGAGGCCAGTTTGTAGCTGAGGCCTCCCATTACCCTCCTGAACAAGTGCAAGCCATAACTACCTTGAGGAGCGGTAAACAAGTTGACAATAGGGTTCGGGATCCATTTATTTTCCCTTTGAGTGAGACACCTTCCCATGAGGAAGACAAAGAACCCAATTCCATCAAAGCCATCCTGTTAGTTCTAAAACCCCACCGGATAACCAACCCGAGGCCCAGAAAGAGAGATCTTATATTCCCAGGGTACCATTTCCACAATGCCTGGACAAACCCTCCCTGTTTAATAAATCTCACCAAAAGACGGAGGAGATGTTCGAGGTGTTTAAACAGGTTAAGGTCAATCTCCCATTGTTAGATGCCATTAAACAAGTCCCTGCATATGCCAAATTCCTTAAAGACCTTTGTACCCAAAAGCGAAAAGCTAAATCTAATGTGACTAAAAAGGTCTTCCTTACTGAACAGGTGAGTTCCTTATTAACAAACAATCTTCCACCAAAATATAAGGACCCAGGATGTCCAACAATTTCATGTGTTATAGGGAACCATACTGTTGACAGGGCATTATTAGATTTGGGGGCGAGTGTAAATTTGTCGCCTTACTCTGTGTATGAGCAACTTGGGTTGGGGGAATTGAAACCGACTACACTAACACTACAACTTACAAATCGATTCACTAAAGTTCCACGTGGTGTCATTGAAGATGTTCTGGTACAAGTTGATAAATTTTTCTTTCCTATGGATTTTATTGTCCTAGATACACAACCTGTACCGAACACTGGTAGTCAGATTTCAGTAATTTTGGGACGTCCATTCCTGGCGACGTCCAACGCTATTATAAATTGTCGGGATGGGGTGCTGCAATTGTCTTTTGGAAATTTAAATGTCAAACTGAATGTTTTTAATGCCCAAAAACAACATCCACTGCCAGATAATTATTATGCAGTTCATATGATCGATACTCTAGTGGATGGTGCACCCCCATGGTTTTGTCCTACTGATCCACTTGCTACTTCTTTTGTTAACTTTAATGTGTGCAGTAGGACCACTGAGGAACAGAACGTTGGATTGAAAGACCCTGGATAAGTTGGATTAATGGAGTTTCGTCTGGCTGAAGACGTTAAATTTAGCGCTTCGTGGGAGGCAACCCACGTATTCAGGTGTATTCTCTCCTTTATCTGATTTTCTTTATTATATGCTCATTATCATGCTATATTTTGTTCACATTGAGGACAATGTTCATAATAGGTTTGAGGGAGGGAATATTACTTGTATAAAAAAATCATAAAAATTTGATTAGTTTTTAGGTTGTTTGTTAGTACTTTTTCTTAGATTTTGATAGTTTATCCCGTAATAATGCATGCTGAGATTAATTTGCATTGGAAGTGTGAGTAAGTATACTGGATGATAGATACACTTAACTGAGCATACCTTTCTGTTACAGTCCTCTTGGAACAGGTGCTTGAACTAAGAAAATTCACTTACACACACTAGTACATAAAGTAATACCATCTAGAGATTTGTTGAATGCTAATCTATAGTGGGATGTCTTTAGTCATAGTCATTGGATGATGTGTAGTTATCTGTTAAGCTTAAAAGATCATGATAGACCATTTACTTGGCTATGGCAAGGGATTGGAACCGGAAATAGGTTGAGAGTATAATACAGCCTGGACAAAATAAAGATGTGCTGAAATATATGTGCTGAAAATGAAAATGCAAAAAAATGAAAACAAAATAAAAGAAAGGGGCTGCTTGACTTTATAGGATTAACTTAGGCTGATGCTCGGGCCCGAAGCGGTCTCTTAAAACCTAATGCCCTAAGCCAACTGGCTGGGAGTCATTGGCCGAGTCATTGCTAAACCTAAGCATCTTGAAGTCAGGCTTTACACAGTCCTAGCGAAAAAAAAAGTATGTGGTGCATTATCCTCTCAAATCTAAAATGTTGGACCCGAAGGAGGCGCGCAGATCTGTGCTATCATGAACCTAAAGATTATGATGACTATGTAGGTTCTGATGTTCTTTGGTTAATGGGTAACACTGGATCTGTATAAACAGAAATTTAGAATATATTGCTACAATGTTCTACACTTTCTACTATTTATGTTATCATGCTATATAATATTTGAGCAGAAATTTCCAAGATGAAAGTGTGGAATAAAACTACTTACTTGAGGGCTTCTATATTCCTGTTGATTATGAACCAAGTACATGTGGTTAATTCTCTTAAGCATTGTAGTTTGCATTTATCGGGATAATAGGTTTGCTTGTTTTTTGCAATGTTTTAATTTTTGTTTTATTTCTTCACTTAGGTTAATTAGTTTTATAAATACATGTTTGTGGGTAGCATGGCTGCAAACCCTCACGAGACAACACTCGTCCTACTAGGGACACCTAGAGGTTTAACGGCTTGTTGCATATGCTCAATGCAATCGTGTTCCCTATGAAAGTGGTGTTTACTTTTATGCATTAGTTCCTTAGTTTGATTGTTTTATTTTGATTTGTTTTTGTTTTGCTAGGGATTAGCAAAATCTAAGTTTGGGGGTGTGATCTACACATGAAATATGCATTTTATTATCTCCTAAACTTATGTTTATGCTAGTGTTTGATTAGAATAACTACTACTTTAACATAGTTTTTGGTTTTTGTAGGAAACAAGAGTAATACACAGAAATGAGGTGAAAAGTAAATCGAATGGTTTAATCATCATAACTTCGTGTACAAATGTCGAATTGGACTGATTCAAGTCTCATGTTAAAGTTCAAGAAGTCAGCTTTCCAACGCCCCAACCACGCGCAATTCGGAGTTCGGGACAGAAAGTTATAGCCATTTGAAATTTATAAATAATAACTACGATCGATCGGATATCAAAGCGATCGATCGTCAGAGCCGTAAAAGCAGTGTACTGAAAGAAACGATTGATCGGACCTCAAAACGATCTATCGTATCTACTGGAATTTTTCAATCGTCGAAGACAGTAACTACGATCGATCGATATCATACGGCGTCGATTGGCAGAGCGATCGATCGGAGGAAAATAACGAAGGAATAGCGATTGATAGGTAGGCGAACGATTGGCAATACGGAGCGATCGATCGCCGTATGCGGCAAACCGAAATAAGACATATTTCGACTCGGATTTGGAAGGGGACTTCGTGGTTTCTCTTCAAACTTATAAATAGGCCTTATAGGAGAACGTTTTGGGCACCACATATTCAACCCTTGGAGTCTAGAGCAAAGGAGAGAAGGAGATGAAGAACATGAAGAATACGATGGTGATTTCTCTTCCGATGCAAGGCTAAACACCTTTCCAAGGCGTAGATGAAACCCAATAATCTGGTTGTGTAGTTTCTTTTCTCTCATCTTATGTTTTTACTCTAGTTGGTGTATGGATTTTATTGTGTAATCACCGTTAATTTAATAAAGGTTGTTCTTTGTACTCGAGAGAGACAAGAGTGAATTCTTGTGAGTTTCAATCTAAAGAATACTTGCGTATCCGAGAGGAACGTGAGTAGACTGAGGTGTTATATATCAATAAAATTTCATTGGTTTATACTCGAGAGTGATAGATCACAATTACATGTTTTAATTGTTTTATGTGTTACATCCGAGAGGAGAGCACTATATTTTGAGTTGACAAGTGTATGTGTAGCGACCGTAAATTTTATATAATAAAGTGGAATTTTATTGCTCAAAGGGAGTAATTTTGAATTCTAGAAAGCTCTTTAAAATTGAAAATTTAAAGTTTTTCCGTCAGACCAATCGATCGCTTTTGTAAGGCATCGATCGCAGGACGATCGATCGCGTATATGGACCGATCGATCGCCGCTGAATTCACATTTTTCGAGGCAATCCGTTGGGGAACCTCTTGGGCTGATTTTGGGGGATCTTTGGAGGACATGTCTTACCTAATTAGCCCTATTCAACGGATTTTCATCTTGGTAAGTGTTTCAAATTGAAAACCCTAATTACTAGCTAATTGACAATCTATTTAAATAGAGAATTAGTTATGGTAAAGAATGAGATTTTTTTTGGGAGATTGTGAACGTGATTGGGATGAGATTATGACCCTTTCCATGTAAGTGAAGGATGCCATATGTCAAGGAAATAAAATAGGAATAATTATTTTGAATTGAGATTTTTACTTGAAATCGGTTTGGTAACTAAGTGATTTGGTCAAAGATACTTACCAACCAAGGTGTGAATCTGTTGGGATGGATTGATCACGTCCCTAACTGAGGGATTCACCTTTATTACTTGTGGATTGTGGCCCTTGGATGAGGGTTTGATCAATGGTGGAGGTTTGCCCTAGAGATTTAAGCTTTTTCTATTTAAACCCTCCATAAGAGAGACCGGCACCCTTTTTGGTGAGCCTTGGAGAACGTGCCAGCAAGAGGGAAGAGCAACTAGCCTCCTCCTTTGTTCGTCCAAGGTGGAGGTATATCCGTCGGTGGTTTTCGTGGTGCTTGCGCGAAGAAGAAGAGTCTCAAGATCGAGTAGAAACCGATTTACAATTTTTGGGTATCGGTTTCCACAAGGTAGGATAATCTTTTACCACAATTCATTTCTCTAATTTTTATATGATCATGAGTATATGATGTTGCTGATTTCATATTCTACAGCATGTTCTATTTACATGTCTTATCATCGTTGTTAATGCGATGAAAGTTATATGCTTTAGTTTGCATGTTCTAATGTATTTGATCACACGCGCATGCCAATACTTCTTGTTCCATGCCTAGATGACATCCCCACTTCACTCGACTTAAAAAGATATGTTCTTTATGCTCTGTGAATTGTATAGGACGTCTGTCCAGATTTAGTTGTCCTATTTCTTTGATGGTTGTGCATCATGTTGATTGTAAGCATAACCGATTGCCTAAAATCGGAGTGATCCTTTGTCATACATCTTTAAAATGTGATCAAAGTACCTATCTAAGTCTCTGATGTTGTAAAGTTGTAATCTTTAAGTCAGAGTTCAGTATGATAGAATGTTTGTTTGTCTAAGTTTAGGTGTCCTAATTATGATTACATAAGACTATCATACTAGAATGCACGTTAGCAAATCGAGTAATGTATCTAAGTACTTACTATGCTAAATAATGAATTAATTAGTACAAAATTTATGAGAGTCTCTCTGTCATACCGAATGGGGTCTGACATCATGTCAGTACGTCCCTGTTCACAGCAGTGTCCAGGAATACATGGCACATTTGGTATGAAGTGAGCAATGGATTAAGGGAAGGGAATCACTAATCGGGTTATGATTGTGTATTAGAAAATGAATTAATTCAATGAGTTTCAGAACCATTTGGGTTCTGTAAAAGTTATTAAGAAGGTTAAGATAATGTCAGAAAGGGTCATTAAGGAATTAATTAAGTTTGTAACAACAGTTAATTAGTATAACTTAAGTTATTTGTTCTCGGCCAGGAGTGGTCCTGCACTGGCAAACCCTAATCGGAAAATGATAACTAATTGTACAAAAATCTAAAAATTATTCTGTCTATCAGGTTGTAAACTAGACTCCCAGGGTTATCTGTAATAAAAATTTTAGAGGTTGATTCGATCTGTACAAAAAGTGGTGGTTGTTTGAAGTGGACTGTTCTGTTTGGGACAGTACACTATTTTGGGTCTAAAAACCCTAAACCGTAATAAGGCTATTAATTATGAATTAAAGTAGTAATTAAACCACTAATTAAAAGTGATAAGACCTCTAAGGCTTTTGTAACAGTAACTATAATAGTTTACTTTTGGGTCTTAGAACTGAGAGCATCTGTTCGTAATTAATTGTCCTATGTGTCTCTTATCTTGAACAATCCTTTGTTCAAGAGGCCTCATTGCTTGATCTGTATTTAATGTCTATGATATGATCCATTATGCACATGTCATTCAATCGTTCCAGTGTCAGGGATTGTCAACTCTAGGGCTAGGGACGGTGAAGATGGCAGAACGTGATCTTTGGCGATTCTTGTGGCGTATCTCATTGATGAGTCATTTTGTCGGGTCTCAGTTGAGTTCCCAGACTCAATTGTTTCAAGATATTGAACACTCCTTTATGAGTCAATTCGAGTTATGTCCAAGCATGGTCTTGCACTCCTATGAAGAGTCGAATTTAGAAAGTCATGTTTCAAGCCTCTCAATGAGATGGCTCAGATATATTCAGTGTCACTCAGTTGAAATATTTGTTTCTCCGCTAAGAGTCATTTATGAGAACTCTTAGTTGGAATCATAGTATGCTCACGAGCCATAGCTAGACCCATGGTGGTCTCAGATTTATTGAACCTCTGCAGTTCAGCCGATGACGGCAATCGCGTGCGCTTTAGATTGTATGACATTACGGAAGGTCTGCAATCTCCGCCCACTATGCCCGTAAGCACCGATGGGGCCAGTATCCCTAGACGCATGGTCGGGTTCCTCTGTAAAACCTCTAGGATGTTCTGGTATTGATGTCCATAGGGGAAGTGGACAGAGCTGAGAGCAGAAATTGTTATCTCCAACCCTTTTGACGTTTGGAGCAGATACTCTTGTGACATCTCCTTACTCTCTGTAAGTTTGGAATCTTATATATTTTAGCCTCCCTCGACCTTTGAGAGTCTCAAATGATGATTGGTTCCTGGTAAGCGAAATGCATAATTGCTGATCCTAAGTCAATTTGTACTTGTCTTAAATCTTTGAATCTTGTTGCATTTGAATTATTATTCTATTGTGGGTTTTCTTGTATCCTACTGGGTATTTCCTACGGAATACTCATGCATCCTCTGATGCAGAGATTAAGCTGGAACGGAAGTGATCGACTAATGCTGAAAGTGGTGTTGGGCGTTGAAGTCAGAAGACGAGTTATCTTTAATTTATCATTTATGTTGATGATTGTGGACTTGCGGCCTGTGTGCCATTTTATTTTATTTTATTTTTAGCTGTGGAGACTTGTCGAATAATGTAATAATTAAATTAGACTTCTTTATGTTATTCTATATCATGTGCGTGGATATGGTTTAAGTCTTATCGATCTAGTATGACCCAAGCATGTAATTGGGTATGTGATGATTCGAGTATTCGATCCGTCCCAGATTCCTACCCTTGTAACCTTAATTGGATTATCGCTTCTGGCCATTTTGGGGTTGTGGAATTTGGGGCGTGACAGTATGTCCGAAAGAAATATGCTAGCCAATTGGAAATTTTTATTCAAAAGAGAGAGAGAAACGATGCACTAGTTTATTATGGTGGATTCGAAGCCTTGGTCTTCTCCATATTGATTAAATCTCACTTAGTTTAGTTAAAGTTCATTGTTTTATTAGTCTAGAATCAACATTACTACTTTCTTTTGAATTTGGTAAAATATTAATCCGTCCCTGAGGTTCGACAACCCTTCTTAATACTCGTCGTAGTACAATTGCCTTGTGCACTTGCAAGAGTTTTAATTTTAAACAATCAAATGGCAGAAACTTCAACACTCAGTTTGTGTCACGCCCCAAAATTTCAAGCATCGACGGAGTGCGGAAGTCGACCCTTAAGCGATAAATTCTTAAAGCCAAAATTCGGGCACGCAATCGAATACCCAATCACCAGTCAAATACAACATCTCAAAAAGATGCGTAATTAAAACCATTAAGTCTTATGAATCAACATTATTAAACAATATGAAATAAAAATTTATCATCTCAAGTTATAAAAAAAAGTCATTAAAATCTATTACAAAATCACTAGAGTCTCTTGGCACACTGGCCAAAAATATCATAGCTATTTAATTAAAAAGCAACATAAACTTCATAACTTTCCGACTGCAATGCTCGAGTTTTTCCTTCTACTGCAACATTCTCCAAATCTACTTTTTATCCAAGCCGGCATCACATGATGCATGAGTATTCCAAAGAAATACCCAGTAGGATGCAAAACCCACACAAACACAAGAGATATAATATATAATAATAGATAAAATTTCAACAACAACTGAGAAATCAACAATATTGATACAAAGTATAGAGGATTTTATTACCAGAAAACATCATCAATCACTAAGATTCTAGAACAACTCAAATGTATAGAGAGAATATCAATAATCAATAATTTCAACTCGAAAGTATATAGAAGAATATCATTCACCACGACTCCAACTATCAAAAGTGTATGGAGCTACAATTTCTAGTCTCAGATGTCACCACTCCCACGTGATTTTCTTGCCAGATTACCCTAGAGGTTCTCTCATTGGAACTCTCAGTCGTGTATAGAATACTGGCTCTATTAATGTTTATAGAATGCTTCTCCTTATGCGGGAACCTAACAAGGATCCAAAAATATACTCTCTTAATACAGGTACTTTTGAGTATCTTTAACTCTCACCCTGACATTATCTCTTAACACAGGTATTTTTTAGTATCATTAACTGTCACTCTGGCAGTATCTCTTAACACAAGTACTTTTGCGTATAATTAACTCTCACCCTGGCAAAATCCCTTAACACAGGTACTTTTGAGTATTATTAACTCTCATCCTAGCAGGGCCTCTCCTAATCCAAGTGCTTTTGAGTATCATACCACTCTCAATTAGACGAAGTCTCTCCTAATCCAAGTGTTTTTGAGTATTCTCTAACTCTTAACTAGATGGAGTCTATTATGACTTTTACCAGTCATACCACCAACGTCTTCACTCATGTATTTTTGAAACTTCTCATCTCTCATCCTGGAAAACTTATTTAATTGCCTCTCTTGGGCAAAACCTCACAACATCCTTATAAAAGATCTCTGGAGCAACTATTCACTCAAAGGAAATATATCCTCTATGAAAAACACATTCATTATGATAACCAACTCGCAAAAGGAGTACAACAAGGATTTCAATACTCTTTCCAATGTCTAACTCACTAAGGGAGTACCAAAGAGGTGACTTTATCTCTATCACTGCACAACTCACCATAGAAGTATCAAAGGAGATTACTTTATCTCTATTATAACACAACTCACTATAGGAGTATCAAAATAAAGTTTCAACAACAGTAGTGTCACACACTGATTTGCCATAGATGGAACAATTTTATTACTCAACTCATTCATAAAAATATTGGTCCAAACTTCAAGGTTTAGGACTTTAGTCAAAGAGAATGATGGTTCGGCTTCCAATTGAAAACACAATCTAGTCAATATCAATAGTGAAACACATAAGACTTGTTAAACGCCAAACTACCCACCATTAGCCCCTGATATTAAAGTATTATACTTAGTTCATTCTACTGTAATTCTTTCTGGAAGGTCTTTTATAATACATATTACTTTCCTAGTATACTTTTTATAACATAAGCTAGTGCTTTGATAAAGTTTTCCCCACTCTTGCCCTATTTACAGTGGTCTATTTTTGCATATCAGTTGAATTCCGATGCTTCCCAGTGTCAGCAGAAATTGAATTACTCTCTGATTTTTTTATTGTAGATAGTTCTATGAATCTAGTTTCCAACCCAATATATGGAATATTTTTATAATTTTTCTATAATTAGTTGTGATTTTTATACTGTACGTCGTTGGTCTAGGAACAGTTTTGGTCGAGACCCCTAAGTCTTAATCATACATACTAGTTACGGTTTATTAACCCTTAATCATGCTAGCATAATATTAATAACCTTAAATGCTCCCCTCTTAGGATTATTACAGGTTCTTATATGTTATGGAATATGATTATCACATAATTTAATACACATTTCATTACATAAACTGATTTAAGACACTTCCCTTTGTACAATGAAGACTTTAACACAAAAATCTCAACCTATAATCATATGGTATAATTAAACTTGAACGTTTACAGAAACAAAATAAAACTTGCTGACATCCAATAAGGTCAAGAGATGTATAATGTTCCCATCTAAAACTATCATGCAAGCATTAGAAGATATATCATTCAAAGAAGATCAATCATCATACTCATAATCATAATTAATATTGAATCTCTCAACAAATCAAGCATTCATATAATCTCTACTACTGAGATGGAATCGAATAACTCATCATAGAATAGATAGAAAGAATTTGGAATCAAACTTAGTAGGAAAAACCATCTTATCCCCTTTGTAGAACTAAAACTGCACATCCAACGTAGCTCATCTTTTTCTCTACGCACAAGACCTTCGCTTCTTCGTATATGAGGAGGTTTGAATGAAGAATAAGGGTGAAAGGGTTAGGGCTGTAAACGGCGTCCGGATGGCCGTGTCCGTCCGTTTTACAGCCCAAATGGACTTAAAAACCTGTCCGTGGCGGCTGCGGACGCGGCCGCGGACAGTTTTCTATGTCCGTCCTGTAAACGGCTCCGGCTGCGAACAGACTCTATCCGCGTCCGGAGCCGTCCGTTTCGTCCGCATATATAAAAAAAATCTCTTCCTTCGATCAATCGAGGGTTTCTTCTGCTGCTGGCTGCCCCAACCCCTGACGGCCGACACTCCCTTACCCTTCTGTCCTTCATGTAGATCCCCCGCCGGCGAACCTTCCTCCGGCAAGCCATCACCGCCGATCATCATCGACGTCTTCTCCACTGGCCGCCATCATCGCCGGAGTGTTTCCCCTCCCCCGCTGTCCTCTCCGTCCAAGGTGATGTGATGTGATGTCATGTGATGTGCATCAGTAATTGGGTATGGACGAGAGGCTCCTTTGAGAATCTTCACTTCACATGGATTGTTTGATTGGAGACTCGAAATCATATTCGCATTCTGCATGAGGTACATTTTTGCTGAACTTTTAGATTTTCAGACACAGGACAGCTGAATTGTTCTGAAAGTTATTTTTTTTTTCAATCGAATTTGCTTTCCACTACATTGGATATATGTGATGGCCCAGAAATTGTTCTGAAAGTTGTTTTTTTTTTCAAAAGAATGCTTTCTGCATAATGGCTGATCTGGGTATGGTTGATTGATGCGGAGATGGGCTCAAGAGTGGTTTTTTATTTGTTGCTTGAATGATTTGGTTGCTGAAATTTCTGTATTGCATGTTATGTGAGAAATCGTTGCTCTAGATGATCATTTGCATGCACTGATGTGTCTGCAGTTAATTTTTACAGATACATTCCTTTTTTTTGGCTTTCTGATTAAGGATTTAAGTCTCGCTGTGGGCACTTTTTATTGGAAATGATTTTTTTTTTGCATTCTTTTGTTATGTAGTGTAATAACAACATCTTTACATTCTTTTGTATGTAGTTATCATGTCTCAAAGTTCAGGCAAGGCAGTTATTAATGAAATTGAAAATATGGATGTTGAATCGTCTGATGTTCCACTTAGTGTTGTTCCATCGACAAACTCTTGTGACGTACCACCGAGTGTTGGAGAGGAAAAAAAGTCAGGAGAGTCAACTGGTGCATCACTTCCCACTCAGAGACAAGAGAAGAAATTAACTTCTATATATTGGCAACATTTTAGTAGGGAGCGGGATAAGGATGGAAATTCATGGGCTATATGCAAGTATTGTTTTAAACATGTACCAGGAGATACAGCAAAGGTGGGTACCAATCCTATGAAATGACACTTAGAACATTGTTTTAAATATAAACAAGAAAGGAGGAAATATGAAAAGAAGGGGGGGCAGCAAATTATTAAATTGGGTGCGATAAAAACAAAAGGCACTTGTTCTATTGAGGCATATAGTTTTGACCAGGAAAAAAGCACAAGAGACCTAGCTGAGGCTATTATCATACATGAGTACCCATTTTCAATAGTTAATCACCAAGGATTTAGAAAATTTGTGCGGGGCTTACGACCACAGTTTAAGTTTAAGTCTCGTCAGACTATTACCAAGGAATGCAAGAAAGTTTATAGGGGTGAATTGAATAATATTTATGAGGATTTGGGAAAGAATGAGAGTAGAGTTACCATTACAAGTGATATTTGGCGTTCTTGCCAAATTATTGATTATCTTGTCATGACAGCTCACTATATTGACAATGAATGGAGGTTGCAAAAGCGGATACTAAATTTTGCCAAACTTGAAAGCCGACATACAGGTGAACGTATAGCAGCCATTCTTTATGAAAAGTGCATTGAGTGGAACATTGATAGAAAATTGTGTTGTGTTGTTTTAGATAATTGCACTGCCAATGATGTCGCAGCACGGAAGTTAAAAAGTAGCCTTTCTTTTAAGAGATCTCTATTGTTGGATGGAGAATTTTTTCATATTCGTTGTTGCGCACACATTCTTAATTTAATTGCTCAGGATGGTTTGGAAATGGTTGTTGATGTTGTGCATAATATATGTGAAAGTGCTAGATATGTTAGATCCTCAACTCAAAGGGCACAAATGTTTTATAAGCATGCTCAACAACTTAATGCACCAAAGAAAAAGTTGATTCTTGATTGTGTTACAAGATGGAACTCTACATTTAAGATGATTGAAGTTGCATTACAATTTAAGGATGTTTTAAATCGTGTAGCATCTTTAGATCCTTGCTATATTAATTGTCCATCTGATGAGGATTGGGAAAATGTGAGAATGATAAAGGATTGTTTGAAGGTGTTTTATAGTTTGACTGTACTTTTCTCTGGCTCCACATATCCTACTTCAAATTTATTTTTTGGAAGAATTTGTGAGCTGAAAGTAAAACTTGATAGGTGGTGCGAAAATGAGAGTATTTTTTATGCAGCAATGGCAAGGAAAATGAAAGCTAAGTTTGATAAATATTGGGAGAAAGCTAATTTGATCTTAGCTATAACTTGTGTATTAGATCCAAGGTTCAAAATGAAACCTATTGACATGTATTTTCTAGAATTTTATAAATTAGATTCTGCTCCACTTAAAGTTCTAGAAGTCCACAATTTGCTATTAAGATTGTATGATGAGTATGTTTTAGAAGGTAATGGCTCAAGTGACAATGTTGATGGTAGAGCTGAGATTAGGCAGTCATCTAAAAGTGGTGAAAAGATTGGTAGTTCAAGTAATGAATGGGATCACGATGACGCTTTTATGAGTAGGCTCGACAAGTACATAGAAGAGACTTCAAGAGATGAGCAATCAAAGGCAGAGTATGATTTATATTTAGAAGAAAATGTAGTTAAAGGTCAAAATATTGGTTCTTTTGATGTCTTGGCTTGGTGGAAAAAGAATGCTTCAAGGTTTCCGATTTTCTCAAAAATTGCTAGAGATATTTTGGCCATTCCAGTATCGACTGTGGCATCAGAGTCAGCTTTTAGTACAGGTGGAAGAACCATTAGTCAATATAGGAGTTCCATGACCTCAGAAACAGCACAAAGCTTAATATGCTCACAAGACTGGTTGAGGAATAAGTATGAAGGTAAACTTTTCTTTCTTTAAGATGAAACATTATATATTTTTTGTGATACTTTATTTATATCCCTCAATATTTGTTTGCAGATTTGGAGGGAGATGGTGTTATTTCCTCAAGCATCTTTGATATGACTCTAGAAGAAGAAGAAGAAGATGAAGATGAAACTGAAACATGATGTCAAGTGGATTGCCCATTATGTTGCAGGATTGCTATATTTATTTTCCTTATTGATCATAGTTGATTCCATAATATTAACTTGCTATATTTATTTTCCTTATTGCAGGTTGAATGAATGAATGCTAAGGGATGAAGAAAAGGAGTAATCTATTTTCTAGACATTTAAGATAGCATTTGTCTTTTTGGATATTGTTAATGTTGCTGATTAGACTTTGTATGGAAGTCGTATTTGTGGCCCATGTGTACTGGTGACATTTAAGATAGTATTTAGATGATATTCCTTTAGAATTGTGTCCGGGAAAAATTATTCCATTCTCGTTTTTAAGCTCATTAGTATCTGGAATTGGTGATGGTTAATGTTCAAGTTGAAAAGTTAATTCTATATTTCCATTGCTTCTCTTGGAGGAGACTGTAGTTGATGTCAAACTGATATGTTACTGCCCACACTTTTCTTTTTGTCTCAATGGTGAATGTGTTAATACCCACATATGACCCTGCCAGCAGGGGCGACAACCACTACCTTAGCTATATTCACTAGAAGGCCTGCTGCTCCTGAAGGAGGAGCAGTTTCTGGGGAGCATGGCCAAGAGGGGCGACAACAACCACAAGCACCACAAAGACAAATTGTTGTGAGGATATTGCAGTTGGCATTTAAATTGGACTTGCTTCTTTTAATAAAGCTGGCAGCTGTAGTCTTTGTGTTCAACCAAGATGGGTCGAGACAGAGGCTTATTCTCCTCCTTTTTCTTGCTGCACTTGTTTATCTGTAAGCATCATCAACCAATGTTCTTTTTTCCAGTAAACACAATAGGGAAACATCTCATTGAAGCTGTGGCTTAACCAGGTACCAGACTGGATCCCTTACACCTCTGATTAGATGGCTTACACAAGGCATGCATAGGGCAGCGGCACCTCCACAACCATGTGCTGTTGTTAGAGCTGAAAATGGTGGCCCACCAGCTCGGCCTGAGGATGAAAATGCTCCTATACCGGGTATTTTTCTTATCTTCTTGTTTATGTAATGAAGGCTATGCAAGATATCCTAAATTATTCCAAGATGGGTAAGTGGTGTATGCTTACATGAATCTGTACTGGGACTCTCTAGAGTGTCTATTGTTGCATTATTGCATTTTAGGCTGAATGTTCCCACCTTGTATGTGATCCAGGAGATATTCATAGTTAGACCTTTTGGGCCAGACAAATGTCTACCTCTACACCATCCATTGAATTTTTATGGTTTTGGCCTAATTTTGGGTCTATATCTTTGCATAATGTGGAGGATTTGATAAGCTCGGAGTATTTTTTTTTCTTTAGATATATGGTCATTGCATTAGATTTGACTTTGCATATTGTTTTGCTATAAATTAAGTTTTAATTGGAGATGTCATTGTAGATCTGTTAAATTCTTCTAACCATGGGCTGGACAGATGCTAACGTAATTGGATTTTGATATTGAGTGTTTTCCTCTTTTTTTTTTCAGACTTAACTCTTTCTTAAAGCAGGCTGTGTACCTTACATAGCGTTTCCTTTAGCTCCTTTAAAGGCTTATTTATCTGCTTTTTACTGCATAATTAACATGACCCTCGTAGTATTGAAATTCAAATGTCAATGTGTTTTTATAGAACACCCTGGGGCAGAAAATCATCCTGTAGCAGATGCCAATCAGCAGGCACTTCAGAATGAAAATGCTCAGGATCTTGGTAGACATGATGGAATCTACTGGTGGGGAATTGTGAAGGAAATTCAAATAATTGTTGTGGGCTTCATCACTTCTCTCCTACCTAGCTTTCACAATGTCGATTAGGAGCTTAAAATACATGTATACACAAAGGAATGCATTTTAAGTACTGTAACCAAAAAAAGCAGGAAGTAAGATGTAAATTTTTTGACAAATTATGTCTTGTTGCTTTCCTTATTTGCCATTTACGTTTCTCTCTACTCTGCTTATCGTCTATTAAGAGGCTGATTGGCTGGTTGACTGCAGTCCAAATTGCGTCTATCAAAAGGTCATGTGGTTTATGGATTTATGTAATAGGTTTGAAGTCTCTGTCTTCTGTCATGCATGAAAGACCAAATTAGCAAATAAACATGATCTTGTTTCTTTTTTTTTAAAAAAAAGCAGAAGACGATCTCAGTCCTTATGACATACATCTGCAAGCATATTATGAAGTCCAAGAAGGTGATTGAAAAACAGAATGGTTTCTTATGAAGGGGCACTTTATACAAGAAGATTGATGATGAGATATTCAAGTCAGATCAATGTCCGTGTCCGTCCATATCCGTCCGTGTCCGTCACGGACACATGTGGACGGACACCAAGAGGTGTCCGTACGGACGGCGGACGGACGGACAATGGCTTTGAGTATGAGCGGACGGCTACAGACATAGCTTGTCCGCGTCCGCGTCCGTGTCCGTCCGTTTACACCCCTAGAAAGGGTTGCTGGAACAAGGGAGAAGGAGAAGGGAAAGGGTTGCTGGAACAAGAGATAAGGTTGGGGCGTTCACAAAATCTCTAGTGTGATAAAACATAAGTTAGCTCCCTTATGGGTGTTTATATAGACCTTATGCCTATACTAACTATAATATTTTTCCTTTAGGATTTCTTCCAAATCTAATATCTAAATCCTCTTATTAGAAGCTTCTCATAGGTAGAAGGGATGTTTTAAATTTAATTCTCATTGATTAGTTAGGATTTGATCTCTACTTTAACTAGGTTTCCTAAAAACAATACTTTCCATATTCAATCGCATACCCCGGCGATCGATCGCGTACCCCGACAATCGATCGCATACCAAAATTTAAACTAGCATAACTTTTTGCTCCGAACTCCGAATTACGCACCATCGGTGGCGTTGGAAAGCTCTTTTCGCACTCTTTAACATCATATAAGATATAACAAATCATAATCTAAATAAGCATCAAAACTTCTTATTTTATATTAATCAGCTTTAGTAAGCATACAGATTTTTTTTTCCGGGTATTACAGTTTGATTTTTCTCCTCTATGACTGAGAATAGAAAAACCTCCACCCAAGGAATTCCGTATCGTCGATATATCGATATCGGGCCCAACTCAATAAAACGATATGATATAATATTGGTTTTTCAAATTTTTTAAAATATCGCCAACTGATATATCGCCATTTTTGTTAAAAAACTCTTTTAAAAAATTAGAATTTTTTTTTTAAAAAAACAACTTTCCCATTTGTTTCCCATCCTAATATGCATTTTTATGCATATTTTGAAATCGGTGCTTTGCCTAAATTAGCATAACTCATTTTAGAAGTTAGATTGTGAAAATATATGATAAAAACTAGTTTTAGACAACCGATATTTTTTTACAAATATCTCCGATATTTTCTCTTTGATCAACCAATATTTTACCGATATCCAATACGGAATTCCTTGCCTCCATCCCAGCTCGTTGGATGATATCGGGCAGAAATACATTGATAGATTTATCTGCAATGTGTTTAAGAAAGTGGATTACATCTGGTACTATGAGGATGTGGTGAAGAACTGAACTTCTACACCGGGTACACCACAACTCCAATGGCCAAATTTGATTCAAATGGACATGCATGGGCTAATTGATTTTTACATCAACCTGTCCCTGGCCATAGCACTATCAAACATTTGTGACGAAAAGTTGCGAATGGTTCTTTACATCAACCTGTCCCTGGACATAGCGCTATCAAATATTTGTGACGAAAAGTTGCGAATGTGTTGAAGGAACCATTTTTTGGAAGCCATATAAGAGAATCTGGGGAGTTACACAAGCTCCCCATCTAAGATGCTAAAAATATCATTTTTTTAACATATTTATGTATCTGGGGAGTTTCCTATCTATGTATTTCTTTTTCCTCAGATGTTGAACAGCTAAAATTACTCTTTACAAAAATGGGCAACTTAAGGAGCTCAATTATCCTTGCAATTCCTCGAATAAGGTGATGAAAGCCTGGATTGAGTTGCCTGAAAGAAATCAAAAGAACCAGACTGGCCAAGAGATCTTCGTGTGGCAGTAGGAGATTCAGATAGCAATGGTTCATAGACGGGATTCTTGCTTCTGGGTTGAACTATTGATAGAGGTGCCACAGCCATCTCTATAGGTTTTATTTGTGGCTCGACATTCCCTAGTGATAAAATAGGTCCACGAAAATGCTCTGCCTGCTGAAGTTTGTTAATGGCACTTGATCGGTATGTGAAGCGGAAGTACTTGAGCGCTAGCACAGGACCCATCCCCACCACTAGTATAAGCTGAAACAGGAGTTAGCTCAATAAGGAGAAGATAAAGTAGTACCAATAAACAAACCTTCTGTATTTGAAAATAAAAGGGGGCAATAGTTAATGGTACAAAGGCCACATGCAGTAAACAGAGTAGTTTTCGCCATTGTCTCAAGAATCTGAGACGACTTCAGATGGATAGATTCTATGAGACAAGTTTTTTTTAGTCCAAGACATCACAAAGAATACCAATTATCAGCAGGGGACGAAGGAAGGAGTCAAAAGCAATTGTTGGTGAGTTGAACGACTTACAAACATAGTTATCCAGTAAGATGGTTGTCGGCAAAGTCGAAACATTATAGTGTACATTCCAGCTGAGGGAATGGCACTAACTATCCAATTAATAATATAAAAGGCAGCCAAGTTTCCCCATATTGCAAGATGCTGCAATGTCGTGAAGGAACTGCATGGTGAAAAAACAAGTCAGTATGAGAAGTACTAAACCAACCATAATATTCAATATATGTCGCTTCCAACTACAAGGTACAAGTATAGAATTCACGTACTTAGTCTCAAGAGCAACAACAAAAGCCTGCAACCAAATACAGCCGGAGAGAGCAACCATTGAAAGCTCTTCCATTTCACTTCTTTCGTCAGCATAGGCATGTATACTGATTATAAATACAACGAGGGCCTGCATTTCACCTGATCACTTTTAAATACATCATCGAAGTTTATTCACAGAGCTACAAGTTCATCCAAACTCTCATGGCTATCTAAAAGCCAATGTAAGACATCTGTATGTAGTTATAATCAACAAGCTTCTAAAACTCGCAAAAGCATATATAGATACCATTAACTAAAAGCGGTTTCAAGAACTTGTTTTCTTATGCAATGGTGAAGAAGATGAGGAACCTATACGAGCAGATGAAAAGCACCATGAAATGCATTGAGACTGACGTTTGTCCAACTCCAATCAGTTTGACCAAATTACGTCAACGAGAGTTTCAGAACTAAGCAAATTTAGAGGATAGTGAAATGAACCACAAAACAATCCATCTGCTAGAAACTGAGAAGAAAATATTAAAGCATAACTTACGTGAAACAAAGACCGCCCAAACCAACCAGCAAACGTGCTTGGATTCAAAAGCCTGGGTTTGAAAATGAAAAAGACCTATATTTCAGCTTATTTGAATTTACACGTAATTAACAGACTATTGAATGTTAAAAGAAAAGAAAAAATACTGTTAATGCCAACCTCCCAAATATATCAACTTTCATTAAAGTTTAACTCTACTTATTCTTAGGTGCAACGATCTGAAGAACATAATGCCTCACCTTGTGGCTTGCTACACCACTTTTTCCATTGCACTTGACACGCTTGTGAGGTGCACTGGTGATTATGATTATGATTATGACCAGAATAGGCACTTGTTCTCTAAGCTTGTTCAACGGTTAGATATTTATTGTTAGAAATTATATAAATGCATAGACAAAGTTTTAGTCTCTAACAGTGGCAATGGCATGAAACATGCCATGAAAGTATTCAAAACAGTAAAAAACAGTTATAAAATCAGAGACATCCCTACCTTCCAGCTTGACAATAGAAAAGAATCTGTGGGTGTTGCATCACAGTCCTTTCACTTAGATCCTTGTCAAGGACACTAACAAGAGCAGGGAAGCTAGTGTAGAAAACATTATACGCCATTAAACTGACAGAGTTGAATAAGCTAGTTCCAGATACACCTGAAATGAAAGAAAATCTGAACTTGTGTTGTTAGGATTGTATTTCTCCATAGAAAATCCAGAAGATACTCTAAATACAAAGCCGAGCAAAGATAAGTCATTTGGAGGCATGGGTGTTAGTTTACCACTTCGCCAGAAACTTCATCACTTTTTACGTCAACATGGTAACATTAAGTTGTTCTATCTCTACTTGCCTTTTGAAGCAATGGCCCATAGCATAACAATACACATTACATGCACGTGCATATAGGACTAGAATTTTTAACACCCTATGAACCATAAACAGCAGTCCAAAAGTTTGAACCCTTGCCAACCCTCAGATTCACTGGTTGTATCCATCCTAAGCCAAATGACCCTTTGCACCAACATATTTTACTTGATGAAAACAGAAATTTGTGTCCATACTCACAAAATCTGTATAAAACATATCAAGAGTGACTTGTAAAAGGAATACTGGGACAGAAATGCAGTGCGATTGTATGAGTATCTTCCATGAACAAGTACCAATCTCTCGAGAAATCTGAACTCTGCATAACCAATACAAAGGAAAAGGTAGATACCAGTTAATGAACAGAAAATCACAAAATACCAATAAAGTTGCAAATAATTATTCTGATACACAGTATTGAGGTAAAAAAGAGAAGCCAAGGATGAAAGAACAGATCAGGAGGGAGGAGATCTTTACCATCAACAGCATTTACAAAGTCTCTACTATGCATGCAATATGGTGTTTCTTCTAATTGCCAGAGGCATCAAGATTTATTACATAAATGGTATGATATAGATATTGGGTTCAATCCTACTAAGAATTAACTTATTTAGAAGATTCAGAGGATAGAAATTAGCAGCAGCCTAAAATAATTAGCTTTTTAGAAGTCCTACTAGTCATATTGCTAGTGACTAGTGCAAGAACAATTAGAGAAGAGGCCAAGGAGATCCTACTTACGGTAGGCTTGTATCAAGAGTTTGAAACTAATTATCTTTATGCGTTAATCATGGATGAGCTAACTGCGCATATTGAGAATGGGGCACCAATTTCAATTGAATATAGATTTAAAAAGATTTGGTGCACAAACACCTCAATGCATGCCTCAAGTATAAAATTTGTGTTTTTTGATGTCTCAATGATGCATTGGAATGTCTTGTTCTTCACACTAATGCCTCCAGATACTTCTTTTAAATCATTTGGAGAAGCCATAGGATGAAGTGTCAGTAAAATAAAGGGCAACGTGGAAATAATTTTTACTAGGCAAGTATTACATAAGACAGCCTTCACAGAAAATAAATCCTCCAAGATTACTTAACATGACCCATAGAGTTGTTTGGAAGGTAAGTATTCCTGTGTGAAACAGAGGTACCAAACTAATATTCCCTTTCTACAATATTAATAATCCGACTTAATTTTTCAATATGAACTAAAATTAGTTCCTTTTCCAAAACCAAATCAGACTACTAAAGTGGAACAAGAGAGTATACTTTAACAACGATAAAAGCACTAATTTTGCTTTACTGTGGTTGAAACGCTGTGCATTACACCAAAATGACTAGGTATAACTCAAGTGCATCTTTTTTCTTCACAAAAGCATCACACAATATTTTGAGAATGAAGACTGCAAAAAAGTAAAAGCATTTGATAATCCTACATTAAAACTAGTGCATAATCCTTCATCCTGGATACTCAGTATTTACCTACTGCAACAATTAGAAACTTTCGCAAACGGCACAAATGTTACTATATTTGCTTTAGTTTATGAATGGAGCCGTTCAATATATAGTACCTGTAGAAACTTCCGCAGATGGCTCACTATGGATCCAACAACATTGATCAAAGAGTAATTCCAGAACTACTTGCAGCTTCTAAACTAGAACAATCCAGATTTTCAAAACTTACTTCCAATGCTATAGTCAGCAGCTCTTGCTGCCTGCAACCCCTCTCTTCCACTTATTCCAACCCCTATGTCTGCCTGTTGTATCATCCGCACATCATTTCCACCATCACCAACTGCCAGTGTTCGGTATTCACATGATTTTAATAGTTCCACAAGCTGCAGATTTTAAAAGAAGCATATATTTTACAACCATCGTTTCCAAGAATCAACAAGGGGTTTTTACTTCAATATAGAAGCACGTAGGTTGACAACTATTATTCAAAAGTACCTGAGCTTTTTGTGACGGTGTGACCCGACAACAGATAGCTGTCCTCGACAAGATTGCCAATTCAGTGAAAGCCTCCCGATAATGTTTAAGAACAATTTCTAGTGCCCAACCATCCACTACAAATGCGACATCCTGTAATAAATTAAACAGTAGTGATGAGAAGAGCATGCATAGGCTGCATATTAATAATTGTTCTCAATATAGAAAGAAAATCAGTAAACATACATAATCACTGTCATGAAAAGTGAAAACTGCATATAGCATATAATATATGTCTGTGGGAAGAATAGCAAAAATAATTAGGTGTCATGTTTGTAGAGGATAGGGTGAAAATGAAAAAAAGATAATTCTGTGATAAAGAAACAGAATTGGACAAGAAATCAAAGATATCTGGAGAATGCCTGTAAAACGCTGTGATAATTAAAATGAACATCAACCATGGCCCACATTAAGACGTAAAGTTCCGTTCTGTGCAACAGCAACATGTACTCTGCCATGATACCACTGTTCTCAGGTGAGGATAAAAACAGCCAGATCAAGTAGCTTTAAATATAAAGAAGCTACTGCTCATTCTCCAAAGTCTACAAAATGGTTTCATGAAGAACTAAATTCAGCAAGCCATTTTGAACCAACCCACCAATTATCCATGTAATGGCCATTTAATCAGATCTCCGGTTGCCATTAAAGCTTGCTCTTTTATCACAGTGATAGCAGGTACACAGACTCTTTATATAGATAAGTTAGGTGTACTAGAAGTTCAAAGAAACGTGGAGAAAATTATCTCTAGATTATACTATCCAACTCTACTAAAGTGCCACAATCCACCTAAAACACTGGAAATAGGGGATACATGGAACATACAGGTGCATAATTAGAAAGGACATTCACCCAGGCATCCACCAAGAACCACACACAAAGGGGAGACATAACTGGAAACATTAATGTCGTACCTTAGGTTCTGAAGAAGTTATCTTCACTGTCAACAATACTCTCTCTAGATTTCTTAAAACTTCATCTTTGGTCTTCCCATTAATCAATAAAAGCTGACCTTTAGGTTCTGTTCACAATGCCAAGATTATAATACTGAAACTAGATAAAAAAAATTACTACCAGAATGCCTTACACATGATCTAACTTATTAAGAGAAACTTTCACGAAACGTGACTAGCAAGTTTAGTTATGCAATTTAAAAGAAAATTCACCTGGAGAGACGAAGTTGCACGAGAGAGCAATCTGAATAGCTGTATCCTGCTTATCTCCAGTCAGCATCCAGAAATTAATTCCTGCTTTCCTAAGTGTCTCAATTGTTTCAGGAACCCCATCCTATGAATGACATAAAGAAGATCAAAACAAACAACACATACCCCTACCATCCTCCCTAGCAACAGTGAACTGGCCACTGTTGCCCATTACTGCTGAACCTCACTGACGTTGTTCATGCCATGGTCTGGCATTTCAGCAGAAAGGCAGTAAAACATTATTATGATTGAGGCCTTTGTTAAGCCAGTGGTTACTAACATGGTATCGAAGACCAAGTTCTTGGGTTCAAGTTCTAAAGAAGCAGTGTTCCTTGTTCTGTGTATGCCCCTGTGCACGTTTAAACTTTACATTCAATGCTAGCAGGTGCTTGCTCTTGCAATGGTGTGTTAGATTGGCAGTCCCTTGCCTAACAGCTTATTGATAGCCTCATTGCAAGATGCTGGTGATTTATAATTTGGCCAGCCAAATCATACCGTCAAAATCAACAAGCATTACAAACAGAGGAGCTCTAGCAAAAAGCTCTAATAAAAATATTACCTGCAGACGGTCTTCAATTGCACTAACTCCAAGTATTTCAAGGTCGTTTTCTAACATTTGACAAACTTCAGCTAATTTCCACTATAGAAAAAGAAAACATAAAATTATTACTTTCCAAGTAAGCAAACAAAGAAAAGGTCATGAAAAATGCATGTGTAGTGTGTCCTACTTTTTCCAATGTGCACGGGCTTACCTCTCTATCAACCAATGTAGTATTGGCCTCCTTAAACATCAAAGACCATTCTCCATACTCATCTTCCTTTAGCTCACGCCAAGCCAAACAGAGTGTCCTTAATCCTAATTGAGCATACTGGTCCACAGCTTCAGCAAATGTCCTTATTTTTTGTCCTAAAAATACTAACATTAGATCTCTACCACTTAAGTGCAAAACATGCAATTATATGTAAATATATGGAAGAACAGTTTACAAGAAGTTAGAAGGAAAGGTCTGCTCGTAATTGTTTCTTTTATTGACTCAATTATAACCACGAAGAGCAATATTTACCAGACAAAGCACGTGGGAGAATTGCTTCATCAGCCCCTTTTGACAAAAGAATTATCTTTCCATTCTGGCAATCTTTCACGACAACAGACATCCTTTTCCTGTCGGATGTGAACTCTAGAGTGTCCAACAATTGATACTGAAGGACTGTTCCATGAAATTTAACTTCTGCAGAATTAAAAAAATCAGCATAAAAGAACAGGCATCGTAATTGAAATACCTGAAAAGAAGAAGCAAGAGGAAAATAAGACACACCAAGAATATTTGCATTTTTATTTGTGAAAACCATGTGCAATTGAGCAGCAGCATGAACAAGAGCATCCTCATCCTGGGATTGTGCCTTGTACGAGACTGCTCCACTATTGCTACAGACCGGAAAAGACAAAAAAATTAACTTCTTACAGACATAAAATGAAAAACAACTATGCATGAAATGTTAGATCTTACCTTTTCACAGGTACCACTGTATTGCATATTGCCATGATAGTGAGAATTTTGACTATGTCCTGTTTATTCCTAGCAATAGCATTGAGCAATTCCATATCTAACTAAAGAAAAAGTTGTAGTCAGACACAGCCACAAGTATTAACCATTCAATTTTTCTATTCAAAACAACACATGTGATTCATATATAACACATTGTCTAAACCTCCAATAATTAGTAATGAAATATAAGGTTCAAGTATTATAGGCTATCGCCCACAATAAACCAAATAATACTGCAGACAAACCATTTGTTAGTGAGCCCACCACTGGTAAAAGACCTCACAAGAAGCAGAATTAAGAAAAAAAAATTATTTCGGCTTGTGTAATTACCAAAATATGTTTATTTCACAGGTATGGAAAACGAGAAGTTTAATATGGGAGAAATCTAGCCCACGCTGCAGCTGCAGCTTGGGCTAGTACCGCTGGGCCTGCCCCTGCCATGATCTGATGGCTAGGAGCTTAGAGTGCACTAGCCTGGGCTGCAGCTGCAGCACAGGCTAGGCAGTCTCTTTAATACATACATGCATACATATATAGATGTGTGTGTATATATAGATATATATATATATATATATATATATATATATATGAGACCGGTTGACATGAAATCGTTCTCATATAAGGAGCATGAGAACAGTCTTTTGGGTCGTTGGATTCTGATCCAACGGTGGGTATCAAATCAGTGGATAGGTGAGTGTGAACCATCACTCACCCTTGTAGCCGTCAGATCAAGATCCAACGGCTACAACTTGAACTGACCTCATATAAGCCAAATGAGAGTGATCTCATTTAAACTTTTATATAAAGCACAAATCGCAATACCTATATTTCAATCAAAACCTTCTATTTGCAAGTCCACTACAGCAATTCAGCAAGTGCAGTTTCTGAACTTTAAGCATAAAATTACTATAGGTATTTATGACATAAAATCAAAACACTTCAATGATAATACTGCTGTAGTGACCAATGCTCCAAATTATTGTGTAACATACCTTTCAACGCATCACCATTTTCATTTCCATAAAAGATGCCATTGACACAGCATCTACGGAAGATCATTCTGTTCTCCGTAAGTGTCCCCGTCTTGTCAGTCAAAATATATTCAACCTGTCCCAAATCCTCACTAATTGCTGTGCTGCAAAAGCAATAAGTACATCCTAATTAAAGATGACTGTAAATGTGTTCTGAACTAAAGGGCATATGGTCGTGTTAATACTATGAGAAACATGTTTTGCAGAAGATATATGTCACTAAGCTTATCTAGAGTTCATTTTGAAAATCAATTGCATCTATGAAAAAAGACCAGATGGAGTATATTCTTTTTAGAAGCCAATAGAACTAACCAACCAAAAAAATACAACATATACAAAAATCAGATTACTCCTGACAAACATCTAATCACAACCCATATAAATAAAATCTTAAACATCTTACTTTGCTGCATGAGCATGAGTATTTGTGTCCTTATCATACATCTCTTCATCCCAATCTATGAATTTTGCATATAGACTTTTCACCAGATCCAAAGACACCTGCAAAAAAGACAATATTTTCTAATATTTTCTTTAGAAAATATAAGTACATTCATAATTCACAAGTTTTGATATATTAGAACACCATAAAATAGACAAATAAACATGAAGAGAGGTGATGCTTGTGAAGACAACAAACATATCACCCTATATGGCAACTCACATACACTTCCACATCTTCTCCCAGCTATGTATTCCCTCGAAATGGGTTTTATTCATTATTTCACTCTTGGTACAATTATGATGTCACAAAATCATAGAAGAACTTAGTGGCATGATTTAAATAGATGAAAATGTTAGAATAAGAGTATTTAAAATACACTAAGCAAAGCATGAGAGATATATAGTGTATAAAACAAAAAAAAATTATAGTAAAACTAAATCACGATTAGTTTTATCCTATACAAGATTGTACAACTATTTTTTTGTAAACTTCTGCTTTTATAAAAACTTGAAGCTTGAACTGCATGGTTGGATCATATCCTCCTAGTTGAAATTATATTTCTTAAGCTCGGTCCAATTCTCAAAACAATGCTCTTAACACCAGAATAACTGTAGAGTCTCATGATCAAACAACACAATTACGCTTCAAAAATTACAAATACCTTTATAGATATAGGAATCATGATAGAACACAGAAGCTCAAACCGAAGAGGAATCACAAGAAGTTCGTACCATGGTCCTTCCTCTGGGTACATAACATACCATAGCTGCAAACAAAAAAGGTCAATGAATGTGAGTTCATGTCAAAGTAAGGCGTATCAGAGTAAAATTCAATTAGAGTAACTAAAGTTAGTGCCCAATAACACCAAAACATTTAAGAAAAACATAACATCAGCTACCTTTCTAGCTTCAGTATCTTTCCAAACATTTCCAGCAATTCCAAGGACAATAACTACGATAACTTGAAAAAGAAATATCGCTCCAGTCAATTTGTCAATCATGGCATCGACAGCAGTTAATTTTGGCTCCGGTATACCTCTACTCATACCCAACTTTGTTTCATTGCCTGCACATAAGAAAATAAATTTGTTAAAACCATGACCAAAAGCTTGATACGCAGGTGAACTTGGGGTATTTGAAGTATGGAATAAATAGATTTTCAGGCAAAAGACATAGTACTACATAGAGCACATGTGCCAATGGATAATGCATAGAAGTATGGGAATAACATTTTCATGCAAATAGATTTTCTTGCAATGCCAACAGAACTAGCGTTTGTCATTCATCTGTGTTGACCACGGGTATTTACCTTCTGTTCCCACATTGTCCACCCGCCATAGATGGGTGGACAAACAGACAAACACAGAGAGTAGATAGAAAGCAACTTTTCCTTTTGGCATAGATCAAATTACAAAATCAGAGCTATCAGATAAAATCCAAAAGCCATTGAGAAGCCCTCTTCGACTTGTCTCACCCTCCTTCAAACCCACCAAACACTACCTCCACGTTCTATCAGCCGCATTCATTGGTGGCAGTGCTATCTTGAGAAAGTCTTCTATGTGAAATGCCATAATCCCACCAGTACTTACCAACTCACACCCACTTCAACCCTCAACCCTTCCACGCCAAAGCCAAAGAAAATGCAATGTGCGGTTAATTACAATGGAGCCCATACTCCATAGCAAGTCCTGCCCTTTGCTGAGTGACACAGCCTTTGCTTTCACAATGTTTGTCTGCTCAATACTGGATGTTTCTGACTGACTTCTCAGGGTGAGTGGCAACCACCCCCATCGATCCTCCACCCTGCCTCACAAGTTCTGTACCTTCCTCACTCTGGCCTGCTACCCATTTATACAAAATGCTGGTTTTTTCTCTTACAAACCCTCCTTGATGCCAACACAACCAGTAAAGCCTCCCACCTATCTACAACATTCCATGGAAACACATTCTACAGATTAGCCACACAAATTTTTGGTGTTGGACATTTAATACTTCTTATGATTCGCTGAAAGACCAAGGAGATAGAGCACAAGATCGAGAAATTGGGAATAGGAGCCAAGGACTCCATCAGATCGAGAGTGCATTATTCATTATTTGGATAGTAGGCTATGTTGGCCGATGCAGACTTTGTCTGCCACCGGCAACTAAAAAATATCATTTGTATATTCCACTTTCCACCTTCACACATCCGGACGTGGATGGCTTTGCAGACAAAGATTGTTTTCATACACCCCTAATAGAGATCGTGCTACACTTCACTATTGTACTCATACTAATATTGTAGATTCATGTCATTGAAACATCACACATTAAAGGAGCCAGACAGCGTTATCATTACAGTTAAAGTTTCTGACATAACTTGCCTGTGTAGACAGCAACACCACAAGCCCATTCTGTATTCCTTAGGTAGCATGACTGAAGCAATGTGTTGTTGATGATCAAGGGACACAGATCATTATCAATGAAAGGTGGAAACAACCTTAGATTTGCATCAAATCTTCTGATGTCTTTGTCTGGATTCGGACATTCAATCGCACCCTGCACAAACCATAACAAGACAATGAATATATAAGAATAAAAGTACACACAAAGGAGTTGTACATTCATATATAACCCTGCCTTAATTCTGTGCAACCATTCGGAAGCTATCCCCACACAGGCTGAAGGTATAACTCTTGTCTTCAAATCAGTTTCACCATCTAAGGCAGCAGTCTAACAAAGGAAAAAATACACTTTTAGACGTGGAAAATATTAAGAAATATATAGATATAGATCAACAGAACTTTAAGATGTAAGATACCTAGAAAAAATAATAGAATTGTCGAGAAATATCAAGCAAAATAAAAAAATGAATAACAACCAATATAATAGTAACAACAATATAAGTTCCAGAAAAAACTACTTTCCTAAAAAACTTCCAATTGGAAATAGTCTGCATAGTTGTCTTTCTGACGTTCAAAATCAGCCTTGGTCATGTTTCAAATAAATTCCTCTCTTAAAAAACAGAAAACAAAAAATATCTAATTTCCAAACTCAAGCAAAATAATTATGACAATTCTCCAGCTCATATCAAGGCAATTATTGATGCAAACAATACTTTAATAAAATTTAAACCCAAATCAGATATAGTATTGAAGTATTCTCAAATGGAAATGGCAAGTTCTTAAACTGTGTTATATGAGCCACTAAATCAGACTTTACACTCCACAATGAGGCTAGAGGCCAGCATACATAGATCCAAAATACCAAGGAAACAACAAATACTATGTTGTCAACTTATTATACAAAGGAAAATGATATATTTTAGATACCTCAACATAGCAAATCCCTTGAGGTTCAGAAGTACCAAGCAGAACTAGATCACAAGGTACTTCATCATTTTCCCGAAGCCACACAATGTTACCAACATGAATATCCTGAGCTTGAATCTGATAACAGTAAAATCAGTTAAAATACATTAATGTAGAGTTGAATGATTTTTTTTTCTAAACTTAACTGTAGAAACCAACATAAGAGCACAAACAACTAAATGAGAACTGAACTAGAAACCTAATAAGAAGCTCATGTCAGAGGCTGATAGTCAAGAAAACAACAGACGTTGACATAGAAAATACAAATACCTGTTTTTTTATCCCTTTCTTTACAACCCATACTTCTTTCTCATTAGCTTGCTTGTCTGAAAGATACCTATTATAGTCATCCCATGCCTCCTTTGTAGCAGAGATTGCAAAGATAAATATAAGTGGGGCCCATGTGCTCACAGGGTTTACTGGAGTTATAAGTGACCATAGCTGGAGGCATGCAATCAGAAAGAAGTACTGATTCATAAAACGACTGCAAAAAACCATCAAGACAATAATTAAGCATCAGCGAGAGTAAGTGCAAAATATTCAAGCTATGTCCATAATCATCATCATCATCATACACCTTATCCCAACTATTAGGGCTCCTCAACATAGACTCAATACCATATTTGACTTATCAGAATCAAAATGATGGTCAACAGCAAACACTATGTTCATAATCGTCATCGTCATCATACACCTTATCACAGCTATTTGGGATCGACAACATAAATTCAATAGCATATTTGACTTCTCATAATCCGATCCTACTACTCACAAGTTACAACTCAAGTAACGACCAACTTGGCATATATAGAAAATAAGCACTAAGAAAAAAATTAAATCTTGAAAATCAAAGCATCTTTCAGTAGCTCTGAAAATTGGCACCCGCTCTCATCAATTGCAGGAGAGTCAACAGACTAATACTACTGCGTCACTGACATTCTTTGTTGGTTTTATTGAACAAACAAACAAAAAAGAACATAGTGCACAAGATTCCACTATCAATTTACCTGAACTGCTCCCATAAATTTTTTGGAAGAAAATTGATAACAGTATATTTTCTGTTTGATATGCGGTTATCACAGTAGATATCTTGTTGATCATCGTCATTGATATATACATAGCGCTTCATCATTATTAGTTCATCAGCACAAAACGATACTTGGCAGAAGAACCATCATCCACAGAAACTAACCTGGAACCACATCAAATCCCACACCAACATCATCACCACCATAAAAAGCAAATGCAGAACCACCACAAACTCCTATAATTTTCTTATAAAAGAAAGTGTTCAGCTGAGTAAATCTACAATCTAAATTATCACTCTACTGAACTCAAATCTATGCCACCAACTGAATCTTAAAGTGCTTTGCGGAGGGAACATAATTTGGACTCAATCAAGCAAGGGATATAATCAATTGAAAAATTCGAGAATCAATTGGATCTCATACCAGAAAAGAAGAAATTGGATGAATTACACTGGCGGTCGTCATCGTCTCCATCGCTCTAGACGTCGACGTTCATGGGCAAATATGACTTGCGGACGCAGGATTTTGCCCATGCCATGCGAGCGCACCGCAAGGGAGGTAGCATCTGAGAATTTTGACTCAGCATCGCAGAAGCGCTCGCACCGAACTTTCTTCCACCTGTATCCACTACCGTTGATTTGTGGAGCCCACCATTTCAAAAATACGGTGGTGATGCATACGGAGTAACGGAAGAAATACTTTGGACACTTTTTGTGGAAGGGTCTCCGTCCAGAAAAAACTGTCTGGCTAAATTTTGGTTTTCTAATCCAGAAAAGTATTTTTAAACGGAGGGAATAATTGTTATGCGCATAGCTTACCCTTTCTACATTATTCAACAATATTTCTTTTATACGCTATTGCATTATTAATGAAGTAATTTACCATAGAGGAATTTATTAAATAATACTTAAAAAAAATTACCAATCGAAAACATTGTAAAAATGTTTTCCAATCTGGTTATCTGATGAGCCATGCAGGCGCCAGCGTGTGTGGCTTTTTTTTAACGCTGACCCTCATCCTACGTGAGAGGCGTCGGTTCTACTGAAGAGCCAACGCCTCTCTAGTGAAGAGGGAGAGGCGTCGCTTAAACAGACTCCTTCTCTTACAACTTTACTCATCCAATTGCCGTAATGAGAAATACAATTTTTTTAACACCTGATAATATAACACAAACAAACTAAGAATCTCACATAATCATTAAACTTACACATAAATAAATTAATGCATATGCTACAAAGTTAAAATATAATGCATAATACAAATACAAGTGTTCAATCAACTCTCTTTCTTCTATTCCTACCCGTCCTCGTGCTCGAGCTGGAATCTGCTTAGGTTCGACATCAGATATAGTATATGAAGATGAAGGTGCCTAACGTAGAGCATGAAATGCACACTGTCGCCTAGTATATACTTTCAAAGAAAGAGGCCTCTCAACTTGATCGAGCGGGGCATCTGGAACAACTGGTGCTGGGGTAAAAGTCGTCGTGTCAGTTGATGATGTCACAATGTCGGACGAAGCTGATAAAGGTTGAGAAGCCTTAAAAGGATGATCAACCTACAGTCCTGGAATCTCTGTCATAACTGGCTGCAACAATGGCAAACTTGCAAGAACATGTCCAAAGATATTGTGTATCGTCTGACATGCCGCTAGCAAGCTCTCGTAGGATCGGTTCACCAAAGCTCCATGAGACTGAATGAATGTCTGTCTCGCACAAGTAAGCTAAAACGAAAAAATAATACTATCTACAAGCACACAGCAATGGTGAATTAAATCAAATATGACATAATCAATTTAATACAATGCAAATGCTAAATCAATACGTATTTATATCTTCAATTCAGATATTAAACATATATTATCTGTAGACACACAGGTGGAGGCGCAGTTGCGTAGTCGCTATCCGGAGAAACTAGCGATGCCAGGGAGAGGAGGTGGCCGGAGAAGAGAGGCGAGGAGGTGGTCGGAGAAGGAGCTGGCCGAGGCGAGGCGAGACGGTGGCCGGAGGAGCTGGCCGGGGTGAACGACGTGGAGGCAGAGCTGGGCGAGGCGAGGAGGTGACCGAGGTGAGCACGGGTAGAGGAAGGGCTGGCCAAACGTCGATCACCGCCGGAGAAGAGATGCGAATGAAGGCTAGGGCTCGGTGCGGTCGAGCCCGAGCCCGAGGGTGTATAAAAACGAAATGAACCGACGCCTTTCAGTTATGAGTTATGATGTCTGAGAAGTGAAAAATGGGACAAGAGGCTTAAAGGTGTTGGTCAATTAACATGAAAGGTGTCGATTCAACCGACGCCTTCAGGGTCTAGCTTTTAAAAAAAAGCCACACAGGCGGTTGCGTGGCTGGTTAGATAACTAGATCAGGAAATATTTTTATAATATTCTCGATTGGTAATTATTTTTTTAAGTGTTATTTAATAAATTCCCCATCACTATATTTTAAATAAAAAAAGTTACTTATCTTTGTTCCATAGTTATCAAATTAGCCTCCGCATTTAATACCCATATGTGTTTTATAAAGGCAATTTATAAAATAATATTTAAAAAAATTACCAATCGGGAAACTTAGGAAAATATTTTTCGATCCAGTTATCTGACAAGCCATGCAGGCGCTAGCTTGGCGCTAGCCCTGCGTGGGCTATTTTTTTACCCTGACCCAAAAGGCATCACATGAATCGACGCCTCTCTCCTAAAGAGGAATGCGACATTTCAACCACGTCTTTCCCTGTCTTAGCGTATGTAATATCCAGAAATTTTAAATGCTTAAGTGAAAAATTTTGCTCAAGGTGAGTGTTTATTTGCCTTAAATTTTTGAGCTTTGAAATTTATTTGAAAATTCGAAAATTAGTGGACGCGATTGATCGCTTTACAACTGATCGATCGTACTCTCGTTAAAATGCAGATTTTCTGTACAAGCCGATTGATCGCTAGAATTGTGCCGATCGATCGCTATGTTTTGTAAGATTTCAGATTTAATTTTTAGAAAATCCTTTCTAATTGGATTTAGTAGGCACGTGGGTGATGTGGCCTACTTAATTGGCTCGTGATTTGGGGGATCAAATCGTTGGGAGATTGGAGATGAAATTCCTAATTTGTAACCGATTTGATTTTGATTTAAAATAGGAAGTTTTACTTATGGTAAACTTGAGTAATTGAAGGGATTTCATTTAGAAGTTAATGGAATGATTTGCAAGTTATTTTTTAATCAAGGTGAGGGCGCCATATGGCTAAGAAAGGTGTTCAAGCTTTGAATTTAAATTGGGAAGTTACCAAACTTGTTAAGGTAACAAATTAAATTAGTTTAAATCCCTACCTTATTTGATTTGTAACCGAAACTGAGTAAAGGCGTGGACCACGTATGGGTTGTGGCGATCTTGCTGGACTAAACCATGACCATTGGATGATGGATTGATCAAAGGTGGAGATTTAATGGAAAGATTAAGGACTTCACCTATTTAAACCCAAGAGAGGAGAAGTTGACATCTTTTTGGTGGCCTTGGGAGTCGTGCAAAGGGAGTGGTGCACTCGTTCCTCTCTTCTTCATTCCAATCAGCATCAATCCTACTATAGTTATGACTGTGCCTCTTGCTGGATTGACAAAGTAGAGAAGGTGGTGCGAGGTAGAGCCGGTACACGCTCAAAGTTTTATCGGTTTCTTCATTGAAGAGGTAGAATGTTTCTTTTCCTATGAATCTCGTTCTTTGAAATCTATTGAGATTAATCATATGAAATAACTGAATTATGAGTGATTCAAGAGTATATTGATGCCATGTTTGTATGGGTATTGTTTCGTGTCATGTATTATGATGATATTCGGTGCATGCATGAATTATCGCACTCGGGTAAGTGTATACATCTATTCTTCTCGTCCTAGTGTCTAGATGACATCCCCACCTCTTTTGATATGTAAAGTTGTGTCTTTTACTACTGTTGAACATCTTGTTGTGACCTGTTCAATTGGTTTGATATATCTCTTAATCGATTTACATCGAGTCTATGGTAAGCTTGTCCAAATTCATGTTATTAACCCTAATCGAAGGTATCACATGAAATACTTCTCCAAATTTATAATAATTCCTATACCCTACTTTTGATGATGCAAAACCAGATTCTTGGAGTCATGTCAATACATGGTTATACGTTTCATTGTTTGTTATTATGTGTCTTCTTTAAGTAATATGAGCTTAATGGAGTTATATTATGTATTAACCAATGGGGTTATAAAAAGCACATCATAAGATAAAGGAAATTATAGAATTTCAGGACCAATTGGGTTCTGTAAATTATGTAAGGGGTGAGTAACTAATGTCAGTAAGGGTGATTAATCAATTAATTATGTATATATCATCAATTAACCAATGTAGATTACGATGATTGCTCTCGGCCAGAACTATTTCTGCGTCGATGAGCAATACTTAGAAATTGATAACTAATTGTATAAGAATCAGAAAATTATGCCGATTGTTGGGTTAGAAACTAGACATCTAGGGCTATGTATTATAAAAATTTCAGAATGGGATTCGTACTTTTGTAAATTGTGGTGATCAATGGAATTGGTCTGTTGTGTGTGGGTAAGAACACAGTATTAAGTACTAAAACTCTAATTCTTATTAAAACTACAAGTTATGGGTAATTATGGTATTAATGATCCTATATTATACCGTAAGACTATGACAGTATTGATTACAGTAATATTAACTCATGAGTAAGGATCGTGGGAATCAAGTTCTTCTATCTAGCGTTGAGTATCTCAAGCATTGAGCGTTCATGAACAGTTCAAATTCAAAGAGTTTCTGGTTAAAGTTTAAAACCTTGTATTCTAGTACCTGACTTACTTTTGGACATATGGATCTTGTGTCAGTGTTCCTGGGGATTATCATATCTAGGGCTAAGTACGGTGAAGATGCTCAGTGTGTAAATCTTTGATGAGTCTTAGTTGAGTCCTCCAATATTTGATCAAAAGATTTCTTTGAGTACTCCAAAGTGAGTCAATCCAGATTGGATTAACGAGATTGTTATCGTGCTCCTCTGTGAGTCAGTTACAGAAAGAGGGTAGTATGAGTCTCTGGATGAGAGAGCTCTTGTCATTTCTAAATCAATTCAGTTTGACGTAAACTGTTTTCCTACTAAGAGTTATTGATTGAAACTCTTCAAGTGGAATCATAGTATGCTCACGAGCCATTGCTAGATCCTTTGTGATCTCAGGTTATTTTTTTGAACATCTGTAGTTTAGCCGATGAAGGCAAACGTACGTACTTAGATTACAAGATATTACGGAAGGTCTTGTAATCTCCGCCCATTGTGCCCGTAAGCACCGATGGGGCCAGCATCCCTAGAAGCATGGCTGAGTTCCTCTGAAGAACCTCTAGGATGTTCTGGTGTTGATGTCCATAGGGGAAGTGGACTGAGCTGAGAGCAGAAATTGTTGTCTCCTACACTTTGGATGTTGGAGCCTATATCCATTATTGTTCCTCCTTACGCGTTGTACGTTTGGAGTTTGATGACCATTTATCTTTATCTTGAACAATAACGGTCTATGAGTATGACCAATATTTAGGTAAGTAAACTCAATATTTGCTACTCTTGATGTTGTTGAATTTGTCCTTACCTTTTATATCGTGATGTCAGAATCTATTATATTTTTGCTTTGTAGGTTCTCTTGGCATCAACTGGGTATTTCCTCTGGAATACTCATGCATCATTTGATGCAGGAATCAAGAAAGAGAAGAACTGACAGGTATCTTAAGTGGAGTTCTTTGGTGGTTGCAGGTGAAAGACGAATTTCTGTTATGTTTTATTTTGTTGATCTTTATGAACTTGTTGGCCTGTGTGCTAGAATTCTAATGATTTGAATTCGTGAGATTAATTTGATGTAATAAACTAATTAGATCTTTTGATATTGTTATTTAAGATTTGAGCACATGAAAATTGTTTAGTCATTTCGAACCTGTATGATCCCATATTCTGGTTGATGGGAACGTGGACAGTCGAGTATTCGGTCGCGTCCTAAATTTCAAACCTCATGACAGTCTTAAATTGTTAGCTTTCGCGCTCTAATCAAGGTTTTAAAATTTGGGGCGTGAGCGTATTTCCTCACCTTTCATCTTATAAAGATAAAAACGTCAGTTTAACCGACACCTTTGTGCTAATGAGAAAGGCATCGCTTAAACTGAAGCCCTCTCTTCTAAAAAGGAGAGACATCATTTTAAATGGCGTCTTCATCTTTTATCGTCACAAATCCAACACTATAATGTAATATGCAGATTTTTTAAAAAACCTGATAACACAATATAATCAACACAAACAATCAACTCTACTTGCTCAGGAAACTTGGAATATAAATAAATTAAAGTGTCTATTACAAATTTAGACAAAATATATAATACAAATCATCATAAGAATACAAATATTCATTCAACTCTCCTTCCCCTATTCTTACACCATCCTCGTACTCGAGCTGGAATCTGGTCAGGCTCGACATCAGGTATAGCATCTAAACATGCAACTGAAGATGAAGGTGCCTGATGTAGAGCACGAAGTGCACGCTGTCACCTAGTATATAATTTCGAAGAAGAGGGTCTCTCAACTAGATTGAGCATGGCATTTGTTGGTGGGGTAAAAGAAGTCGTGTCAACTGATGATATCACAACGTCGGGTGAAGCTGATATAGGTTGAGAAGCCTAAAAATGATGATTACCCTGCAATCCCAGAATCTTTATCATTACTGGCTGAAGCAACGGCAAGCTCGTAAGAACATGTGTAGAGTTATTGTGTATCGTTTGACATGTCGCTAGCAAGCTCTCATAGGATCGGTCCACCAAAGCTCCATTACACTTGATCATTTCAATATAAACCCTTGCATGTGCACAAGGCAATTGTGTACTACAGTGAGTATTAAGGGTTGTCGAACCTCAAGGACGGATGAATATTTTACCAAATTCAAGAGAAAAGTTACAGTTTTTATTTACTATAAGGAAAACAATGAATTTTAACTAAACTAAGCTGAGATTAAATCACTATATGGAAGATACCAAGGCTTCGAATTCACCACAATAAACTAGTGTATTGTCTCTCTCTCTCTCTCTTTGAAATAAATTCCTAATTAGCTAGCATATTCCTCTTGGACATACACTTGTCAATTCAAATTATAGTGCTCTCCTCTCGGACGTAACACATAAATCAATTAAGCATATGGAATTGTGATCTATCTCTCTCGAGTTTAAACCAATGAATCCTTACTAATATGTGACACCTCAGACCACTCACGTTCCTCTCGGACACGCAAGTGCTCTTTCAGATTGAAATCCAATTAATTAACTCTTGTCTCTCTCTAGTACTAAGAACAAACTTCAATGAATTAACTTTAATTGCATAATAAAGAGTCATACACCAACTAGAGTAAACATAATATGAGAGAAAATAGACGATACAACCAGTCTATTGAGTTTCATCTACGCCTTGGAAAGGAGTTTAGCTTTGCATTGGGGTAGAAATCACCATCAAGTTCTTCATCATCTTTTTCTTCTTTCCTATGTTCTAACCTCCAAAATAGGTTCTCTAATAACAACTCAAGATGCCTCCCTACGTTCTCCCTTAAGGCTTTTATATATGCTTGAAAAGAAACCACAAAGTCCCCTTTCAAATATGAGTCGAAATAGGCTTGATTTAGGTTTTGCCACAGTAACCGATCGATCGCTCCGTATTGCCAATCGATCGCTTCCCGATCGATCACTTTCCTTTGTTAATTCCTATGTTATCGTGTCGATCAATCATTTCATCTCGTCGATCGATCGATCACTTTTCTGGCCGATCAATCGATTCTACTGTATCGCACACATCTAAAAACTCCAGTAGATACGATCAATCACTTTAAGTGCAAATCGATCGTTCCTTTATTAACACTGTTTTCCTGGCTCTGGCGATCGATCACGTTGAATGTCACTTTTCACCTCATTTCTGCATCTTACACTTGTTTCCTACAAAAACCAAAAACTATATTAAAGTACCACTAATTATAATCAAACACTAACCTAAACATAAACTTAGGAGATAATAAAATTTATATTTCATGTGTAGATCAACACTAACCAAAGTCCACTCAGTGTCGCCCCTGGGTTGACATAACATCTTTGCCTCATGCACGGGTGGTAGGATAAGTCTCTTAGTGATCTTCAAGTACCACTTCATGTAGGCACTATAAGCATCTCGCTCCGTCATGGCAAGCTCCCCCTGAACAAGAGTGGTCCTCCGCTCATCCCATATAATAATATAGGCCACATGATGTGACCTCTAATCAAAACTTGTATGGGCCTGACGCGAAGATCACTCAATGAACTCCAGAACATAAGGGGGGAAAGTTGCTCTAATCTAAATTTCAACGTGACCCGATTCGGAACATGCATCTCCACAATGTCAAAACATATGAGTGACATCCTAGATAGCCATACATCTGCGCCATCGGTACACACTCTAGGTAATTGTGCTAAAACCTCATCATGATATGGTTGTCATGTTAGTTACACAATATATAAAGATAGTACTTTACTTTTTATGAATTTTGCATTGTTTATATTCGTAACATGTGCAATATAATATAATCACATATCTGGATCGTTGGTAGTCTAATTCAGATCTATAATGGCGGAGGACACCGTGAGGATTAGCAATTTTAGTCTTCTTAGCATTCTACTTAAGAACATAAAAAAAAAATTATTTAAAATATCAATAGAAGACAATGAAATGACTTAAACATATAAAACATACCTAACTCTTAACAGAGAAAAACCATCTAGTGGAGTGCTTTTAACGTTTGGGCATCCCACATGCAATCTCTCCCACAACCATAGGTGTTTGACACATAGACATCCAACACGAATGTAATGTGTTATACTTGTGGTGAATGGAATAGTCAAAGATTATTAATGGTTTACCTGGATGAGGGTAACACACCCAAAAATCCCTAATGTATTGGGTTGACAAGCTTTTCCCAACTCTCTATACAGGTTGACAAGGGTGGCACTGCCCCATGCATACTGTCATACAGAGTGAAAATCCTCCAACAAGATGAGATAGATGGTGCACATGGTTGCTGTTGCTATCGACAAATATGGTGCAACCAAACATATGGAGTAAATATGCTCATGCATGTTGCTCGATGGCTATCTCTGTGACATCCTCCGGGAGGCGACTGAAGTGTTGTCTCAACCACAAAAGACTCATCACGTGGAGGTACCCGTCCAATAAGGTGCTCATATACAACATTCAGTCAATGCCCAAGTAGTATAACTACATCTTGCAAAGTAATAGTCATCTCTCCCAAATGTAAATGGAAGGTCCGCATCTCTTCCACCATCTCTCAATTAGGGCAGTTATTAGAGCACTGTCAATATTGATATACTCCAAGCGTATGAAGTGGCCAAAGTCTGCCATCTCTATGTACGGCAACAAGCGAGCATCAACCACCAAATGTCGCATGTTGCCCTAGTGCTCGGTGCATTCAATGCACCCGGGATTCTAATACACATAAAAAGTAGTTTACAGTTAGTTAACTATATGCAATATCCAAAATTAAAAAGGTAATGGATGTGCACATACCTCTCCATTCCATATGCCATTAGATCTATGCGAGCTCTACTATGTGAGGACGGAGGGATCAATAGGTCCTGAATCCATAATATCTACAAAGAAACCATTGGTCATAGATCCATAATCCTCTCTTGAATAACGATTGATGGGATACCTATATCTGCTCTAATTGATTTCAAACACCAATGTGCCGACAAACAATCGTCGTAGTACATTGTCTATTACCAGTGTCTAGTTGAGCATTTCTACAAGTGTGTTCTCCACCATCCGTCTTCACTTTAAAATCATTAATCAATTTCCTCGTTGATGCATGTATTCTCCATGAGCAGTCCGGGTATTGACATTTTGCTGTGTATTGTGTTGGACTTGCACACAACACTTTGTAGCAATCATCATGCGTTATTGAAAACAAACTCACTGTGTGGACAAATTCATCTTCATTGGAGAATATTTGGCACACATATATTCCTTCGTCATAACGTGCATCCTCGTACAAAACCACGATTAATTGTCTCATCTATTTCTTCATTTGTGATTTGCGCATATGTTGGTGATCTACACATAAATTATGCATTTTATTATCTCCTAAAGTTATGTTTATATTAGTATTTAATTAGAATTAGTGATACTTTAATATAATTTTTAGTTTTGTAGGAAAATGAGAGCAAGATACAGAAATGCGGTGAAACATGACTCCAATGGTTGAATCTTCACAACTTCGTGTGCATATCTATAATTGGACTGATTCGTGCATCATATTAAAGTTCAAGAAGTCAGCTTTCCAATGCCATCGACCTGCGCGATTCGGAGTTCGAAGCGAAAAGTTATGACCATTGGAAGATTGTGATGCAGAATGAACAACAACGCGATCGATCGGTCATTCAGTACGATCGATCGGCAGAGCAGCAATACACAACCAGAGAAGAACCGATCGATCGTAGTTACTGGAGTTTTTGATACACATGATACAATAGCAGTGATCGATTGGCTCATCAAAGTGATCTATCAGTAGACACAGATTCAAAACGATCGATCGGCGCGACGCAGGAATTAACAAAGGAATCAGGCGATCGATCAGCCTGTATTGGCGATCGATCGCCATACACGCAAAACTGAAATAATGCCTATTTTGACTCGAATTTGGAAGGGGATTTGAGGATTTTCTTTCATCCCTATATATATGCCTTAGAGTGGAACATTTTGGGCATCTTTAGTAGAATTGGAGGTTAGAGAGGAGCAAGAGAAGGAGTCCTTTGGAGCTAAAGAAGAAAAAGAGATCTATACCAATAGAACTATCAAAACAAGCTTTTCTTTTCTCTTTTTTCTATGTGTAATTAAACTCTTTACCAAGGCTAGATGAAGCCCTAGATGTGTATTGTTACTATTTCTTGTTTAATTTAATAGAGTTGATATGATTCATGCTTAATGCTATTTCATGAGTTTCTTTTGAGTATTTGACCATAGACTTGATTGATTATGAATGAAATTAGATCTTTTTAATCCCTATATTTAACCAATAATAGGTTTGTGATTGATTTTATCCCCGACTAAGGATAAAATTAATTACATGATAGTGGATGAACTTTCGTGTCCAACCAAGTACGTGAGTGAATTCATTGGTGATTTGTGTGTCTGACCAAGAACACGAGTTATCGTATCATGTCAACTAGTAATTGCATGTTTAGTGGTAGATTCAAAGTCTTGATATTTCTTCATATTGGTCCAAATCAGTTAGAAGTAGTTAAAGTTCATTACTTTCTTAGATTAAATTAAAAACTGCATTTTCTCTTGAGTTTGGTAAAGTATTTATCCATCCTTGAGGTTCGACAACCATTTAATACTCACCGTAGTACAATTACCTTGTGCACTTGCAAGGGTTTTTATATTGAAACGATTAGTTGGCTCCTCCTCATATGACAACTCCTTCTCAAAGTCATCTAAGTTATTCATAGCAACTGCGATATCCACCATTTCGTCTCCCTCATTATCAACTATCTATTGTACATTATCCTCTCCTCGTATGCCTTCAACAACATTAGTCACCGAATTATGCATCCCTTCATCATTGACCCCATCTTCTTCCTCATTCGACCCATCATTTTCCTCATCATTCATATTCCCCTCTTCCCAACCACTTGAACCAGTGTAGGTATAGGGGTTATGAAATGAAGTTTGTATACCAAACCATTCACCACTATGCTAAGATTCATAGTTTCATAAGCATGAGATGTGTGCCTAAATTATTTAAAAGAAAACTAACAACATCATGAAGAAACAATTATACAAACTGTAAGTTGAATGGGTAAACTACATTTTCTTAATAAACTTACCTCCAACAAGGCGAAAGTTGAGGTTTGTTCCACGCAAGTGAGATGGACAAACCATCTTCTTCATTATCCACTTCAAGCCTTCCCTTCAACTTTCCACTCGACATATTTCTTTTCGTGAGCACAAAAATCTGAAGGTTCCAATAGATACGATCGATCGTCAATCCACCGATCGATCGTATTGATCTAAGGCTCGATCACCAACAGACCCGATCGATCGTGTCTTTTAACGCGATCGATCGTGTCCAATGAATTTTTCAAATTTTCAACTTTTTCAATTTATTTCCAAAAGCTCATAAAGTTAAGGCAAAATAAAACTCACCTTGAGCAAAGTTTCCCCCTTAAGAATTTAAAATTTATGGGTATTACAATTATTGTTTAAAATTATATAATGAAGTACATGTGCTTTGACTCACGCGCATTGGTGGCACCCAAGCGTTGTTGGATTACAATCCAGCGACACATGAATCACCTGCCCGCCCCTTCAATTAATGTGTGTTGTTGGATCTCAATCAGTGCACATGCCAAAGCGTATGAGCCAGTGCACATATTATCTTTTTCCTTATGTTGACTGGTGATCTACACATGAAATATGCATTTTATTATCTCCTAAGCTTATGATTATACTAGTGTTTGATTAGAATAACTACTACTTTAATATAGTTTTTTGTTTTTGTAGGAAACAAGAGTAATACACAGAAATGAGGTGAAAAGTATCTCGAATGGTTAAATCATCATAACTTCGTGTACAAATATCAGATTGGACTGATTCAAGTCTCATGTTAAAGTTCAAGAAGTCAGCTTTCCAACGCCACCAACCACGCATAATTCGGAGTTTGGAGCAAAAAGTTATGACCATTGGAAAATTGTACTGCAGGATGAATAGTACTGATCGATCGGCTAAATGAGGCGATCGATCGCCTGAGAAAAAAATCGAAATTTTCGCGATCGATCGTCACCGTTTGATCGATCGTATCTACTGGAAATTTGTCATGAACAGTACCGATCGATCGGTGAATAGTGCCGATCGATCGCCGTATACGGAAAACCGAAATAAGACCTATTTTGACTTGGATTTGGAAGGGGACTTCGTGTTTTCTCTTCACTCTTATAAATAGGCCTGATGGGAGAACGTATTGGGCACCACATATTCATCCCTTGGAGAATCTAGAGCATTATTGGAGGCTAGAGCAAAAGGAAGAAGAAGATGATGAAGATGAAGATGATGGATTCTCTTCCCATGCTTGGCTAAACACCTTTCCAAGGTGTAGATGAAGCCCAATAATCTGGTTGTGTAGTTTCTTTTCTCTCATCTTATGTTTTTACTCTAGTTGGTGTATGGATTTTATTGTGTAATCACCGTTAATTCAATAAAGATTTGTTCTTTGTACTCGAGAGAGACAAGAGTGAATTCTTGTGAGTTTCAATCCGAAGAATACTTGCGTATCCGAGAGGAACGTGAGTAGACTAAGGTGTTATATATCAATAAAATTTCATTGGTTTATACTCGAGAGAGATAGATCACAATTCCATGTTTTAATTGTTTTATGTGTTACATCCGAGAAGAGAGCACTATATTTTGAGTTGACAAGTGTATGTCCGAGAGGAATATGCTAGCCAATTGGAAATCTTTATTCAAAAGAGAGAGAGAGACGATACACTAGTTATTATGGTGGATTCGAAGCCTTGATCTTCTCCACATTGATTAAAACTCAGCTTAGTAGTTAAAGTTCATAGCTTTATTTAGATTAAACAAAAACTGCAACTTTCTTCTCTTGAATTTAGTAAAAGATTAATCCGTCCCTGAGGTTCGACAACCCTTCAATACTCACCGTAGTACAATTGCCTTGTGCACTTGCAAGGGTTTTAATTTTAAACGATCAACTGGCCATTTGGAAACTGTGTTTTAAGTTTAAGCATTATGTGACATATAAGAGAAAGTATATTTAATCATTCAAATGGGAGCCATTAGCATACTGGCTGCCTATCCTATTGATCTATACATGAAATATGCATTTTATTATCTTCTAAAACTTATGTTTATGCTAGTGTTTGATTAGAATAACTACTACTTTAATATAGTTTTTAGTTTTGTAGGAAATGAGAGCAAAGATACAAAAATGAAGAGAAAACGGACTTCAATGGTCAAATTATCGTAACTCCGTGTACAAATATCGAATTGGACTGATTCAAGTCTCATGTTAAAGTTCAAGAAGTCAGTTTTCCAACGCCACCAACCACGCGCAATTCAGAGTTCGGAGCAAAAAGTTATAGCTATTTGAAGATTCTGGACAGTAGAAACGATCGATCCCATCCTTACGCGATCGATCGCGTCTTCCGCTTAAAACACTACATTGGAGAAAACGATCGATCGGACACCCAAACGATCGATCGTATCTACTAGAATATTTGGTCTTGCGCGAGATTTTGAAGACAGTAAAAACGATCGATTGGCTTCGTCCGTCGTCGTTCGCAATACGATCGATCGGAAGCAATTAACAAAGGAAAACGGCTTCGTTCGGCTGCGTTCGCAAGGCGATCGATCGGGTTATACGGGCGATCGATCGGTGCATACGGAAAACGCAATTTAACCCTATTTTGACTCGGATTTGGAAGGGGATTTGAGGGCTTTCCTTCACCCCTATATATATGCCTTAAAGGAGAACGTATTGGGTATGCAAGAATAGAGTTTTGAGACCTTGGAGGCTAGAGCAAAGGAAGAAGAAGAAGATGAAGAACAACATGATGATGGATTCTCTTCCCATGCTTGGCTAGACTCTCTTCCAAGGCTTAGATGAAGCCCAATTGATTGGTAGTATTGTTTCTTTTCTCTCATATTATGTGTTTACTCTAGTTGGTGTATGAACCTTTGTTATGCAATTAAAGTTAATTCATTGAGTCTATTCTTTGTGCTTGAGAGAGACAAGAGTGGATTTTATGAATTTCAATATGAAAGATTACTTGCATGTCTGAGAGGAATATGAGTGTTCTGATTTGTTATATATCAATAAAGTTTCATTGATTTATGCTCGAGAGAGATAGATCACAATTCCATATGCTTAATTGATTTATGTGTTACGTCAGAGAGGAGAGCACTATATGTTGAATTGACAAGTGTATGTCTGAGAGGAATACACTAGCCAACTGAAAATCTGAATTCAAAAGAGAGAGAGAGACGATACACTAGTCTATTGTGGTGGATTCGAAGCCTTGGTACTTCTCCTATTGATTAATCTCAGCTTAGTTTAGTTAGAGTTCATTGTTTTTCTCTAGATTAATTAAAAACTGCTACTTTTCTCTTGAATTTGGTAGAATATTAATCCGTCCCTGAGGTTCGACAACCCTTTCCATACTCGCCGTAGTACAATTGCCTTGTGCACTTGCAAGGGTTTTAATTTTAAACGATCAAGTTTTTGGCGCCGTTGCCGGGGACGGCACAATAGTTTACTAAATTCTTAGCATAATTAGTATTAGAGTAGATTAGTGAGTCTTAACTTAGATTTTATTTCAGTAGCTTAATTTGTGTTTTGCTTTCTTTTTGCAAGGTTAAGAGAAGACGTGGAATTCTCGCCAACGTGGAAGGGCCACCCCTTCCCCTAGTTTGCATTCTCTTATCCTTCTTTTTTTTAGATTAATTTGTGTGTTTGGTGTTTTCTTTTCTTTCTGTGATAGTATATTGTGCTGGTTGTGGATATCTAGGGTTGTTTATCTTATTTGTGGATGTGTGATATTGTGGTTTGGGTGTTGATAAATATATGGTGAAGAAATGTCTTCACCTTTTTATGGATTTAGCCATGAGAACCCATACAGGAGCTTTAATGATTATTGTTCTTCACACACACCTAATCCCCCTCCCTATGAAGTACCCTACCACCCATGTCCCTTATATGCTGATACTTATAACCGTGGGTGGGATAATCACTCTAATTTTGGGAGTGACACATCTTCCCTACAATACACAACTTTTTATATGTCGGAACCATGTGCCCTCTGTTTAAGTCCCATTCACACCCTAGTAGAGTGCCCTTTGGCCCATGAGTACCCTGATTTTATAAGAAAATATGTGAATGAGGCTCAAGGTCTTCATAGGTGGGAGGACCATCCTATTTCTCCTTGGGAGCAACCCAACCCTAGGCCCACTCTTCATGAGGCCCCTAGACAAGATTTTCTAAGCCAACAAATACCTTACCACTCAGCATCTACTCCTCAGTTTGGTCAATCTACCTTAGAAGATAAAATGAACCAAATAATAGCCAACCAATCTGCCATCCTCACAACCTTAACTAAGTTGTCAACTGGATATAAGGAAATGAGAGAAGAGTACACCCCACCTGTCCAACCCCAATATCCGATGGGCCAATTTTCTGATGAAGGGATCTGTGTTTCCCCTGATTATGATGTTACATCCCTTCAGAATGCCCAAAGGTTTGACAATGAGCTTGAGTGGGTTTTACATAATGATCAAGAGGGTGTAGAAATTAAAGAAGAAGTGAGTGTGTTGATCGAACCAAATTTTCAACCTTCTTCTATATATGAGGAGTTGCCATCTACAACACTATTAACAGAACCTTCTATTCCTGAAGCACCATTCATACCTTGTCTAGATCAATCTAACTCTTTGTTTATTGAAAGTAACTTAGATTGTTTTATAGATTGTTTAGGTGAGTCACTAATTGAGGAAGCTTTCCCAATTGGGTTACTAGAAGAGGCCCCTACGGCCAAAATGGTTGATATGGGGGAGGAGGTTCCCTTTATATTAAAATTTTCTAATGACCCTTCTTCATGGTTAATGCAGGGACCCCTCTTTCCAAAGCTTCCCTACCCACCACTCCATCCTTTTATTCCACGATGTACTCCATACTTAGGCAACAAGGATAGAAGTGTGTGGTACAATCATTTAATTGATCCAGGTTGATGACTTGATAATCTGGACCCTACAGAGGATCATGGCTCCGTCTGGCTGAAGACGTTAAACTTAGCGCTTGGTGGGAGGCAACCCACGTATTCAGGTGTATTCTCTCCTTTATCTGATTTTCTTTGATATATGATCATTGCCATTTTATATTTTTGTTCACATTGAGGACAATGTTCATAATAGGTTTGGGGGAGGGAATATTACTTGTATAAAAAAAAATTAAAAATTGAAAAATAAAAAAAAATTTGGTTAGTTTTTAGGTTGTTTGTTAGTACTTTTTTTTAGGTTTTGATAGTTTATCCCGTAATAATGCATGTTACAATTCTTAGGAGATTAATTTACATTGGAAGTGTGAGTAAGTATACTGGAGGATAGATACACTTAACTGAGCATATCTTTCTATTACAGTCCTCTTGGAACAAGTGCTTGAACTAAGAAAATTCACTCACACACACTAGTTACATAAAGTAATACCATCTAGAGATTTGTTCAATACTAATCTACAGTGGGATGTCTTTAGTCATAGTCATTGGATGATGTGTAGTTGTCTGTTGAGCTTAAAAGATCATGATAGACCATTTACTTGGCTATGGCAAGGGATTGGAACCGGAAATAGGTTGAGAGTATAATACAGCCTGGACAAAATAAAGATGTGCTGAAAATATGAATGATGAAAATGAAAATGAAAACAAAATGAAAGAAAAGGGGCTGCTTGACTTTATAGGATTAACTTAGGCTGATGCTCGGGCCCGAAGCGGTCTCTTAAAACCTAATGCCCTAAGCTAAATTGGCTGGGAGTCATTGGCCTGAGTCATTGCTAAACCTGAGCATCTTGAAGTCAGGCCTTACACAGTCCTAGTGAAAAAAAGAAAAAAAAAAAGAAGTCTGTGGTGTATTATCCTCTCAAATCTAGAATGTTGGACCCGAAGGAGGCGCGCAGATTTGTGCTATCATGAACCTAAAGATGACGATGACTATGTAGATTCTGATGTTCTTTGGTTAATGGGTAACACTGGATCTGTATAAACAGAGATTTAGAATGTATTGCTACAATGTTCTACACTTTCTACTATTTACATTATCATGCTATATAATATTGAGCAGAAATTTCCAAGAATGAAAGTGTGGAATAAAACCACTTACTTGAGGGCTTCTATATTCCTGTTGATTATGAACCAAGTACATGTGGTTGATTTTCTTAAGCATTATAGTGTGCATTTGTCGGGATGATAGTTTGTGTGTTTTGCTATATTTTTATTTTTGCTTTGTTTTTGCACTTAGGTTAATTAGATTAATAAATACATGTTTGTGGGTAGCATGCCTGCAAACCCTCACGAGACAACACTCGTCCTACTAGGGACACCTAGAGGTTTAAGGGCTTGTTGCATACGCTCAATGCAATCGTGTTCCCTACGAAAGTGGTGTTTACTTTTATGCATTAGTTTCTTTAGTTTGTTTGATTTGATTTGATTTTGTTTTGTTTTGCTAGGGACTAGCAAAATCTAGGTTTGGGGGTGTGATCTATACATGAAATATGCATTTTATTATCTCCTAAAACTTATGTTTATGCTAGTGTTTGATTAGAATAACTACTATTTTAATATAGTTTTTAGTTTTGTAGGAAATGAGAGCAAAGATACAAAAATGAAGAGAAAACGGACTTCAATGGTCAAATTATCGTAACTCCGTGTACAAATATCGGATTGGACTGATTCAAGTTTCATGTTAAAGTTCAAGAAGTCAGCTTTCCAACGCCACCAACTACGCGCAATTCAGAGTTTGGAGCAAAAAGTTATAGCCATTTGAAGATTCCGGACAGTAGAAACGATCGATCCCATCCTTACGCGATCGATCGCGTCTTCCGCTTAAAACACTACATTGGAGAAAACGATCGATCGGACACCCAAACGATCGATCGTATCTACTGGAATATTTGGTCTTGCGCGAGATTTTGAAGACAGTAAAAACGATCGATCGGCTTCGTCCGTCGTCGTTCGCAATACGATCGATCGGAAGCAATTAACAAAGGAAAACGGCTTCGTTCGGCTGCGTTCGCAAGGCGATCGATCGGGTTATACGGGCGATCGATCGGTGCATACGGAAAACGCAATTTAACCCTATTTTGACTTGGATTTGGAAGGGGATTTGAGGGCTTTCCTTCACCCCTATATATATGCCTTAAAGGAGAACGTATTGGGTATGCAAGAATAGAGTTGTGCTACTTTTCTCTTGAATTTGGTAGAATATTAATCCGTCCCTGAGGTTCGACAACCCTTTCCATACTCGTCGTAGTACAATTGCCTTGTGCACTTGCAAGGGTTTTAATTTTAAACGATCACCTGTCACCAAGGAAATTTGCAGGGGCCCCTAAGTTATAAGGGTCCCCATCTATTTTATTGATGTTTTTTGCAGGGGGCACACATATGAGGGGGAGAAATACTAGCCATTTTTTTTTTCAATTGAAGGGCCACTCTCTTTCTTTCAATTGGAAGTGTGGGCACCCACCCATCCACTTTATTGTTGGACATACCCATTAATTTACATCGCTATAGACGCTACTCAATGAAGCATGGTAGCTGTGGGAGTGGCACCGGAATGTCATTATGGTCGAGGCGGAGAAAGTTGAGGTAATCACAGTCGTCGAGGTCGGGGAGGGATGGCATACCATACTTCACCCAAAGTGGCATATGTGCCGACCTCGGCCATCATTAAGTCCGCAGAGACTATATTGATGTTCAACATGCCAATGAGGGTGACCTACTTCCATCTTCGCCATCATTTGCAAAGCTAGACATACACGCCTTTTTTTCTACAAATAGCTTGAATGTATATATACGAGGCACAAGATAGAGCATTTGTTGTGTAGAGTTATCATCATCAATTAGTAGTCGTTGATCTAAAAATAGGCATCTTACACTTGATATGAATTTTCTAAATTCGTTGGTCCCATCCCATTTTATTTGCCACTTGCATCTCTAATTCCCCATACGTGCTTGGCTTACTAATAAATAATCATGCGATTTCACTACTTTCGCATTCACCTCTTTTGATTGTAATTTTGCCACTATGCCTTAGCAAAAACGAAAACTATTTATCCTGCCATCTCCACTCACAAAACCTTTAATAAACACTAACAAAATACTACTCAAATATGACAGAATACAATAACCAATAGTAAACAATCCACTATTTAATAAAATACTAGAGCTAAGTCAATCGCAAATGATCAAAGAATTTTAACTGTTTATTGTGTATGCATTTCAATTGTGATTGAGAGATTGACAGTTTATTGCTTGCAGACACAGGCGATAGAAGGTCGGAGGTGCAGTCACATGCCGGCATAGTGACTGGCCGGAGAAGAGAGCGCCTGGCTGTAGAAGAGAGCGGGTGAGGTGCGGCGGGAGGAGGGGATGGCCAGAGAAGAGCAACGCCGAGAGGAGGTGCAGGCCGAAGAAGGGTGACGGGGGGAGGAGGTGCTGGCCGGAGAGTGCGACAGGGGGAGGAGGGGGAGTTAGGGCTCGGCGAACCGAGCATGAGGGGGAGGGGAGAGTTATAAAAGAAAAGGGAGGCATCCTTCCGGATGATGCCTCTCTCTTTAGAACCAAAGACACCCTTAGAAGTGAAAGGCGAGAAAAATACGCTAAGGCAGGCAAAGGCGTCAGTTGAAACGATCGGGCAAAAGGCCTCTTTAGAAGAGAGGCGTCGGTTCAAGTGGCGCCTTTTGGTTAAGGTAAAAAAACCCGTGCAAGGTTAGCGCCATGCTGGCGCCTCCGTGGCTTGTCAGATAACTGGATCGGAAAATATTTTCATGAGTTTCCCGATCAGTTATTATTATTTTTTAAATATTATTTGAAAAATTTCCCATTTTATAACTTAGGATTATGGGCAAAAGTTCCCATTATGCTTTTAAGAAAAAAACATGCTCAGCCTCTCTACAATCACCTTGATGATTGCGGCGGCCAATTTCCTTAGCTATCTCCTTAGCTATCGATTGAACGCATGACCTATGTTGTGACATTTCGCTGCCAATGCATCGATGAAGAATGTAAGATAACCAAGTGTCCCAATAGCTTGAGTTATTAGGAAACTAAAATTTTTATTAATTTATTATATGTTCTAATATCCCACCTCATGTGCAAGCGTCCACAAAGCACGACATGTGTAACATAATTAGGATATAAACTCCTCCAGCGAGACTAAAACCCAGACCGATACCATGTATGATAACCAAGTTTCCCAATAGTTCGAGCTATTATGAAACATAAATCTTTATTCGTTTATTGTACTCCCTATGTTACAAAATATTGTATACATTTGAGAAAATTCTCATTTTTATTGGACCATGAAGCCCACAAGGAAGTCACGCGACTCCTCCTCCTTGATATCCTGTCCAACTCGTATGCTCGTTCACGAACCAAGTTCAAGTCAATCATTTCGAGTCTCCTCCAATTTTGGAAAGAGGAAGTCACGTGATTTGTCAAAATATATACAATATTTTGGAATAATGAATATTTCTATATATACATAGTATTTTGAAACGGAGGGAGTACATTCTAATAGAGAAGACCTACTAAAATCTAATTACGGGTATACACGAGAGGTTTTCAAAAAGTATAATCCGGTCTCTGATGGGTTAAGCGAGCAAAAATTGGGGGGGTCAGTAGCACCGGTCGCTGCTTTATCCCACACAACTCGTCCCGAGTTCGGTTTCACGTGCAACTCGGTCAGACCCTCTCGCCGGCCGGCTGCCATCCTTGTCCCTGCTCTCCCGCGCGCCGCCTAATCTCTCATCGAAGCTCCTCCTCCGACCTCCAGCCAGTTGTTCGGCTTTCCGGGCTCCCTACTCCGTCCCTCCTTCCTTTTAAAAGCTTCTCGTTGGACAAATTTGCAGTGGGAATCGCTCGGGTTGTAAAGACTTCCACGAGGGATCCATCGGTTCTGGCTCAAGTGAGGCATCAACCCTGCGAAAAATTTGTTCTGTTTTCCATATTTGTTTCGGCCGATAACGGTAGATAGATTTCCCTTTTTTCAGTGTCCGAAAAAGGTTGACACGGTTAGGCTTATTTCCACTTGGGGGTTTACTTTGGCTTAAAAATGACTCTTTTGCAATGTATCTACCTTTTTCGGACGGAGGGAGTATATTAGTTTAGCTCAATTCACAACTTATCATTTGATGAATCCGTGAACTTGGTGTTCTTTTATCCCTCTTGTATAACTTGATTACTTGGTTTTATTTGTTTATTTACTGTTCTACAAAAGAATAGGGAGAAAACATCTTGCATAATACAAAGCATTTGCATAATGAAAGCCTAGAGAGAGATGGAACGCGTAAACTTATGGAAATATCACATGTAATCACTGTAAGTTCTACCAGAGTGTAAATATACAGTAAACGATTAGCATGTTTAGATTTTGCTAGCTAGCTAAACTTGGTTGTGCTAGATTTCGTATGAACTTTAGTCAGTTTCCCATTTTCTGACTGTTTAATGTAAGTCTACCTTAACTTTCGATGCTTGAAAAGTTTATCTTGAGTTTGGCTTGTATGAAATGTAATAACTCCCTTCAGTGTCTACAGGTGAAAAGGGGGTAAAAAGTCCATTTAGATCTTGATATGTCTAAGTGTCCTCAGTCTGTTTCTGAGCTCTTTGGTGAATTTGTTAACTTCCATTGATTGTCTTTAAATTTGGATGTTTTCACCATATTTCTTCACTCCTTTCTCCAATGCAACACCCATCAGACAGGACTTGATCTATTCTACTTGTCATATCAGTTAGATGTTGCTGGTGGTGTTCTAGGCTGTTTGGTTCGTTAAAAATCCAAAACATCCACCGTGAAAAATCCACTTTCCCTGTAGATTTCCGGATTTTTCACTGTGGATGTTTTGGATTTTTCACGAACCAAACGGCCCCATATCCCTCCATCTGGAGGGAGCATTGTCCAAGTGATGATACTTAAACACTCCCTCCGTCCAATGAAGCCTGTCTGCATTTGAGAATGATTAAAATTTGTTCAACTCTAAGGACGGTACAAAATCGGAGATTTTCTCCCCTCTTCTGTGTTTTTGGTCGTGAGGAAGCAAAGTCGGCCATTTAATGATGGACCTGTGTTTTTTCAAATGCAAAGTCGGCCATTTAATTATGGACCTGTGTTTTTTCAAATGCATACAGGCTCCATTGGAAGGAGGGAGTATCTTTGAGAGAGCTATTTAGTTATGTGAGTATGGTGATTTAATTAGTTATTGAGCTATTTAGTTATGTGACTATGGTGATATAATTAGTTATTTGTTTGGGTTTTCTCTTCTTGTCGCTGATAGTCTTCTCTAAAATAGTAAAGCTTGCAGTTGAAATACTCTAAAAGATGGCATTCTGGGGTCGGATTCAGCCCAAAAAATTTCGGAGCACTGCTTCCTGTTTTGTGAAATGGTACTCTCAGATAATTAGGGTTGCACCATTTGGGTTTCACGCATCGCGAAGATGGACGATACGAGATTTGGATAAGGCTTTGTTTGTCGGCCGTCAAATGCCTAATGAGATGCACCTTGGAGCAAGATTTTTTGCGGCTCCTGTGCAGGTGATTCTTTTCTTTGCATTTGATGCCCTTGCAGAATGTCCATCCTTTTCCTTTTGGACCCATTGGTGTGGTTTCTATTCGCTTTGTCTAGAAAATTTTTATGACTGGCTGACAAAAAAATATTTTATGACATTCAGGCTAAGTTGAAACCAGAAGAAAAGGATCCACAAGGGCCTCGCTTGAATCATGCCATATCTGCACAATTTGTTAGGCTTGTCACTGATGAAGGTAGAGTTTGCTTTTATATGAGATTCTTATTGTATTATCCTCTATGGAAGTCAATGTTCTTCTGTAGTGTTTCCATAATGTTGTTATGGAGTACGATTTTGTTCTTGGTAATGTTGTGTTGCTGTAGTTTTATCACCAATTATGTGAATCATCATCCATCGTCACCATGCCTTGTCCCAGGTATCTGGGGTCAGCGACATGGATTCTCTTTGAATCTTAACAGAATCAATATGATGGTACAAAATCCATGTATAGAAACTTAGTGCCTAGTTTCTATGCCAGATGCCTCCCTGATGCAACTCGATAAAGTTGGGACAATGAGATGGAGATTCACCATCCACCTTTACAAGTTCCATTTCCAGTTTTACCCAACTTTCAGTTTATCTAGTGTGCCCAAATTTAATCATATAGCATGTTTTGAATGTAAAAAGACAGAAAGACCGAATGCACATAATAAATTGTAGGGACACGCTGCTACATCTGGGCATGCTGGTGGTGTGGACCACCTGTTATTGGTAATTTCCTTACAGGTTCCCTATAAGTGGATTTTCTGGCTCCCTTCTTGTTTGGCACGTTCACTGGAGCTTCATTCGTGCAGGACTTTGCTCCTCGTTTCTGGATTTCTACAAGTTTGAAACTCCACGCCTGCTCTGATAGCTCCTCCTGAACTTTTATACCCTCCAGAAGGTGCACAGAAAACTCAGAGAGATAATTCCTTGCCAAGGGACAGGCAGGACCTTATCCTGAGGGACCTGGAAGTTTTCATAGTATTGATATATGACAGATATAAAATTGCTATATTAAGGTACGCTGGATAGGGTGTAAATGAGTTCGTGCAATGGAGATGGAACTTGTAAAGGTGGGCAGATTAGTTTGTCCTTAGTTGTTAGATCTGCATTTTTTTTCTGTCGTGGATGGTGCATATTCTCGTCATAATAGTTACTATGCTCAGGTTTTATCCTGTTTCCCTTGCTGCTAGGTCACAGTGTTGTATCAAGGCAGGAAGCTTTAAATCGGGCAATGAAGCTCAAGCTTGATCTAGTGGAGGTAATCTTTTGAAACTGCTATTAATTAAACATACAAAAAAATTTGCATGAGCCACTTCCTTAGGAACAAAATTCAGGAGCCTTTATCCCGTGTCTCATATGGATTCCATATAGTTATTTCGAGCACAAATCTTAATGACAATATGTAATTTTACACAGCTGATCTCAAAGAGTATGAGGCATTAAGGCCAAAATGTCACTTTCGTCAATGCTGCGACACAAATAGGATACAAAGTATAACATAAGCAGACAAGTTCATTGTTACTAATTCAGTTTTAAGCTCAAGCTTGTGAGCTGTTTAAATATTAGGTCGAACTCGATGGCAGTACTATAGGTAATCTGTACTCTGTACCCAGAAAGTAGATAGTCCAAGGTTGGTGTGTGAAAGAGAAAGAAGATGGAACAATACGGGTTGAAATTTGGCTGTAATTTGCTCCAACCTCTGATCAGTTTGGCTGATTTTAACTGCAGCTAGTAAAATTATAATACAAAATATGGGATGTTGGTTGCGCCAAAGTAAGCTCTGTGATGAGTTTGGAAAAATTGAAGAGAAAACTATTGGAAACCTTTGGGTGAAGTCGAGGTCTGCCCTGGGACACTCATGTCCTGCAGCAGTTTTAGAGGGGTAGGTCTCTGGAGCTATTTGCTGAGTGTTAACAGCATGAAACAGATGGACAAATAAAAATATGGAGTGGTTGTTATTTGGATTGATTACTTCCATGTCAAGATTGTCTGTGAAATGAATTTTTGGGTTGGAAGATAATGTACTCCTAACAACATAGGTATTCAAGAGTTCATATGTCTATTTGAGTTAATATTTTTCAGATAAATGCCCAGGGTTATAAATAATCATCTGTCACAATTGTTGCAGCTTCACACAATTATTACATTTGGGTTTCCAGGCATGCCAAGTTAACCTATTACCATCATCATACACTGTCGTGCTATTATTTTTCATGTTCTTTGTGATTTAGTTAAACTTTAGCACTTTTACATAGGGTTATGTAATTAGATGTAATTATGTCCTTTTCCTGATTTAAAATGCCTTTAAACTTGGCATTGCTTATGTTTCTTAGGTTCAAAGGCATGCAAAACCACCTGTGTGTAAAATCATGGACTACCATAAAGAGAGGTATAAACAACAGTTAAAAGAGAAGGAGCGGACAAAAACCAAGGTTAACACACTACTTTTTTCGATAACTCTTAACTTTTGACAAAATGTTTGTTTGTGTTTTTGTTCTTGCCTATGCTTGATGAGTTCATTAGCTGTAAATCACATTTTGTCTAGAATGCTGTATAAATATGTCTGCAAGAATCATTTAGTTTGTTGGCCCATCATATCAATTATCTGTGACCAGAATATGATTTTGCTTTTCTTGCAGACAGAAGGAGTTCTACGCAATGATTGCAAAGAAGTCCGGTTTACAAAGAAAATTGTGAGTATTTTGTGCAAAAGAGTTATTGTTTCCTAACCAATTTGTTTTTGGATGCTGGTGGTTTATTTGTGAAACGTCACAAGTCTCCTGAGTTGAAAATGATTGTTTTTTATATCAGCACTCAGCACCTGCAAAGCCTGAAATAGATGAGATCAAATCCTTTTCTTTTTTGGTTGTTTAAGGGTATATCACATCCATTGGCATCTCAATTCTTTTTCTTTTCTTACTTTGCATGGCTGCATGGTTAAGCATGATGTGTATTGGTAAAAAAGCTTTTAATGAACTCTTCCATATCTACTTTTATTTGATATGCTCATCTACATCAACAATCAGCTATATGGTAGTATAATTGTGCCATTACCTATCTACATCCACACTCTTTTAAGTTAGGGACTAATATTTCAGTTGGATAGCTTAACTCATAATTTGTCAAACCAATGATTTTGGCAAACTTAAGTTGTTGTCAGGATTTGCCGGTTCACAATGCTGGGCCTTAGGAAAATATTTTGCCCTTATGAGTTCAAGTACTGTCTAACCCAATGGTCAAATTGATCTTTTTTGTTACCGTTCAGAAGTCTTCCTAACTCATAGATTAAGTTCTCCTTTGAGTTCACATTTTTTTCTTCCTTTGTTTACGATTGTACAGTGATTGAATTTTAATAGTCTCTATGTGAATGGCTGACGAGAATGAGCTATAATTTCTTCTTCTTCTTTTTTTATATGAGAGAGATTTAGGTTCTACTTTGTGTATCCAGGAACAAAAAGACCTCCAAATAAAAGCAAATACAGCCAAGAGAATGATGGAACGTGGCTATCGAGTGAAGGTTCTCTCTCTCTCTCTCTCATGGAGTGACTTTTTTAGGAAAAAAATTATTTATTTACTGTTGTATCTGTTTCTAATGTTAAAAACACCATAGTTGGTATGCTTTTATTTGTTAATCAGAGTTACGAGTTAACTGTTTATTTGGTGGGTGGACACTTGATTTAAGCCATATGTATATGATGCTGATAAATAGAAAGCTTAATGTCGAGAGATCCCTTCCTAACCAGCATTCAATGTCGTACTATATTGCTTCTTTTGCAGTGTATGGCCATGGGTAAAGAGGAAGAAGATTTAGGAGAGCTATTATCACGGCTTACTGCTTTGGTCAGGGCTTTTGCATTTTTAACTTCTCTCTAAATTCCTAATTTTTTTATTTTTATGTAGAACTGCTGACCATTGGGCATCATATTTTTAGATAGAAGATGTTGCATATGTTGAAAGTGGACCAAGGATGGAGAGAACCCAGGCATATGTAGTAGTCCGGCATGTTAAGTTTGGGCTACCTAAAAAGGCTGGGAAAAAAGCTGTCATGAGTGTGGGAACAGTAAGCAATGGAATTGAGAAGGTTGGTCCTTCACCAGTGACGGCCAAAGATGCTGCTGGATCACTTCAAAATCAAATTGAAGTTGGAGAAGATATGCAAGCTGCAATATCAGATGCCGAAGATGCTAATTTATCTGATGAGGGAGAGGAATATGATGACCTAGAGCAAGAATCTCTGGAGATGCCATTTGATATTTCAATAGAGAAGCCCGAGGAGAATTCAAGTGAGCAGAACAGTTGGTCAACATCTGAAAGCAGTGACACCTTTGATAAAGTTTTTGGTTTGGATGATGATAGCAAATATCAGGAAAAACATGACAGCAGTGCTACTTCACCTCATGAGGATGTATTTGATATCACAATGAAATTGTCTCAGATGCCTCCAACTTCTCCTGGATTTAATGATAGAAGTACAAACCACCCAAGTGCTGGGGTTCCAGGTCTACAGAAGCAAACAAGTCCACCAGTTCAAAAGTCGGCATTTGACCAAATGAGACCGTTGTCCCAGCCGATTGAATCTGGCAGGAGAGATAACATTGATCAATTCCGTAAGCTCTTAGACAACCCAAATGTTGGGGTCCCAGGATTACAGAAGCAAACAAGTCCACCAGTTCAGAAATCAGCACAAAGAAACAACATTGATCAATCCCGTAAGATCTTGGATAACTCGGCGATCAGAAATCCTAAGCAATCTCCTGTTGTGGATGCACAAAGGGGTTCTGATGCCAAGCAGGGTAAAAAACTATCAAGCTATGGGATATTCAGTGCTCCAAAACCAGCGGCTACCAATGATCAACAATTTCCGAAGAACACAAATACTAATAGAGGACAGAGCCACAAAAATCCGGAGGCAGATGTCTCAAATCAGGCAGATGATGCAAGTACACAAGGTAAGTGGGGAATATTCAGCGGACAATCACCGGGTCCCAACCATCAAAGGCCCGCAAATAGCCCATACAAGAACCATAGATGAGAGGAGGAACCTTCAGTTTCACCAGTTCTGTTCCTTTTCTTTCTTTCTTTTTTATTTATTGCCGGCAGAATTTTGGTGCATGGTCTGCGGTGTGTGATCATTTTTTCCGTTCTTGTAGAGAATAAACGAATGACATTTCTAGTCTGCTGTCAACTGCAGAATAATTTACATTATGAGGAGTTGTTTAACAATCAGAAAAAAAAAGAGTAGCTCTTACATCCTTTTCACCAGTAGTCTTCACGAGAACACTCACCATCCTTGAATGGTGGAAGCGATTAGTGTCCCTAACAAATATATCTCTGCCCTCAAACTGGGAAGTGAATTGTATCACTGTATGGCAGTCCGGGCATGCCCTTATGTTCTAAATAACACGGGTGGTGGAGCCCGGTGGTGTGTTAAGCAGTCCCAGCTCAACTGCCAATTTCTCACTGTGGCCAGAGAGAATATGCACTTTTTCCTAAACATCCTGAAGCACGAGTTGATTATCCGGGAAACAGCCTGATCTCTTCATCTAAATGCTCAGTTTGTTCAGTTTCACTGGGTCATTTGGGGATGCGATTTATCCCCGGCCAGAAAGTGTGTGCACCTTGTTCTTCAGCTCAGCTCAATCCAGCCATAACCAGGATTCGTGCTCAAACCCTTCTGCTTCATCATGTTCCATCTCACATTACTCGTAAATGTTTTTATGTGAACACTGGGCTGGACCAGGCCCCGCGCCTGCCACGAGTACATGTATATGCCTACTTTTATGCGCCGGCTGGGCTCAGCACATTTGGAATGTAAAGCGTTTTGTTTGAAGCCGCTTTTCTTAAAAATCTCCTTTCGAAGAGGGTGAGAAACGCGCTTCTCTTACACTCCCATGGAACAAGCACGTTAGGGTAAACAAAGTCGCTTCTTCTAAAGCTACTTTTCCCTGTGTAAAACGTCCCATGAACCAGTAAGACAAGCACTCTTTAGGCCTTAGCCAGTAGGTCATCGCCAAGCGTAGATTCTATGGGAAAGCGGCTTTTAAAAAAGCACTTTACATTCCCAAATGCACATGGAAGGGAAAGCGGCTTTAACTAAAGCCGCTTCTTTACCCAAACACAACCGGTTCATCCCCTTCCAGTCTTGTCTGGCCACTCAAGTGTCTCTCTGTTGGGTGGTCGGATCGGAAGTCTCCGCCTGTCGCCTTCCCTCTCTCCCACTTCCAACCAAATTCCATCACTTTGGATCACTCCCGTCAGGCCAAAGCAAGATCATTCATCATTATCAAATCGTAATACACATCTAATTTGGTGTCTCTTACCTTGGTGAAAGGTCACAGTGGTAATCGGATGGTGTCTGCTCTCTCGTCGGTTTATTGGTGTTATTACTTGGTTTGAAGCAATCTCTCTACCCAAAACCCACCTGGCCTTGATGGGTTTTCATTTGGTGTCCATGGGTGGTAGTGGGCGCTGCTTTTGAGCTGCTCAGATGATCGCCAGCAGGAGCTTTTTTGCGCTTGCTTATCTGGTTTTATGGTTTATTGGGTCTGCATCAGCTCTCAGGCCTCTCAGGGAGAGGTCTTCTTCCTGGTCCCATCAGGTTTCCCTTGTCTCTTCTTTTGTCTAGTTATTTTCACTTTCTTTTACAATTCAGAGCTGAAATGGACCCCAATTGTTCCTTCTTGTTGAATTTTGCTTTCTTGATATTCATTTAATGAGACTTATCAATGTCTCGTATCTTCTCTTGTTGATTTGAATTACTTGCTTGAATAAAGTTTGTGCAATGTATCGTCTTTATAGATCAATTTCCGCGTGTAGATCGTCTTTATAGATCATTTATTGAATGAGAATTATAGTAGAATTATAGTAGTGGGATAGAGTTTGAGTCTAGTCTTGTTAAAGAGGTGACTTATTTTAGGAGATTCTCCATAGAGGAAGTAGGTGCTGCGTTAAGGAAGATGAAGAAAGGCAAGGCTCTAGGGCATGATGGAATTCCTATTGAAGTGTGGAAGGCACTAGGAGGTGTGGGCTTAACTTGGTTGACTATTTTGTTCAACAAGATTTGGAAATCTAAGAGGATGCCAGAGGAGTGGAGGAGGAGTACCCTCATACCCTTGTATAAAAATAAAGGGGATATCCAAAGTTGTACAAACTATAGAGGTATAAAAGTTATGGGGCATACTATGAAATTATGGGAGAGAGTATTAGAAGGGCGTTTGCGAAAAGTTACTACAGTATCAGAGAATCAATTTGGTTTCATGCCGGAGAGGTCAACAACGGAAGCTATATTTTTACTACGGCAGTTAGTTGAGAGGTACAGAGATAGAAAACAAAACCTTTTTATAGCCTTCATAGATTTGGAAAAAGCCTACGATAGAGTGCCGAGAGAGCTTATTTGGAGTGTTTTGAAGAAGAAGGGTATCATAAGAGGTTACATAGATATCATAAAGGATATGTATGAAGGGGTTGTGACTAGTGTGCGGACTATTGGGGGGGGAAACTAAGGAGTTTCCGGTTACGGTAGGTCTTCATCAAGGGTCAACCTTAAGTCCGTATCTTTTCGCTTTAGTTATGGATGAGCTTACTAGTCATTTGCAAGATAATGTACCTTGGTGTAGGGCTGGGAATCGGGTCGGGTCGGGTAAAATAGGGTCGGGTCGCCCTTTACCCTACCTAAATAGGGTCGGGTAATTACCCGACCCTATTCATGAGTAGGGTCGAGAATGGCCGACCCTAACCCTACTTTGATCGGGTCGGGTCGGGTAATGACCCGACCCTACTTTTAAAAAATAAAATAAAAATAAGTAATTTTATTTGCTAATCTAGTATTTAAAAAGTCAAAATTGACCTTTATTTGACTAAATTTTAATATAAATATGGTTAATATAAAGTTTTTGGTGATTTAAAACTAAAATTATATTTAAAAATTAGATTATTCAATATTAAATGTATATTATAATATTTTATAATATGTACATCGGGTAAAATAGGGTTGTGCGGGTAATTCGGGTAATTACCCTACCCGACCCTATTTTAAATAAGGTAAAATTTTCAAACCCGCACCCGACCCTATTTTGTAATAGGGTCGGGTCGGGTCGGGTAATTTTAGGGTCGGGTCGGGTCGGGTAATAGGGTCGGGTAGGATTTTCCCACCCCTACCTTGGTGTATGCTTTTTGTAGATGATGTAGTTTTAATTGATGAGAGTAAAGTAGGTTTAAATGCGAAATTAGAATTGTGGAGGGTTGCTCTAGAATCAAAAGGTTTTAAAATAAGTAGGACTAAGACAGAGTGCATGGAATTTAATTTAAGGAAGGTAGAACTATAGATAGAGCCCTAGTTGAAATAGATGGGCAAGAAGTGCCAAGGTGTGATCAATTCCGTTACTTAGGATCCATTATCCATAAAGAAAGGGATATTGATAGTGATATGGTGCATAGGATAAATGCGGGGTGGGTAAAGTGGAGGGCAGCCTCGGGAGTGTTGTGTGATAAGCGGGTTCCAAAAATACTTAAAGGCAAGTTCTATAGGACGGCCATTAGGCCTACAATACTCTATGGAGCGGAGTGCTGGGCACCAAAGAGGAGTCATATAGATAAGTTGAATGTAGCCGAAATGAGAATGTTAAGGTGGATGAGTGGGATAACTAGGAGAGATGGGATTAGAAATGAATATATTTGTGAGAGCCTAGGAGTAGCGCCTTTAGGGGAGAAGCTGAGGGAATGTAGGTTGCGTTGGTATGGGCATATGCAAAGAAGACCTTTAGATGCCCCTCTGAGAAGATTAGAAGGGATACAGGTAAACGATGCTAAAAGAGGGAGAGGGAGACCTAAGAGAACTTGGGTGGAGTTAATAAGAAAGGATTTGACTTTACTATTTCTTATAAAAGAGGCAGCCCAAAATAGGCTGGAATGGAGGAGTAAGATCCGTGTCGCCGACCCCAAATAGTTGGGAAAAGGCGCTAATTGATTATGATATGATTATGATAGATCAATTTTAGCGTGTGAATGTTGTTGTGATAGCGGGGTGAATGAAATTTCTAGGCCAAATAGAAGTGAAGAATTTCTAGGTTGTGTGGTCCGTAAAGGTGCAAACTTTGACTCCCTCTGTTTAATGAAGCCTGTCTGCATTTGACAAAAAACGTATTCATCATTACATGGCTGACTTTGCTCCCTCGCGACCAAGAAACACAGAATAGGGGGGAAGACACTATTTTTTGTACGGGCCTTAGACTTCAATAAATTTAATCCATTTTCAAATGCAGACAGGTTTCATTGGATGGAGGGAGTAATTAGGAAGGAACAATGTGCATATGGGCGCCGAATTCTTGAAAAAATTAATTGGATATTGGGTCTAAACCACAACCACAACCGCGAGAGATCCGACCAGCCTGCCAAAGGCTGGATTCATAAACAAAATGTGCACCTTTGCCCTATTTTTTCTTAAATATTGTTGATTGTTGATGAATTTGAAGTATATTGTGATATCAGTTCTGTATCATTTGCAATTCAATAATTTGCCTGGGCATACTAATGTCATTGCTTGTCTTTGTATATGGTGCAGCGATTTGTGAGAAGGGATGAAGGTGATTTGGGTCCTTATTCTGCTTGGAACATAACAGGAATATACAGAGGTCTGTATGTGGAGTATTATTGCTTAATTGTTGAATGATTATTGCCTTTTGGCAACACAGTTTGATACTTACTTGGAGTGTGGTTTCATTGGGCAGGAACCTGGAGTTTTCTGGAGACAAGTAATAGATCTTCTAGATTCCCTGTATTTGGAAAGGCTAGTGGTCAATCTGTCCTAGAGATAGTCACTAGTTCAACCAAGATAACTGATGTTCATTATGTACAGGTACCAATTTATTTTTTCCTGTTGGAAATCTTTAGTGTTAACTTAAGTTTGCAATGCATCTCTATTTGTAAAGATTCTGCAAGAAATCAATTGCAATTGTAATTTCTTTAGGTTGTATGATCATTCACTTTGATTTAGATTGACAATAGGTGCAATCTGTAGGTTAATATATTGGCTATAGGAGGTGACACTTCGACTAGTTAACTATGGTCTAGGGTATTTAATGATCATGAGATAACATTGTGGTCTTGCAACTTCAGTTGCTGTAATCCCTTGTTTTTAATGGTGCTCTATTTACTTGCTTTTCTCTCTATTGTGAAACGATTTGCAATCTCTGTTCCATAAGGTCTTCATTTTTGTGTATAATAATTATTTGTTGTGTGGTTCCTTTTAACAAAAGGGAGCTCTTACTTTTCCTGATACGTTTGACAATGAGCACGACCTTGGAGTTATTCAGATCAGATTGGAGGGTGTATACATATGGCCTTTTAAACAACTTCGAATGGTAACAAACGGGTAGGTATATGTATGTTGGCATCATCCATATTAAATTTAAGCATTTGAATTTACATCAATTTCTTGTCTCATAACATTGTAGTATATAATTTAAATCAAATAATTTTATTAGATCCATCTAAACAATCGGACCAGGCAGGTGCAGGTAGCTTGACTCTGTTTACCCGTCATTGAAACACAAGCTGGAAACGTTTTGGCCTATATCCCTGCTGTTGTGATCTCTATTACTGACGAACAAATCTACTTGGGAACAGAGCTCTTTTGTCAGGGAATTAGACTAGCTATTACTGTTGGCTTATCTGTCAATCGCATTGGGTCTGCCGCTAAGTTGAAAGCTATGAAACAAGTCTGCAGTAGTTTAAAACTAGAATTTGCATAATGTTGCAAGTGGCCGCATTTGCTCAATTTGGGTCAGACCTTGATGCTGTTACTCGGGCATTACTACATAGAGGTGCCAAGCTTAAGTGCTCAAACAACTACAATATAAACCGCTTCCACTTGAAAAACAAATTCTAGTAATTTATGCGGCTGAAAAGGGATTCTGTGATCGAATGCCACTAGAAAGAATTTCTCAATATGAAAAAGTAATTCTAATAAATACAGGAGATTAATAATCTCTACACTCCCTTTTATAAAAAGAGTGAGTTACTCCACGAAGTAAAGATGGCACTAAATTGTTTTTAGAAAGAAATGGATTTGCCTTACCTATAATACAAGATCAAATTCCAACTTAAAGGATGAGCATTTATAGCTTCTAAGTAATAAAAGGAAAATGTGCATTCAAATTGTAGGTTTCCATGTCAACCCATCAAAAACATGTCCCGTTTTGAACTTACAATCATTCAAGAATCTACCTTTAACATCATCATACTGCTTACTTTCTTCATTTTTGCACTAACTATGCAGGAAAACTGATAAAGAAATGGCCCAAGAAGAGGATTATCTTTTACCTTATCCATATCAACTGGTACGTACTATAAGATTATTTCACTTTCAGTTCCCGTATCTTCCAATTATTATATTAACTCGTTTTCACATTGTTAACTATAAACAGGTTGGAGGTTTTTCATCTCAGCTGTTTCAAGATTCTTTCCGCAGAAAAGCTAAGTGGAAAAGGAATTGTAAAGTTTGCTACTTCTCACCATCATCATCATCATCATCATCATCATTATAGACATCATCCCCTTATTTCGGTTTATTTCGTTAATTGCAGCACTTATGTATAACATGGAGAAACATTGTAATTTGGAGATTGCTGCCCATGTTTCAAGGATCTCATATGGCCAAAATGGTGATTCCTCGTCCTACTTTCATATTGGAGGTTATTCTTCCTTAAGTCCACAGACTGCAATATGTTTGTGGTCCTTAATGCACAGAGAAATGTGTTTTGTCTTTCTTATGTCATATATTAACTGTCATTCGTAATAACTTAATGACATGTACGCATAGATATCTTTTAGAAAAGAAGAAGAATAAATTCATATGTAGCTTGTTCATATATTCATTTCTAATCCAATCTTTTGTGTGATAGGCGTGTTCCAAAAAGGCTTAAAGGCAAGTTCTATAGGACAACCATTAGGCTTGCAATACTCTATGGAGCGGAATGTTGGGCACCAAAGAGAAGTCATATAGTTAAGTTGAATGTAGCCGAAATGAGAATGCTAAGGTGGATGAGTGGGATTGCTAGGAGAGATAGGATTAAAAATGAACATATTCATGAGAATCTAGGGGTAGCTCCTTTAGGGGAGAACTTGAGGGAATGCAGGTTGCATTGGTATGGGCGCATGCAAAGAAGACCGATAGATGCTCCTGTGAGAAGATTAGAAGGGATGCATGTAAATGATGCCAAAAGAGGGAGAGGGAGACCTAAGGGAACTTGACGGAGTTAATAAAAAAGGATATGACGATACAATCTTTTACAAAAGAGTTAGGCACTAAACAGGCCTGAATGGAAGTGTAAGATCCATGTCGCCAACCCCAAATAGTTGGGAAAAGATTATGATTATGTGGGGGGCGGGGGGTAACCTACTAATCAAATTTTGGTCAAACAATAAATCCATTTTTCCTCCTTGGCGCTGTTCCTATTTTTTTGTGAAAACTAACAAAAGTTGTCAGCAGAGCTGGTATTATAGTTTGTCAAATAGCAGAAGAGAACAACTTTGCCATTTGCCTCCCCTCTCAGAACAAGTATTTTAGCTGGAGCCTATACTTGATTTAACTGACCCGAAATTTGCAGTACTGTGCCTTTAATTTTATTAATGTATATTTGGTTAACGTTTAAATCTGCTCTAAGAAGTGATTGTTAATTCTTTTTGAAGCTGATCACTTTTATTTGTGATGATATAATGATCTAAACCTTGTTTAAGAGCAGAAGATGCTGTGTTTTAGTTATTTTGGATGATGATCTATTGCTACATCATTTTCAAATACTTTTAGATGGAGAACGCTATCATCTGGAAGGATTAATGGAGAGTCCTTCCTTGGATGATGATGGAAAGTGTACATCCCCAATTGTGTTAAACACCACATCTGTCAGCATCGAGGTCTACTACAACAAGGCGGTTAACTTTACCTTATTGGTGACATTTGTATCCTTATGTGACATTAGTGTTGATCACTATCAATGCAAACGTGATGTGTTGTATGGATCATATTACATGGGAAAGGTCCGTGACCCACTTTCCATTCTGTGAGAACTCTGCAAGGCAATTTCTCTATAGAAGAGCTGGTTTCAGTTCCTTCGAAATGAATATGATTTGTAATAGAAAGTCCTACTTGGATGTATGTTTTAGTTGCCATCTTTATTCATCTTTCAGGGGTCTTTTGATATGAATTTGAATTGCTAAGCCACCAACAAGTATAGTCTATAAAAACCTATAAGTTGGTATCATCATCTTTTTTTTCTTGGGTAACTTTGGTTATTATCTCTGTTCACATGCCTCGTATTTTCTTTGCAAACTCCTTGATCCTCAGGAACCAGATATCATTTCTTCAAGTTTTATTTTTGATTCAGCAGATGGAATACAGCAATACCCAGTCGGTAAGGTTTTTGTCTGATAGCATGTATGTATGCGTTTACCTTTAGTTGGTTTGTCCTGTATTGTTGTTGAAGTTGATAGCTATGACCTATAAGACCGTAGCCAATTTAAAATGTGCAGCTAATGCTGATACTTCAAAGCAGAGTGCCGAGAATGTTTTGATTACTATAATTAAGCAGCATTGTGAGTTTGGAGCAATTATGTTTAAGCAAGGAAGTAGCACGTGGAACAAATAGTGTTTCATGTCACGCTGACATTTAATGAATTAGCAGTCGTGTAGACTGTGGACTAGTCATGCTTAGAACGTTCTACGAATTAGCTATGCTAACTATAAAAGCAATAAGTTTTTTTACTGATAGTAAATATTGGTGCATGTCTTTTTGGTTTGCCTTCTGCTATATTGAACCGTTTTTATGGAAATTCACCTGTTCATGTGGGTTGTCCAAGGTTCGTTCCTTAATATGCTGCTAATTTGCTTTACGTTCTACATGCTAGGCAGTCCTTTATGGGGACACAGGTATCGCGATTTTGTTCAAGCCATAGGTACTCATAATTCATTTATATATTTTCAGGGTGCTGCAAAAGTTTCTATCATAATGATTGGTCAGCAAGCAATTATAGATGCTTATCTTTGCCTTCTGCATATAGTTGTTGGTATACTAGTTGGTGAGTTTATTGAACTCTCACATGAATTTTGTATCACCTGATGAAATCAATTGTCCTCTGTGATGCTAGCTACATATTGCTACATGCGCCTGACCTGTATATGTGGTTGTCTGTCCCAGAATCTCTGTTCAATGCTTTTGCCACAGCTGCCTTCTTCAAGTTTGTAGTCTTTTCCATTTTTGAAACAAGATACCTTCTTGCAATATGGAAAGCAAATAGGCCAATGAATAATGGAGAAAGCTGGGAAGCAATGAGACGGGAGCTATCCGTTCTCTACAGCCGTTTTTGTAAGTCCCTTGCCAATTCTAAAAAGCTTCGCAGTTTGCATTTGCGTCCAAGTGAGTGGTGAGGCCTTTGCACTTGTACTGGTGCAAGAACAATAGTTCTCTTCATACAAAGGAGACTTGAAGGTGCCGGACACCAATTGACATGGTAGTAGGGCCTCTCCCCTGTTAAGGGGGAGGTCCCAGGTTTGAGCTTTGCTCGGACTCGGACCTGTGGCACCTTGGAAGGTAGAATTAGGGATGGGGGGGTTCATGATGTACCAAAAAAAAAGAGACTTGAATTTGCACTTGTGAAATCTAGAAATGGCTACAAGAAATAGAACACTGCAGAGCAGAATCTGTGTATATGGTCCTTTTTAAATGGGCATGTTGAATGACTATAATCATCTTGTGGCATAATAAATTTTTACCCCTAGCTCATAACTTGCATTACTGGTCCCTTGCCCTGATATGGACAAAATTTGTCATTTTAGAACCATGAATGTTATCCTGCTGACATCAACTTGAACCAGAAGGTTAATTAGCCTGCAAACTGTTCTTCAGCATCAATGTTCTTTTTTAAGTATTTGACCTATGTGCAGAATGCTTCATGTTGGTCAGCGTGTCAAAACATCACAGTGAAATATACAGTAGAATATATATATAATCTTTATTACCACACGCATAATGAATATGAATACAGGTGTTATATGCTGGAACCTTTTATGTGAAAACTGCATCCAAATGATAACTTGATGCATGCGATGGTTATAGCATTTTATCACCTGCCTAATTATCATTAGTATTTATTTTATACACTGGAGAACTAATTTATTTTAATATCATGTCAAGTGAATGCGCTTATGTTTAATGGGGGAATGTGGACTTATTGATTGTGATTCTATTTGCAGATGGCATTCTTCTGGGAGGTATTTTAGTTATGTATGAGTTGCATGACTACCTAAAGCCAATTTTCTTTGTAATGTATTCCTTTTGGATGCCTCAAATAGTTACTAACGTCATCCGTGACACGAGAAAACCATTACATCCCCATTACATATTGGGAATGACAGCCACTCGGTTGGCCATACCACTCTATGTGTTTGGTTGTCCGAGCAATTTTATGCGAATCGAGTCTGACAAGAATTGGTGCATATCTATGGGAATGTACATGGGCCTGCAGGCAGTAATGCTTCTCCTTCAGCATTATCTTGGTTCTCGTTGGTTCATACCTCGTCAGGTTTGTTCTAGACTCGTCTAAATATCAGGACCTTATGCTTGAATTTATGGTTATATTATGCTTATTTTGACTATCTTTTGTAGAATTTGGGACTGTGATTTCAACTTTGGAATAGGAACAATAATTGAACAATTGCGATTATACGCTTATTTGTCTGTCTTTACGCCCTTAACATTGGATCTTGTGGGTCATAGAAGTTTTGTATTTTTCTACAGATGTCACTATAGATTGTCAATTTGTTGTTAATGCAGCCATTTACTACTCAAGGTTTCATATATTCTATGAAATTCATTGCTCTGATTTTGAATGGAGCTGGTGACAAGATCTGACTCCCTCCTGTGTTGTGTGCAAGGTTTTCAAAACCGAACCGGCCATCGACCCGGATTGATGGCCGGTCCGGTTGGACCGCGGTCAAACCGGATTGACCTGGTTTAGAAGTTATAAGTATAAATATATATTAAATATTTATTTTGTACAGCAATATCATAACTTCACTTGTAGCCCTGGTGGTTAAGGCTTAGTGTTCGAGAGGGTTCAAATCCCCCCTCCCGCATCTGATCTTTCTCAAAAAAAAAAAAAAACAATGTGACCGGTCCGGTTTAAAAGAAAACCGGCCGGTTTCCCTGCCGGTTCCGGTTTTCCGCGGTCGGACCGGCCGGTCTGGTCCGGTTTTGACAACCATGGTTGTGTGTGTGTGCATGCGAGGAATACACTTTTACATACTTAACAAATGGTTAGACAATCATGTTCAATTGGTTGAAGTTTCTAGATTATAAAGATATGCTAATGTTATTAAAATCATCACAGGTTCTACCCGAAAAGTATTGCTATTACAGGAGACTAGAGCGGGATAGAGCGCATTCTATCGATTGTGTTATTTGCATGATGACCATTGACTTGACACAGTGGAATGACTGCATGGTCTCTCTCTCTCTCTCTGACTTATCTTTGTTTCTTCTCCTGTACTAGCAAAAGACTATTTAGATCTATGAGATTTATAGATGTGAATGTAGGTATTAGCAAAGTTTACTTCTATGACTGGAGTGTATGTAGGCCTAAATAGGATAATCAATTCTCCTCAGGTGACGCCATGTGATCATTTTTTCCATGCTAATTGTCTGCAAAGATGGATGGACATTAAAATGGAATGCCCAACTTGCCGGCGGCCCCTACCTCCAGCCTAGGGGATGAAGTTTACGTATACTCTGTAAAATACACTGGATTAGAAAAAATGTTGAGCATAAACTTGACAGATTGAAGAGGAATATTGAGGTAATTTCTCATCCTACGGCATAGGGGCATCCAACATAAGTTTCACTTTTTCTTCTGATATGAAAAAGAAAATAAACGAGTTTGCTGTTCTCATCAGGGAAATCTGATTTATGGATGTAAAGTTGAAGGCACAAAGACTCAAAGATAACACTTATATTTCAGAGTTTTATGGTTTCTGGATATTGGATGCTTCTATTTGAAGGGGGTTATGAGTTTTTTTAGGTTGTACATTTCTTAATTCAGATATAGTTTTTCTTTTCTTTCTTTAATTTTTCTTAGAAATGAGGGAAACATGTTCATTGCCAGATAGAAGATTTTTATCACCTGGCTGTAACTGTTGTATTAAATTAATGAACTGACGAGTTTCAGCCGTTAAACATTTTTTTAGATATTTCTTTTGTGCAATATGTCGTGGCAAGCAAATCACGATCCAACTTGGGAGTTCGAGGGACTTTTTTTTAAATACCATTACATTGACTTTTTTTGGGAATAGTTTTACTTTGTTAACCATTCCTCATCTATGTCAATTTGTGACTTTTGTTTAGGGTTTTAACTTTCTAACTTTTGCTTACCATCAAGGATAGCATCTATCGGTATTAACTATCGTCTTTATGAGCATGTTTTCCATATAATGCGTCTACATCTGTAGGTGGTGCCCGTGCTATTTGTTAATGTAGATCTTTCTTAGAAAAACCTCCTCTCAAATTTTTGCATCATAAGCGTCTCAAAATTGTGAGAAGTTAATTCCCTCTTGAAGCTAAAAATGAAACTGGAACATAATTCTGTTTGTCGCCTACAGCTTCGTCCAGATCCATGTGTATTTGCAAGGCTATCCATGCGTAACAAAGCAAGAAAAAATTATCAACTAAATAAATTAATCGAGTTACCACTTGATGCTAACTAAAATCAGGTAGCCAAAAATGGGCTTCAGTTGAATGTATAATAATAAGGATAAAAAGGGAGACTAAATTGTCCTCTAATTCAATGTTCTTCTTTGGCTAACTTCTTATGTTCAATGAAGTAGCCTTTATACCTCATCAAGAAAAAATAATGATCAATTATAAAAGCAACGGCTGGTTTGTTTCCCCACTCTTGGTTAAGTCCACTTTTTCCCACTTGGTTGTAAGTGTAATCGCCAGGAGAGCGGCCGCCTGGCAAGCGAGTCCACAAATCAAGCCCATCCATAATCCCTGCATTAAGAAAAAATTCACTTGATCAGATCTTTTAACATATGGACACTGTTCCTGTTAAACCCGATTGAATCCACAACTAATGTAGGTGGTAGTTTTGCACTAAACTATGTAATTAGTCTCCTTTAAAGTTTGTTGAAAGGAGAAGCAGCAGATCATGCACTCAATTCCAATTTGCCATTGGTTGGGTCTATTTAGAATTAGATACGACTCTTTCAACTTTCAATCAGTGTTATATTGAAATAATCTTTCTTCTCATATGACCTGCATAGAATGGTATGCTCCTAAGCTTCCTCTTATATACTCACTTTTTCGTATAATCTGAACTTAAATCCAAAAAGAACACTTGCAGGCATGCCTAAAATGTAGAATGCTGCTAAGTTGGTCCATACCGCAAGATGCTGCAGTCCACAACCTCTACAAACCCCTGTATTCATATTTTCAGTCAATGCAGATATTATCTTTAAAAGGACACACAATTGAAGGAAATTCATTATTTAATTGCTTAAACTTGATTCGACCTGATAAAACTCCTTGGATAGAATCCAATAGAATCGACACAGCAAGGAATGGTGCCATGGAAGAAAATTCCTTCTTGATTATGCTGCTATCACTAAAAAAGCTGGCCCATGTATTGTGTCCAATGGCCAGTGACAAAACAACCGCAAGAGCAAGTAGGATTGAGAGCTTTAGTGTCACAGCCATGGCATTCTTAGCTTTAGCAACATTTCCAGCCCCCAGCTCATTTGATGCCCGAGTACTGTTTAACATGTTTGTAGTAACTAGTTATAATCCACATAGAACCAACATAGTATTCGAGTTAAATTAGAATCCTGTCTTACCTCGCTGCTGCACTTAGACCGTAAGTAATCATGTATGAGGCAGTTTCTGTATTCACACTTAAAGAATAAAAAATCAGATTGCAAAATGGAGAAAGAAGAATAAAAAATCAGGTTGAGGGCAACATTTAGCGAAGGCATGTACCACATAGCAATCACTGAAGTAGTGTTTTCTGAATTGGGCATCAGACCAGCAATCAGAACAAGAAGCTCAAATGCCCAATACTCTAGGCTGTGTACATTAACAGTATAAGCAATTAGATATTGAAATTGCTTACTAGAAACAAATTCATATAGGAAAATTAGCCTAAAAATCCTTTTAAAGCAAATAACCAACTAAATTACTCACCACACCATGATAGCCGAGGGAATTGCCAACCTCAAGGAGGGAAGCACATATGTAAAAGCATCTAAAGAGAGGCCTACCCAAGTATGTTGGAACTTCTTGGAGTAGTTGATATAGGCTGCCAACATAATCAAAGAGACCCACAAGGATACTGAAGCCCCTAAGGAAGCTCCCCTGAAACCTAAAGATGTACAGTGGACCAGCAAGTATGCCACGCCTACATGAAGAACTAATGGGACTAGTGAGCATATGAGAAGAGGTAATACCACAGTCTGAGTCTGGAGAAATCTCAGCATGCACTGCAGGAACCCATATGCAAACAATCCAGGAATAAGATATCTCAAGTACAAGCCTGACAGTTTTGCTATCTCAGGCTGTTGATGGAGCAAAACAAGGATGTTCTCAGAGTAAAACCAGAGAGCAGATATGATGATGGAGAAGAACAAAGAAGTGATTATTGAGGATTGCAAGTAAATCCCAAGCATTCTATACAGTTTTGCTCCAAATCCTTGCCCGCAGAGTGTTTCCAGTGCCCCACTTAAACCAGTCTGCACCATTAAAATTAAGCCTATTGATCTTCAACCTAACATAGTACTATATCTAAGTTTCAAGGTTTCACTATCATGATATTAATCAATTTAAAGGAAGGGAAGATATATAGGTACCATGAGGGCAAGGCCAGTGACGGTGGCCCAGGAATGGGCGAGGGTGGCGCCGGCGAGGTCGAGGTCTCCGAGATGGCCGGCAAACATGACGGAGATGAGAGTAATACCGTAGTAGGAAGCGTTAGTTAAGATCATGGGGATGGCAAAGAAGAGCTGGTCCTTGGCCTCAGCTACATCTATCAACTTGCTCCACCACCATTCACTGATCCTCTCCTCATGATCTTTTTGGTGTTCTAGCAGTGGCAGTACTGAGGCAGAAGCCATGATGAACCTCTCGTACAGACTCTCTGCCTCTGCCTCTGCCTCTGCCCCAGCGCTTTGTGGATTCAAATCTCTTATCGAACTTGTTCTACACTACACTTATCAGAGTGTCTGGATGACCACTTGTCACTTGTGGTTGTGGAAGCAGAATCAAGCAGTTTGACTTGGTGATGGAAGGAAGAAGGTTCTTCTGTCTTTCAATTTTTTAAGCAAACTCACTAACTGATCAAGGATACCGGCACCTCGACAGTCTACCCTACGTATTTAATATCATGACCACCTGGACAACAACCGCCCCAGGCAGTGATTAGCACACATTAGATCCTAAGTTCCAACTTCTAAGATTCGTAAAAATTGGAACCCCGAACTTCAACACACTTTTTGGAGGAAGCATTGGATACATTATTTTCTTGACACATAACATTGGATACATGCATACTAGGGAAGAGAGTTCTCGCAGAAAAATCAGTTTAAAACAATTTGCTCTCATACTAGTTTAACTTGGATCGTACTGAAAATCCTCAATAATTACGCTAGGATACGCTCATTACACTCAGTCCCTCACCACTATTTTGGTCTCATGGGCAATTACGGGATTTCATATATCTTTTGAGGCAGTTAAATAGCACCATTTGAGGAGGTTCGTTTAGTAAAAAGAGGGATGTAGCTTCATTCTAGGGACAGTTGATTGATTCTAGAAAATATCCCTTAACTTTGGTTCTGTGATTTCTGAGCTCTGCTCAATTTACCTTCGCATGGATTTGAGAAAAAGCCTGAGTGTTGTGAATTCGATGCTTATCTAGAATTCCATGTACTTGGAATAGCTTTGTGGATTCAAAGCTTAGTTATCCTTTCTTTTCTCTCAGTTCTTCTGTTTTGATTCCCTTTTATCATCTGTATTCATTGTTTTGTACGTACTCCAAATCCATGAAAATCAAATGAAGATCAAGTTTTCTATCAAAATTCCCGAGTAGCTTGTTGCTGCCTGCATCAGTGTAAGCGGGCGTGCAGTGGAAAATGGTTCAAATGGTTATCGCCTATAATTTTGCTTGCAACTTGTATTAATTGTCTTGATTTAGAAAACATTTGTCTAACTTCATATTATCCTTCTCACAATAATAAGTGGATGGAGAAAAAGGTTTACAATTACCTTAAGTATCAATGTTTTAAATATAGATACTTGATATGGGAATATAATACAAACATATGGAGTATTATAATACGACCCGGTTTACATGAGATCTTTCTTATGTAGTTGCACGAGTCAAGCCATCTCCATCCATCAGATCAAGATCTTACGGCTGGTGTCAATTCATTAGGTAAGTAAATATAAATCATCACCGCCATCAGATCTTGATCTGAGGCTCAAGTTTAATCGGGCTCGTGTAAACTATACGAGAACGATCTCATTTAAACTTTTCCCTATTATAATTGTAGAACTTCAAAGTCCAAAATCTGGAGTGGTAGACTGGTAGCTCAAAAGGAGTCTTATGGGCCAAAAATCAGATGGATCTTCTTCTTGCCGTTAGTGACGGCCCATGGCAGTCTGCACTGGGCTGTATAATGCACTTAAGTTATCTGAGTCTCCTCACATTTTAAACAACCTTTTCCCCAGTCTTCCCTTCTTTTTCTTTTTCTTTTTTCTGATAAGAACCAGTCTTCCCTTTAGTTGTAGGTCTATTCCCCCAACTCATGTGTCTCCCGTGCATATCTTCTCTACATGGAGTTGGTACCAACAGTAGGCCTAGATTTGTTTTTTTTTTTGACACATAAATCCCCCAGCAGGGCTCTACGCCTTGGTACACTCACACAGAGCTGAGATAACTTTGTCTCCACAGTGAAGTGTTTGCCTTTAAAAAATCGTGTGTGGTCCTCAACAACTCCTTTCAATGTTATTTACCTCCATTGGTTTTCTACGAAATTTGTTCTATGTGGAGGTGGCCATTACACCAACCCATCTAACGCTATCTACTCCTCTGACAAAAATATTTTCCCACAAAATTCTGAGCAAAGCCCTGCAAATCCAAAAGCTGAGTTGCTCAGAGGCCAGCTTGTGGCCCAGTAAACATTTTTTGCCATAAACAAAAGTAAAAAGGGATTCATCTCATGCCTTTAATACTTACATTTCTCTCTCTCCACTCCATTTGATAGGAAAATGACCTATGCAATTCCCTTTAAGATCCCTGCGGACATGGTCCCCCTCATGAGTCCCTGACTTCCATTCCCTGCAGGTACTACTAGAGATTTTCTGGCAAGTTGCAGTTTGAAGTGGTTCAAAGCTCTTTTGAAAGTTTCTATCTTCTGATTCACTAACAAACAAATAGATAAAAGGAATAAGGGACTATATCCGACCAGATGTTGTCCCAATTGGATTGCACTCTAGAGCTGCCCTTGCAATTTCCTTCCTTCCAAATGAACTAGAAATAGTTCCCAGGTGAGTGAAAGGAAAATTCTAATAATATTACTACTAAAAATTGAATAAGAGCAAACTAACTAGGCCAGTTGCACAGTACTATAGATCATCATTTAACTAACATGATCAGGACTCAGGAGTCCAATGATGCTGGGCTAATGCTACAACCTCTCAAAAAGATGAGAAGATGAAAGTAAACTACAAAGAGTAACATCTTGGAGTCTATATACAAAAACCCTAATTCTTCTAAAGTTTACTCCAAGAAAGTCCCCATCATGTCTGAGTAGATTCCAGCTTCTGAGCCTCTATAATCCTCCACAGTTGTTGCATTGGCAGAAGAAGCCAACCTTGTAGGCATAGTGGGGCTCCTCTGGAACTTATTCTCCATCTTGTTCACATCATCTGAGTGACTATCTAGGCTCAAATGATGCTGTTCATTGCCACTTTAATCTCTTCTCCATTCGTGCCCGGATGATCTTCCTTCGAAGACGACGAGCCCGGCTTCTCTCCTAATGCATCCATGCCGCCGAAGAGAACTTTGGAGTCCTCAGGCCGGCCAGTGAGAGCATTGAATAAGGACAACCCAGTTGGCCATTTCAGCTCTGCGTCATTATCAGGGACCATTTCTTGCATGTGCATGTCAGAAGATTGTGGGACGAGAAAGAGATGGGTCTCGTCTTTGGTTGGCACTCCGATCCGTGCCGAGGCTTGGAACCTTGTGGAGATGGGTGGAGGAATCGGACTCTGGCTCCAGTTGAAGATTGGTGGAGGTGGCCGTGAGCTCAGGCTGGAAGGAACCTGGTTGGATGGAGGAGTACTGATAGTGTTCCCTGTGGAGGAGAAGAATTGGGATAGGAAGAAGCCAGACTGGTAGCCTAGTGATTCAAAGGTATGTCTCATCCTCAAGACGAAGTGAAGATCTTCAGGTATCTGAATCAATGATAATGTCAATCAAAATTGGTTATTAATCTTAAATTTGAACCAAATCAATACATTAATAGAAGCATAATAACATTACAATTTTGCAGGAACCCAGTTGGAGAAGCCCATGCCCAGCTTGAATCACAGCAATGGTCTGCAGCCACAAATAACTTCAGACAAACAAAAGATGATAAGATATATACATGGACAAGAAAAGAAGAGAAAAGCTCTGTTTCTTGTCACCTGAATGCCAGAGTTGAATTGGTCTGTCCACTCGGGTGGAAGCTGCATTTAAACAAGAATGGGAGATGGTTATCATCATTGATTAGTACTAGTATTATTGTAGTAGGAGTAGATGAGTGGCATTTAGTTTGTAAAGACAAAAAAGGCGAAAAACTGTGGAGTGATGTGTCCTGAACATACAGCATCAAAGGAGCTCTGCCAGTAGTTGGCCATGTTGGGTTCACATTCAGAAGGTTCCTTGAAAACCCACTTATGACACTTATCTGAAGCTACCTTACCCATCAGACTGTTCAATCAATCACAGGAAGAACAATCAAAAAGGAATTTTAAAATCAAAGTAACAAAATTTTAATCTCCACTTATTTCAAGCTGTTTTTAGTATTAGAACAATAATCACCTACCCAGTAGGCCAGTACCCACCCTTCTCCATAGTTATACAACTGAATGGACATTTTGCTGAAAGCTTTCCTGACTGGATCCTCTCCATCCATCTCTTCCAAACACTCTGCTACTGAAGGTTTGCAGAACCCATCTTCCCACATTAACATCCTACAACATTATTCATAGCAAATTAACATAGTAAGAATTTACCATACAGATACAGAGAATGTCACTGACTAAACTAATGGCTATCTTTCGTTTTATGTCACTAGTACAGTCCTACATAAACGTAAAAAATGCAAACAAATTACTCATAAACCACTACTCCAGCCATGTATATACAAACTTACAAGCCAGCATTGTCGTCGCCGACTTTGCATCCATTACCACCTCTAGACCTCCTGCAGAGAAAACAAAAGGAAAAATTAGAAGAGTTGGCAATAAAAGAGGAATCAGACTTGGGAGTGAGAGGAGAAAGCAGGTGGGTTGGGATGGAGAGGTGAGTGACGTACAGGCGAGGGCGAATGGTCCAGAAGACAGAGTAAGTCCAGTCTGAGTTGAGGCAGACGGAGCGAAGGGCCTCATGGAGGGCCATCATCCCAACCGCTTCTTTACTCCTATCACTGCCTGTGTTTCCTCCCCCTCCTCCTCCTGAGCCCACCATCTCTTTCTCTCCCTCTCTTTCCTCCTACACCTCACCCCCTTCTTTACTCTCTCTGTGTCTCTTTCTCTCTGTTTCTCTATGTTCAGTAAGATAAGAAGACAGACACGGCTCTCTCTCTCTCTCTCTCTCTCTCTCTCTCTAAGATGACTCTGCTTTGAGTCTCTTAGCGTAGTTGAGTGCCCTCAGCCCTGAGGTTGAGAGCATAGCAGGGGGGACCGGTGTGGGGGCGAAAGGCCAAAAAAGAGTTGGAGTGCAGGGTTTATGGAAGATTATACGGTGAGAATGGTTGGTTTTGTAAGGTTCTTTTCACAAGGCAGGACGAACTTCATGGTAATCCACAAATGGGGGTCTAAATCACGCCGCTCACCGGCCTCTCAGTGCAGGAGTAGAACAGATCATTGCAAGATTAGAACATTAATACTCCCTCCGTCCGGAATTACTTCCAAAATGAATTAATTTTAGTTTATTCTGAAAATCCTTATGGTGATAATGCTTCCGGACGGAGTACATAGTAAATTGGCCTATTCCTTCGTTTCATCTTATGTTACTTTTATCCAGCCTGTAGGCACTCCAACCCTAAGTCTAACCTAGTGACTAGCCTGGCTTTAAACCTAGGACTTCTCTATCTATACGGGAGTTTTCACTACCACGCCAGGAAGTCACTAGCCTGACTTTTGGTATTGAATACAAGTAAACCTACAATCACTCTATTCGTTTTTTAAGCCAATCATGCTGCCTTCTTAGAACTGTTCTCACGTATTATACGTCTCATTTAGCTCAAATAACATTCAACGACTTCTTAATCAGGACCCTATGCTAGGCTATTAATGGAGGAAGCGAACCTCAAAACAAAAAAAAAGAAAAAGAAAAGAAAATGGCGGGAGCGTCTGATACCACCCTTCTTCGTCTATTCATGTCTCGTGCAACTAAGATACTGAGATACAAATTGCAGAATGCAGACGTAACCTGCAGGAAACCATGAAAGGTCAATGGAAAGAGAGAAGAAGAGGTCAGTGAATGACCAATGCGGTTTGATGCATCGATAACCATAATTAGAACCCACTTGTATAATAATAAATCAGCAATGAATTTTGTAGGAAGAAGGGATAGCTCCATCAAGCTGTCATCAATTACTCAAATTAATTAAGCCTTCCAGTTCCAGAGATGGAACTATACGATACTAAAGGTATGCATACCATAAAATAACATTGTTTAGAGAGGGAGTGTGCACGAATTACGGGGCCTGTGCGCCCTTGGCGCACGACATCTTCCGCCTTAAAACATTGACAAACCTTGCCTACTTCCCCTCCTACTTCCCTCCCCTTTTTCCGGCTTTGACTGCCATCCTTTCATCTCCTTTGACTCTCTCACTCTCTCTCTCAAGTGGGACTTACTTCACCTCCCTATACCTAGTGTCCAAGGCCCTCCCAAGACCCAAAGACTCTCTGTAAAAAAATTTGGCATAATTTTTGTTTTTTGTTCTAACTTACACCTTAAGACCCAGGCTACCTATTCCTCCTCCTCTAGTAGGCTTTGTTCATACCCCTCTGTCTGTATTATAAAATATAAATAAAATTTGTTAAACTATATGACCCCTACAAAACAGTATATTGGTTCCTCTTTGGTGTTTTTGCCTTGTGGGAGCAAACATAGCCATGTAATCCAAAATTTTATCAATATTATTAGCATGGTTCGAGAGAAAATAACAATATCCACTCGGGCATTACGGAGTACGGAGGAAGTGCTTATGAAAGGTCAAGCAGATATGATAGGTATCGCAATGCGGAGAGCTTTACTTGGAAAAATAGAAGGAACATGTATCACACGTTTAAAATCTGAGGATTGGACCCGTCATTTTTTTTTTTCAAATCTAGACAAGCTTTATTGAACGGAGGGAGCTGCGTTCTTGCAATCCTAAGTTCTTACCAAAAGAAAGTGAAGTAAATGTACCGGGTCCCACAAGAAAGCAGGGTTCAAGGTTGAACAGCTTTCCGCTCTTTCTGAAACTTCCACCTTGACATGCATTTCACACGCAGATATGTTGACGAGGGACCTTTGTTAGCATTTAGCAGAAAGAACATTGGTCCGAGAAGGAGAATCTTTCGAATTTTGGTTCGAGTGAGGGCAACACCTATTAAAATCATGAATTATAGTAATTTTTTCCCTCCTCCTGGGGAAACAAAACGCCTAGTTTGTGTTTGTGTTTCCCTAGTCCCTACCCTCAATCGAGATATTCGTATTGGGAATTTCCTGGTCACCCATTTATTTTTGTTTTGTGTTTTGGTTTTTCGGATACATCACTGACTTGGTTTCCTCCCAACGCTGTTACATACGTTTTGTTCTGTTAAATTTTACTTCTTTTTTTAGGATTGCTTCTTTTCACTTTTTTTGGGCATAATTCACTTATCAGTTATTGCTTCATATCTCCCAAGAGGCCTACTTTTCTGTTACATACATATTAACAGCTAAATTTGACAAAAAAAAAAGTTTGTCCTATGCTAATGGCTCTATTTAGCTCAATTCAAGTGGTTGGTTACCTTGGAATGGGAAGCATTCAATCCCCTATAGAGCTCCTATTATGGGATGGAGGGAGTATCTGTATGTACGGATTCATGCAACATTATACATTACTGATACTGCTTCTTATATACACTAATTAATTAAAAAAAAGGGGAATTGGTGACCTTGAATTAAACTTAATCATGTAACTCAGATATTATATGGGTCATAAGTTGATTTCCAACCCAATCAATATTGGCCTCATCAAGTTAAGGGTACTATATAGGTTTTTGCGTACATACCGATTTCCCGCTAGTTTTCCAACTTTTAGCACTAAGACGAGCTAATCCAGTTTGGACGGTGTTGGCGCCGGCAATGATATAGGCGAAAATGCTGGACGAAACTTTTTCGGAACGCCTTCTTCTTCTTCTCCGGAACGCCTTCTTCTTCAAAACTCAAAAATCTGTGCGGTCATGTTATACACGCTGAGGGGGGTATTTTTAGTAGTATCCAGGTCATATGGAAGGAACGAAGATATTTCAGGTAATATGAGAAAACTATAGTTGACGCTAGGTAATATAAAAAAAGGTCAGTTAATGCAAAAGATCTACCTTAAAAAAAATATAAAAAAAAGTTTATAGTTCCTGTTAGAAAAATTCTTCTCCCGCTTTATTTTTGCTGCCACCTTACTACCTCATATTTTTTTTTGGTATAAAGAAAGATAAGGCCACTACGACTCCCGAACAAGACGCAAGAACCAATGACCCGATAAATCCTTAAACAAAGCTTCCTTGATGAAATCCGGGGGATGCTTCATCCAGTAACAAGAGAAGTCGTCTGCACCAAAGTTAGCCAATAAATCTGCAACCTGATTTTGTTCTCGATATACATGCATAAATTTAGAATGAACATTTTCAGCCTTAAACTGCCGAATATGCTGAAGATAGCTTCGAAGATACCAAGGTCCTCGTAAGTCATTATGATTTATGAGTTGAACAAGGGACTTGGAATCACCTTGAATAATGAGTCTTGAAATCTTAAGGTAATTGGCTAAGGTGATTCCAATAAAGCAGCCAAAAGCTTCTGCATGTAAAGCATTATGAGCCAGCACTTGACAGGCATAAGCTGCTATGAATTGTCCGTGAGAGTCCCGAAGAATACCACCTCCAGTAGCTAAACCAGATGAACATTTATAAGAGCCGTCAAAATTTAGACAAAAAAAGTCCTGCGGGGGAGCTTCCCATTTGATAAAGCGCTGCATCATGACCTTGCCCATATTATTTTTAAGATGTTTCCAATGGACTATTTGAAGGTGTTTCAGGAAAAGCAAACAGTGTTTCTCAGCTGTTGCCAGACTGACCAGCTTTTGTTCAAAATATTTCTCATTCCTCAGACGCCATAAGATGTACATGAGCACAATGTAAGTTTCAAGGGTAGGAATACTCATACCATCATGAGAACTCTGAGTTTTCTGAGAGTGAAACAAAAGAATCTGTTGTGGGATATTCAACGATTCAGAAGTTAAATGATGACCCGTGAGACGGAGCCAAATCTCCTTAGTGAAAGGACAGTGCAGAAATAAATGATCCGTTGTTTCATAGTCACAATCAGCACATCTGTCAGGGTAGATTTTACTACCTCATATGAAAATGCTATGGGCTCCACATTTTGTTTCCTTTCACTAGCACGGTTGGACGTGATAAAAAAGTCGGAAGAATAGCATTGGCTTGTTGCCCTGTCTGAAGGGTGAAGAACCGACAACGGACCAGAAATAATCGCTGTTAAAGACAACATAACTTTTCACACGTGTGCTAATTTGAGGCGAGATTGATGCAGCACGCGTGAAAGATCCCTGGACTGTGGCAATGATGGTCTCCCAAATCCACCTCAGCCCATTCCGACTGCTTTTTCTTCCTGTGGGGATGACAGCACCAAACCTACCAAGCAGAGTTTATGCCCTAATTTTAACAAAGAGTTGCCTAACACCTAATATGACATTGACAGGTAGAGACAAGGCTAAGCGTCCACCATTTTGGATCGACCATAGTCATGTTTATTTCTTTTTTGTTCTTTGGTACAATCAAATGTTAAATATGTTTCAACTCAGTGAAATTGAAGACTAACATTAGATTGATTCTTTTTTTTTCGACAATCGAAACATTTCATAAAGAAAACAGCCAAACCAAAACAGGTAGGCAAGGAAAGCAAACTACAACAAAACTCAACCTGGCTTATCATACAACACAGTAGTACCAATACAAATAGGGCTGAAATCCCTCCAGAACTTGTCAAGACCCTCCAACCTACCCATCCTAGCAAGAATATGGGCCACACTACTGCCCGCAAACCGAACTTGATCGAACTCCTCCAAGGCACCAAACGTAGCAGCAATGCTTGGATCTCTCCACGCGGGAAAATGATCGTTCTCAATGAAGGCATTTATGACATTTAAACTGTCATCCTCCCGAACAATGGGCTTCATCTCATAATTTTTTACAAGACAAATCTCCCTTGAGGCAGCTATGGCATCGGCTTCATCAATCACTCCCAAAACATAGCAGAACCCCATAGAGCAGGCAACAACCAACCCCTCCTCATCTCTTATACAAACTCTAAGGCCGCACTCCCTTTCCTCCCCTGCGATAGAGGCATCAAAGTTTACTTTAAGGAAACCAGACTCCAACACAGACCATCTGAGATTTTCTTTTTCTAGCACCTTCTCCAAAGAGCAAGAATTATACAATAGACAAGATTCCCTCAGCACCAGAGCACCTGCTCTAATACCATCTGCCTGCTAACCTTTTCCTCCCACTCGATCATTCCTATCATTCCAAACAGCCCAGGCCAACAAAAAAAATTCCTCCCAATCTACCTCCAGACCGTTGTTGCGGATGGTTTCAATTACATCCATTGGCGAAGATAGAGTCCCCAAGTAATAAGAGAACCACTCATACTTTTCCCATACCTTTTTTCCTTAAGTCACAGTACCAGATAGCATGGACGTGAGACTCCTCATGTTGACCACACATTTCACAAATAGAATTTTGCACAACTCTTCTTCGCACCAACTTTTCCTTTACTTAGAGCCATTGCCTGCATGACTTCCATCCAAACTTTTAACTTTTGCTGGTAGAGTCATCTCCCAAATCCCCTTGCAATGCTTTCTCGAGTTCTTCCTAACCGAAGGTTTAGAAGATTCTCATATGTTCTTTGACATCTGCTCTCTATGCACCAAGTTGTAAGCCTCCTTTACTGAGAAGTGGCCCTTTTTATTTCCCCTCCAATAAAAGCTGTCTGAATACCTCTCGGTAAAAGGATTCTGAGAATAAGATCAGCATCTTCCTTGCAAAACAGCAACAAAACCACCTCTCTATTCCAAGAGTTAGACGGTTCATCAATCAATTCACTCACCCATGTTGCAGTGGATGCCCCTCGAGGCGTCAGCATTTTAAAATTGAATTCCCTTGGCAGCCACCAAAACTTCCCCCCCACCAAAAATGCTCTTCTAAGCAAAAGAGCTATTCTTTTTGTGGGGTGCCTCAAAAAATCACCATTAGGGTAGTACTTAGCTTTCATAACCCTTTCAAGCAAAGAGTTGGGATTCCAGATCAACCACCAACCTTGATTTGCAAGCAATGGTAAGTTGAAAGAACAAAGGTCCCGAAAACCCAAACTCCCTTCTTCCTTCTTCCTTCTTCCAACAAAGTTTGTCCCAACTTCCTCAATGTAACTTTTTTTCACCCCACCAATTGTCAAGCTCATAATTTCTTTGCAAAGGGAAATAGGGAAGCTGGCATTACTTGAATGACTGCCTTGACAAGAACTTCACGACCCAATTGACATAAAACTTTTCCTTCCATCCACTAAGTTTCTTTCAAATACGGTCTCAAATATCTTTGAAAGTTTTGCTTTTGATTTACCAACCCAAGTTGGAAGACCCAAGTATCTTTTATGCTCTTTGACCTCGCCAACACCAACACACACCTTAACTTCCTCCCTATCAATCTCCGGAGTATTGCTACTAAAGAAGAGTGAAATTTTTTCCTTATTCACCTTTTGACCAGATGCTTCTTCATACACCATCAGCATTTCCATAACCGTTGCACATTCCTCCATATTTGCCATGTAAAAAATAATACAATCGTTCGCGAAGAATAGGTGCGATAGACAGGGAGCCCCCCGCACCACCTTCACACTCGAGATAATGTTTCTCTCCATAGCATCCACCAAAAGGGCTGAGAAACCATCTGCACAGAAAAGAAATAAATAAGGAGAGAGGGGATCTCCTTGTCGGAGACCCCTCGAGGGAGAAAAATCTTGGGAAGGGGTCTCATTCACTAGAGTGGCATAACTAACCGACAAGGGACAAGCAATCATAAGTCAGATCCATCTCTCCTCAAACCCCATCTTCCTCATCATTACTTCCAAAAAGCCCCATTCATCCATGTCATAGGTTTTGCTCATGTCAAGTTTTAGTGCCATCCCCACCTTGCCCCGACTCTTTTTCCTCAAAGTATGAATGGATTTAAAAGTAACAAGAGCGTTGCCAGTAATCAAGTTTCCCAGGACGAACGCACTCTGGCAAGGAGATATTATGGTCAAGAGAATGGTCTTTAAGCGGTTGGCTAACACTTTAGACAAGATCTTATAAAAGACATTTGCAAGACTAATGGGACGAAAATCAAATCGCCACTGGGGTCGGTCTTCTTGGGGATTAAAGCAACATGGGTTCGGTTGATAACATTTAGGACCATCAGCTGATTAATACACTCAACCTCCTCATCCACCACTTCCCTCCCCACCACATGCCACATTTTTTGAGAAAAAATCACCAGAAATCCATCGGGCCCCAGAGATTTAAAAGTCCCCATCTGCTTTACTGCTCTATGGACTTCTTCCTCAAAAATACCCTTCAGCAATCCCTCGTTCATGTTGGGGGTGACAACCTGTTTCACCTTGTCAGTCACGACAGAGAAATCAGAATTTCCATTAGACCTAAACAACTCTTTAAAATAATCCAAGAAGACTTGATCCACCAGATCTTCACTTGTTTGCCAGCAATCATTAACATCAAGAACCCCTTTATCCAGTTTCTCTTCTTCTTTTCCGATGCCTTGGAGTGAAAAAAGGTGGTGTGCCTATCTCCCTCCTGAAGCCACAAACCTTTCTCCCACTGTTTCCAGTATATTTCTTCACGAATGTATAATTCATGCAATTCAACTTTCAGGTCTCTAATTTCTTCCAGATTTAAATCTCACGCACCCTGCTAAAAAAATTGGAGTCTCTCCTTTGCCATTCTGATAAACTTAGGAATCCTTCCCAACACCTCAGAGTTCCACACCAATAATGTCCTTGCAGACTGCTCAATCTTCTCCTTAACTCCCGGAACACCAAGACTTCCGAGGTTGGTACCTCCATGCATTTTAACTACATCTTCACAGCCCTCCTGCCTGGTCCACAGACTCAAAACGAAAGAACTTCCCCCCTTTCTACACTTCTGCATATCCTTCTCCACCTGTAGAAGAATTGGGACATGGTATGAGAAAACAGTATATAGATGTAGCACCCTCGATGCCTGATACAGATGGATATACTCCTCGTCAACCTTTGCCAACTCCGCTTCCCCTCTTCTCTACCATTACACCATGTAAACGGGAACCCCTCGAATCCCAAGTCCCTTAGTCTGCAATCATCCAAACAATCCTTAAAAGCCTTCATAGCTTGATCAGATTTTTCACGCCATCTTTTTGTCTATCAGAACTGAAATCTGGTCATATGACTCTCGGTCAGCTTTTGCCTTCATACCTTTGCCAATTCGCTTCCCCTCTTCTCTACCATTACACCATGTAAGCGGGAACCCCTCGAATCCCAAGTCCCTTAGTCTGCAATCATCCAAACAATCCTTAAAAGCCTTCATAGCTTGATCAGATTTTTTCACGCCATCTTTTACGTAAATCAGAACTGAAATCTGGTCATATGACTCTCGGTCAGCCTAGTTGAAAGTCAACAAACTCACTTGCAGGCTTTACCATGCTACACTAGAAAAGATGGAGTTTTATATATAATGCTGCAAAGACAATATCACGGCTCGTCCACAAAATCAATTATATGAACATAATGTCCATTTCAGAAGATTATTCCCTGTTGTCGCTTTGGTTTTTGTTGTCATCAAGGGATCTACAATGGATTCAACTGGAGGAGAAAGGGAGAAAAAGCTAGGAAAGGTTTAGGCATAGAGTTGAGAGAAAGAGAGAAACTAATATATAGACTACTGTATTCTTTTACTCAAGATTGTTTTACCTTATTCATCATCATCATCATCACCATACGCCTTATCCCAGCTATCTGGAGTTGGCAGAATGGATTATATACCGCATTTGACTCTTATCTGAATCAAAATGGTACAAAATCCATACAAAGAAACATAGTGGCAAACCATATATACCAGAAAAGTTCTACTAGCAATATACTAAACAAGTGAGCTTCAGGCTTTACAATAGCTCAACCACTTTTTCTTTGCGTTCCCCTCTCATCCAAAATCATTAAAGATTGCAACATCCATTAATAGATGCCATCGTCAGCTTTCTTACTGTCTCTACATCAGCTTAAAAGACTTCTTTCCTCCACTTCATACATGACGGGATCCTAGGTTCTCCATGATGCAATAATATAATTACTCATCCATTTTAACAAACATTCAAAGCATTTACCTGTGCTCGTTATCTAACCATTCTTTCAGTGTCACCATCAACATAAGAAAAAAAACTTAAATGAACATCCACACAAACAAAAGATATTGGCTGATACCTGCAAACATATTGCCAGTTCGTCATAACCCTTCTTAAAAAGAAAAAAAACTTTGATCAGCATAGGCAGATAGTGATCACTACTTGTGACAACCCCAAATTCATCATAATCATAATCAAGTAACGCATAATCATAATCATAATCATAATCAAGTAACGCATTTTCCCAACTATTTGGGGTCGGTGACATAGATCTTACTCCTCCATTCAGGCCTGTTTTGGGCTACCTCTTTTGTAAGAGATAGTAAAGTCAAATCCTTTTTTATTAACTCCATCCAAGTTCTTTTAGGTCTCCCTCTCCCTCTTTTAACATCGTTTATATGCATCACTTCTAATCTTCACACAAGGGCATCTATTGGTCTTCTTTGCATATGCCCATACCAACGCAACTTACATTCCCTCATCTTCTCCCCTAAATGAACTACTCCTAGACTCTTACAAATATATTCATTTATAATCTTATCTCTCCTAGTTATCCCACTCATCCACCTTAACATTCTCATTTTGGCTACATTCAACTTATCTGACTTTATTTTGGTGCCCAGCACTCCGCTCCATAGAGTATTGCAGGCCTAATGGTTATCCTGTAGAACTTGCCTTTAAGCCTTTTTGGAACACGGCTACAACACAACACTCCCGGCTGCCTTCCACTTTACTCATCCCGCATTTATCCTATGCACTACGTCACTATCAATATCCCCCCTTCTTTATGGATAATGGATCCTAAATAACAGAATTGATCACACGTTGACACTTCTTGCCCATCTATTTCAACTAAGGCTCTACCTATAGTTCCACCTTCCATAAAATTAAATTCCACGCACTCTGTCTTAGTCCTACTTATTTTAAAACCTTTTGATTCTAGAGTCTCCCTCCATAATTCCAGTTTCACATTCAAACCTACTTTACTCTCATCAATTAAAACTACATCATCTGCAAAAAGCATACACCAAGGTACATTATCTTGTAAATGTCTAGTAAGCTCATCCATAACTAAAGCAAAAAGATAAGGACTTAAGGCTGATCCTTGATGAAACCCTACCGTAACCGGAAACTCCTTGGTTTCCTCCAATAGTTCGTACACTAGTCACAACCCCCTCATACATATCATTTATGATATCTATGCAACCTATTATGACACCGTTCTTCAAAACACTCCAAATGAGCTCTCTCGGCACTCTGTCGTAGGCTTTTTTCAAATCTATGAAGGTTATATAGAGGTCTTGTTTTCTATCCTTGTACGTCTCTACTAACTGCCGTAATAAAAATATAGCTTCTGTTAACCTCTTTGGCGTGAAACCAAATTGATTCTCTATTATTTCAGAGACTTTTCGCAAACACCTTTCTATTACTCTCTTCCATAATTTCATAGTATGTCCCGTAACTTTTATACTTTGATATTTGTACAACTTTGGATGTCCCTTTATTTTTATACAAGGGTATGAGGGTATTTCTCCTCCACTCCTCTGGCATCCTCTTAGACTTCCAAATCTTGTAAAATAAACTAGCTAACCAAGTTAAGCCAACACCTCCTAGTGCTTTCCATACTTCAATAAGAATTCCATCGGGCCTTGAAGCTTTGCCTTTCTTCATCTTCCTTAACGCAGCTCCTACCTCCTCTATGGAGAATTTCCTAAAATAAATTATCTCTTTAACAGGACTAAACTCAAAATCTATCCCACTATTATCATTTTCATTCAATAAACGCTCAAAATATTCACGCCATCTCTCCCTAATTTCCTCATCTTTCGCTAAAACCCTTTGATTTTCATTTTTAATACACCTAACTTGCTCTAAGTCCATCCTTCTCCTATCTCTTGACTTAGTTATCTTATATATGTCCCTCTCCCCTTCCTTCGACCCTAACCTATTATATAAGTCATCAAACGCCTTAAATTTAGCTTCACTCACAATCATTTTAGCCTCTCTTTACCTTAACATATATTTCTCAATTCTCTTGATTTTTACATTTTTGCCACTCCTTAAAGAAACACTTCTTTTCTTTGATGAACTTCACCATGTTTCTTTTTTGACGTCCCTTCTCCTTACTTCACCAAGTATTTCTTTTCCCACAACAATGTTGGTTCCTCATTTAAGTTCCAATTTTCTTCAATCCTCAACCTCTCCACAAAAGCATCTCACCTTTCAAGTTCCACCACTTATCCTAAGCTCCACTTTATCCGAACTTGGCTTCTTCCACCCCTTTATATGAACATCTAAAACAACTAATCTATGTTGAAGTGCTATAGGTTCTGCGGGTATAACCTTACAATCCTTACATTTAGTTTTGTCCTTGCTTCTAACTAAGAAAAAATCTATTTGGCTCTTGTAAGGTCTACTCTTTAAAGTTACTAGATGCTCTTCCCTCTTCTTGAAATAGGTATTTGCTATGCCTAGATCGTTTGCTATTGCAAACTCAAGAATCGCTTCTCCCATTTCATTCCTCTCCCCAAAACCATACCCCCCATGCACCCTCTTATATCCTATATTCTTCTCCCCTACATGCCCATTTAAGTCACCTCCTATAATAACCTTTTCCTTGTTAAGTATCCCTTGCATTACCGTCCATTTCCTCCCAAAATTGTCTTTTAAGGTTCTCTCCTAATCCTCCTTGAGCCGCATAAACACTAATAACATTAACTATAAAATCCCCTAGCACTAGCTTCACTAATATAATTTTATCAATAAATCTCTTGACACCTACAAGACTTTGTCTCAAGTCCTTATCCATCACTATACCCACCCCATTCCTATTTGAAACTTTACCTACATAAACTAGTTTGAAGCCTTCCCCCAATTCCCTACCCTTCTCCCCTACAAACTTAGTCTCTTGCAAGCAAGCTATGTTAACCCTCCTTCTCCTAAGTGTTTCTACTAACTCCATACCCTTACCCTTTAAAGGCCCAATATTTTAAGATGTCACTCTAATCCTACACTCATGGACTAGCTTCTTTACTTGCGCCCGTCCAAACCAACGTGAGAACCCTTGCTCACTTTTCATTGCAACCGAGCGTTGTTGCAATGCGTCGCTTTCAGGGAATGCCCTAGCCAACCCTTGCCTACTTATCATTGCACCCAGGTTTTGGCACAACGCGTCGCTTTCAGGGAACGCCCTAGCTCTAGCTAGAATGTGTGATGTATAATCCATAAAGATTGACAGAGTTTTTATAGATGACTGTCAACCTGACACTAATCCTCCTTTTCCCCAGACTTGGGACGAGGCATTGTGAGACACAACAGCGGAGTTATGTGACGACTCCAAATTAGATAGTTAAATATTGTTTTTGATCTAGAAGCCTGATTGACTTGGACTCTAGAAGCATTGGTCGGTAAGAGCTTCCTAATAAGGATGTGGGAGATAGTCTATAAGAGAGAGAGTGTATTCCCACTTGGAATTGGAGTTGGATTGGAGGAGTTAGATGGACGACAAATAAAAAACCCCTCGGGCTGGGTTTCCTTATGGATGCTAGATTTTTAACACGGAAGGAGATGGTTGCGATCAGATAAACTTGACCTGGGTGAGGATTGGCATGAATAGGAAAGGGCGGTTTTAATTCTATCAGGAGTAAGACCTATTAGACGCAATTATAAATAGAAGACTGTCGGCCCTTCTCTCTCTCTCTCTCACTTTTCCCGATCTCTCTCTCTTTAATTCCCGATCATTCTCTTTCTTCTCTCTCTCTCCCTGTTGGACGTCCAGAGCAGCGACGAGGGTAGAGCATTGGATGCTAGGAGCAAGGCTGAGGCGTGTGTTTGTGAAGTAGGAATCCAGGTAAGACGCTTTTATGCAATTCTGTCTATAGTTCTATGTTTTTACAATTCCTAGCTATTCTATGTTTGAAATCAAATACTAGCGTTGTAATTACTGATGTTGAATTGCCTCATACTTATATGTATGCTATTAAAAGCTTGTTTGAGATACATATATCATTGTTGATGAAATTGCATGTTCGGCTCTGATCACCTACCTGATTTGTGTGTTCGTTGCATGCATTGTATTATGTTAAGAACCCAAAATTTGCGTTGTATTTCCGTGTTGCCATCCATCGATATGACCTTGCTGTATAGTTTTAGATGTCCCAATCCTTGAAGTTATTATATATTGTTTATCTATAAAAATTATAACATTTGTTGTTTGCCTAGGATTTTGACCGAACCTTGTTGATCAGCAGTGTGTCGTTCCAACCAGCAATATAATATGTATTAATACCATATCCAATGCTAAGGTATCATGAAATCATTATATAAACTCTATTATAGAATTCCATCACAGTAGAGTTACATGTTTGCAGTCAGGTTCCAAAACCCTGACCGACTCTTGTGTATCACAAATTTGGTGATGTATACATATACGACCGACCTGAGAGTCCTTATTACATCTTAAATTATTTTAGTCATGAGTATGCAAGCCACGATATGGTCTTTAAGTCAAGAAACCCATTGTCTCTCCGACCATTGTCTTTTCTGTTTACACAATGAATACCTAATCTGAATGTGTCTTAAGTAGACAGCATTCCTATTTTTCGCATAATTATTTTGCTCATTTGAGTTTCCTCAAGAATTGACACAACATTCCTGCTCATTTAGGTTTAATCAAGAATTGGCATAACATTCATGTTCTTCGCATAATTACTCGCTTGTTTGAGTTATCGGTTTGCCTCCCTTTGTATGAGAATTGATTCCAAATTCCTTGTTATATTATTCAACTTGGAATTACCTACAGTATTGATCCGCACACGGACAAGGTTCAAGGTGAGATTTTATTAGAGAGTTTCCATAGCATTGGTGTCTTTCTCTTCACACGCATTATTGAATCATAGTATGGTCACTAAGCCATGATCGCACAAGAGACCCATCTGGTCTCACATTTTAGGACCTATTTGGCCCCTACCCTTTTGTGGCACCCCGAGCGCTTAATTAGATTGTTAGGTATCCTAGGCCTGTTAGGTATCCTAGGACCTGGAAGGCTTATACAGTCTCCGACCATTGTGTCCATGAACACCGATGGTGCCCACGATGCTAGACTCATGGTAGGGGTCCAAAGAGAACCCTAGAGGCGTATGGCTATACTATCTGTCTGACAACCGCACTAATTTAATAGCAGAAATCCATTTACTCCTAGCATTGCCTTTGTATATGAAGTCTAATCGTTTCGTCAGAATGTTAATAATTCTGGACGTTCGTGTTAAATTATTTCTTTCAATTGATCTATAACATATTGACATCTCATGTTACAACTTTTGCCAATTCCGTTATTTGTATTATCATTGATTATCTTGTTATACTCCATTGCAACTTTTCATTCTATTAGGTATTTCTAGAAATACTCACGCAACTTACGATGCAAGTTTAGCAATTGATAGCATATAAAAGATTGCGGATTAAAATGGATCAAACATATCAGGTTATTATTTTCTTTTATTTTGAATTTCATTTATAGATATCCTATCATTTTACACTTTTCACTGTATTGGCGCGAATGACAACGTATCTGTGACATCATCAAGTATTCAGCAATTTAAAAGATATTTATTCCGATCCAAAGCTGAAAATTTGAAATGTGACACTACTAATAAGAAAATAGAGCAGGAACATCACTGAAACACCATTTGCAAACAAATAATCATCAAACCATTGCATCATCATATACCTTGTCTCCGCGAACTGGATCAGCAATAAATATTCTATTATGCAATTATTATTCTTGGTTCAACAATCATATATAGATTTCGAAACCTTGACTATACTCTCGTTAAGATTTGAAATATAGTAACAGCCTACATAATAGGGCTAAAGATCGATTATATCTTTGCCATTGGCATAATTCGCAGTAAACACACAATCCTAGAAAGCAGGAATTAATAGCGATATTCTAGAAATATATTTAAAGCTCAGACCCAGCTTTACAAATTCCAAGGGATCCAGCAATGACTTCCAAAATATGATTCATTTCTAGAGACAATGTTAAGATACTTGGCCACCACTTGATGAAGCTTTGGAATACTTTTCGACATATCCCTGCAAATAAAGGAAGCTTATAGGTGTCAATCAACCATGATTTGGCTGTTAGAGCCTGAAGATTTTGCTGTAAGTCACCCATACAATGTAGAGGCTTACCTCTATAAGCTTTGTAAGTTTAGGCCGTGATAAGGACAGGTACTGATTTGTCAATTCTGTTGTACTTGGAATCTGATGAGATTGCAATGAGCTCAACACCTTGTCAACTGATTTTTTAACGATTGTATTGTGGGCATCTTTGCTCAAATGCCCTTCACGCCAAGAAGGTTTCAGCAATTCTTTCACATAATCCACAAGTGCAACTCTAAAAAACTTAAGAGCCTTTGAGTCCTTCTGTGTATCACTACCAAAACTAGCTAATTTACGATCACCACTATCATTAGAATAATTATTACCCAAATCAACTTTTTTCTTCTCTTTCTTGGTCACCAATTTTTTGTGTGCTGTGGCACCCAAGGAATTGGCTTCAGTCGCATCCCCTGCAATCACTGGTTCATCTCTAGGTATATCCTTTTCAAAATCTACATGAATCTCATTTGTTTTCTGCTGTGACATATCTTTGATTTTTGCTTCTTTGCTACTCAAAGTAGAAGCTACAGTCGGATTGTTTCCCCCGTCATAAGATACCATACTATCAAGCAAGGGATCATACTGACTTCCAGTTGATGACGTATGCATAAGCGGGAAAATGGACGATCGAAAAGGTATAGACGGTGTCCAATCACTTGAAAAGGATTGTCTTTCAAACCCAGAAGAGTGCAGAGGCTTACCTTCATGGCTGAGAAAGGGTGAAGCACTTTGAGTGATGGAAGGAGATCTAAAACGTAAACAATTTTCATCTCCATCAACAGATCTTTGAGCTCCTAGCTGCTTGGTGCTTAAGGAGGACAAACCATGGTTTGATGAACTTCCTGAATGCAAAATGCACATTCAGCATGAGATAAATGAAAGCTTGTTTTCGGTAAATTACAATATGAAAAGAATAGCACTCACCATTAAAAGGAAATTGACAATGGAACCCTAGATTGGCAGGATCAACTCTACTTTTATCATGGGACAGCTGCATTTTATCTGAGCTGGATCCATATTCAGAAAGTTTGCTCTCAGATAGGGGAGACCCTCGCCTCAACAAAACATCCATTTCGTGATCACCATTCCTGACATCAGTTTTCATCGAGTAACTTCTGTCAGGATATTGGTCATGAATAGTCGGAATTAGAAAGTTATTGTAGTCTCCTCGTCTTAATGGGAGATGCTCAAAGTGTCTCAGTGGACGATTAGATGACCAATCTCTGCGAAACGTAGGAAAATCATCTATTGCAGTCTGCATATTATGCAGAAGAATATCTTGCCTCGCAGTTTCTTTAAACAGTGATTCTGATGACGAGAAAATTCTTTGCTCATCTCTAGAAGTTGGAAGTGGTGAAAACTGGTGGTATTGGGCTTGGTTAACCCCATACTCCCGAACAAGAAGCCTTGTCGAGAGGTCTATTTTGGACATTGACGAATTCACAGTACCTAACGAAGGGATATATATTACTTTTGCAGAACCTCATCAAAAGGTAATAGAAACTTTTGACAATAAAAGCTTCTCTAAAACAAGAAAACTATAAACTGAAAGGACCTTAAGTACCTGCAACCTCATGAATTTGTCCTTTTCCAGCAACCTGATCAACATCGATCTTACTCATTTGGCCAACATCATCACTGCTTTTATGATGAAGAAACATACAAGAATTTCCCTTAATGCACCAGCCTTTTGCATAAAAATCACATATTCTTGGCTTTTTGTTTTTTGCATCAGACTCCGTGTCAAGGAGACATTCTGGTTTTGACAACAAGGGAGAGCTGAAAAATGGGCACCCATTAGTGAGCGATCGGATAATGAAGCCTAGAAAAGAATGTTATTGGGATCTAGGCAGCAGCTTAAGCTAGGCCTTCCAACCATGAGAAATAGTACCCACCTAGATTTGGTAAACAAAACACCACTAGGCTTTTCATTGCCGTATGAATAGCAACTACCAGCAACAGATTCGCTCCCAATATCATGAAAGGATCTGGAAGGATTACGTTTTGCAAGATATCTACCGTCCACATCAAGCTGAGCACCGTTGCATGCTTCCAGATTCTCAAACACTTGAGCACATGTTCTCTTCCTCAACATGATCTTATCAATACTAGGTGGCTCAGCAAATTTACTCCCCTTAGAGATTGCGAACTTTATATTCCCTCCATTTCCAAAGGCGTATTCAGAGTCACAAGTTGGGCTACTTGTTGCTACCTTAATTTTCAGTTTGTCCAAAGCCGAACAATCAGATGTAAGGCCTTCGCGATTATCCTCAATATCATCTACAAGGAAGAAGTTAAGATAATCAAAATGACTGCGTCGGAAAAAAATGCCCCTCAACATCATATAAGCCAGAAGTTCAAAAATTAGTGTGTATATATGTAAAGGAAATGTAAGGATTGTAAGAGTGTACCTCACAAGAGCCAAATAAACTTTTTTTAGATAGAAGTGAGGATAGAACTAAATGTAAGGATTGTAAGGTTATACTTAGAGAATCTATAGCACTGCAATATAGATTAGTTATTTTGGATGTCCACATGCAAGGGTGGAGGAAGCGAAGGGCGGATAAAGTGGCGCCGCCTAGGATCAAGCGGTGGAACTTGAAGGGTGAGATGTTCAAAACTTTTGCGGAGAGGTTGAGGGTTGAAGGAAATTAAATGAGGAACTAATAATGTTGTGAGATAACATAGCTAAATTGCATTAAAAAAGTGGGAAAAGAAGTACTTGGTAAAATGAGGAGGAGAAAGGACATCAAGAAAGAAACATGGCGATTGTATGAGGAAGTTAAAAGAGTCATCAAAGAAAAGCAGTGTTTTTCCAAGGAGTGGCAAAAATATAAAAATCAAGAGAATTAAGAAAGATATTCTAAAGTTAAGAAAGAGGCTAAAATGATAGTGTGTGAAGATAGATATAAAGCATTTGATGATTTATATAATAGGCAAGGGACGAAGGAGGGGGAGGGGGAAGGGGAAGGGGACATATAAGATAGCTAAGTTAAGACATAAGAGAAGTATGGACTTAGAGCAAGTTAGGAGCATTAAGAGGGAAGATCAAAGGGTTTTAGCGAAAAATGAGGAAATTAAGGAGAGATGACGTGGATATTTTGAGCAGTTATTGAATGAAAGTGTAGATATTTTGAGCATTTATTGAATAAAAGTTGTAGTAGTGGAATGGATATTGAGTCTAGTCCTCTTAAAGAGATCTTTTATTTTAGGAGATTTTTCGTAGAGGAGTTAGGAATTGCGTTAAAAAAGACCCGATGGAGGACCCGATGAAATTCTAAGACCCAATGGAATTCCTATTGAAGTATGGAAGGTTCTAGGATGTGTTAGCTTAACTTGGTTGACTAGTTTGTTTATCAAGATTTGGATGTCTAAGAGGATGCCAGAGGAGTGGAGGAGAAATACCAATACACCCTTGTATAAAAATAAAAGGGACATCCTAAGTTGTACAAATTATGGAAGTATAAAAATTAGGGGCATACTATGAAGTTATAGGAGAGAGTAATAGAATGATGTTTGCGAAAAATAACTGAAGTAACGGAGAATCAATTTGGTTTCATGAGGCATACGTCTAACAACAGAAGCTATATTTTTGTTACGACAGTTAGTAGAGAGGTATAGGGATATAAACCATCATAGATTTAGAAAAAGCCTACAAGATTGCCCAAAGAGCTCATTTGAAGTGTTCTGAAGAAGAAGGGATTCATAAGAGGTTACATAGATGTTATAAAGGATATGTATGAGGGGGTTGTGATTAGTGTACGAACAATTGAGGGGGTTGTGACCAAGGAGTTTCTGGTTACACTAGGTCTTCATCAAGGGTCAGTCTTAAGTTTTTATCTTTTCGCTTTAGTTATAAATGAGCCAACTAGATATATGTACCTTGGTGCATGTTTTTTTGCAAATGATGTAGTTTTAATTGATGAGTAAAGTAGGTTTGAATGCAAAACTAGTATTATGGAGGGAGGCTCTAAAATCAAAAGGTTTCAAAATAAGTAAGACTAAGATAATAATGCATAGAATTTAATATTAAGGAAGGTAAAACTATAGGTAGAACCTTAGTTGGAATACATGGGCAAGAAGTGGATATTGATAATGATGTGGTGCATAGGATAAATGTGTAAAGTGGAGGGCAGCCTCGGGAGTTTTGTGTGATAGGAATGTTCCAAAAAGGCTTAAAAGGCAAGTTCTATAGACAGCTACTAGGCCTGCAATATTCTATGAAGCGAAGCGTTGGGCACCAAAGAAAAGTCATATAGATATGGTTGAATGTAGCCGAAATGAGAATGCTAAGGTAGATGAATGGATAACTAGGAAAATAAGATTAGAAATGAATATATTTGTGAGAGTTTAGGGGTAGCTCATTTAGGGGAGAAGGTAAGGGAATGTAGATTGCATTGGTACGGGCATATGCAAAGAAGACCAATAAATGCCCATTGAGAAAATTAGAAGGGATGCATGTAAATGATGCCAAAAGAGGGAGAGGGAAACATAATAGAACTGGATGGAGTTAATAAAAAACTCTCTTATAGCCTGAATGGAGGCGTAAGATCCATGTCGCCAACCCCAAATAGTTGGGAAATGGCGCTACTTGATTATGATTATATACAAAGGAAATGTTAATATGCATCTCGGCTTTACGTGCATTGGCAGGCAGTCAGGCACTGCAAATTGTGAGATCAAGATCCAAAGACCCACGTTAATCAAAGGGGCAGACAAGTGTTTCAAAACCTGCCTGCACCTTATATTAGTTCACGTCGCCGAATTGACAACTGCCTCACGCGTGTATACTCAGTTCAAGGACAATGGCTTTCCCCTGGGTGTTGCGGGCTGTAGGAGTTTGTCCCGTTAGTATCTGGCTCATGCGCATCGGCATGTGTTTTGAGGCATCGCGGGTCGTCGGATCAAGATCCCACAGTTTGTAGCGCCTAGGTCCACATCGACACATGTAAGCCATGGCCCATATTTAATTGTTCCATATAAATTCGGACAAACAAAGAACTAGCTAAATTAAACTCTTTATACTCCCACCATTGATCTATTCTGAGCAATAAGTGATAGAATCCTTTTATGAGGTAACATAAAGAAGTAAATCTTTTCAAAATCAAACACACAACTCATGGAAACATCTCCTCTTAGAAAATGTATAAATTCCAATAGCTACCCAGAGAAGAAAATACTTACAATGTGGATCGCTTCGAGAAGAGACTATAGAGGACTACCAACATTAAATCCATCTAGCAGTCACCATTGTAGAAAAGATGGTCATATGCACATGCAGACGCACGTATTGAACATAGTTGCAACCAATTGGAAACTTAGAAAGTTCATAACAAAGTGATCGATTAAGCATAGGCTTAGAAGCATATATGGGAGGTTACCTCTATGAATTTTATTGAAGCATTACCAGTGTGGAGGGTAAGTCACTTGTGCTTGTGGTTGTTGATTGACTTTCCAACTATGCCACTTCTCTACTCTTGCTCATCTCCTAATACAGCTCGGTTAATTGTTGAGGTTTTTGTGTGTGATATTGCTCACCTCCATGAGATGCCACACATTACTGTTTGAGAAAGGGGTAAGGTATTCTTACCAATGTTTTGGCAGGAGATTTGGAGTTGCAGAATATTAGCTTCTACATAAGTTCCACCTATAATCCACAAAATCAGCCAGACCGAGGTGGTTAATAGGCAATATGAAGTAGTATGTGTTGTTTTGCAAGGGACCAACCTAAGACATAGGGCAAAGTGGACCTATAACACTGCTTATCACATTGTTGTCAAGTTTACACCATTTCAGGTGGTTAATGGTCTGCCTCCTCCCACCATATTGCAGTATGTTCGACAGTGATCTCCTATTAGCGATGTGGACAATGCCTTGCAGACTTGAGATGAGGTTCTTCGCCAGCTTCGCCGACATCTTGGGACCCTTGAGAATCGAATGAAGTAGGTTTATGACCGCACCAATCTCAAGTTTCAGGTTGACGATGTGGTGATCTTCGCCACCCTCACCGTCAGATGTTCATCTAGTATGAAGCTTTCCTATTTGTGAGCATATTGGGGATGTTGCTTATGTGTTGCATTTGCCTTCACGGTTCAAGATTCAATTGTCTTCCACGTCTTGACTCTATAAGTATGGTGATGATCTGTCAACCGTTTCTCCTATGTCGCCTCCACCCTTAGCACCAGAAAAGACATGGCCTATCCCTCATGCTATACTACAAAGACGACGTATTGGACATAAGCCTTTATATCCAGGAGATTTTGGTTTCGTTGTTGCACTAGCCACCAGAGGATGTTGCCTTGTGGTAGAGGATGTTTTTTATGCTCGGTATCCTTATTGGTCCCCATGAGGGCAAGATGTAAGTGAAGTGTGGTGGGATGTTATGATCCTTGCTACCTCCTATTTAGATTAGGAGTTTGCTTATTTTAATTAATGCTAGTTGGAACAGGGTTAGTGTATTGCTTCTTAGTTTGAATAGGATTTATCTTACTTAGTTAACTCAAAATCTGTCAGAATATTGTTTTCTAGTTTGCTTATTGCTATTGTTAACAAAATTCAAAAATTGTAAGGCTTCATATGCATAATTAGGAAAAACTGCTAATTGCCACAATAACCTGTGAACAGTAGTTCAATAGCACATTTCTAGTTTCCCTTTGTCTCTTCCTTCACCTCACATCTGATTATTCTCCCCTTCTCTCTATTACTCTCCCCTTTCATCAAATCTTCTCTATCATAATCTATTATAGATCCTTCAGTTAATTAAGAAGATACAACAAAGATCTAGTATGATCTCCATGTAGATCTGTTACTATCCTATCCTACACCACTTAAAAAATGACAAGGTCCAATGTCTATCGTGCATAAAGGGTAGTGCATACAACTTCAAATTCTCTCATTCCTTACACAAGTATATGCTTTACCCATACCCATACGGAGACTTCTAGTCTCAGTTAAATCTCAAATCTAATCTACGACCAAAATATTGTCCCACTTTGATCTTCATATCTTGCCTTTCTTCGAGTCGTCGCCAACACTAAAAAAGTTGCCTCCAATTTAGTCGCCAGGATCATGTGCTAGTGGTTGTGGGCCGCTATAGCCATGGGCCACCACCAATCCGCTGAGGACGTTTGCAGAAATCATAGAGCACTCCACTGTTACTTGAAGGAAGATGAAGTGTGATCCAGCTATTTTAAATCAGTCTTATTTTTAATTGGTCCTATTCAGATTTTGGCTAAGGCTTTTAAAACAAGAAGAGATTAGATGGGAGGTAAGAAGACGAAAGAAACCCATCTACAATCATGTAAGTGCAACATTTCCAACCTTACAATAGAGGAAGTTGACGCCCTAAACCTATGCGGAAGAAAAGGAGCTGCTTTTGCACACAACTAGATGCTCCATTTCAGTGAATTCAGGGGAGTAGGAGAGATCAATAAAGGTTCTACATTTAATTTCCATCTAGACACTTCTACGTTTTCTTCCTACTTTTCTTTTCCTTTTCATCTTTTCTTCCTTTTCCACCTTTTTCTTCCACTCCTTCCTCTTCCCTACTTCGCCGTGACCTCGCCATCTCAAATTTTCAGCCTCTCGAGATGACAGCCAAGACTGGAACTACAAACCTTGACCCTTCTCCTTCGTGAATCTCTGTGAAATTTTTGTCTCTCTTGGTTGGATCATCATCATGAACCTACATCGGTCCCCATTTCACTTTATAGTAGAAGATTTATGACATAGATATAATCTTAAGTATAGAATCGAGTGTGTGTATATATATACATATATATGAGAAACAGTTAACACGCGCTACAGTTAACACGCGCTCCAGATCATGCACATCAGCATGCATTGAGGAGTCATGTGCTGTCGGATCAAGATCCGATAGTGTGCATTAATCCAGCAGGCACACATCAATTTAGGGTGAGGTGGGATAAACAAGCCCTTCATCAAAATCCATCACATAAACATATAATATCTAACAACGAAGGAGCACAAACAGCCGTCGTCTCAATAGATATACTATTGTACTCCCCTAAAAAGGACCTAATGTACTGTAACTTGTAAACTACTTTCCAAGTTGCCAAAGCAACACCGCCCTAGATTGGACAGAAATGTTTTCTTACCCTAACAACTAGCCATTTTGCATTATGCTGTTGTCAGGCTTCTACATGGTCGTTTACACAAGGAGGATGTGTTGATGAGGCAGAAGATTAACCTGGCTGTTTATTTTGATGTCGATTTGGATGACATAACTAAGAAACACAGTGGAGTTGTTTATGGCAAATCCGCCATTCATGTTTGATTTCTCAGAGGATGTATTGCACCCTTAAGTGTCGACAAAAATTGAATGTTTTTGAGTTGGTATCTAAAAATAATTATTGACTCTGAAATATGAAAGAATTCTATTTTTCAGCTAGTCAACAAAATTGCTCTGCCACATCACACCCTTGCTCAATGGATCAGTATACAGAATCTATGAGTTAATCCATAATGAACGAGACAAGGCATCATTCAGACATCTTAATCCAATAATTAATCAAAATTCTTTTTTGTCGTTCTGAAATCTTATCGACTCCAGAAACAACCCTTCTGATAGTCTTAATAACCTATCTAAGAAGAAAGCAATCATAGATTCTCAATTCAGGTGTAAGCCAGGTAATATGCACCATTTGTTAACTCCATAGCATAGTCATGGAGCATACTAAAAAGTTCACTTACATTCATTGAAAATTAAAAGATCAATGACAATTTATTTTTTCTAATACATAAATTTAGAGCTCCGTAGGTTTAATATCATGTATGGTAAGAATTGTCCACTTCTACAGTATCAGTCAAGTTGAAAGAAGAGCACAAGTCATTATTCCATTTCCCAATATGAAACTGATAATTGTTTAGACTGAGAAGTCATTAGTATTGGTCTAAGTTGTGACCAATCCTCTATAGTATGCCGTAAAATCATCACGGTTTGCTGTAAACAATTGATTTAGGTACTAAAAGTCCAGTTTTCATCATCTCAACTACTCAGGCCTTTTTCTTTATCCCTCTTGGCTTATTGTTAGCTTCAGATTGTGATCAGTCTGGTTTGTTGTTTGGGTATAAAACAGTGCTCGACTACCTCATCTATTTGTGCTGAAACTACCAATCCAGTTGACCCTCCAAAGGTAGTAGCTCTTTTTTGGATACATCATTACCAATATGTGTGCTACCTTTTGACCCCTTACCTAAGGAGCCAGACTTCATCAGGAGCCCTAACATTACTTTAGAAAGTTGTTGACAGAAATGCCAAAAAATCAAATGATTGAGGAAAACAGACACATACAGGTATCAAAAAGGGCGTTGTGTGAGATGAATACAACGACCATGCCGATGCAAATAGGAGATAGAGGAAGGCATTGCCCGTGGGACTAGGAACTCCAGACACTCAAATTAGAATCAGTTTTACATGTGCTTTCTGATAGTAATAGAAACCCAACAAGCACTTCAAATAAAATCTAGTGGAATCTACTAAAATTAACTACTCCCTCCATCCAATATTACATGTCTGCATGAAAAAAAATTGCACTGATTCTAGTTCATTTTGCTTTAATATTGGACGGAGGGAGTAATTCACTCCTCGTCTATTGAAACCTAATTTCCATTGTTTTCCATTCACTTCCACACAATAAAAAAAAGCATATTTCACACTAAGAACATGCAGAACCATATAAAAGAAAACCAAGAAAGCATAATCTACGAGGCAAACAGAGAAAGAAACACACAGATACCGAAAGAAGCAAAACAAACACAAATGTACAAGAGAGAGAAAGGCACGTAAATCGCAAACCTTTCGCAGAGGGTGCTACCGTTGAAGCAGCGGTGCCGGGTACATCGGCTTTGGAAAGGGCCCGATCCGATTGGCCGGAGGTGCGACCGCCATCGTCCCGCCGGGAAGAACGCATTTGAATTGATCGCCAGTCTCCCTACGCGACGCAATCAAGCGGCTTCTGCTCCTCCTCCCTCCTCTTCTTTCGCTGTTGTTTTGGTTGCAGCGGAATGGCGGCTAGGGATGCGGTGTCAGACTCTCAAGAGGAGAAGAACAAGGCGACCCTTCAAGATCGTCGCGGCGAACCAAGGGGGTTTTGTTTTATGCATGGACGTCGGACAATCGGCCGAATGGTCGACCTTCCGCCGCTCGCCCGAATTTGTAAGGCCGGCTTCGATTGAAAACCGTAATGTGATGGACGGTCTAGATCTCCTGATCCACTCTCTGTTTATAGGTCGAAGTGTTTTGTAACTTTTGTGCTTCATGAACGCTTCGCGTTAAGTTACGGGCCCAAGTAAGTGCCACTCTTTGACGCCTTTTTATCTTCGAGGGAAAGGTTTAACTGAGATCGCTCTCGTATAGTTTATATGAGAACAATTCAATTCGTATCTTTTCGATATTTATATTACGGTTATAAGTAGTTGCATAGATTTCACCTACTTATTGATTTGACACACTAATTTTATACCCACCATCTGATTATAATTTAATGACCCAAAAGATTCGCCTTATGTTCCTTATATGAGATCGATCTTATGTAAACCGTTCTCATTTACTATAATGTTTATAATAAATAATGTCAGCATAGGCCCGACGGGATACAAAGCAGATCAACGGCGACCCCACTAGAAATAAAACGATCATGATATTTAGCTTGAGAAACTCGCTGGAGGATCACATAACATTGGACAATGGAACTATTGCCATTGAGGGTCGATTAGACTGAGAAACAATATATTTGTAACTTCATTCAAAACTCATAAATAGGAAGAAGGGTGCATGGATTCGAGTGTACATAATAAAATCAGTTTTGAAGATGGTCAAGAACTAAGAAAGATTTTATACATTTTGGCTAGGATTTTGTATTAAACCTTTTTTATCAGCCTGTAAGAGAAAGCCATGGCTGATTGTCATAAGTTGATACTTGATAGTATGTTTTCCTTTACACGAACAGTAGAGGAACGGAGAATTTTATCCGTACGTAACTGGATTAGTTTATTCTCATCAAACAAAAATGGATACCGTTATTCTAGATTTAAAATTGTTCTAATCCGAAATTACGATAATAATAGCACTTATTTTGTAAGGCATGAAGAATGTCCTCTGTCGGAAGAGGACTTAGATGCACACTTCAAACCAACCCCAACGAAACAAAAAGAAGACACAAAAATAACAGAATGGAATATACATGCCTAAGCTTTCAAATTGTTTTGTCAACATCTTCCATGGATCCATGGCAGATAAAATTAGCCAAGAGCATTTGGAAAGAATCAACAAATGAACCAAAAGAAGGGCCCTTCCCCTAAGGCCTGTGAATCCAGGGCCATTCTATTGGCACAACAACATTCCAGAGAAAGTCATAGTCCCTTCCACATTGATGCGCAAGGAACCATATGAGATCAAATCTCTCTCATCACCTCTTTCAAAAGAGCTAGGGAAGCAAACGGGAACCACCATTCTCGGTAGGATTGCGAGAATAATCCACAACTGGTGGTCGTCCCAGTTGCACCTCTCGTCCATAGTGATTGCTAAGAGTCCTTGATTTAGCATATGGAGCTTCTCTTGCTGCAACGAAAATAATAATGTTATGCAGTAATCCTTACAGCATTACCAAAGAAAACGAGCAGAAATGGAAACTAGAAACAATATTAACAAGTTTATGTTCAAAAGTAACTAACTGTTTGTACAATGATTTTGGGCAAAATGTTTTACCCGCAAGTTTCTGTGCTCTAAGAATGTTCTGCCGTCTCTTCCACCGGCATACAGAACAAACCAGGATGAGTAAGACGACAATTAACATTCCCACTGCAATGCCGATTTTTATAGCCATAGAAAGATGCGGACCACAAGGAGGTAGTCCAGGAATGCCACAAAGACCTGCATTATCTGTAAAACTGCAAATGACAAAAGATGCAATCACCTTTTGAGACAAACAGCAACTTACACAGCTAAACATAGGTAAATGCAAGAAGGGACTTACTTGAAGCTAGCTCTGTGAAGTAGCCGTCCTCCAACTGCAGCTGGCACTTTTCCGAATTTCCATTAAGATTCCTGCAAACCAATTAATTACAACGTTATTGTTACAATAATTCAAGTACTGATCTGTCAAGGAACAAAAGTCTGACAAAAAATTCTTACAATCTGTGCAGTGATTTTAGCTGTCCGAGACTTTCTGGAATTGAACCATTTAGTAGGTTGTATGAGAAATCACTGCAAATGATTAATACACAATGAAAGTGTGATTTTCTATATAAGAAAGAGATGCATGGAATACAACTTGGAATAAATGGCGATAATAGTGAAAAAATGCATAGAATATGCTATCGATATAATAAGTAACCGATCCAAAAAAAATCCATACTGCATTGAAAGGAACACTTATATTGTTTGATTAAAATTTTATTTTGAAGATAATGTGAGTGTAAGAGTCGGAATGGTGCATTTGTTTGACAAATTTAAAATTTGAGGGAATGAGTAATCAGATTCTAAGCCACATGGCGACCATTATGGGCAAGCTACAAGCATGTACTCTATGGACACATCAAGTTGTTATCAGCTGGTGCCTGGTGGTGCATCAATCAGTTCAAACCCCATTGAGCCAACCAGCGTGTATTGTGCTTAGTCCTCCAGTCACGACTGACTGGATAGGTGAAGCCTATGACCTTTTTGACCTCCTGACAAGGACTGAAACAATAGTACCAATGCCATTTGCAACACAAATAAACTTGAAGCTATAGACAGTTAAAAGATGATGAGTTTCATCTGTGAATATTCCCATACAAGAGATCTATGCACACGCTCTATTTGTGACCCTCATGAAGGTACTAAGGGGAGGCCAAGCATTTTGGGGGCAATAAATTAACTTCATCAAGAAATGCAGGCTCCTGATGGGCCACGTCCATTCTCTTCCATTCCTGCCAGTATGTAATCCCTTTTAAGCATAGAAATGGAAATCTGGCATAGGCTGCTTGCCATCAAACTATACAATCATGTGGCAATTGTGTAATTGTCAGTTCAGCCTTAGTTGCACTAATTGGATTTCTCTCGGTTGTGGGAGAGGTCTCAGGTTCAAATCCCCTTGGTGTATAACCTATTATAGTGAGTGAGAGATAAGTGATAAAATGTTACGTGTTTTTAACTCCAAATCTTATGTTTGTTAAGTATTTAAGTAGTTTTTTTAGTGTTTATTAATAAATTTTATCGTTTTCGTAGGTAAACAAAGGGTTACACATCTTTTAGCTTAAGAAAGTGCGGAATAAGCTCAAGATTTGCACAAGGAGAAACATCATAGCTATGGTAGAAGGGATACAACTTCCTCCACAAAAGATGGATTATGATGAGATTAGTGGGATATTTAAGTTCTTGAAGTTAACTTTCCAACACTACTGACAGGGAGTTTTGAGTAGAAAGTTGTGCCCGTTGAAAAATTGATGCGTAGTGCAAAAAATATTGAACCGATTGATCAAAAATCAACGATGATCGATCGATTGCTAGAATGCAGGTGTAGATTACAGAGTACTTGCCTCGTTCTCAACCGGAATGAGTGAGATATGATTCGTTAAAGTATGTTATAGGGAAACGATATTTGTACATTAGATTTTCTACATATTTCCATCCACAGCTGATGTGTATGGAAATGTGTAGGAATCTGATGTAGGGTTATCACTGCCCTATGTTATATTATTGTGTATTTAAATACACTATATCATGATATACTTCATATAAGTTATCTCTCTCTTATTTTTTATCTAGTTTTTCTCATTCTTTTTACATTCTTCTTTATTTTTCTTCATCTGTTTTCTAATAATGATAGTCTAAGGATATTGAAACATTATCTAGTGGAGATGAACAATTTATCATGCATTTTCTCAATGAGTTGTATCTTCACGCATAATTTATTGTGTTGGTCATCCAAATGTGTATTGTCTCCCGACTTAACTGGTCAATTTAGTTGGGTCCTAAAAGAAGGATATATGATATTCCTACATCACTCTCAAATTGCCAATAAAGACAATAAAAACAACTTTCAATATTAATCATAAAACATATCATTCACATTATTAGTTATTTGGCTTTGCCTCCCCCGCCATGTAATTGCCCGAGAGGGCTGACGACTCGGTCAAGTTTAGGCACGACTACAACATGGCTTACCTCTTCGATTAAGATATTTACACCGACGCTCGAATCTCCGTCCAAGGTATCAACTCTATCCTATTTTTGGTTGAGAAGGAGGCGGTCTTGGTGACCAACCTCGAGAAGAAGCCTCTCGTGAGCATGAAGGATTGTGTGGAGGGCAAAATGGGGAGATCAACAGGTTATATGGCATGAGCCCGGAAAAATAACGTAATGTGGCATTCCGAGCTCATTGGGCAGGTAATATGACAAAACCTCTACTCCCCCTCATGCACCATCAATCTTAAAGATTACTTGCTCATGTCAAATAGGCACAAATTCGACACGGCACACCAAGCGCATTGATCATCACTCTAGTGGAATCGTCGGGAATCATGTGACCGATTTGCATTTTCGGACAAGGCAGCCCACGTCATCCAACGAGCTCCACCTGCTATTGTAACGCGTCAACAAATGGTCGTCGTTTTCCAGACCCAAGCTAAAGCTGTGCTTCCAGTTTTAAAATTTACCATTATTGACCACAGCTTCTCATAAGTTTAAATTAATCCCAAACTTTGTTCGTATTCAAATCTGAGTCTCTTCTGCTCACAGGCTTCGATCTACTTCACTGCTGGAGTGAGAGTGAGGCTGAGTGGGAAGCAATTGGAGATGCCCAAGCACGTGAATCTGCTGTTTCTGCTCTTGTTCACTGCCCTCTCCCCCTCTTCTTCCAGAAAAGGTGTGAGCTTTATCTGTTTTTTCTTTCTGAACTTGTTTTGTCTGTGGGGGGATTGGAAACGGGGTTTTGTTGTGTGGTTTTGCGTTTCGCTCTTAGTTGGTGCCTTTTTTTGTTGGTGGTTGGTGGTTAGCAGAGCATTCAGTGGTGATTGAGTAGAGATAAGCAGGGAATTCTTGTTTCGTTTCATCTTATTGCTTTTGAGGAAGGGGAATGGGGGTTAATATTGAGCATGCAGTTGTAATCTTGCTATATCGATTATCCGTTTAGCAAAAATGCAGGAGTGCGTAGTCTTTGGTTTATGCAAAAGCTACTAAAAATCTATTTGAAGACTAGGTATTTGTTTTCTTGTTAAAAGAATGAGAGACTTTGTTTAGTTTCTTTGGGTGTTCTTCGATTCAATTTGAGTTTTCTTTTGTATGTACTAGAATGGGAATTTGAATTTTGTAAATTAGATATGCTGTGGACTATTTTATAGAGCCATGTAAAGAAGAAACAAAAGTTAAATTTGCTGAATACCATCTACGAATAAGGGTTCCGGGAGTTTATACTCTCTGCTTCTTGTTTACTGAAATATAATAATTGAGAGAAAGAGGGAGGTGGCAGTTGGTTACCAATTAGAGTTTCTGCAGTGCTAAGAATCTCAAGAGGTGAAAAGACATAATATTCGAGACACTTCCAAGATGTCACAAGTATCACTTCTAAACTTTCTGAACAAAACTTCTAAACTTTTTGAATTAAATGGCAAAAATTGGGATAAAGCCGTTTATCTTGTGATACAGAAGGTATTCCTTCTTGTTGTATTGAGTACTGGAAAGGGATCAAATTCACTATCGCTGTCGCTTTATATGGTTCATCTTAATTTCTTATTTGGTGAACATGTTGAAAGTTAATATTTTGACTAACTCATATTTCTGCAGAACCGTTTGCTATTCGAATAAGCTGTGGGGCACGACAAAATGTCAAGACACCACCAAGTGGTGCTCTATGGTACAAAGATTATGCTTACACTGGTGGTCGGCCTGGAAATGCCTCGCGCACAAGCTATATTGTTCCACCACTCAATACCCTTCGCTATTTTCCGCTATCTGATGGCCCTAACAACTGTTACACTATAAAAAACGTGCCCAACGGTCACTACTCAGTGAGAATATTCTTTGCTTTGGTTTCCGACATCAGTTTAGATAAAGAACCCCTCTTTGATATCTCAGTGGAGGGAACACAAATTTATTCTTTGAAATCAGAATGGAGCCTTAGTGATGAGCAGTCTTTTGTTGAAGCTTTGGTCTTTGTTACCGACAAGTCCGTATCTGCATGTTTCCACAGCACAGGTCATGGTGATCCATCAATCCTTTCAATTGAGATTCTACAAATTAATGACAATGAGTACAACTTTGGTTCTCAGTGGGGCAAAGGAATAATATTGAGAACAGTTAAGCGAGTGACATGTGGTGATGGTAAACCAGCATACGGTGAAGATTATGGTGCTGATCAATGGGGTGGAGACAGATTTTGGCTTCCCGTACGAACTTTTAACAAGGGGTCTGATCGTCTTATTTCTTATGAAGAAAGCATCAAAGGAACTTCAGTCCCCCCAAACTTTTATCCTGAGAGGCTGTACCAGTATGCAATTGTGAGTACTGATGCTCAGCCTGACTTGTCATTTGTTATGGATATAGATCCAAAGAAAAGCTACTCACTTTGGCTACATTTTGCGGAGATTGAACCTGGAGTTACTAGCAAAGGCCGGAGGGTTTTTGATATTATGATAAATGGCGAAACTGTATTCAAAGATGTTGACATTGTTGCTTTAACTGGAGGGTCATATACCGCTCTTGTGCTTAATAAGACTGTCACAGTCAATGGAAGGTCTTTGACCATTACCATGCATCCTACAAAAGGAAATCATGCCATTATAAGTGCCATAGAAATCTTTGAAATTATCACCATGGAATCCAAAACTTCTGCTCAAGAAGGTATGTTATTCAACACTCTAAAATTTCATTGACAAAAAATTTCATTAGCAACATTGTATTAACGTAGGATGGCTTTGGCACGCTAAGAAATGCCTGGTGACACGATCTTTCTATAGCCTTTAAGTGCATGTAGTAGCCTTATTGGGTTTTTTTTGGGTATGGTTAGCAAAGGCTTTAAGTAGAGTGGTTACAACAGAGCATAAGGGTAGAGAGTTGATTCATCAGTAGCTTCTCCTTTGTGGTTGATATTTATAGCTTACATCTTGATATAAGATTATTCCAACATGCAGCCTCCCCCACTTCAGAACATAAATAACGAAGCTTAGCACTTCCATCTGGCTATAAGAATTGAAAAAGAAAAAAGAAACTGCCTCTAAGGAGCACATGATTTTAAATGTCTGACTATCTTTCATTTTTTACCTTTAACAGTCAAAGCTCTGCAAATATTGAAGAATGCATTGGGGCTACCTCTTCGTCTTGGATGGAACGGTGATCCATGCGTGCCTCAACAGCATCCTTGGAGTGGAGTGGACTGCCAATATAGGCAAAAGGATGGCTTGTGGGTCATTGATGGGCTGTAAAGACTTTTCTAGCCATATAATTAAAAGAATAGTACTTGTTTTTCTTCTAATATTACATGCCAAAAGAAGAGAACACTTGCGAGCACACACTTCACATTTGCTGAAACTGATCTAATTGAAGCAAATGCTCTAAACCTAAGTACAGGCTTAGTAGATTTGGACCATCATGCCCACTTTTGAATTATAGATGTAAAAAATGATTAAACTATTTTATCTGCTATCTGTGTGTGTGTAAATATACACCGGTAAACAAGAATCTAATTTTTTTATTTTCTTTGGTGCATGCTTACTTCTCATTTGCTAAAGTGGATCTAAGTAAAGTATACGATCTAAACCTGGTAACCAAGTGAATAAATTTGGGACCATCATGTAGATTTTCAATGTGCAATGTTGTATAGGCATTATTTTGTCAAAAGTGTAAAAATAATAAAACATTTCATACTCTCTCTCTCTCTTTCCATATACGCAAACATTCAATGTAAGAATCTATGTAGGCGAATGTCAGATAAATTACCTGAGCTGGTTGCTTTAACCTGATTAATATCACCCGAAGATTGGGAGTTTTAAGCTTAAAACATGCAGTTGAGGTGTAAAATTCCGAATTATAAGCATGCAACGACCTTTTTAATTGTTTGCCTTTAACATCTGAAGAAACATGATAATGCTGGTGCAGAGGTCTTGACAATCAAGGTCTAAGAGGTTCCTTGCCAGGTGAAATTTCCAAGCTGCATCACCTACAAAGCATGTATGTATATAGAATGTCTTGACTTCATTTTTCGATAGCTGAATGATACCAGTGATATATACCTTTTCTTTAAAATCCAAAGCTCCTGTCTGAGGAATTGATGGTGAGGATATCGGTACATCCTTCTTTTGCAGTAACTTGAGTGGCAACAACATTCACGGGGCCATTCCTTTCTCACTTGGAACAGTTGCTGGGTTGGAAACACTGTAAGTACACAACACGTACATTGCTTTTCAATAGATAAGAGTCACTGATTGTCTCAAAATGAACTCTTGCAAGTGCACAAGGCAATCGTACTAGAGTGAGTATTGAAGGGTTGTCAAACCTCAGGGATGGAATGAATGGTCTACCAAACTCAAGAGAATGAGAGTTGGTTTGTTGATTTAAAATGAAAGCTAAATCTAAACTAGTACGCAAATTAAAAGACTAAATTTATCAATTGAGCAATAGCCTAGGAACACGAATCCACCGCTAGAATCTTAACTTATTATTGTACTTTCATTCATTATAGATCATGAGTGTGTATGATCATGAGTGTGTATGAGCGAAGTATCCTTGGCTACAAGCTAAGACACTTTTAGAAATTAGTAATCAAATCATGGCATGAACTATCTTTGAGTGGTACAAATCTACACTAATCTACAGTTATAGGCATGATTCATCTCCTTAGGCATAGCGCATCCAACATCAATCACATAAGCATGAAAACTATGGCATAACCATCTCCTCTAGACTACAAGTACTATATTCGATGTGAATATCAAAACTGCGTCAATCTATCCTCTACAAGATGAATATAATCAACATAGCATTGAATTAATCAATAAAGCTTTGTTCTTTAATAAGAAATCTCTATTATGTCATTGTCATACACATCAAAGCATTCAAGTTAGAAATACAAGAAATAAGCTACTCTTCTAGGGCTTCATCCTAGTCACAAGCTTGAAGAAGTTAGCTACTCATGGTAGAAGAGGCTTGCAAGTTGTTCAAAAGATGGAATTAGGAACCCTAAATCATGCTTGAGGGTTTGCTTAAATAGGTCTCTAAGTCTGAGAGGAAAGTGGCTTAAAAAAGAACTCAAAACGGGCTTAAAATAAGCAATTCCGTATAGACAGATTGATCATCGTCAGATCACGATCAACCGGTTACTGTGCATCTGCTCCGTCTGGTAGTCCAGGTGGGTACTCTGTAATTTACACCTGCATTCTAGCAGTCGATCAATCACTGTTGATTTCCGATCAATCGGTTCAGCATTTTTTGCACTACCCATCAATTTTCCAACGGGCATAACTTTCTACTCAAAACTCCCCGTCGGTGGCATTGGAAAGCTAACTTCAGGAAATTAAATATCCCACTAATCTCATCATAATCCATCTTCTGTGGAGGAAGTTGTATCCCTTCTACCATGGCTATTATGTTTCTCCTTGTGCAAATCTTGAGCTTATTTCGTACTTTCTTAAGCCAAAAGATGTGTAGCCTTTGTTTACCTACGAAAACGATCATAATCATAATCAAGTAGCGCCTTTTCCCAACTATTTGGGGTCGGCAACACGGATCTTACTCCTCCATTGGAGCCTGTTTTGGGCTTCCCTTAGTACCTTTATGAGGGTCACAAATAAAGCATGTGCATAGATCTCTTGTATGGGAATATTCACAGATGAAACTCATCATCTTCTCAACTGTCTATAGCCTCAAGTTTATTTGTGTTGCAAATAGCATTGGTACTATTGTTTCAGTCCTTGTCAGGAGGTCAAAAAGGTCATAGGCTTCACCTATCCAGTCAGTTGTGACTGGAGGACTAAGCACAATACACGCTGGTGGGCTCAATGGGGTTTGAACTGACTGATGCACCACCAGGCACCAGCTGATAACAACTTGATGTGTCCATAGAGTACATGCTTGTAGCTTGCCCATAATGGTCGCAATGTGGTTTAGAATCTGATTACTCATTCCCTCAAATTTTAAATTTGTCAAACAAATGCACCATTCCGACTCTTACACTCACATTATCTTCAAAATAAAATTTTAATCAAACAATATAAGTGTTCCTTTCAATGGAATATGGATTTTTTTGGATCGGTTACTTATTATATCGATAGCATATTCTATGCATTTTTTCACTATTATCGCCATTTATTCCAAGTTGTATTCCATGCATCTCTTTCTTATATAGAAAATCACACTTTCATTGTGTATTAATCATTTGCAGTGATCTCTCATACAACCTACTAAATGGTTCAATTCCAGAAAGTCTTGGACAGCTAAAATCACTGCACAGATTGTAAGAATTTTTTGTCAGACTTTTGTTCCTTGACAGATCAGTACTTGAATTATTGTAACAATAACGTTGTAATTAATTGGTTTGCAGGAATCTTAATGGAAATTCTTTATCTGGAAAAGTGCCAGCTGCAGTGGGAGGACGGCTGCTTCACAGAGCTAGCTTCAAGTAAGTCCCTTCTTGCATTTACCTATGTTTAGCTGTGTAAGTTGCTGTTTGTCTCAAAAGGTGATTGCATCTTTTGTCATTTGCAGTTTTACAGATAACGCAGGTCTTTGTGGCATTCCTGGACTACCTCCGTGTGGTCCGCATCTTTCTATGGCTATAAAAATCGGCATTGCAGTGGGAATGTTAATTGTCGTCTTACTCATCCTGGTTTGTTCTGTATGCTGGTGGAAGAGACGGCAGAACATTCTTAGAGTACAGAAACTTGCGGGTAAAACATTTTGCCCAAAATCATTGTACAAACAGTTAGTTACTTTTGAACATAAACTTGTTAATATTGTTTCTAGTTTCCATTTCTGCTCGTTTTCTTTGGTAATGCTGTGAGGATTACTGCATAACATTATTATTTTCGTTGCAGCAAGAGAAGCTCCTTATGCTAAATCAAGGACTCTTAGCAATCACTATGGACGAGAGGTGCAATTGGGACGACCACCAGTTGTGGATTATTCTCGCAATCCAACCGAGAATGGTGATTCCCGTTTGCTTCCCTAGCTCTTTTGAAAGAGGTGATGAGAAAGTTTTGATCTCATATGATTCCTTGCGCATCAATGCGGAAGGGACTCTGACATTCTCGGCCTTATGATTCCTTGCGCATCAATGTGCCCATAGAATGGCCCTGGATTCACAGGCCTTAGGGAAGAGCCCTTCTTTTGGTTCATTTGTTGATTCTTTCCAAATGCTTTTGGCTAATTTGATCTGCCGTGGATCCGTGGAAGATGTTGTCAAAGCAATTTGAATGCTTAGGCATGTATATTCCATTCTGTTATTTCTGTTGTGCATCTAAGTCCTCTTCCAACCGAGAAGATTCTTCATGCCTCACAAAATAAGTGCTATTATTCTCGTAATTTCGGATTAGAACAATGTCAAATCTAGAATAACGGTATCCATTTTTGTTTGATGACAATAAACTAATCCAGTTACGTACGGATAAAGTTCTCCGTTCCTCTACTGTTGGTGTACAGGAAAACATACGATCAAGTATCAACTTATGACAATCAGCCATGGCTTTCTCTCACAGGCTGATAAAAAAGGTTTTATACAAAATCCTAGCTAAAATGTATAAAACCTTTCTTAGTTCTCGACCATCTTCGAAACTGATTTTATATAAAACCTATTTTGAGGAAGCCAAGCACCCTTCTTCCTATTTATAAGTTTTGAATGAAGTTACAAATATATTTTTTCTCAGTCTAATCGACCCTCAAGGGGCCGTTTGGGGCGTGATTAAAAGCAAAACATCCACAGTTTTGTTATACTGTAGTATCTATGTTTTTCTTCGTATCCAGTTGAAACACCTCAGGTCGTGTTTCACGCTGGATATGGAAAAAACATAGATGCTATAGTGGATCTAGAAAATTCACTGTGGATATTTGCTTATAATCACGCCCAAACGGTCCCTAAAAGCAAAACATCCACACTGGATGTTTTGCTATACTGTAGCATCCAGGTTTTTTCTATTTTCAGTTGAAACACCTCAGGATGTGTTTCAGCCTAAAAGTAAAAAAAAAACTGGTTGCTACAGTGGATGTTGAAAATCTACTCTGGATATTTGCTTAAATATCATGATCGTTTTATTTCTACCCCGTTGATCCTGCTTTGTATCCCCTGGGGCCCATGCTGACATTAGATTGCTTTTTATTATAAACATTATAGTAATGGGCTAAAAAGGCGTCCAAGAGTGGGACTTGCACTCAGGCCCATAACTTACGCGAAGCGTTCATGGAGCACAAAAGTTACAAAGCACTTCGGCCCATAAACAGAGTGGATCTGGATCTTATATCAAAAGAGAAAGACACAGAGAGATCTAGACCGTCCATCACATTAGGGTTTTCAATCGAAGCCGGCATTACAAATTCGGGCGAGCAGCGGAAGGTCGACCCCTCTCAGCGCCTCAGGGTTTTGGCAGAGCTGGTCAAGGCGGCGTTTCGAGCGACGATCCTTCTGGGCAAATGGTAATCAATTTGTGATACTTCACATGATCTGGCTACGGCAGCTGTTTTACTTTATCCAATTTCTTGATTTTGTGTTGAAGCATCAAATGTTTGATAGATTCATCATCTCTTTGTGTTGAAACGGGTGTGTTGTGATTGTTGTCCTGTTCATGAAACCTTCTGTAAAATAAAGCACAGATTTGCGCTATTAGTTAGAATTGAAAGCAGGTTCAGATAAAAATCACTATTGTTTGAAAAATGGTCAACGTTGGCTGGATTAAAGTGACGAGTTAAACGATTATTGCAACTTCTGTTGGCACCATGGTTTGATATCTCTTGTGGAAGTACTTTTTGATCTCGGTGGAAACAATATTCACTTAAACTTTGTATATGTGCATGTCTCTATTTTGTCTGTTGTTCTGTTAAATGTTGCTGCTTTTTAGTTATGTAGAAGCATTAATGTTGTGGCAATAAGATGCACTGAAAGTTTGTATATACGTGTTTCTATATTCAGTTTGTTGTTCTGTTAAATGTTTCTTCCTTTTAGTTATGTAGAAGCATTAATGTTGTGGAAATATGCGCGTCACTGTTCAGTCTGTTGTTCTGTTAAATATTGTTGCTTTTTAGTTACGTAGAAGCATTAACGTTGTGGAAATAAGATTCACTGAAAGTTTGTATATATGCGTTTCTCTATATAACTTGTTGTTCTGTGAAGTGTTGCTTCTTAGTTACATAGAAGCATTAATGTACTGTTCAATTTTGCAGGCTAAGAGGACTAAGAAGGTTGGAATTGTTGGCAAATATGGTAAATGAGGCCCTTGAGTATTTGACTTTTGGTAGTGAATGCCTTAATGAAAAAATATAACATTTGGGATTTTATTGTTTTGCCAGGCACTAGGTACGGTGCCAGTTTGCGTAAGCAGATCAAGAAGATGGAAGTCAGCCAACACTCGAAGTATATGTGCGAGTTTTGTGGCAAGGTGTGTTTCATTTGCTTAGTTATTTTAAGACGTTTAAGATGTTATGGTCTATTGATGAAGCCCTGTGCTGCTGTTTGATTTTATTTAAAGTAGATGAAGATATTAATTGTTCAAAATGTTATTGATGAGAAGTGTCACAAAAGGTTATGACACTATAGTAGATGCAATAGATATGTTTTTGTTAAGGGGCCGTTTGGGGCGTGATTATTGCAAAAATATCCAGACTGGATATTGGATATATACTGTAGCATCCATGTGGATTTTTACATCCAGCTGAAACATATAAAATATCCAGATGCTACAGTGTAGCAAAACATCCCATCTGGATGTTTTGCTTTTAATCACGCCCCAAACGGCCCCTTAAGTATATTGTTTGTGAATTTGCACGAGTTCCCGATGAACGCATTCACTTTACATATTTCGAGCAAAGATTAATAGTTGCTTGACTGGGCTATAGGTTTTTCATTCTCCATTAATTGGTGGCCTAAAACTATAGGCTTGTATTTGAGTTGGGACACAGTATAAGCCACTATATGATATGTAGAATATGAATTTGTATGATGTCCTATGCTCTTAATACTGACAGTTTTTATGTCCTGTCTAGTATGCCGTGAAGAGAAAGGCTGTGGGAATATGGGGCTGCAAAGATTGCGGCAAGGTGAAAGCAGGAGGAGCATATACCTTGAAGTGAGTGAATGATTTTCGCATTTTTTTTGCTTTTCTGGTTTGTAAGTTATGAATTGGAATGACATTTAGTCAGTTTTAGTTGTTGAATGTTTGTTCATTGGTTTCTCTCTTCTTTCTTTGGGCAGTACGGCAAGTGCTGTGACCGTGAGGAGTACAATCCGGAGGTTGAGAGAGCAGACCGAGAGTTAGAGAGTAGTTCTCACTTCAAATTTGAATTACCTTCTAGGATGGAGTTCATGTCACCAGTTGTGTTGGTTTTTATGTGCTTTAGGCGGCTCTTCGGAGTTCTCTTATTAGAAAGTGCAATTTGACTTCAAATTTTTGGCTATTATTGTGAATTTTGTTACTGAATGGGGAGAGTTTTATCTGAAAACGGATAATCCATTATATCCTTGTCACACCCAGACTTGTGAGCAACTCGTGACACTAGATGTTGCATGTTTTATGTTGTCGCAAAAGGCTTTAAATGTAGTGAATTTCTGTCTTGTGGTGCACAGCTTTGGCAGCTTAATTTTAAAATTGGCTGATCGTGGGAACTGGTTAACACTGAACCAGTATGAACATTCTTTTGCGATATCTTCTCGGAGGTTTTGGGGTAACTTTTGCATACATTTGTTTACGATATCTTTCCGGTGCATTTGCGGATTGTTTTGGAGGGTGGTTAAGAGGAAGATTGACTAACGTCTAGTTTTTGCATGCTCAGTTTGTCTTTTGCAAGTAGGTAGTATTTTCCCTTGAGGGGCCGTTATCATAAGCAAAATCATCACATGTGAGCCGTGCTCAATTTATGCAAGTCTGCAGTGTGCTGAGGCTCTCGCTTCCTGCTGTTGGTTTGAAAAAAGTAGAAAGTATATTCATGCTCTTATTTTTGTAGATGTTCATGAGCATCGTAGTTTTGTTCTTGAAGTGTACCATTAGGAATAATTAGGTGGCGATTTGCGTGGCTTCCTAGCCCGAGGTGCCATGATGCAATTCTGAACTGTTCCCATACGCTGATGTAAATATGTAGACAACTCGGGTGTTTTGTAATTCTCATCCAATGTCAAAACAGCACAAGAGAACAATATTCCTCACGTTTAAACTTTCAACACTGTAGGTTAGTCTTAACACTGCTCCTGGGCAATAATTTGTGTACGGGTAGTTGTGTTTGTGAATATGCAATATCAAAGAAGCATACTATCTAGTGTAAACCACCCATATCAAATAGCTTATGCAAAACTAACTCTTCTACCAACTAAAATAATTGTCAAGTGATACAAATGAGACGACGAGACTTAAAAACGTCATGAACTGAATAGGATCTATCTTGAAATATGCTCGTAGAGTCTCTCATGGAATTTTTCTTCTTTAATATCGAGACAGATGTTTCTTGCATGTGTTGTGAGTTAAGAGTCTGATTTGGTTGATTTCGGAAAGCCAAATAGGACACTTAAATATGGAACGAGCAGTAGTACCAACTATCTTAAGACCACATTTTGCTAAAGAATCTAATTAGGATCAGAAAATTTTCTTTTGCCCGAATTCACGAAGATAGACTCTCTCTGTTCCATTTAATAATCCGATTTGGCTTTTCAAAAATGAACTAAAATTAGAGGATCGAGGGAGTATCATAATCCGTAACATATCTTCAAGAAGCTGTTTTTACTTTCAAGTTTGGTCTAGAATACCACTCAACAATGCTTCAAAACGTGAGAGATTATGGTAACCGCCTGTTTTATTCTTTGAGATCAAATTCATAGGAAAAAAGTTGGACTGTCGTTTGGATCAGTTTTACATGTGTTTGGCAACGCAAGTGTTGAGGGTCATAAAATAAAACATGATGCACTGCCCACTCGAAAGATCTATAGCTTCCTTAGCAGAGCTTTCAGATGTGATTGCAGCTCAGTTAGATGCGTAGCCATCTGAATCACGTACGATAATTCACCATTGACTACTTGAAATCCACGGGTTATCTTCTTCACCTGCAGAAAACAGATAGCACAAAATCAAAATCCACCTTATGCACCTGTTTCCTTATTATAGTTTCTTTAGCTTTTTCAAGCATAATTTGTAATCACCCGTAGAAAGCTATAAAATGCGATTTCATGCAGTGCAGTAATAACTTGCACTTCTTCATGGATTACAATTTATTTTCAGAAAAGAAAAGTACTCCCTCCGTTCAGAAATAGAGGGAGTATATGAAAACCAAATGTTGTATGAATACAGAAGACCTTTTTGAAATTCAACCTTACTAATAATGAAATCAATATAAAAGATAATTGAAAACCAAACTGCTGCCATGTTCCCACAGGAGATTCTTTCAATTTCATTTATGAATACTACATTTTAGAATAAAGTGAGAAACAGTACACGCTTGTCCACAAGAAACAAATTTCACTTCTATTGTAAGCTGCTTATATAATGCAGTAAGTAGTAGTAATCATTTCAGGAAATGAAGCAAACAACAGAAATAAAGAAAGCTCAATACATTAAGGCTTTAAGGTTTGGATAGAAAAGTCAAAGAATGACATTTAGTTTTTTAATCATGCCTTATAACCACACGTGCAGGATCTCTTGTGTTGCCAACTCTTCAAATGGTTTCCTTCAATATAACACTGGTCATTGTACAGAGCATATCTCATGAGTTTTTGAAAGGATCGAATGACATGAATTGCTCTGTTGATTCAGCATTTATTAAACCGACAATTGACCATTCTATAACAACTACGGTTCTTGGCAATTCTTGTGAAGGTATCATAGCAACAGGTATAGCAATGTGTCTCTATCATTGCATAGTACAAATCGACAAAAGATGAAGCCACAGTAGATTAAGAAACAACATACTCCTATTGATAGTGATACTGTAGTAAGTCAATAGCAGTTAACAAACTGTTGAAACATTAGTAAACGAAAGAAGCATTAAGAGGATCTTTAGAAAGGATATTGCTAACTGTTCATATTTCGTGTGTACTTACCTTCGCTGCGTTTCCCACAAGTTCACTTTGTAGGTTTACAACTTTTCTTTCCGCATCATATGTTCCTTTCTGTATAAGATATGACCACAACAATTAATGGAAAGAGTGAAAAAAATTTGCATATGATACAAATATAGAGCCAAATTACGCATAGCATATTAACCCAAGGCCAATCCTTATCGTTGTTTTTCATGTCAAATATGTTTTGTTTCAGACAAACAACTTCCTTGTACTTCAGCGTCCAATTACATATAGCATATCTGTGCAATTGATTACAGTAAACCCACAGGTATTTGCACCAAAATTACCCAAGTTGTACGCCAATACAAATTGCATACATTTACAATGTATATGAAGAGCAGCAGTGAATAAGTTAAAAATCACCTGAACTTCGGCAAGGCCGGTGCCCTGAGCAAGAACAACCTCAATGGAGCCATCAGCTTTTGCGCCAGTAGCCGCTCTCAGCGTGCATTGGTTCTCCCGTCGCCAGCTTCCATGTCTTGGAAGAGTAAGCCATCACAGGCTGATAAAAACACCACAAAAAAACGAAAGAAACCATTTTTATCAGACAAAAGCGAACATCTCATCGAAAACCCCGAAGGAACAGAGATAGAAGGCGAACCTTTCCGGAGTGTGAAAAGGTGGTCTCCTCGCCGTACTTGAAGGGGCTGATAGTGGGGTAGAAGCTTTCTCCCTGCCCCCGCCATGTGCCCAGTAAGTAGGCCAGTGGGGCGATCGCCGGGTGCACCGCCGGAGCACCACCACCTTGACCTTCCATCTCCGTCTCTCTCTAGAAAGTCCGTCAACGTTGCTGGGTCGTCTTCCTGAAGACCATTTCCTCGCCGGCAGCTTTGGCGATCAAATGGACACGGAATTGGACTGTCCGATTTTCGTCTGTCCAGATTCCATTGTACCCGGTTTTATCGGTACACGTGTTGTGAGGGGAGAGAAAAGCGGGAAGATCAGCAGCTTCCGGACATGGCGCAGCTGATGCAGCTTCGCCTGCAACTGCAACCTCTCCCCTCTCCTTCTTCTTCATCTGAATCGAGTTGCCTTCCATGGCCTTTTTCTTCTTCAGTCTCTGGCTTGTCAGTCCTTCCTCTGCGGCTTCGCCGGAGCAGCATTCGGCGGAACAGGGTTCAGTGTGCTTCCGCCGGGAAGGACGAGACCCAGCTCGTCGATACCCTCCCGGAGGCGGCGCCTGCCGATGCTAGCCCCGAAGATCTTGAATACGTTCAGCAAATCAAAAGGGTAGGCCTCTCTCTCTCTCTCTCTGCGTGAGGCACTCCGTCCGGAAATAGTAGATACATTTGGTTGTTCAAATGAACTAAATGTATCTACCAATTCCGGACGGGGAGAGGTAGTAGTATTACCTGTTCTAATGTGTTGCCAATTGAAACATAAATGTTATTGTGCCATTGCAGGTTTTGGAGCTCCTCCGAAAAAACAGAGACATGCTTTTCAGTGAGGTTCGCTGATTTTCGACTAGTAATCTGATTTGTTCATTTTGCACTTGGTAGTTTCTGTTTGTGTCGTTAAAAAGCTTGCTTTTTTCTTCCTGAATTCAAGTAGACGTTTGTTGCTGTAAAAGCTTAGCATTTAGGCATTTAGTATATGGTTATGATATGATCAGGTCAAGTTAACTGTCATGATTGAGGATCCAAGAGATGATGAACGTAAGAGGTTGCTGGGCATCGAGGACCCCGATGACATTACCCGCGAAGATTTGGCTGCAGCATTGGAAGATGTAAGTAAGTTTGCTTCTTATTGTTTTTTATAAGAGGCACAAATTGAAATTTGTTAACGCGCTTGTCCTCATGCTAAGACAAGGGTTTTGCAAATTTGTTTGAGCCTAATACTAATAGCTTTTTGGGTACTAAAATGGATGCTATATGGAGACTTTTCTTCTTACGATCCCCATTTGATGTAAACATTTAAGATTGGATTTCTGGAAAAAAATGACAAGCATTTTGAGAGCTTCTTCTATGGATATTTTCCTTTAGTTCGAATTGGAAGATTAAGGATGGAGTTGTGTATTGAACAACAATTACTAAGGTAAACATGTAATTTGAAGTTGTGGTTTTTGTACTGGGAGCCCCGCCCCAAGAATGTTGCTTGTGGGGGACATTTGATAGATACTCACCTCAGCTTTACTCAAACCTATTTTTCTTTATGATCAGGTAAAGTTGTGTTGTATTAGTACTAATAGTGAAGATTTTCTGTCAATTGTTGTATTATGTCCAAAGGTATACGAAGGAAGGGTTCCTGAAAATCGTGATGCTCTTCGGATGTTAGCTGAGGAAATGATCAACTGGCCAAACCTTGAGGTAAACTTTTTGCTTGACTGAATCTAGTGGCTCGATAAAGTTCCTAAGTTTTTGCTCTTCTTCTGCTGGATTTAGTATCATTTTCTTCCAGACAATAATGAGATGGATGAAGTGTTTACTGTTTATGATTATGCTTCAATCTTATCGTCCTTGATAACTGATTTGTCAAATGACTTTAGAGTGTGCACTCAGTAGTCAGTATTGAAAAGGCACGAGGTCCAAGACTCAGAGGCATTGGACCTTCAAAAAGGGCAGGCATAAGCCTCCTTTATTAATTTTTTAATGTATAGAGACTAAATAAGATAATCGATAAAAATTGTAGAGTGTACAGTAAAAGTGATTTAATAAATATATGCAGAGTTTACTAGAATAAGTGTATATTAGAAATAAAACATTGGAAAATAAGTAGATAGAAAATTCACGATAAGTCTAAAAACATATGCCTCACTGGTTGAGGTGTATTATTAGGTGCCTAAAGCATGAGGGCATACGCCTTTTGTAAGGTATAGCTTTTATTTGAGGTGGTAAGGTACATCTCGTAGTTGTGCCTCAAAAGTGTTTTTCGGGTGCCTTGCCTTGAGGCGTGCCCCCAAAATATCTTTTGCAAATTATGGTAGTGGTGCCTCAGAGGTGTTTTCCTTTGTGTATTGATGTATTAAATCCTTGAATTTTATTATATACATAAACTCACGCTCACAGTCACTTCCTGCATGCGTGCCACGATGTGTGGGCCCAATGCCCATGCCTCAACGTTGCAAATGTGCGGTGAGCCGCACGACCATACTCTATTTATTGCATACTATTTATATAAACTATTTGTATTACAACTCAGGTATAGAATATTAGTCATATGTAACTGTGTCTAAGTTATGATGGACGGAGGGAGTAACATTTAAGTAATGGGCTTCCAATGATAATAAAGTAGGAATGAGAAAATGTTGTCCAAGTTATTCTCCTACTTAACTGTGTCTAAGTATCATCTATAAAATGAAACTAACATTAATTACTAATATGGTGCATCTGTTCTTGCCCACAGGCCTGTGCTTATCTTCTTTAATTTCCAAAAACGCAAGTTGTAATACAAAGTTGGCCATGCAGATTTGACTAAATACTAAATCTAATCCACTGATTGCTTATCCTACTAATTATATATGTTGCTAATGACAATTCCTGATCCAACTTGCCAGCATAAATCAAAGACCAATAGACATTTATAGATGGTTCATATTACCAATGACAATGATTTGCACATCAATAGTTTAAATAAAAATGGTTTGCTCATCTATCCAAGTGGACACTAATAAGGCATGATCCAGTATATATATTTCCATTGGCCTTTCCCATAATTTTATGAATTTTTTATGATCTTTTGTTAATATTTTTTTGCTGAAGAAAGTGGGCTTCTTTTTGAAATCTGCTTCACAAATTATTTTTCTTTCAGTAAATTTGTTATTGCTTAAAAATTCGTGTTATGAATCTTGATTCCTTCATAATTTAGCCGATTTGAACACCTGATGCACATGCTTAGATGATAGTATGATACATTCTGGGGGCTAAATATGTATCTAAAGAAATTTCTGCTGGTAATTTTTTAATTTTATTATCTTCTTCATTTTTTATGTAATATAGGTTGCGGCCACAAAGAAAAAGCCTACCAAATCTCTTTATGCAAAAGCTACTGACATTGGAGTTGATCCAGCAGAGGCTGCAAAGAGACTCAACATGGATTGGGACGCTGCTGCTGAAATAGAAGGTGAAGAGACTGATGAAATGGAGGTCCCCCCTGCCGTGGTATCTAATCACCTCCTGTCTAGAGATTGTATTAGATAAACTATGAGCCTGCTTTACATTGGATGCGTAAAATATCATTGGTTCCACTGACATTGACTGCAAGTGTTAACTTTCTTGCAGGGATATGGCGCATTGTATTTGGTTACTGCCTTGCCACTTATAATTGGAATTTCAGTTGTTTTGATTTTATTTTATAACTCACTCCAGTAATTTTCTTATAATCAAGCATGTCTTGGAACTTATCTTGTTTATATGGAAAATGCTGTACTTTTTCATTGGTAGGTCATAACATTATTTACATATTTTTATCTCTAATATCTGTTGAGCCTGCGTTTGGCAGCACTATACAAAGGGCTTATTGTGCTTTTCGTTTCCAGATAGCCCTTTGTGTTGAAATTTGTGCTGATGGAATGCTACACTGAAGGGCTTTCTGAGAATCTGAAGCTAAAAACCAGTTTGAAGTTTGAAACTGAACTGGTTGGGCATCCTTTCTGCCCAGCTTCGCATTTGACTTTTGTGGAAGCATTGCCAAATCCTACCTAAACAACATTTGCTCCCTTTTCAACACCATCTTAGTTAGGAGAAGTTGTTAATAATTGAGATTCGGGGGTGAAGTAAACGGCAGTTGGGTTTTAGATATTGTTACATGTCACACTCTGTAACATGGAGACCATGATCTCAGGTCATGCCACACACGTCCTCCTTTTCTCGCTCCTTCAAAATTCTTCCTTCTCGCTCCTTCAGGTGCCTCTGTAACCTGTCTTTTCCAGTCTCTATTTTCAGAATCTACCAATGATTTTGACATATCCACCAATTCTTCCACCATGGGAGCTTAAAGCTTGGAGATAAAAGAGGAACACTTGCATACTGCGACTGCTGCAGATAGTTCTCAACCAAATTACTATTATTCTGAAGGTGTGAAAGAGAGGCAGATATCGGTGGATCCTATTTCACTGAAGCCATTGATGAAGACAGTTGAAGGAAACAATGCAGTATCCGTGCCAGTTTCATCTGCAAAACCGAAGTTGATCAGCTATAGCCTCCCCGGCTCTGCAACTTCATCAGGGCGAACCCCACGTGCACTGATGAAAAATCTCAAGAAATGGAGGAACCAGCACCCTCCAGCTCCTAATAAAAAATTGGACTAACACGAGCAGGAATACAAATGCAGCGCCTGCCTCTTCTTGCCAAACTTTAGCAACAAGGTGAAGCCTAAGAAAGAACAAACGGAAGAAGAAGTTGGAGTGTGGATCATGGGCTTCTTTGCCGGCGATAAGTGATGGTGTAAATGAGAATGCCAGTTTTTTTTAAATCATTAGTTAAGAAAAAAATAATAAATTAATAAAAAATAAAAAACAATAAAAACTTTATTAATTTATTATTTTTTCTTAACAAATGATTTTAAAATTTTTTTGCTATGTCTGTGAGGTCTTGCCGAGACCAGTCCGAGTTATCTCGCCGAGATCTCGGACTGATCTCGGCGAGATGCCAAAGGAATTTTTTTCTAAAAAAATTAATTTATAAGCAAAAAAGAATAACAGAAATATTATCTCGCCGAGATGAGTTCGAGATCTCGGCAGGAATTCACTGAGCTGAAAAAAATAATTTTGTACAAAAATTAAATTTGTCAGGAAAAATAGAAAATAAAAAATGAAAAATAATAAAGACATCATATTATCTCGCCGAGAATTCGCTCAGATGGAAAAAAATTATCTCGCCGAGATCTCTGACTAATCTCGGCGAGACATAGCCGAGATGGAAAAAAATATTTTTAAAATTATTTTTATAAAATAATAATTAAATCTTTCAAATTTTAAAGAAAAACATATTATCTCTCGGGGAGATCTCTGACTGATCTCGGCGAGACATCACAGACAGCAAAAGAAATAATAAAAGAATAAAAAACCAAAAAGATTAAATACTTATTATCTCGCCAAGATCTCGTACTGATCTCGGCGTGACCTCACGAGATGGCAAAAGAAATTTTTTTCTAAAAATTATCGGCGATCTGTAAATCTTGGATCTGAAATTGGAGCAGAAGCAACAATCTTGGATCTCTAATATTTTTCAATGGAGTATAACCCATTTAGACTGAGAATTGGTTGAATTTTGGTTGTGAAGGTGCTGGAGCTGGCGATCCGAAGAAGAATAGGATCATCCCCAGGCACGTCCTTCTGGCGATCCGAAATGACGAGGAGCTCGGGAGGCTTTTGAATGGCGTGACTATTGCCCATGGAGGTGTTCTTCCCAACATCAACCCGGTTCTACTTCCGAAGAAGGTGGACAAGCCGGCCAAGGAGCCTACTGCAACCAAGAGCCCTGCCAAAGGTGGCAAGTCACCTAAAAAAGCAGCAGCTTAGAGCAATCTGTAGAGTGGTTTCTAGTTCCCCATATGATGTCGTTACTGTTTTGTTTTCCTTTTGGGTTTATGTGGGGAAGAATGGGTTCACTTTTGTAACTTGAAATTTGGCAGTATAGCAATATATAGTTAGCTTTCTGACTGCAGTTCATTTGTGTTCTTGCCATTATTTGTTATTTACAAAATGAATATAATTTAATTGCTAATAATCCTAATACTGCTTTATTTCACTACGTAAAGCCTGTATTAAAGGAACTCAAGTTTCCTATGTTTTGAGACAAGTACATTGCAGCAAAGATAACATCTTATGGGCCTTGATGTTACTTGGTTGTTTAATCTGATAGACTAAACATAAAGAACTATCTGATTAGTTGTTTATGGCAACTTCATCATTAGCATTCATTGAACAGCTTAACTATTAAACATTTTATGTACAAATTCAAGTGCAGTCCGCGTAGGTAAAAAGGTTGAGTTCAGTTGGTTTTCAGGGTTACAAATATGGGCTTCAAAAATCAAATGAAGCACCCTGCTGGACACCTGTAGTGCGTGTTTGGGTGGTAGATGTGGCTATAGCATCTTGGTGAAATTCTGTAGTTTCTGGTAAGATATGTGAAGCGTGTAAGTTTAAAAATAGTAAAAAAATTGTTGAATCATTTGGATCATTTCCGAGGAATATCTATTCAGTCTGTATACATTGAAATTGATAGAAATAAATTGATTCAAAGCTACAAATTTGTCGAGCTTGTGGTAGTGTTTGATCTTCTTCTTTTCTTGATGTGTAAGATTACTATGCGTTGTTGCATGTATTCAAGTATTGCTAATCCACCATATCTTTCCAATAGAAGCTACTACTAATCCACTTAAACTGTCTTCCCATGTTGTCCATTGTAGGAAAGAGTTTATTAAATTTTAAAAAACCCAAGCTTGAAGCTGTGATAGATGCGCTGGAGCGGGTTTCTTCTTATCGTGGTCCTGTGCTACACGAATGAGTGCTGATTGCAGAAAGTAGTCCCTTTCTTCAGTTACTCCTGAAAGTAGGTCCTTATATGAGGCCTAATCCGCCAGAGTTTTTTTTTAAAAATATTTTTGTTAAAAAAAATGGAATAACTTTACAAAAAAATAAATAAAAAATTATTTAATCTCGCCGGGAACTCCCGATAATCTAGGCGAGATCAAGCCATTTTTTTTGTTAAAATAGAAAATAATGAAATATTTTTTCACCTAGCTGTGACCACGGTGAGGTCCACCCGAGATTTTATTAAAAGTTTTATTTTTTAAAATAAATTCTAATAAAAAAATATTCAATCTTGCTGAGATCTCCGCAAGATCCGACAAGGATTTTGTTGTTAAAATATAATTTTTAAAATAAATTCGAAAGAAATAAAAATAATAAAAAATTAATTAATCTAGCCCAGGTCTCGGAGAGATCCCGGCCAAGATTTTTTATAAAAATAAATATTTTCTTTTTATTATTAGATGGACTTTATTATCTCTTACAAAAGAGGTAGCCCAAAACAAGTTGGAATGGAGGAGTAGGATCCGTGTCGCTGACCCCAAATAGTTGGGAAAAGGCGCTAATTGATTATGATTATGATTATGGACGAATAAAATTTTAAAAATAAAAAAATAGAAAAATAGTAAGAAATTATTTAACATCACCGAGATCTCCGGCAAAAAATAGTAAAAAATTATTCTAACAATAAATTCTAATAAAATAAAATATCATTCGAGATCGCCGAGGTCTGGCCAGAGATTTTTTAGAATTATTTTTTAAAAAATAAATTTGAATAAAATAAAATTAAAGAACTTAGACAATAATAAAAAATTATTTAGTCACGTCGGGATCTCTGCCTGATCTCGTCGAGATCCGGCCTGAGATTTTTTAGAATTATTTTTTCTCAAATTAAATTCGAATAAAATAAAATTTCAGAAATTAGAGTATAAAATTTTGATTTAGTAATGCCGAGATCTCGGGAAGATCTCGGCGAGATCCGACTGCAATTTTTTGAAAAATATTTTCTTGTTAATATAAATACGAATAACATAATAATATAATAAAAAAGAAAATAAAAAAAATTTATTTAATCTCGCCGAGATCTCGGGCTGACCTTGGCGAGATCCGGCCTGAGATTTTTTAGAATTATTTTTTATCAAATTAAATTCGAATAAAATAAAATTCCAGAAATTAGAAAAAAATGATAAGTAATGCCGGGATCCTGCTGCATTTTTTTTTAATATTTTCTTTTTTAAATATATATATATGAATAACATAATAATATATTTAAATTTGAAAATCATAAAATAGTAAAAAATCATTTAATCTCGGCGAGATCGGGCCGAGATTTTTTGAAATTATTATTTTCTAAAAATAAATTCGAATAAAATAAAATTAAACGAATAATAAAATAATAAAAAATAAGTAGTCATGTCGAGATCTCGGCGAGATCCGACTGCGATTTTTATTGATATTTTCTTGGTAATATAAATATGAATAATATAATAAAACTTGGAAAATAATAATAAATGAGTTAATCTCGCCGATATCTCAACGAGATCCGGCCTGGGATTATTTAGAATTATTTTTTCTAAAAATAAATTCGAATAAACTAAAATTAAAGAAATTAGATAATAATAAAAAATTATTTAATCAAGTCGAGATCTCGGGCTTATACTGGCGAGATTTTGCCTAAATTTTTTTAGTATTATTTTTTCTAAATTTAAATTCGAATAAAATAAAACTTCAGAAATTAGAAAATAAAAAAATGATTTAGTCATGCCGAGATCTCGGATTGATCTCGCCGAGATTCTTTAAATTATTATTTTCTAGTTAATATAAATACGAATAACATAATAATATAATAAAACTGGAAAAGTAATAAAAAATTATTTAATTTCGCCGAGATGTCAGGCCGATCTCGGCGAGATCCGGCCTGAGATTTTATAGAATTATTATTTCTTAAAAATAAATTCGAATAAAATAATAATTCTATATATTAAAAAATAAAAAAATGATTTAGTAATGCCGAGATCTCGGGCTGATCTCGGCGAGATCCGTCTGGAATTTTTTAAATATTTTCTTGTTAATATAAATATGAATTACATAATAATATATTAAAATTTTAAAATCAGAAAAATAATAAAATAATTCTGCAAGTTTTTGAAATTATTATTTTCGAAAAAAAATTCGAATAAAATAAATTTAAACAAATAAATAAAAATAAGTAGTCATCCGAGATGTCGGGATGATCTCGGCGAGATCCGGCTGTTGTTTTCCAATAATAATGTCGAAAAAATAAAATAAAAAATTATGTAGTCAAGCCGAGATCTCGGGCTTATCTCGGCGAGATTTATTAAATGAATACGTATAACTTAATAATATAATAAATAATAATTTAATCTCGGCGAGATCCGGCCAGGATTTTTTAGAATGATTTTTTCAAAAAATGAATTCGAATAAAATAAAATTAAAGAAATCAAAAAATAATAAAAAAGTATTTAGTAATGCCGGGATCTCGGACTGATCTCGGCGAGATCCGGCTGCGATTCTTTTTAAAAATATTTTCTTGTTAATATTAATATGAATAACATAAAAATATAATAAAAAATCGGAAAAATAAGAAAAAACATTTAATCACGGCGAGATCCGGCCTAGGTTTTTTTAAAACATTTTTTTTAAAATTTAAATCGAATAATATTAAAAAAATAAGCAACAAATAATAAAAAAATGTTTAGTCATCCGAGATCTGGGGATGATCTCGACGAGATCCGTTCGAGATTTTTTGAAATAATGTACATGAGCAATTGCAGTCAATTTGATGAGGGAAATTTGACATACCGAGTAGCCCAAGGAACATTAGAAGCACTATATTGAATGACAGATAAAGGCCAGGACGCCAATACTCCGATACTCCTTGACAGCTTGACAGAAGCGAACATACAAACGGCGCCGTAAAACCCTTTCAGAAGTCATGTTAAATTCAAATCCACAGGGTGTTCTTCTCTCTTTAACAACCTCAGAAATGCAAATATCAAATTTAGAAGAGATACTTTGGAAATCATAACACTCCAACTTTCAGTAGAAATAACGAAGTGCTTACACCTCAAACGAATATAGTAGGCAATGAAAGGATATGAACCCATTTTTGCATCAAATTCAGCACAGAGCTTAACAAATGGAGAAAAGTTTGAGATAACCAAAGGTAATCCTCATTGATCAGTATCAATATACAGATTTAGAGAGAGATGAAAGCACCATAAAGCAGAATTAAGAACACATAATGAAAGCCCAAATAACCTGGATACCCCATCCATTCCCAACCTACATAATCTTCCTAATGAACGAAACAACGATCATAGGACATGTATAAACCTAAGAGCTGGTGAACTTGGTGACAGCCTTGGTGCCCTCAGAGACAGCATGCTTGGCGAGCTATCCAGGAAGAACGAGGCGGACAGAGGTCTGGATCTCCCGGGAGGTGATGGTGGGCTTCTTGTTGTAGCGGGCAAGGCGGGAGGCCTCCTGGGCAAGCTTCTCGAAGATGTCGTTGATGAAGCTGTTCATGATGCCCATGGCCTTGCTGTTGATGAAGCTGTACATATGTAGATCTTGTACGTCTCGCTGCTCTTCTTCGTTCGCTTCTTCTTCTTCTTGTCCCCGGACGCCGCCTCCTTGGGCAGCCGCTTCTCCGCCTTGGGCTTCTTTTCCTCCCCTGGCTTCTTCTCCGCCGGTTCAGATTGGATCGGTGGCGCCGTTTCCGCAGAAAGCCAAATTCAGAGATTTTGATTTTGATTTTGATTTTGGTGGAAGGGGGAAAGCTTGCGAGGGAAGAGATGTCTGGGAGGGAAGGGGCTGGGGAAGGGCGGGGCGAAGAGGCACAGGAAGGTGCTGAGGGACAACATCCAGGGGATCACGAAGCCGGCGATCAGGAGGCTGGCGAGGAGGGGAGGCGTCAAGAGAATCAGCGGCCTCATCTACGAGGAGACCCGGGGCGTGCTCAAGATCTTCCTGGAGAATGTCATCAGGGATGCTGTTACCTACACGGAGCACGCGAGGAGGAAGACTGTGACCGCTATGGATGTCGTCTACGCTCTCAAGAGGCAGGGGAGGACCCTCTACGGGTTCGGCGGCTGAGTTGGAGGCTGTTTCTGTGATTAGAGCTGTTATGATGGATGAGATACGATTGTAGTGTTTTTAGGGTTTACTTGATTTAATACTTGTAGTTCTTGTAGGTTGGTAGTCTGTAGTTTACTTACACCGATCTTCTGCTGTGAAATCGGTCGACTGAATGGTGGAATGGATTTTATGTGCTTATAATTTCTCAACTTGTGATGCTTGGTTCTAGCATAAATATGTACGATTGGATTTTGAAATGTTCTCTTTGCCCGTTTCACGGTGCCTATTGACACTGCGTTTTGTGTAGTTTGTAAGTTTTTCCATCTTAGCCTTGAATTATGAGCCAATCATGCTTACCAAGCTTATGTCTCATTTTTCGTGAGGGTGGTTTACATTTTAGTCCAAGTAAGTGAATTTTAACCAAAATAATACAAAGGGGAAAATATGGTATCCACTTTGGTACAAAGTACTCAGAATTTCATATCCATTTCAGTCCCGCACGAGCTCCAACACACTCAATTTTTTTGAAAATGACAAAATTACCCTTCGGCACATGGAACAACGTAGCTGCCCACTAAACGGCGTCATTAACGCCGTTTGAACGGCCTTTTTCACGTCTTAACCCACGTGATTTCAAAAATAAGAAACTGTTCACATGGGTTTTTAAAGTCAAAACCTCATGTCTCTCCATCACAACCTAAACTGCCTCTTCCCTTTCGCGTCCCAACCATCTCGCAAGTCTAGACCGCCTCCTCACGGCGACGTCCCTCAGTGCCGGCGGCGCTCCCCTTCACACCGCAACCCTCCTCGGCGCACCCATCTCACGGCGGCGACCTTCGTGTCATAGCTGCACTCACCCCTCGTGGCGGCGGTGTCCCCTTGCCCTCTCCCCTCGCGGCGGCGGTGTCCCGTAACGCTCTCCCCTCGCGACGGCGCTGTCCTTCGTTGTCTCCCTTACCAGCGGCGGCGCTCTTCCCTCGTTTTCTCCCCAGCGGAGTAGTTCTCCCCTCATAATGGTGCCCTCAATGGCAGAAGCTTCTACTTCCGGCCGGCAAGACGAAATAAGTACAAAGACCTTTTTTTTAAGTAAAAGATATTTCTTTTCATAATTGTTTGATGTTTTTCTTGCTCTTGGCTTGTGCATGTCGAGGGTTTCATGTATTGTATAATATTTTTTAATGGGTTGTGTTGGGTTGTATGTGTTTGTTTTATGATGTTTAATAGGGTTGTGATAGCTTGCGAGATGTCTGTATGTTCAACTGCTTTCATAAATGCATTTATGGTTGGGATGGAAACGTGTAGTAGTTATGTAGAACTTGTGATGGAAAAGTTGAGGGCCTTGTGTTGGTCATGAGCAGTGATGGATTTTGGTGACATTGTGATAGTTCTTTTGTAGGGTTGGGATGCATCAGTCATATGATGGTTGTGTTGACATTGTGCTGTAGTTGTGTTGGGTTGCATGTGTTTGTTTTATGATATTAATAGGTTGTGATAGCTTGCGAGGTGTCTGTATGTTCAACTTTCGTGAATACATTTATGGTTGGGATGGAAACGTGTAGCAGTTGTGTACAACCTGAGATGGCTAAAGTTGAGGGCTGGGGTTGTTGGTCATGAGCTCTAATGGATTTGGTGACGTTATGATGGTTCTTCTCTAGGGTTGTGATGGACAAGAGTAATGGTTGATTAAGTTGCATGTGTTTGTTCTATGATGTTTAACAGGTTGTGATAGATTGAGATGTGCTTGTATGTTCAACTCCTTTTAAGTTTTGATGAATGCGGTTATAGTTGTGATGAAAAATAGTAGTTGTGTAGAACTTGTGATGAGAAAGTTGAGGGCCTTGTGTTGGTCATGAGCTGTGATGAAATTTAGTGACATTGTGATAGTGCTTTTGTAGGGTTGGGATGCATCGGTTATATGATGGTTGTGTTGACATTGTGTTGTAGTTGTGTTATGGTTGCGATAAACTTGTGTTTATTCCCTAAATGTATTTGGTTGTGCTTCATGTGTACTTAATATTGCATTCATTACATTTTACAGATTGGGAGAGTTGAGTGTAGATGCTCAACTTCAAAAGTGCTGAACCTCATCCCGGATTTGAAGGGAGGGGTCCATAAGCAAGTAATGAAAACTTGCTTCAAAGTCTTCTTTGAGATGACAGACACAATGGTCTGTCATCGTCTAATTGGCCACATGCTGGCTAGGAGGATAAGCGGCTTAACTTTCAGAATCGGCAGGCGGTCAGCCACTCTGAAGCCGATAGACGTCAGTATGATACTGCAATTGCCACTGCATGATGGATTTCTAGTCGGAAGGAAATCATCGCAGCGCACAAAGGGCCCCACCTTCCAGGAGAGGATGTTCCCTGGGGTGAGAGTAAGTAAGATTACCGCAAAAATGATAAAGGAAAAGGTTAACAACAAGAAGTTGAAGGTAAATGATAGGGCAAGGTTGGCCTTGCTATACTGCATTGCTGTCTTCCTCCTACCCAGGCCAGGGGATGTGGTTGACGGCAAGTTTTGGGCAATGATGGATGAGTCCAACCTTGCCACCTTTGATGCATATCCCTGGGCTAGGGATGTCTACAATGCATTGTGGAATGACGTTAGTAACGCCTATGAGGATAGGGAGGAGAGGAAAGATCGATATAATTTGTTTGGTTGTGGAGCTGTTTTACAGGTATGTTGTATCTTATGCCTTGTGGTCACTATTATAAGTTGTGGTTAATTATATTGGGTTGTGAGGATACTAACAGTTGCTATTATAATTGACTTGAATGTTTGACATGTACAGGTTTGGTTTTTTGAATTGGCTGAGGCCAAGTTTAGAGACTTTGGGTGGTTGATACAGTCAGATAAGGAGGAGGATCAATCACCCAGGTTAAAGAGGTGGAGTGTCAAGGTTGCCCCGGACACATACGAGGCTGGTATGACCTTGGATACAGAGGGCTTGGCTGTGGAGTTTGTCTTCACCGAGGATGAACAAGCATCAGACTTGTTCATCAAGGGGCAGGATGTGGCAGGGGACATCGAGAAAGGATGCCACAAGGCTGATGAGCTACCTCGAAAGAGACAACAAAGAAAGAAGAGCAAGGCAAAGAGGGTAGCTGAGACACCAGTGGAGGAGGCTCTTAGGAGCCGTGCCGGAGTGAAGCCTTCAAATGAGGGGCCCAACAGTGGCTCAGATACTCAATCAGAAGACATCCAACAGCTTGGCAGCAAACGCAGACGACAAGCTACCAATAAGGAAGCTGGTGATGCTTATGTCGAAGGTACTTGATTGTCACCCGGTTGTGTTTTTTTATACATAGGTTGTGTTAGATATCGTATATTGCGTTTTGTTGCTGTAAATGTAGGTTATGATAGCCCTTATAATGTTGTAATGGATTATATGCAAAGTCGGACATTCAGTTGTGGTGCTATATTTGTAGGTTGTGTTAGATCTCATATTGAGTTGTGATAATATCTCTCTAGGTTGTGATTGTGGTTGTGATTGTGGTTGTGCCCAATATGTGAATAAAATGATGTTTGTATATCGTATATTGCATTGTGATGGTGTAAATATAGGTTGTGATGGCTTATGCGTGAGGTTGTGATTGGGGTTGGGATGATATATCTTTTGGTTGTAATCTATGTCGTGAAAATGTAGGTTGCGATAGCTTATATACAGATTCGGACATTAACTTGTGATGCTATATTTATAGGTTGTGATAGATCCCATATGAAGTTGTGCTAGTGGTTGTGCTTTTACTTAGATTGTGTTAGATGTCGTATATTGCGTTGTAATAGTGTAAATGTAGGTTGTGATGGTGTAACTGGATGATTTTATAAAGGTTGGGATTGAGTTGTGATGATATTTCTTTCGGTTGTAATCTATGTCGAAATTAGGTTGTAATCTTTGTCATGTTGTCTTCATTGTAGAAGTTCGTCGGCTACTGGAGAGCAGACCTGCTACTCTTGAAAGCTTGTCCAACCTTGTGAATAGCTTGATGTTGACCAATATGCAAATGTATGAAGTCAACAAGGGTTTGCGCAAGGATGTAAGTGTGATGAAGAACAATGCAACTGTGATGAAGAACAGACTGGAGAGGGAGATAATGTCGGCAAATCATAGGTTCCGTGTATTGGAAGTGGAGATGAGAAAGTTAAAGAAAGTTGTGGGTTGTCCAGGAGAAGAGGAAAAGGGTCGGACTGAAGAGGCACAACAACAAGTGCCTGGAGAAGAAGACCAACATGAAGAGGCCCATGAAGTGGTAGGAGGAGATGCACATGATATGGCAGACAAGTCCACACAAGGCAAAGTCCCCCTTGCAAGGAGCCCTGTTGAGGACCTAGAGTCCCCCGCAATCCCTGCTTCCAAGAGGTCCAAAACACACGCTAAAAAGACATCATCGTTCAAACCACGGAAGCTTCCATTTGGGGATGATAATGATGAGGAAGATTGTGCCTCCTCGCCTAATGCTACTCCGACCAATAGGGCCGACAATGTTGCACCTTCTCACACAATAGATGATCTCCTTGCAGGCCAGTTGGAAGACTCACGAGTCCCTTATAATAGGGACCTCTCAGTCATCTCCCTCAATTCCACACATGTTGAAGAAGGAGAACCAAGAAGTGCATTTGTGAAAGAACCCTCTGTGAACGTCTTTCATTGCCTTAACGTATTTCCTCTAACGGCTTGTTATGCAAAAAAAGGCGTCAATTTCAACTGACGCCTTTCTAAGGAAAATGCATCAGTTCACTTTTCTTTTTATACACACTCCCCTCCCCTCGGGCTCAGCTGAACCGAGCCCTAACACCCCTCCTCCCCTCGCGCTCCAGCCAGTACTCCTTTATCAATTTCTTTGGCAGTACTTCTAATTTTATAAATCTTTCAGAACGCTTCTACTTGAATATGACACAAAAAAAATCTAGGTGAGATATTAACCACCATACAAAGTTTTTTTTTCAGAACGCTTCTACTTGAACGTTTCTACTTTAAACAGCACAAGATGCTGACTTTTATCAATTACATGTTTAGCACCAAGGCCTGTGCTTGTCTGAGTTCATATGAGCTCTAAAGCTTCCAACTAACCCACATCACATTCTAGTCATAACAGAAGCCACCAAGACATCTGGGTTTGTGTGACACAGTCCTTGGATTAGCCCTATGATAGCGGACATCACGTGGAGGAGGAGGAGCAGAGGGGATGGCGGGATAAAAAGGATAGGGAGATGGAGGATACGAAGGTCAGTAGGCCATCTTCTCGAATCACCACCAGACAGCAACCACCGGATTCGTCACCGGGGCTTGTTGACTTCGGCACCAACGAAGATCTCCATCAACAGAGAGAAACAAGGTATTTTCTTTTCTTCAAATCATCGACTACTTTTTTCATTCATCTTCGTGCCTTTAAATAGGCTTACAATATATTTCTAAAAAAGAAAGTTACAATCCAATCAAAATCCTACCCTAAAAGAAAGCGGGATAAAAATATTTTCCTAAATAAAGTAATATACCTAAACTAGAACTTAATTAGAATAATTTGATTATAATAGAATCCTACTAAAATAAGAAATTACTATAGATATCCGCATCATTCTCCACGGGTGAAAGAAACTCGACTCCGACGAGTATGGCTGAAAGGCTGGCAAAGGACCATGCAGTATTGTGGTTATGAAAACGCAAAAAAAAAAAAAAAAAGAGATGGGTCCGGGTGAAAGTAAATGGTGGACCAAGGCATCGCTGGGTCATCCCAATATTAACTCGAACCGAATCAAACCCGGGTCGACTTTTTTTTTTAATGAAACCCAAGGCCAACCTTTCGAAGGAATGAAAAATAGAAGGCGCACCCTTAGAGCGATGTTGGCGGCAGCATGGTCGACGGCAGCGGCATGGTGGACTGCGGCGACGACATGGTCGATGACGGCGGCATGGTGGACTGCGGCGGCGGCATGGTGGATTGTGGCCATGGCGACGGCGGAGCAGTGGCGTGAAAGCAGGCGGCGGCGGAGCAAATCGTTGGCCGCGGCGGTGAAAAAATGTCCCTGGCCGAGGAGAAGGCGGCGGATCGGGCGGAGGGCGTAGACGATGATGCAGAGCACCACCGACGGACGGCAGGACCCTCCAACCGGTGGCGGTGTGGTGGCGGCGCACACTGGACACGACTTGAACAGAAAAGGTGCGATCTTTAACACCGGGACAGACATTGTGGACATCGAAAAGAGTAGACATGCCATTGCCAAGGAGGATCATGGGCGATGGAAGGCAGAGCTCGAGCAAAGATGCAGGAGATACTTCCACAGGGTGGGATACGATGCAGCGCTCTTCCGGGTAAGTAAAAATCATTCCTTTTGATACGTTTTCTTGTTCCATGGTGGCCGGGGAGTCCGCTGTCTCATTTACCATTGTGGCCGGAGAGTCGGCGACACATGACTGATGGACCGGCACAATAATCTCTTCTTCTGGTTCACATGGCGCTTGGTCATGGATGGTCGGCACAGACACAGACGGCTGATGGAGGTGGAGCCCGGGAAGTGTTGGGCTGGCAGATGTGGAATTTGGGACAGCCGATGGTAGGCGAGAGCATAGGCGTGTGACGCGAGCGTTGATCTTGGCAGACTCGTGGACGAGCACTGCAGATTGGGCATTCACAGCATCAAATTTGGCATTCAGAGCAATCAATTGTTGGAGTATGAAATCCAAGGTGATAGGGGAAGGAACGGGATGCAAGTTGTTTGATGGGCCACCAAGTTGATAGCGGACATCACGTGGAGGAGGAGGAGCGGAGGGGATGGCGGGATAAAAAGGATAGGGAGATGGAGGATACGAAGGCCAGTAGGCCATCTTCTGGAATCACCACCAGAAGGGCTGCCGGAATCACCACCGGACAGCAACCACCGAATTCGTCACCGGGGCTTGTTGGCTTCGGCACCAACGAAGATCTCCATCAACAGAGAGAAACAAGGTATTTTCTTTTCTTCAAATCATCGACTACTTTTTTCATTCATCTTCGTGCCTTTAAATAGGCTTACAATATATTTCTAAAAAGGAAAGTTACAATCCAATCAAAATCCTACCCTAAAAGAAAGCGGGATAAAAATCTTTTCCTAAATAAAGTAATATACCTAAACTAGAACTTAATTAGAATAATTTGATTATAATAGAATCCCACTAAAATAAGAAATTACTATAGATATCCGCATCGCCCTAGATGACAGCCAATAGTATTTTCCTACATCGTGTTCAATTCTAACATAGGCGGCACAAGACTTATCACAATTACTTTCACATTGTTGTTAAGATTTACCCATTGAATACCCACTAAAATAACTCACGATGCAGGAAAATCAAGCCCAAGTAAACATATGTACATTCTGGAATTAATTGTAATTAAGGCAGCTACATGCATCACATTAGAAGAGCAAAAGGAGAACTATAATCCAAGCTTTGGCAAAAAGCAAGGAACCCCTTGGTCAGTTTTGGATCTACTCTGAAAGATTCTGTGAACAAAAATTGACCTTGATTGCATTCATATAATTTGTTTTCAAGCCTTCTTCTATACTAGGAAAACATCTACAAAAATGAGAAAGAAGCTCTAATTCCTAAATATCGGAATTACGCAGCATGACCCTATCTGCCATGACGAGCATCTATAACCAACTTAAACCACAGCTACAACCATCATCCAGTAGCAAAAAAAATACAGCTAAAAGCTAAAAATTTGGGCTTCACTTATGCTCTTTATCACCTGATTCCCTCCCTCTAACAATTCGTCCTCCTCGAACCCTTCCCCGTCCCTGAAAAAAGAAAAATCCACATCATTTTTAACAGATCCCAATAAAGGAGCCCCATCTTGACGGTATATCGTTTAAAAAAGGCAAAACCACAAAAATCAGATAAAGGTTACACACACTACTTAATTTACACTTCGAAGTGTGTTCTATTTGGCAAAACTCACCCTAGGACTGCCAGATGCCCTTGCTCGTCCCCTTCCTGCAGTAGGGTTCACCATTCCAGCCCGCCTCAGAGCAGCATTTGTTCTAGCACTCTCTCCCAGATGCACTATTCTGCTACCCCGGTTTTCTTTCTCCTCCTCTTTTTCTTTTGGGGTGCTTGAATCTAGACTTTTCAACACAGTACTCTAGGAACCAAGACTTGATGTTGAAGATCCCTCAGCACCAATAACTGCAGCTTGTGGGCTCTGCTGTGAAGACTCTAAAACAGACTTGCCATCATTATTATTGCCATTATCGATGTTTTAGCAAAGACATCTCAGTTTCTGCCTGAAAAACAAAAACCAATATATAAGACATCGGTTAAGCTCTCACAGAAAAGGACACTTGACAAAATGAATGCAGAAAAGGGACGTACAATCTCTTTTGATCTCCGAAGATAATTAATCACAATTTGAAGGTCACTGTCCTCTTGTGAATCTGCACTCGTGTTGACAGAAGAAAATCGAGCAGAACGACGTTCTTTCTCAGCCAACTTGATGTGCAGTGCTTCCAAGTGATTGTGCAGTATCTTATTCTGCGAAGGAAAGAATTTGGAGTATAAGTATCAATGTGAATAAACACATGTTTAAGTGGTTAGCGACCCAATCTTAGTCACAACAGTAATTTGGTCAATTCATTTGTCATATACTCCCTCCGTCCAAAAAATTCAAGCCACATTAGAAAATTTTGAGATCCATGAATAAATGATCTCATGTGATATTCTAACAATCATGTACCATTATACCTCATTCTTGCTTGGAGTCTAGTGAAAAATGAGTGGGCATAATGGTAAAATGGGGAAATAGTTAGAAGGTGGGATGATGTCATGTGCAGGTGCTGGGTAAGGGGAATTTTGTGGGCCCCACATACCAATAAATTTACCTCATTTTACAAAGAGGCCTCAAATTTTCGGACGGAGGGAGTACTATTTTTGGTTTTTGGGCTATTTTATAAGCATTAGTGAGAAGAATATATCCATATAACTCGATAATAATCCATTCTCAGGGTACAGTCTACAAGTTAGGGAACTTACCAAATAGCTGGCTGCTAAAAAGCTTCAAGTGGCTGGTAAACATTTTAATTTTATTTCTTCTACCTCTGCCTTAAAACTCTCCTCAGTTCATCTGCCTGCATAAGTGTTACTTGTGAATGTACTCAAGATAGTATGAGAAGAACACATTAAACATAGATCAAACTATAACAAACTAAGACGGATCAGGAAAGTCAATCAGTCTCACCTCTGCCTTTGATTTTTCATAAGCTGCCTCAATTTGTTTTAGTGCAGCTTCATTCGCCTGAGCAATTTGTTTATACTGCAAAAATAACTTGAAATTGATGAGAGCGTGCAAAAAAACCCAAAAAAGGAATATATGTGCTATAAAACCAATGGTCACCTGAAGCATGTGATCCTTGTTAGCTTTACCTTCTTCTTTCAGTTCCCCTATTTCTTCTCTAGCTTTCTGCAAATCACCAATAATCTAATACGAAATACAATTATATATTAATAAATTGAAAAGAAAATGCTGGTCTATAGATCGACATTTGGATGGATGAACAAATGGACAGGGTTTTCATATTTACAAGGCAGATATTCTAATACAAAGAAGTGAATAAATGTTTGATAAAAAAGCAGTAAATTAATTTCCTCAGTCAAATTTATTAGAACTAATCATATTGAACATATGTATTAAAGAAAAAGTAAATAGCATTTCTGAAAATCTTTCGAAGTATATACACCATTCATCTAAAGAAAATTCTTTCCATTACCTTAAATTATCAAAGTAATCCTTGAAAACAGTGACATCTTATATACATATTGAGTTTAAAACGCTTTCATGTTGAAGTTATAAAGGTTCATGTGTCAAAGAGAATGAGAGAGAGAGAGAGAGAGAGAAACTAACAAAACCTAAGTACTTACATCATCTGCAGCACCAATTAAGTAGTTTTCTATTCCTTTTTCTGCCACATTCTGTGGAAGAAAAATAATGAATGAATAAAATGCACCAAAAAAGACATTATTGACATGGAAGATTCTCCTCTAAGAAATGAACAACATGGCTTTAGCATCAACGTGAGCCAACTCATAAGAAATTGTACCAAGAAACATTTATCTCTATCTCTAGCCCAAAAAAATCAGAAAATCCAATGCACTATTTATATTTGGAATAATTGCAATTAAGATTGAGAATTGTGATAGTTAGCATTTATATCAAAGAAAAGAGAGAATTATGATAGTTAGATATTAACTGAGAACTATATCAAATAGGATAAGGTCGACCTCACGCAAGCTTCCGTAAGATTGATTTTTTAGATGCCAATAATATTAGTAGAGGGCAGGACGAAAGGAACTGAAAGAGCACCATAAAAAATAGGGGCCAGCGAATTTTAAGTCCACTTGGACATGTGCCCCCATTCATTTGATCTGATGTTCAAATCATCGGTTGATATTCATTTTTTAATTTGGGTCAGGAGGTTACAAAAACGAGTCGGACCACTTGGTATTTAATGATGATGAAAGTTTGGGTTATTACAATACACAAGACCCTTGACTGGCCTTGATAAGCCTCCTTCACTCCCTCTCTCCCTATATATAGGGATAAATTACATATACATGTAATATATACACATATATGCGTGGTATCTGCGAAAACTCACTCAGGAAGCTCCCAAACAGCCACCTTTCGAAGGCAACTACAAAAAACTTAGTCAAAATCCCAAATTGCACTATCAAGGATAAGATAGATAACAGCAACAGAAACAAACCTTCTGCATAGATGGTTTGGTTTTTCCCTCCAGCTCAGAGCACCTAGCCTGGAGAATATTATAAAAATCATAAGGGAATAAGTAAATCCTAGGTTTGTTTCCAGAAGATGTCTACAGTAACTTGTTTTAATGTTTATCTCCATTTTTTTTAAAAGCCAGCCGGCAAACCTATTATTAAAAAATAATCAATAAAATAGACAGCAGACAAAGCAACGAAGAAAAACCTCTGCAGCTGATGCCCTTATCCCTGCAGCATTAGCTGCCTGTAATGCATCTTCTTTTTCTTTCCATAATTGCTCAGCTCGTCTTTGAGCATCGAGATACACTTCTTCCTTTTCACGAGTAAGAGCTCGAACACGATCTCTTTCTTCCTGCAACTCCTTTTTGGCTTCAGCCCATTCCCTCCGCACACAGGCAAATATTATGGTAAATTGTTAACGAATTTTCAAGTTCTTCCCTGAGAAAAAAATAAAATTAAGCTCACCACAGTATACTTTATAGATAAGTGTTTTTATAACTATCAATTATCAAAACTATCTTAGGCGTAGATTAGTTTAGTAGGGTCAGTTTGAGTTGTAATTGTTAGATAATCTGTCCAACAATTTATGTAAATTCTAGCAAAAGACAAACTCTTACTTCCATTTGCTTAACATACTCTTCCTTCTGCTTCTTCTCCATAGCTCTTGCACTCTGCAGTGACGACCAAATAATTAAATAGCCTCATGAGAGGACAGAATGGACAAACGGAAAAAATAACCAAATATTAAAAAAATAAAAAATATATTATCTCGCTGAGATCTCTGACTAATCTCGGCTAGACCTAGCCGAGATGGCAAAAAAATTATTTTATCTACAAAAATAATTAAATATTCCAAATATTAAAAAAATCATATGAACTCTCGGCTGACTGATCTCGGCGAGACCTCATATACATAGCAAAAGAAATTATTTTTTAAAAAATTATTTATTCAGAAAAAAACAATAAAAGAATAAAAAACCTAAAAAGATTAAAAACTTATTATCTCGACGAGATCTCGTACTGATCTCGGCAAGACATTACGAGATGGCAAAAGAATTTTTTTTCTAAAAAATTCATTTTTTAAGAAGCAAAAATAATAATAAAAAGCTAATAATAAATAAAATAAATATTTTCTCGCCCAGATCTCGGATTGATCTCGGGAGAATTCTCCCAGATGAAAAAGAATAGTTTTTCAAAAAAAATAAATTTTTTTGAAAAATAAAAAATAACAAAAACATATTATCTTGCCGAGATCTACTCATCTAGGTGACATAAACAATTATTTTTAAAAATATATTTTTCTCAAAATAATAATTGACTATTTAAAAAATAAAAAACATATTATGTCTCCGAGATCTCGGACTGATCTTGGCGAGACCTCACGGGCATAACAGAAAACAATAATTTCGCCGAGATCAGTCTGAGATCTCGGCGAGAATTCACAATTTTGTACAAAAAAATAAATTTGTCAGGAAAAATAGAAAATAAAAAAACATATTATCTCGGCGAGATGAAAAAATTGAAAAAGAAAAATAATAAAGACATCATGTTATCTCGCCGTGAAATCGCTCAGATGGAAAAAAAATAATATTTTTTAAAAAAGGAAAAAAATAACCAGATAATCAAAAATAAAAAAAGATATTATCTCATCGAGATCTCTATCTAATCTCGGCGAGACATGGCCGAGATTGCCAAAAAAATATTTTTAAATTTTTTATATAAAAATAATAATTAAATCTTTCAAATTTTAAATAAAAACATATTATCTCTGACTGATTCTCGGCAAGAACTCACAGAGATAGCAAAAGAAATTATTAATTAAGAAAGAAAATATAAAAGAGTAAAAAAACCAAAAACTTAGATACTTATTATCTCGCCGAGATCTCGTACTGATCTCGGCGTGACCTCACGAGATGGCAAAAGAAATTTTTTTCTAAAAATTCATTTTGTAAGAAGCAAAAAAAATAAAAAAACTAATAATGAAGAAAAAACATATTATCTCGCCGAGATCTCGGACTGATCTCGGCTAGAATTCGCTGAGATGGGTTCAAAAAAATAATTATTGTCAGTAAAAATAGAAAATAATAAAAAAATATATTGTCATGCCGAGATCTCGGCGACACCTCGCCGAGATGAAATAAATTTAAAAAAGATTAAAATAATAAAACATATTAAAAAATTAAAAATGAATAATAATAAATACAGCATATTATCTCGCTGTAATCTCGGACTGATATGAATTTGCCCAGATAAAAACAATATATATTTTAAAAAAGAAAAGAAAAATAATTAAAAAATTAAAAACATATTATCTTTCCGAGATCTCGGCGAGACCTCACAGAGATAGGAAAAGACATTATTTTAAAAAAATTATTTATTAAGAAAAAATAATAATAATAATAAAAGAATAAAAAACCAAAAAAAGTCCAAAAAGTTTATCTCGCTTGCGAGATGGCGAAAGAAATATTTTTCCAAAAAATTCATTTTTAAAAGCAAAAATAATAAAAAACCAAGAAAACATCGATAAGGCCGAGATCTCGGACTGATCTCAACGAGTCCTCGCCGAGATGAAAAAGTTAAAAAAACAAAAGACATCGTGGGATAATATGTTTTTTATTATTTTAATTTCTTTAAATAAATAATTTTTAAAATAATAATAATAAAAAACGAAAAAAGTTTTTCACAAAAAAATAGTCCGAGATCTCCCTGAGAGAAAAAAAAATAACAAAATTAAAATAATAAACAAATCATATTATCTAGCCGAAATATCGGACTGATCTCGGCGAGAATTCGCCGAGCTGTAAAAAACAATAATTTTGTTCAAAAAAATAATTTTTTTTCAGAAAACAAAAATGAAATGAAGCTGAAGAGTGGGAGGGGAAGAGGGACCTCCGGCGGTCTTCCCGGCGGAGGCGCAGTCTGTTGCGCATGGGTTCGGGGCGTGGTATAACACTCAGATGGGTGTGGCGGTGGCGCTGAATGATCTGAGGGACAATCATGGGGATTGGGGAAGACGGCGGGAAGGGGGCAGAAGGCTATGCGCGAAACTGGTAAGCTTTGGCTTTTGAAGGCGGACAGACCCTGCTTCGCCTCCGATTGCCCAAGCGCGGGTTTAAAAACCATTTCAGTGTCACTTTTCAGGTATGTGTTTGAACGAATCTGAAATCTTCTCTGGGACTGCTGGCGAAGGCGGCGAAGAAGCCGACTAGACGGACCTTTCTTCGAACCAGAGCTAGAGGGTGAGGGAGAAGAAGACGCCAGAAGGAGGGAAGCGTGAAGGGAGATCCCGCCGGCGGAAGAGCTGGTAGTACGGGGAAGAAGAGACTGTAGACTGCGATGCTGTGCAGGTGGAGGAAGAACTCTCTCGTCCGGAGAGGATTGGGGGTAGTAATGTGGGTGAAGTCCTTTAAAGGAGAAACTTTTAGATGCCTGCCGTTTGGATCACATCGCTCACTCGATTGGAGCAAGGGTCTCCCCTTTTCCCTTGCACTTACCTCCCACGACTTATAAAAGGGAAATCCTCCCTGACACGGGGAGAAGGGATCTCGTTCATCTCCCACAATGTGGCCGCCAGCTTCCGTGCGGAGACCGGCCCTTGCTTCACCTTACCGCCTCCCATCGGAGGCGGGTACTTGGGCGACTCGAGTGCCCTCACCATTGATATAGCCGGCGACTTAGAGCTCATCTTCCATGTGGGAACAGGGGTGCTAGAGCCTCCCTTCTTCCCACCCAAAATCGCCCGCTTGAGGCGGTAATTTTGGAAAATGGAGGAAGAGGAGGAAGATGAAGAGCAGCCACGCTTTCGTATCTTGCAGGGTCCGACGAGCAGTCCCTCAATTCGCCTCGGCATTCTTCAGATAATAGAATCTAAACAACCTTCAACTTGGAAACGCATGCAAAGGATTGTGAAGAACTGAAAATAGAGACAAGTTGAAATTTAGTAATCAATCTCAGAAACCAAAAGAAGAAAGGAAAAGAGTTCACATCAACAAAATGACAGAGGATTGGGCGTAGTAATGTGGGTGAAGTTCTTTAAAGGAGAAACTTTTAGATGCCTGCCGTTTGGATCACATCGCCCACTCGATAGAGACACTTTTCCCTTGCACTTACCTCCCACGACTTATAAAGGGGAAATTTACGAAATAATATTTTCAAGGGAAAATTATGAAAATAATGCACTGTAGCAAATATTACCCGAAATGGTGTTATGACAAGCCACGTAGGCACCCGCGTGGCTTTTTTTTTAAAACTAACCCGAAATGCGTCGGTTCACCTTAGACTCCTTTCTAGGTTAAAGGCGTCGGTTGAACAGACGTTTTTACTGCCTTAATCGTTTTTTGTCCCATTTTAAACGGGCAATCACTATTTCTAGTTCGTTTTCACCCTTTTTTTCTTTCAATCTTTCTCATTTTTAGTGCTCTTTTTAGTCATTATGATATCACAAAGATGTTTAGCTATCAGATACTATTTATCGTAGTATTTTTTAGACGCTTTTCTCGGTTAAGGCATCGGTTGAACAGACGCTTTTACTGCCTTAATCGTTTTTCGTCCCATTTTAAACGGGCAATCACTTCAACGATGAATGTCTCTAATTTCTAGTTCGTTTTCACCCTTTTTTTTCTTTCAATCTTTCTCTTCTCATTTTTAGTGCTTTTTTTAGTCATTATGATATCACAAAGATGTTTAGCTATCAGATACCATTTATCGTAGTATTTTTTTCGATAAATAGTATGCAATAAATCAACATCTTTGTGATATCATGATGATTAGAAAGAGTACTAAACACAAGGAAGAATGAAAAAAAAATGGCTAAAACGGATTAGAAATGAGAGAGTTTGTCCCACTAAAACAAATCTATCCCATTTTAAAGGGGCGATAATTTTAAATTTATCTCTACGCCCTTAAGAGAGGCGTTTACAAAGCCTTTCGGGTTAGTTTTAAAAAAAAGTCATGCAAGCGCCCGCACCACGCAGGGGCCTGCGTGGCTTGTCAGAACACCACTTCGGGCAATATTTGCTATGGTGCGTCATTTTCGAATTTTTTTTGATGATTTATTATATAATTTCCTCTTTTAAAAATAAAATAATTACCAAACAGGAAACATTAAAAGATAATTTCAGATATGGTATTCTGACCAGCCACACTGGTGGCCTTTTTTTTAACCTGACCCAAAAGGCGTCATTTCAACCGACGTCTTTCATTGCCTCTACGTATTTCCTCAAACGGCTTGATATGCAAAAAAAAGTGTCAATTTCAACCGACGCCTTTTATTTCCAAGGGAAATGCATCGGTTCACTTTTAAGGAAGAGGCATCCTTCCGGATGGCGGTTCACTTTTCTTTTTATACACATTCCCCTCCCCTCGCGCTCCAGCCAGTACTTCTAATTTTATAAATCTTTCAGAACGCTTCTACTTGAATATGACACAAAAAAAATCTAGGTGAGATATTAACCACCATACAAAGTTTTTTTTCAGAACGCTTCTACTTGAACGTTTCTACTTTAAGCGGCACAAGATGCTGACTTTGATCAATTACATGTTTAGCACCAAGGCCTGTGCTTGTTTGAGTTCATATGAGCTCTAAAGCTTCCAACTAACCCACATCACAAGAAGCTACCAAGACATCTGGGTTTGTGTGACAGTCCTTGGATTAGCCCTAGATGACAGCCAATAGTATTTTCCTACATCGTGTTCAATTCTAACATAGGCGGCACAAGACTTATCACAATTACTTTCACATTGTTGTTAAGATTTACCCATTGAATACCCACTAAAATAACTCACGATGCAGGAAAATCAAGCCCAAGTAAACATATGTACATTCTGGAATTAATTGTAATTAAGGCAGCTACATGCATCACATTAGAAGAGCAAAGGGAGAACTATAATCCAAGCTTTGACAAAAAGCAAGGAACCCCTTGGTCAGCTTTGGATCTACTCTGAAAGATTCTGTGAACAAAAATTGACCTTGATTGCATTCATATAATTTGTTTTCAAGCCTTCTTCTATACTAGGAAAACATCTACAAAAATGAGAAAGAAGCTCTAATTCCTAAATATCGGAATTACGCAGCATGACCCTATCTGTCATGCCGAGCATCTATAACCAACTTAAACCACAGCTACAACCATCATCCAGTAGCAAAAAATACAGCTAAAAGCTCAAAATTTGGGCTTCACTTATGCTCTTTATCACCTGATTCCCTCCCTCTAACAATTCGCCCTCCTCGAACTCTTCCCCGTCCCTGCAAAAGAAAAATCCATATCATTTTTAACAGATCCCAATAAAGGAGCCCCATCTTGACGGTATATCGTTTAAAAAAGGCAAAACCACAAAAGTCAGATAAAGGTTACACACACTACTTAATTTACACTTCGAAGTGTGTTCTATTTGGCAAACTCACCCTAGGACTGCCAGATGCCCTTGCTCGTCCCCTTCCTGCAGTAGGGTTCACCATTCCAGCCCGCCTCAAAGCAGCATTTGTTCTAGCACTTTCTCCCAGATGCACTATTCTGCTACCCCGGTTTTCTTTCTCCTCCTCTTTTTCTTTTGGGGTGCTTGAATCTAGACTTTTCAACACAGTACTCTCGGAACCAAGACTTGATGTTGAAGATCCCTCAGCACCAATAACTGCAGCTTGTGGGCTCTGCTGTGAAGACTCTAAAACAGACTTGCCATCATTATTATTGCCATTATCGATTTTAGCCATTTCTGAAGCTTCAGATATATCCTCTGCAATCTCTCCGCTCTCAATCTTCTCATCACAGGGAGACACTTCCGGGCATAAAGCATCGACCATATCACCTTCATGGTCTGCCACAGTGACCGAAGCATCTCCACCTTCTTGCTGCTCAGTCACATCTACCACAACCTCTCCATCTTCCCTATCACTCTCCAATTCTACGGAATTTTGGCCATCTACCACATCGGCATCTTTTGCAACCATATCAGAGACAACCACAGTTTCCATTGTTATTTCTGATGGTATCTCAACTACATCAGAATTTGTCTCATCATGCATTTCATTCTGACGAGCATCCTCCATGTCCTGTTCCTTCAACACATCACTTGGATCTGTCAACATGTCTATTTCCTCATCTTTTCCTGCCTCAACAACTGGCTCCATTGAAAGCTGCCCAACATCACCAGCTGTATTATTTGACTCCAGTAGTGCTAAGACTGACTCATCGAACACAGACGGTGGCAGCAGCTCTTCTTCAGCTTCAGCACCTTGTGCTGAGGAATCAGAACCCCTGAGCTTTTTCATGGATGGTTCTGCATCAGAGATGCCCTCCAATTGAGCATGTGGTTCCACTTGTAATTCAGACACAGGAGAAATTGCACGCTTTCGAGAAGATGAAGCACTAAGGGATTCCGGCTCTAAAACTGAAGCAGGCTTCTCTTCATTTGCACTGGTTCCATCAGTTTCTGAGACTTCCAAATCTCCAGTAGGTTCTGGTGATTGCTCAAGACGAGGGCGGACAAGTCTTCTTCCCCCTGTTTTACGTACTTCAACACCAGGTTTGGAGACAACAATTCGTTTTTCTCTATGTTCCAAAGGTTTTGGTTGGAGACTGGCAACATCCATCAGAGACTGCGTAGTGGTGTTGTCAATAGGAACTTGATGACCTGCAAACAACAATATTTGTTCGGTAAGCAGACCATTCTATTAAATACATGAGCATCATGTAAACAGATAATTATTGCACATCAAAAGAGTTGGGACTTGGATTTCTCCATGCATGTGGAAACAGACAAAATCTAAGGAAACTGAAAGAAGACAACTGGGAGAAGAAAATGACCAGATGACGCTGCAGATGGATCCGGGACGGAAGTTTCAAATGGAGTCAAATGGGAAAAAGTAGGCTCCAAACCAGCTTGTAGATGATCCAGTTTGTCCAGAGAAGATAAGTAGTCTTTAGTTGCCTCATCTAACTTCTCAGAACTAAGAAGGGATGCTGGAATGACTCCTGTCTGTAAAATTTAACACAAACTGACTTATAAATGCTAATGAGACACAAACTGTAAAAAAAACACCGATATCTCACTCAAACTTTTCACAGAAATGCTAATGGGAATCATAAACTATAAGCTAAAACACATACCAAACATCTAAACTTTTCACAGAAATACAATGCTCACATATCACTTTAAAACACAAAATAATTTCACATCAAACATATTAAGTTATGTGAAACCTATGAACAGTCTAACCATTCCCCGTAAGTTGGCAAGGTCTTGCACTACATAGAGGGGGAGGCGAAATAAACTTATTTCATATCAACATTTCTAAACATAACGAATAACTTTTTCAGTTGGCAAGCACCTCCGTCAGATTCTTTATGGCATGTCTATGTATCTGGAGTTCGCCCATAACTTTATCTCTATCCTGCAAGTGATAATATCATGTCAATATGTCGTATGAATATATAGCTTATCACAATGCAATCAACCATATACATAGCTTGGAAATTCAATGGCGTAAAGTTCATCGTCTGTGTATGTACAGATCGCAATTGACAAATAGTTTTAGATATGATAAGGTCACCACCATTATATTGTGCACTTACCCCCCTATACATTTGGAAATTCTATGGCGTGAAGTTCATCTTCCGTGTATGTACAGATTGCAATTGACAGAAAAAACACAAATAGTTTTAGATATGAAAAGGTCATTACCATTTTATTATGCACCTTACCCCTTATCGATGGGATGTACAAGACTCAGATATAATGGCCCTACCTCTACAAGGAAAATATGATACTAGAGTTTAGAGAATGACCTGATTAACAGATTTGAAACCCTCTAATGTTGATGTTTCAGTTTTCTGCCGTTTCAACTTTTCTCTTTCAAGATGTTTCTCTAATACCTGATTAAAATTTTTCTCAGTATTACTCTAAAAAAAAAGCTGCTGTCAGAAATATAGCAAAACAGAATATGCATACCTGAATCTTGGCATCCTTTTCCCTAACGGCATGGTCACTGGAGGCATCTCCAATGATTTTCTTGCCTAGATGAAAGAATATATCCAGTTACGGGCATTAAATATGTAAATGAATAGTATTATATACCATATAGAATAAAATAAATAAATACTTGTTTTAACGTCTTCTATCTGTCTGGAAAGTGCTTGCTTCTCTTTATTCAAATCTTCCACTTCTTTTTGAAGGGCTTGCTTCTCTGAGGCCAGTTCATCATTTTGCTTAAGAAGGGCTTCTTTCTCTTTAAGGAAACTGCCCTTCTCCTTGCTCAAGACCTCAATTTTTTTCTGAACAAGGAAACAAATATTTATAACTATATGCGTTGATAGTCCAATGAAAAGATTACTTAAGGATGCCCAGCAGTAAGGCATCTCGGCAATGTGATCAACCCAGTTAACAAATTAACCATGTAGAGCCAACTCAAATATTGGGAATAAAATCCAACACAACGAGAGAGGAGAGAAAAAGATAAACTAAAAACCTTGCTGCTAGCTATGACCTTTCTTTGCTTTTCTGACTCCGCTTTAAGCATAGCCTGCATATATATCGACACTATGATATGTACATGCTTTTGACAGCTAAACATACGTAATACTGTTGTGGGTGTTTGAAAACAGACAAAAGATGGTAACACCAGACAAGTTAAGCACCTCTGACTGAAGCATATTGCTGAGCTTCTTTTCTATTTCTATCTTCGCTGAAAGGCTGCTTGCGAGATCCTGCTCCAATTTAGCTACATCTTCTTGCTTTGATGATAACTTTTTTTGTGCCTCTTCAATTTCGGTCTCATTTTCTTTCAATTTTATCTAAACCAAACATATGCAATCAACATTGGAAAAATTAATTAAAATGCCCAGTAAGATTCTGAAAGACTGTTAAATGTCATCAGATTGGAAGAATGATAACAAGATTAAAGAATTTTGGATACCTGCATTTGCTGAAATTGTATCTTCATGCGTTCATACTCCTCGACATCAATAGTTTTAGACTTTGCAAGCAACTGCAAATATACCAATATTCAATTACTGAAATAAAGAAGCACCAATAAACAAACAGCAGCATATACACCATGCTCCAATATTCCATACCTCAAGGATCCTGTTTTCCAAATTTGCCCTCTCCATGTCTTGCAATTCAATTTCCTTTTTGAGAGCACTAATTTCAATATCTCTATCCGCTAGAAGAGTATTTAAATGCTCAATTTCTGTCTTTAACTTTCGAACAACTTCATGAAGATTCTGGAAATTCATAGTAAAAATAGCTAAGCAAACAGTTGTGTAGGCTTAATCATTCACCCACTAGAATTTAGATTACCATATCGGTAATATGAAGCCTAAATGTATCAGGTTTTGCAAAATTTGACACGTGAGGATATCTTGGACCCGTATGTAATGTGCCACACAAAAAGTAAAGCCAATCTTTTTCTGAGAAAATAATGTACATATTCCTGAGCTGACCTGGCACTCCTCAAAATTGTGCTTGCTCTCTTCTCGGAGATGCACATTGCTTTCACGGAGCAAATTCAATTCGTTCACCTGCAGCATTGACTTGATAAGAGGCAACTCATCACAGAAAAGATGCAGTATGACCAAGAGTAACTGAATGGACTTAAAAAATTGTTTTCTGTCTCAAAGTCTAGCATGATTTTCTTGCCAAAACAGATGATGCTCCACATCACGAGGATCATACGCTAATACTGAGCTTCTTATAGCTATTCCATCATACTGCAATTACTAGTTATACAAGTACAAATCAATGCATCTCCCAAAAATTCAGAAAGTACCTGAAGCTTCAGACTTTTGAACTCTTCATCCGAAAAAAGTATGGGCCTAGAATTTGCACGCTCAGCATCAAGTAAACCCTGAGCTTTTTCAGACACCTTCAAAGCACCTTCGAGCTACAGGGGCACATGTATTGTAGGTTAAGAATTTTCTCACATATATCTAACATGTCAACTTAATGAGAAGAATGTGGAACGTTATTGTCACCACCATTAACAGCTTATAGCAAGAAAAAGTAGATGAAATATAGAAAAGAATTTTAAGTACTTGAGATTGTATCCGAAGCTTCTCTTGTTTTAGCAAAGACATCTCAGTTTCTGCCTGAAAAACAAAAACCAATATATAAGACATCGGTTAAGCTCTCACTGAAAAGGACACTTGACAAAATGAATGCAGAAAAGGGACGTACAATCTCTTTTGATCTCCGAAGATAATTAATCACAATTTGAAGGTCACTGTCCTCTTGCGAATCTGCACTCATGTTGACAGATGAAAATCGAGCAGAACGACGTTCTTTCTCAGCCAACTTGATGTGCAGTGCTTCCAAGTGATTGTGCAGTATCTTATTCTGCGAAGGAAAGAATTTGGAGTATAAGTATCAATGTGAATAAACACATGTTTAAGTGGTTAGCGACACAATCTTAGTCACAACAGTAATTTGGTCATTTCATTTGTCATATACTCCGTCCAAAAAATTCAAGCCAGATTAGAAAATTTTGAGATACATGAATAAATGATCTCATGTGATATTCTAACAATCATGTACCATTATACCTCATTCTTGCTTGGAGTCTAGTGAAAAATGAGTGGGCATAATGGTAAAATGGGGAAATAGTTAGAAGGTGGGATGATGTCATGTGCATGTGCTGGGTAAGGGGAGGTTTGAAATTTTGTGGGCCCCACATACCAATAAATTTACCTCATTTTACAAAGAGGCCTCAAATTTTCGGACGGAGGGAGTACTATTTTTGGGCTATTTTATAAGCATTAGTGAGAAGAATATATCCATATAACTCGATAATAATCAATTCTCAGGGTACAGTCTACAAGTTAGGGAACTTACCAAATAGCTGGCTGCTAAAAAGCTTCAAGTGGCTGGTAAACATTTTAATTTTATTTCTTCTACCTCTGCCTTAAAACTCTCCTCCTAAACCTATCCCCCAAGGTGCCACTGGTCCAAGCAAGGCTCAAATTTGGGACCTACCACCACACCAATTGGTGGCCCGGCTCTACCTCTGTCGCCTTGGTATCATCAGTCTTTGTTTATCTACACCGCACATCATACTTACTGCAGTAGCATTGAGTTGGTAATGAAAATTCAATTGCCTTTTTTTTCTATTGTGTGAGAATCGGGTCGGGTCGGGTCGGGTTTGGGTATTAATAGTTTCAGGTCGGCTTGGTTTCGAGTTTACCATTTAGGAAAGTATAGGAGCTAGGTTTGGCAAAACCTGACATAGTGGTATCACCACACCTACCAGGTGTAAATGATTTGGTCTTGTCTCTCACCTGAGAAGGAAAATGTAAGGTTTTATCTAATCGAAAAAAAAAGATAAATATTTAAAGCCTACACCAGGTTGGGACAGCTGAAACCCGAAACAGATTGATTATTTGGGTTCAAATCTCAAACCCGAACCCTACCCATTAGGGTCGGACCAGTTATTTTTTTAACTACTAGGAGTGTTGCCCGTGCAAACATCACGGGCAAATCCATTTACTAGGAAGGTAGGATGTCTGATACATGGAATTTGACATGACATTTTGGTACATGAATCCTAAAAATTCATTTATAGCCATAAACAACACTTTTATTAGGGCGAATGGGTGAAATAATGCATTAATTATTCACAATTAATGCTATAATTACTTTTTTTGCCAATTTTACCCCCATAAACCTATCTTTATTTCATCTAATTTGAACACTGGAAGTAACAAGGGCATAATTCGCCAATACTTTTTTGCCAAATTTACCCCCACAAGTCTACTTTATTACGTCTAATTTTAACACTGGAAGTAACAAGGGCATAATTTGCCTAGGGTGGCAAAGTGTCTTGTCCTCTATACAATATCATGTTTGTCCCCAAATGAATTATTAATTTAATCGCAGTCTTAAACAAATTTACAGGGTCATTAGTTGGAAATTGCACCCAGAAAAGTCGAACTACCCCCAGTGCTTTTTATAGTAGTTAGATTAGATTAGATTAGATAGATTAGATACCCATACCCGGTGGCATCAATAGGTAGGTGTCAGTTGACCTCAAAGTATATATGCTACATATTCTTCTAGAACAAGAGCTGCTATTCATCAGGCTAGAATTTGTAAGGCTGAAGGCCCTGAACACGCATAATAAGCAACAAAATGATGGTAACACTTTATTTGATGCACAAGTGTCCGTCTGTCTCACAGAGGGAGAGAGAGAGTGTGTATTTAAGTATAATGGCGAGAGTCATGTATTCATTCGAATTATAAAATTAGACTGATCAAATGATATGCAAAATAGACAGAGAGAAGCACAAGTCAATTAGGAGCTTTAATGCAGTGGCTAAAAAAAAAGTAATGTACAAGACTAATGTGCAAAAATGGTCCATGCATATGCAACTAATGCCAAAACATGTACAATATTTAGCGACATTACAACATGAAGAAATTGGAAAATAACTAGAAAATTTTGATAGTAAAATGCAACTTGCAGTCCACTGTTCATCACAAAAAATATATGACACTATCAAATAGAAAATGAAGTATCCCTTGTATATGACAAATCATTAATAGACTGATCTAGGCAATCTCTATGAAGAGTGGCCAATAAAGATTCAAAGAGAGAGACAGAGACAGAGGAACAAGATTTAAACCTGCTCATTTACTTCAATGTATGCCTTCTCAGCTTCGTTCTTTGATTTCTCCAATACAACCTTATCTGTTTCCCACATTGTTTTCAAAGCATCCTGAATATAAGACAGTTATATAAACATTAAGTCAACAATAACACACAGTATGGTCATTCTCAAGCACAGCTTGTCTTGCTAATAACTACAAGAATCAACATGAAAAAATACAAAAGTTGATACCAAGATCAATAAAAACAAATCTAAGAAGAACCATTTATCCACATGAAGCTAACTGTACTAAAATGCATAATTTCCCTACACTTATATGATATTTTTGCTCTAATCCCTGTCCATCCGAGGACTCTCATTTGAAATAGAAACAGGATTCATATATTTCCACTCAATACCAACAATCAGACTAAACACCACATATTTACCACTGAATGCGCCAAAACCTAAAGCACAACTTATGTGCACTTCCTATTTTTTGCCACAAAGGTCCAATCCTTTTAGTAGACTTGCTGGTAACTCCCTTCCAGGGCATATGTGTTTTTTCTTCAGTAGCTTCTTATAATACCTTTAACCATAATCGAAGGAAGAAAAATAGCAGGACAGACATATGCATACGAATACCAAGACGGATTGAACCCAAGAGGATTACTCGCAGAAATTAAGCAAACAAATAGCTAATCTATTTAAACCAATCGAAATCCAGACAAGTTGCTAGCCTGTAAGAGTCATATACCATCTTAGTGAGAGCTAGAGAAGGCACTGCCAGGTTGCAAAAGTTACAACACCACATAAAGCCCAGTTAATTGCAGAATTGTATAAACTAACGAAAAATGGAACAGAAAATTGAAGGACCTGTTTGATGCAATCAAATGAAATGTGTAAGAAACCAATAGAATTATAAAAAGATAATTACGTTTTCACTTTTTAAAGTATTTGCCACTTTCCGCAACTCCAAGACCTCATTTTGAAATGTAGACAGTTCCTGGGAGGTCTTTGTCAACTCCTGAATTGTTTCAGACTGAAGGATAACCTGAAATAGTAAGGAGGCTTTTTTAATCCATCTGTCCATTAGAACGAAAAAGAAAATGAAAGACAATTATTCTGCATCAGCTTAAGTTTTTGGGGCTTGACGGTCATCTACACGTCATCCAACGCATGAACCTATACCGAAATCACGGCCTCATGGGTTCAATTCCGAGACAATTATTTTTCATAACTGGTCTCTGAAATTGTGCTTTCATGCAGAGCCTAATTGAGCCAGCGCGTGCGTGAAGTACTGACATGATAAATGGATATATTCCAATGAACTCAACTTTTGGGTCAAAGGTTTGAACACTAGTATGCGGTTTCTAGATTTTTCAAGTCTTTCTTTCACTATTGTGTATGAGTATAGCACCATATCACGATTACATTAGTTTACATTCTATAACCAAAAACATGTGAAACCTGTCTCTCATAGTTTTTCTGAGATGCTTGCCAACGTTGGTGCTCCATGTTCAAATCTTCTTTTAAGGAGGAAATTTGAACCTCCAGCTCCACAAGCTGAGAACTAGAACACAAAGAAATAGGACAAGGTGCAAACTAAGTATAAGTATAAACCTTATCCAAAACTAGCAATCTCAGTATCAGGCAGGTAACCATACACTTTCTGAGCATTATCCTCCTTGAGACGGTTTATTTCTGTCAATGCAACAGAAAGAGCCTCTTGCTTCTCAAGAGCTACCAGAGACACTTCAGTTGACTTAGATATGACATTATTTTCAAGTTCTGACAACCTTTCCCTCAGAGTAAGTATTTCAGCCTCCTGTGATTTCTTCAGTTCATCTGCCTGCATAAGTGTTACTTGTGAATGTACTCAAGATAGTATGAGAAGAACACATTAAACATAGATCAAACTATAACAAACTAAGACGGATCAGGGAAGTCAATCAGTCTCACCTCTGCCTTTGATTTTTCATAAGCTGCCTCAATTTGTTTTAGTGCAGCTTCATTCGCCTGAGCAATTTGTTTATACTGCAAAAATAACTTAAAATTGATGAGAGCGTGCAAAAAAACCAAAAAAAGGAATATATGTGCTATAAAACCAATAGTCACCTGAAGCATGTGATCCTTGTTAGCTTTACTTTCTTCTTTCAGTTCCCCTATTTCTTCTCTAGCTTTCTGCAAATCACCAATAATCTAATACGAAATACAATTATATATTATCAAATTGAAAAGAAAATGCTGGTTTATAGATCGACATTTGGATGGATGAACAAATGGACAGGGTTTTCATATTTCCAAGGCAGATATTCTAATACAAAGTGAATAAATGTTTGATAAAAAAGCAGTAAATTAATTTCCTCAATTTCCTCAGTCAAATTTATTAGAACTAATCATATTGAACATATGTAGTAAAGAAAAAGTAAATAGCATTTCTGAAAATCTTTCGAAGTATATACACCATTCATCTAAAGAAAATTCTTTCCATTACCTTAAATTATCAAAGTAATCCTTGAAAACAGTGACATCTTATATACATATTGAGTTTAAAACGCTTTCATGTTGAAGTTATAAAGGTTCATGTGTCAAAGAGAATGAGAGAGAGAGAAACTAACAAAACCTAAGTACTTACATCATCTGCAGCACCAATTAAGTAGTTTTCTATTCCTTTTTCTGCCACATTCTGTGGAAGAAAAATAATGAATGAATAAAATGCACCAAAAAAGACATTATTGACATGGAAGATTCTCCTCTAAGAAATGAACAGCATGGCTTTAGCATCAACGTGAGCCAACTCATAAGAAATTGTACAAAGAAACATTTATCTCTATCTCTAGCCCAAAAAAATCAGAAAATCCAATGCACTATTTATATTTGGAATAACTGCAATTAAGATTGAGAATTGTGATAGTTAGCATTTATATCAAAGAAAAGAGAGAATTATGATAGTTAGATATTAACTGAGAACTATATCAAATAGGGTAAGGTCGACCTCATGCAAGCTTCCATAAGATTGATTTTTTAGATGCCAATAATACTAGTAGAGGGCAGGACGAAAGGAACTGAAAGAGCACCATAAAAAATAAGGGCCAGCGAATTTTCAGTCCACTTGGACATGTGCCCCCATTCATTTGATCTGACGTTCAAATCATCGGTTGATATTCATTTTTTAATTTGGGTCAGGAGGTTACAAAAACGAGTCGGACCACTTGGTATTTAATGATGATGAGGGTCAACCAAAGTTTGGGTTATTACAATACACAAGACCCTTGACTGGCCTTGATAAGCCTCCTTCACTCCCTCTCTCCCTATATATAGGGATAAATTACATATACATGTAATATATACACATATACGCGTGGCATCTGCGAAAACTCACTGAGGAAGCTCCCAAACAGCCACCTTTTGAAGGCAACTACAAAATCCCAAATTGCACTATCAAGGATAAGATAGATAACAGCAACAGAAACAAACCTTCTGCATAGATAGTTTGGTTTTTCCCTCCAGCTCAGAGCACCTAGCCTGGAGAATATTATAAAAATCATAAGGGAATAAGTAAATCCTAGGTTTGTTTCCAGAAGATGTCTACAGTAACTTGTTTTGATGTTTTATCTCCATTTTTTTTAAAGCCAGCCGGCAAACCTATTAAAAAATAATCAATAAAATAGACAGCAGACAAAGCAACGAAGAAAAACCTCTGCAGCTGATGCCCTTATCCCTGCAGCATTAGCTGCCTGTAATGCATCTTCTTTTTCTTTCCATAATTGCTCAGCTCGTCTTTGAGCATCGAGATACACTTCTTCCTTTTCACGAGTAAGAGCTCGAACACGATCTCTTTCTTCTTGCAGCTCCTTTTTGGCTTCAGCCCATTCCCTCTGCACAGGCAAATATTATGGTAAATTGTTAACGAATTTTCAAGTTCTTCCCTGAAAAAAAAATAAAATTAAGCTCACCACAGTATACTTTATAGATAAGTGTTTTTATAACTATCAATTATCAAAACTATCTTAGGCGTAGATTAGTTTAGTAGGGTCAGTTTGAGTTGTAATTGTTAAATAATCTGTCCAACAATTTATGTAAATTCTAGCAAAAGACAAACTCTTACTTCCATTTGCTTAACATACTCTTCCTTCTGCTTCTTCCCCATAGCTCTTGCACTCTGCAGTGACGACCAAATAATTAAATAGCCTCATGAGAGGACAGAATGGACAAAGGGAAAAAATAAAAGAAAATTTAGAGGAGCTAATGTACCTCACGAATCTCCTCAACACTTTGCATGGTGTTCAAACTTGCCTAATCACAAAGAAATCAAAATAAACAAAATGAAAAAAAAGCATGTTTCCAAAAATTTTCTAGCTATTAATGTCAACCTGGAGCCGATGAACTCGCTCAGACAAAATGCGGACTTCATCTAGTGCTCGTTTCTCTGATTGTGATAAAACGTCTCTTTCATGCTCCAATCGTGCAACCTGACAAAAATATGATAAAAATAAATTTTACTGGTCCAAGGGAGCAACTTTTTCCATATATTGTTATCCAATAGACAGCAAACCTCGATGGACAATTTCTGGGTCAGCTCCTCAGAAGAACGCAACAAATTGGCACTTTCATGAAGCTTCTTCTGGTGGTCAATTACCAGCTGAGAAAACTGTGCATTTCTGGCATCAGCTGAATTGCACTTCTCTCTCTGCATTAATTGAAATTTGGCTGTAACTCAGATATCATGTAAAAAGCACGCACTGCATAAAATCCAAATTGTGAGGATGATAAGCTATAATTATTACTCCTACGCCACTCGTGGCAGTTCCTAGGTTAGCCTTATTAATATTTTATGATTGGAACTGGGAGTGCGAAACTTGCTTTCACTAGGATTTGTTATGTCAAAACATAAGAGCAGTCTCTTTACTACGTTAGGAGTCAGTAAGGCTTTCTTATCTTGTTAATATCAGGATTAGGATTTGTGAGAACCAGATTAGTTAAAGGATACTTAACGAGGCTACAAGTACTTGACGCCTATAATAGAACTAGCAAGTTTAATGAATAAAGATATTACAGTTATGCATCATTCACCTGATTTTTACACTTGATCAAAATGTTTCATGGATGTGCCCATAGGCATATGGACGATGTGTACAGGTGGCAGGCTGATTTTTATAACACCCGCTACCCCATCTTAATCAATTTGACTGTCAGATTTAACAGAGCACATTACACCCGGGCATATTTTTGGCTCATATTAACTTTCTACATGCAGACATACGTTTACAACTCAACTAGGTCAAGATCCTGCTCACAACGTCATGAAACATATTCATTACGTGAGTTTTGACTGACTTGCAACCACATATTGCAACCCCAGATCACACCATATTTGGTGACATAAGATTTCAAGGATACCAAATTCCTTCCGTCAATAACTTGTTCCTCTTCAATTCTCTTCTAATGTCAACCTTTTTCTTTTCAAAAAGCAATCATTAGCATTCCTTAACTTTCTCTACCTTCCATTAACTATAGTTTCTTCATCTTACATTAGAAGAAAACTTTTCCAATCTTGTCAACAGATCTTAGGTCAACAAAAATCAAGGTCAAACAGAGCCGGCAATCAAACCCTGCTACAACTCGAGTAGTGAACCGTATATGTGGTTCAACTTGTCCAAATAGGACAAAGTTAACTAGTTGGGTCATTAGCTAAAACATCTGAACATATTTTAAACATAAAACTAACAATATTTTATGCATTCCTATGTGGAATAGTATATTATGTTGTAATTCCTGTAAAAGAATGCATATTCCAAATCTATTTACACACACTTATGACTCTCATACCAGGTCCAAAGAAATGTAATCTCAGATCTCTATCTTGTCACGGACAGAAAAATAGACGAAAGATCCCCAAGAGATTAGTAAGAATATCTTGATTGATGATAAAAAACTGTACGTATTCTTTGTCAACCAAAAAAAGGTAATACAATATTATAGGCACTTATGAAGTCATCACAGAACACTTACTTTGGCAAAAATTAAAAGAAGAATAATGCTACTATCATTGAGAAAGGGAATCAGGTCATTATCAACATCAGCTGCAACCTCACTACTCATTCCTTTAGTATCTGTTTGGTTAGTAGGATAAAGAAAGAAAAAGAACGAATCTTTTAGAGAAAAAGAAAACTAGGAAAGAAAAGAAATTTTATTTTCTTTCATGTGCTTGGACTGAAAGAAAAAGAAAAAAGCAGTTTTCTTTTGTCTGTTGGTTTGTGGGAAAGGAATATTTTGATAAAAAAAAATATTAGACGGTGGTGATCAGTACACGGATGTGGGGGGTGGCGGGGCCGGAGTGGGAGTGGGAGAGGGAGCGAGAGGGAAAGGGGGTCAGATGTGAAGCTGTGGGGTAACCGGGGTGGAAGAAGTGGCTGGTGCTGACCGTGAGACATTTTCTCACTTTTTCTTCCGTTTTTGGAAAGAAAAAATTCATAAAAGCAAGTTTTTCTTTGACAGAAAATGTATTTCCCCCATCAATTTTTTTCCTGCTGGTTAACACCCAAAAAATGAAAGAAAAGGTCATTTTCTTTCTTTTTCTTTTCCTTTCTTGCTAACCAAACACGCCCTTAAGAGTAAAATCTGTATACGAATCAAAAGTGTTTTAGAAAAAGCAACACAAATAAATCCAAAAAGCTGATCTCTGCAAGATCAAATCCTAGAGAAGGCAAAATTCCAAGTACAAAAGATTGACCTTGACAAGATTGTTTCGCCATGACATCTCTAAGAAAGGAAAAACTCCCTTTCTCTTGTTCTGGTTCTCCCATGTCTGTTGGGATGGGACATTTCACGTTATTTTATTCCTCGCCTGGTCATAGGCCAAGTCCGGTCAAGTAATTGGGTCAACCAACCACAATTGCAACTCTCTCAAACTCAGTCCACTTCCCATGTACCCTCTCCATTTTATCTTTCTATTCTACTTCTGCATCATTCCTTCCTCCTGCTTCTTCACTTCTACTCTTACAGTCAACTATGTATGTTCCCTCCGATTTCCTCAACTCCATAGTTAGAAAGCAATTCCACTCATCCATGACATAGTCTTTATCACCTAATACAAGATCCTCTGACCTAACACGGTCAACACTTCTATTGCATCAATGAACTGCATATTCTAGTCATTTCTCTATTGTTCCTGATCTTCCACTAAGTTCAACATAAAATGCCTGTAAGATTACAGGCAACCAATTTTATCATTATAATCTATTCAAACCTATTAACAGTGATATACACTCATACAGCCAAATCCAATTAGGATCCGGCATTATTAACAAGATAGCTAGGAACAGAACTCTCAGAACAATATACCTGCTGCTCAACTTCCTTCTTAAAACCTTCCAAACGTTCATTTGCAAATTTTGCTTCAATGGCCAACCTGTCACGTTCCATACGCAAAGACGTAGCCTCATTCCTAGTACACAGGACAAAGTACAAATATCAGATTAATGAAATACCTACTACAACGTATAATTGTAACAATTACAAATGACATAACAAGACTGGAGAACAACACAAGCCTTCGTGAATATAGTTAGTTTGCACAACGTCACATCTTGCCAAAGAAAAACCCACTCCTCCCCCCCCCCCTCTCCAAATGCACACACTAGCAAAAGTAAAACAGGAGAGAGAAGTAGGAAAACTTGCAGATAACACCTAGAATTGAAAAAATAGTAAATAAAACAGTAAAAGGTACCTGGATTTTGCTAGTTCCTCTTCAAGTAATCTAGCTCGCTCCAAGACCTTTTCTTGGGCTTTTTTAGTTACCTCCTATTCAATCAACATCTATAAAACTTCTGGTAGAGAAAATACTCTCTTGCAACAAGGTACACCAAAAACAAAAAGCTTACATTAGAACCCTCTATCAGAAGCATTAGATCTTTTCGCCCATCTCCTGTAAAATGTGAGACATATCCCCATAAGAATTACAAAAACAAAATAAATTAGCCAAAGCAACTTTTAACTTCAAAATTAACATAAAGACAGTGGACCTGATACATTTGCAGCTACATGAGGTTCACAAGAATGATTTTTGAGCTCCGTTTCATACAATTTTTTGTACATAGAAACCTGTTCATAAAAGATAAAAAAGACATTTCATCTAGTTCAAACGGGCCAACTCATAGAACCTCAACAAAACTTCGGAAAAAAATACAATATTTTTTAACACATACAGAGCCATGAAGCGCTTCTATCATGTGTCCTTGCTCCTCAGACCTTTTCAACACAGTTTCCACTTTCTCTGCAGCTTCATTTTTAAGCTTTTGGAGCTCAGTTTCAAACATTTCCTAGAAACATACAAAAGTAGATCAACTACTTTAACACAGATAACCCAGAATAATACTGGTTACCTCTTTTAGAATAATATATATGTTCTACATTCCCTTTATCAAGGAATTCCTGGTAATCATAAAAAAACACAATCTCTCCTGGTGAATACGTAGTATACTAGAGACATGATATGCTGCAAAACAGTCATACATACCCTTAGTTCCACATCCTTTTGCTCGTTCTGATCTGAAAGAGTGCGTACTAAACTTCGCAGCTGAACATTCTGCTCAACCAGCCCATTTATGTCCTTAAAAGTTAACTGTTTCAACAGCATGATGCATTTGTAAGATATCAATAGTCGACAAAAATAGATGCAGGAAAAATAATATCTGATTTGTTTAAAGTGGACAGTCACCAATCGTTCTGAAATAACCTTTTCCGTTTCATATACATTATTAGCCTCCATAAAATTGGCAGCAAGTCTCTCTTCCGGATTATTTAGGCTGCTTCCTCCACAACGTTGTTGGATATCTTGGCATTCTTTAAGCAGAACGGCTATCTAAATGTTGGCACATGGTCAAATCAGTAATGATGGATAAAAAGGCAGATCAAATTTTCATAATTGTTTCAGCATGACAACTGAAGTGACTCCCAACTGCTATTTTCGAATTTAAAGGGACATAATGATATTCTTTTTCAACAACTGCAAGCTTAAGTCAAAGCCAGAGTTATGAGAAACCAACAATGCCGGCCGTTGAATAAATTCAATAGGCTGAAGCAGTATGTATTGAGATCTGGAAAATCAGGGTACTAGATATACCAACTGCACTTTAATCAGGATTTCTGACGCTGGCAGATATATGACATTATGGAGATAGTTTTACAAAGTAAAATTAATTTCTTAAATTAATTGTACGTAATACATTTCATGTCAAAACTTGGCCTCCATTTCATTGATTCATGTCATAGCATTTATTTTCCAAACATAGCACATATTGTTCGAAGGCAAAATTTCAAAATATTCTGGACAACTGTATCATCCCCTGGCGTCTTGGCGGGAGTGTAACTAGTACACTTTCCATAATACTATTACAAACATGTATCACTCATTACCAACTTGACTACGAGTTCCTATTACCTGCTTTTGCAGGTCAATGATCTCTTTCTGAGCAATATCATAGTTTCTCTCCGTCCTCCTCAAATCAGCCTAACAAAACAAGGAACATGTTTCACACTTATAGAAAAATAAAGCTAACAGAAATTGACAAAGTCAGTCATAACTAAGATAATAGTAACAATGGAGCTGTGGAGGTTAGCAACAAAGACATGCAAAATAGTGAATAGAGTATTTTCACTCTTCTGGAAAATATACAAGTCAATATCTATTTATATATTTCCCCCCACCTCCTGTTTCCCCTCCGCACGAGCCATTAATGGATAGTGTCCTATTGTATAGCCATCCGGGTAAACCTGGTGTCTTTCAGTCAAATCCTCTTATTATTATTTTATTATTAACTTATAAGCAAAATTGTTTTTTTTCGGAGGGGAGGGGGAGAGAACTTTGCCAAAAGTCCAAAATTGCCCTTGTATATAGTTAAGATGAAATTAGAAAAACATCGAATATTTATAACTTAACACAAAAATCGCATACATCATATCAGTCATGCATTTGTTATTTTACTAATTTAACGCAAAATTTCAATTTCACTTAGAGGCACATGCATTTGCATGTGGTTTTGTACTAGTATGTGACAAAACAGGAAAAGTTCACTACAAGTATTCCCAAAGGTATATACCTTCAAAAACCTAATAGTATTCTCCAATTTAGCATGCTCAGAAAGTGACTGCTGCAGTTTTTGATCCATCAAATTGTACGCTTCAACCATTCGCTCATTTTCCACTGAATGTAGGGAAAAAATCCACAAAACAATATTAATTAATTCACAAATCAGAAGAAAGCTAAAAGGATAGCATCTCAAGAAAAATCATCATCATCATCATCATACGCCTTATCCCAGCTATCTGGGGTCGGCGGCATGGATTATATACCGCATTTGACTCTTATCGGAATAAAAATGGTACAAAATCCATACAAAGAAACATAGTGGCAAGTTTTTATGCCGGATGCCCTTTCTGACGCAACCCTCCGAAAAGGGGACAAGCATCTCAAGAAAAATACTCAAATAAAATACTCAATTAAAGGCTAAATAAAATCCCAGAAGCAGCAAGAGCCAAAAAGTCAATACACCATTTCTCCCTCATCCCTCTTTTCCCTCCTCTTTCTACCTTGATTATTTTCTTTCTTATTTTCTCAATTCTCAGTTTCTCCTAAATTTAAACAACCCCAAGTAACCATTGTATAGGAATATTAGCAAAGGCATTAATTCCTTACTAAATAATAAAGTTAATAGCATTGGAAGAGAGAGAGGAGAGAGAGAGCGGCAGAGAGGTTAGACACTTCGTTATGAAAGTCAAATTCAACTGACAGCAATCAAGGATGTTGGACTTTAGGACCGATGTGCACCAGTTCCTCATACTAGTATAATCTCAATAGCCAATCTAATTTCTCATCTTAGACCCAAAAATATTTGCCTCATGATCGCAAAATCTCGGGCTGTTGGGAAACGGAAATCTTATTTATATTGGAATATTTTACATTCTACCACCCCCTCACATCCAAGCGCCCACCACACACAGGACGTAGAACACAAATGCTGTATAGATGCCTCCAGCGAAACTAGAACCCAAGATCTCCTGGAACCTGGCGCTCTGATATCATGAAAGATAACCAAGTTTCCAAAAAGCTCGAGCTGTTAGGAAACAGAAATCTTTTAAATATATACTCCCTCCGTCCAAAAAATACAGGCCACATTTGAAAAGTAGGTAACTTTATTGATTTGTGGGCCCGCACAGAGGAGGGGGAATATGATCCCCACTTATTCATTATACCCTTTCTCATGAACCCCGACACCCACCCCGCCTCGATGCTGGCCTCAGCTCTCCACTGTCCGCTCAACCAGTGAAAAACTGGCCTTTGTCATGGCTGTGGCCGGCTAGGGCATCAGCAAAGAGGAACTCGTCTGTGATGTTCAGTTGGTGACTGGAGGAGTCAGTACCAGAGGGGACGAAACGCACTTCTGTCTGCACCAAATTGGGAAAGCGCTTGAACTGCAGGAGCCGGCAAAATCCCCAGCACATTGCTCTCGAGCTCGACATCTTTCACCAGCAGATCGCCCACTACTGACGAGGATGAGGTGGGATATGCCAGGGGAATGGAGTTAGAGATGGTCATACTCGGTGGAGAAGACCCGGTCCCGGTGGCGGCCTTTGGGGATGCGAGCGGCAGTCTTCCGGACCATCAAACCATCGATGATGGGAAGTGGGAGTCGAGGATGGCGGAGAAGGGAGGTGGAGACCCCTTCCGGGCTGCAGAGGGAGAAGGAGTTGAAGCGTGATGGAAACAGCACTTCAAACGAAACCTTGTCCAGGGCTGCCATGGCTGCTGTGTCCATGTGTCGAAGGTGGTAGTGGCAGAAAGGAGGCGTCTTTGGCGAGGTGCAGGGAGGAAATGGGGGGAGGTTAGAAGGCAGTTTGGTAAGTTGAGTGAAATTAGGTAAACTAGGACACTTATTTTTGGATCTCTAAAAAATCTAATCCGATCACTATAATTTGGACAGAGGGAGTATATATATGCACCCTCATATATATATGTATATTATATTTTCCAACAATATTTAAACATTTTCCCATGAAGCATACAAAGTATTCCACAATATTTTCTTCTCTCGAGCCTCATCAAATTGTGTCCATATGCCCTCACAAGTGGAAGCACACAAATGGCTTTCTCACACTTCTCAATAATCAATTACACCTATGATACCTAATGAGTTAATTAGCCAATCTTAGCACCAATCCTAGCTGTTATAATTGTTCATGGTAGAATACTTATTCTAATAATATTAGTAACAGTCAAGCATCTGCCAGTTCTCAAAATAAAAAATGATACACATAATAGAATAATCATCAATAAAGCATGAGACAATACTCTAACTACACGTGTAGTCAGCATTCAAATAGAAGAATAAATTAGGCAAGGGTCAAGAGTCCACAGTAATAAGTCCATGTGCAACAACAAAAAGAACTCTAGGAAGGCCTTTATGCGTACAAGTATAAGAAGAGTCACCTCTTTCATTTAAAACGATTTCAGCTTTCTCCTCAACTTCCAAAAGAACCTGCACGATATATAGCCATTAAAAAGACATCACCCGTGAAGTATTAAAAACAAACAATTATAATACTTAGGATTTACATTACCATCATTTAAGGAAAACCAAGAGGAGCATAAGATAAAACTCCCTCCATCCCATATTAATTGTCCACATTGGGGAGAAAATTGTCCCAAATTCATTAGCTACTTGGATTAGCAGCTACAAAAGCATCTAACCCGCTTCTCTTACTAAATTAAAAAAATGCCCTGTTTTCGTAGATGAATAATATTTTTGGTTCTGTCATCTAATGTGCTTCACATGTTAAGACTCTAAATGTGTCGTTAAAAAAAAAAAAGCAAATCGTGTTGTGGACTAACTAAGATGTGTGAGTGGATAAAGTGTTATCCCATCTCCTAACTATGGGCCTCAAATCCCTTAAAAATCACCATTTGTCCAATCCGGACTACGTTGTAGGACGAAAGGAGTATTCTTACTAGAAGTTTACTTGATTCATAATCATAATCAAGTAGCACATTTTCCCAACTATTTGGGGTCGGCGACATGGATCTTACTCCTCCATTCAGGCTTGTTTTGGGCTACCTCTTTAGTAAGAGACACTAAAGTCAAATCTTTTTTTACTAACTCCGTCTAAGTTCTCTTAGGTCTCCCTCTCCCTCTTCCTCTTTTAGCATCGTTAACATGCATCACTTCTAATCTTCACAAAGACATCTATTGGTCTTCTTTGCATATGCCTATGCCAACGCAACCTACATTCCCTCAGCTTCTCCCCTAAAGGAGCTACCCCTAAACTCTCACGAATATATTCATTTCTAATCCTATCTCTCCTAGTTATCTCACTCATCCACCTTAACATTCTCATTTCGGCTATATTCAACTTATCTATATGATTTCTCTTTGGTGCCCAACACATCTGGGATTTATTTGGTGACTTATTTTTTAAATACTTGTAGTCCGATGTGCTTGAAGGTGTCTTTTGATGATTGGAAATAAATTACAGTTAATGCTTGTTATACAATATCTGAAACTTTACAGTTAATTTTATATCTTTTCAACTCTCTTGCTCTCCATTTCCTTTCTCTGTTATTCTTCCTCCTGAGTCTTCTTTGTATCCAATACGCTAGTTCTCCAACACAGTTGAACTTTCCCCCCATCCACAACCCATTATCTCTGCTCATAATTCATCCCGGATCCTTTTGTCAAAGACCACACAGAAGCCAAGTCCAGTCTTTGTATAAATCTCAACTCCATGCAACAGCTCCCAAATAGTGATGATCATTCCTATGTTCTTTTACAATAAAATTTTCTCTAAACTTAAACCAGAAACCTCAATCTAAATCTTATTGGAATCAATTAGACCAACCAAAATCACAAGCCTAACACAGGGTAAGGATTTGGCCACCCGACTTCCCTTACCACTTCTAAATGATTTTGCCATAACCTATAAGGCAAAGCCCAGTGGGCTTCATTGGGTAAGAAGATTACATCATTTCTATCGCCAAGCCCATTTTATCCATGCCATCTGTGCCAGCTAATCATCCCACATACAAATCACATCTCTTTTCTGTTCGATTATAGTAGCATGCCGTCTTCTGTGAAGTCTGAGCTCATATAAAACGCACACAATTTCTACACAAGAGAAAGTCACACATACCCGTTCCAGAATGGCTTCTGAATGCTCTCTACCAAGCCTTTCATGCCGTAATGCATCAACAGCTTCTTGATATTTCTCATAGATTTTAGTTAACTGAAAAAATAATGAGATACAAAAAACCACGAATATAATTATCCAACAATATAATATCAAATCAAAATCAGAATATAGTATTAGAAGGGCGACTTACGCTCCAACCATCACGCAGAAGAGAAGCAGCTAAAGCAGTACTAGAAACACCCGATGGTACTTTGGGAACAAGCACAAGACTATCCTCATTCTTGTCACCAGCCTCAATTTCACCAATCACTCTTCAATACAACAAACATATTCAGAATAAACATGCAAGAACTAAGTTTAATAAATAGGAACTGTAGTACTTGCAGTAACTATAGACAATGTTGCAAAAACAACCAAGTATTCAGAAGTTAGATATAGGCATTCAGAAAGATTAAAAAAAAAGACTGAAGGAAAAGAAAATCAGTAGGGAGAAAAGTGGAATAACAGAGATTGTATATGAGGTCATTTGCAGGGACAGAACTGACTATTTGCATAACCACGACTAACACATTTATAAAAAATTCTCGTTATCACACGGGGATTTTCCATATTTTTAATGTCAAAATTATCAAGAAAGCACTCAAATGTACCAAAAATCTGAGAATCTTTTCTGACATGGCTAAGGGAATATTCGGATTCACATACCCTTCACCCTGAAAGCTGAATAATGGCATAAGGTTCCATTCACTGGCCTTCTTAGACTTCTCAATTTCTGTTTCGCAAGTTTTCAGTTTTACTTTTAAATCCGCAGCTTCCTGCAAGAATCGACAAAGTACACATTGCTCCACATATTAGTTGAGGGATAGTAATTCCACGAGCCATATAGTGATGCAGCATGTTCGTGAAATGCTACAGGATGGACTATTAATAGACAATATTATTGAAATTGGGAAAAGAAGAGAGCAAAACCTTTTCAAAAGCTTCTTTTTCTGATATTTCCCTCTCAAGCTTCTCCTTGTAATCATTTTCAAATTGACTTAAATGTTTCTAAAAATAAGTGAACCATAAAATCAATATGCAGATTGTGATTTAAGTTTAATGAAGTACAAGAACACTAAATGCCAGAGAATGGAGAGGAGTCATCTTACTTCCAGTGCATTAATAGCAACCTCCAGATCTCCAGCTTTTCTTGACCATTCTTCAGCACTCTCTTTGTAAAGTTCAGCAAGTTTAGAAACCTTCAAGGGAAAAAGTTCCTTAGTAAGCTACATGATAATAAAAATAGGATGCATCTGGCAATGCTCAACTTGGCCCCCGTGGCACATCTAGTATTCACAATACAGAATATATGAACGGAAAATACATTTGATGTACAGCATGCTCGCAGCTAATATCGGAAGTGGCACATATAGTATTCACACTACAGAGTTTGTGGAAGGAAGATGCATATGATATACAAAGTACTTGCAGCTTATACCCGAAGTGTTCCATCCAAATTCCCTAAACGAGAAGCTAGAATGTAAGTTCACTTCGGCTTCTCCTATCACAAAACACCACTTTGTATGCACATAAAATAGTGCACTAACTAATTCTTGGGCAGTATTTTCCAAAACAAAAGACTAGGCCCTTTTTTACAATAGTTCCCAAAATAAACTTAACAATTAACTTAGAGCATCAAGCAATTTTTAGTCAAAAGATCTCAATTAAGCACCCTCCATCTGAGTTTCCCATTAGCAATGCCTATCAAAACCTTCATCACCCGTTATGGAGATCAAGATACTGTAAAGGCCTTATATTGATCTAATTATGGACTAAAAGAAGTACAAGAAAACACATATAGCCTCATCGACCTAAGAACTGCGACTGCCACCATGAGAATGACCTGAACCTCTAACAAATTCATAGTAGAATCACACAGCAGGTGCTCGTAGTGTAGCTACAGTGCTTAAGATCAACTATTTTCAGGACTCGGAAATACCACCATCCAATATTGAGGAAGAAACTAAAGATCAACAGTTCCAATAGCAGCCTGAATGATGTAGTTGTAACATGTTGGCAGCAAATACAAATAAACTTATCCAATGTCTTAGCAGCCTTCCCATCATATACAAACATACTGAAATTTTTGGAAACTCTCAATTGACATTATCATACACTAAATTTGCATGCAGGCAATTCTAGAACTAAATTTAGGGATAAAGATGCATATTCAATTTAATATTTTAACCTGTTTGTGCAAGATATGCTACTAAAAGGTACTCCATGTGAATTACAACATTGCATTTTCAACATAACTAGATCCGGTCTAAAATGCAATCTAGTCCTTCCGAAAATAATGATCAAGGGAACTTCTTCGACAAAAGATAAAAAAGGAAACAGAACTTAAATGACTCTAAAACGGAATAGATGCCACTCACCGTGGATACTTCAGCAGTGAACCGCTCTTCCTTGGCAACAACTTCCTCTTTGGACGCACATAGCTCCTTCATTTGGGTAATCAGTCAACTTGCTATTTAACGAACTCATTCTTTTACTTCATAAAAAGAAAGCTAATATAACAATACAGTTTCCCTATGAAGAGAAGTGCAATTTACATACCTCTTGTATGGATGTAAGTTTAATTTCCAATTCTTGTGCTCTCTCTTTGTGCAAGCTTAAAGAACTTAAGCTATCATTAAGCTGTCTCTCAACCTGACAACAGTCATGCATTCACATCAAATACCATTATTAAGTATTAACCACTTCATCTAAGCTTAAACATTAGGAAATTATAAATTGACAGACCAACAATCACCCCATCTTTGCAAGTATCACTAAGCATATAACATAAACACACAAAGGCACACAAAAAAGCAGACTGAACCCATAGCAGTTGCTCTGATACCGTGATAGTTAACCTCTTTGCCTAAAAGCTTAACGGCTTAGGATATTGTTGTATCTCCTTAATATGCTTAAGGATCTACAATAGATTAAGTAGAGAAGGTTGGATGAAAGGGGAGAAGTATAGAGTGAAAGGGGAGAACAATTAGATGAAGAGTAAAAGGAAGAGACAAGGGAGAAATATAGATCTGAATTCTGAAATCACTATTCACGTTACTGTAGCAGGAGGGCTAAAGCCCTATTATAATCTTAGGCATATAGCCTTACAATTACTTAATTCTACTATGGATAGGAAAGTAATCAAACTAGGAAAATAATAACTAATCCCACTCCAACTAGGATTAACTAAATTAGGAAAGTATTCTAATCCTACTCCAACTAGTATTCTAATTAGGGATCATAACAGATATGCATGATTTTTTGTATTTTAAAGATATTGACACACTACCTTTTCCCAAAGCCCAAACCCTTCCCAGGACTATATTATACTCCCTCCATCCCATTTTGATAGTCCTGATTTGAGAAAATTGATATTTAAGAAAAATTAGGCCCAGTACTTCTGATGATTGTCTTAAAAAGTCGTGCCTGCATGTCTCTGAGTAAATCAACTGCCGGGGGTGGGGGGGGAGGGGAAATGACGTGCTCGCACCCACGCATTAAACCCAGATCAAATTGAGTGGTGAGAGGCAAATAAGATGCTATAGTGGGCTGCTATGACTCCTAATGTGGGACAAAAGCCTTGCCAATGCGGACTATTAAAATGGGAGGGGGACTATAAAATAATTTATATCATTTTAGTTTTAAAGATTCCAACATGTTGTGATTATCATTTCTGACATCCACTATTCCACAACAAAAACTAAAGCAACTTTTTCTATTTTTAATTGACTTCTTTGATATTAGCCCATGCAACTGCAGAGGTCTTTGCAGCATTATTTTCACAGCACCAAAAAGATTTATTGACACTACTAGTTATTTCCGAATGTCCGCAAGACCTCGCATAGTACATAGAAAATCATATTCAAATAGCGCCTTTTCCCAACCATTTTGGGTTGGCAACATGGATTAGCCTCCATTTGCAAGACCTCACATAGTACATAGAAAACCGAAGCCACACATAATTTTCACGTAAACCAAATAAGGAAAAAAGGGAAAGGTAAACAACAAAAAAAACCTCCAATAAAGCAGCGAAGAATTTCATGATATGCTTGAATCAATTCCAAAACTAAAACTTACTTCAGCAAGTTTGGTGGACATCTCTATCTCATAATCTGTATGTGTTTTCCGAAGCTCAACAAGAGTATTAACTTGAGAAGTCATCTCCTCATTAAGCCATTTGTTGTGCCTCTCAATAAGATCCTTTTCCTATTTACAAACAAAAAACCACATAACATGCATTAGCAAGCCAAATATTATGGGGCAACCTAAATCGGGAAGACATATTTTGGCTACAGCAAAAACAAAGAAGCAGAACAGTCTCTCCAAAAAACAATTGACTGAACAAAAATTAATAAACAGTGTTTTTTCAAGGTATTTTTGGCATGCTTCAAGAGTTAAGGTAAAGTAATATCCATGGGTGACATCAAGCAAAATCGCATATGCAAGACGGCCACTATATGAAGCAAAAAAAAAACACAATCTTTAGGCTCAAGGCACACCTCAAGGTGATGAGGCGTTCATTTTTGCCTGCTATTCTTTCCAAAGAAACAATTAGCTCTCGCACCTTGAGATTAGTGCCTCACTTTTTTGGGGTAAAAAATAGGTGAGGCACTTTTGAGAGTAAAGTAGGTTTAAATGCGAAATTAGAATTATGGAGGGTTGCTCTAGAATCTAAATGTTTTAAAATAAGTAGGACTAAGACAGAGTGCATGGAATTTAATTTTAAGGAAGGTAGAACTATAGATAGAGCACTAGTTGAAATAGATGGGCAAGAAGTGCCAAGGTGTGATCAATTCCGTTACTTAGGATCCATTATCCATAAAGAAGGGGATATTGATAGTGATGTGGTGCATAGGATAAATGCGGGGTGGGTAAAGTGGAGGGCAGCCTCGGGAGTGTTGTGTGATAGGCGGGTTCCAAAAAGACTTAAAGGCAAGTTCTATAGGACGGCCATTAGGCCTGCAATACTCTATAGAGCGGAGTGCTGGGCACCAAAGAGGAGTCATATAGATAAGTTGAATGTAGCCGAAATGAGAATGTTAAGGTGGATGAGTGGGATAACTAGGAGAGATAGGATTAGAAATGAGTATATTCATGAGAGCCTAGGAGTAGCGCCTTTAGGGGAGAAGCTGAGGGAATGTAGGTTGCGTTGGTATGGGCATATGCAAAGAAGACCTTTAGATGCCCCTCTGAGAAGATTAGAAGGGATACATGTAAACGATGCTAAAAGAGGGAGAGGGAGACCTAAGAGAACTTAGATGGAGTTAATAAGAAAGGATTTGACTTTACTATCTCTTACAAAAGAGGTAGCCCAAAACAGGCTAGAATGAAGGAGTAAGATCCGTGTCGCCGACCCCAAATAGTTGGGAAAAGGCGCTACTTGATTATGATTATGATTATGACTAGTCTCAAGAAAAAAGGTTAGTTTTAAACCTCATGCCCTTTAAGAAATTGATTTCACATTTATATGAACATCTTATGCAATTTCTGAACCCAACTACTTCGAAATACCATTGGTTTGATATGTAGAGGTGCACTTCTTCAAAAATAGATAGAGTTAATGAGATATTAAAATTAGGAAGGAGATTTTGGAGACCAAGGATTTTAGATTTACCAGAAAAGACTGCATATGTAGAGTATACATATAATAAAAAATGATGATACTACCAGAAACAACTCTTCAGTTAAGATAGACGGTGAAATTAGCTTAACAAAACAGTTTGGATAGCTTGGCAGGGTAATTAGTGCAAAAGAAGAGACAGATGAGGGCCCACACCATTAAGAACAAGTGGGTGAAGTGGAGAGAAGTCTCAGGGTGCTTTATGATAGAAGGATGCATGTATGAGTCCGGTAAGTTGGAATCTTTAATCCATGTACTTGGCAATTTCACACATTCTTACTCAATAAAAAAACCAATGCATTTTTCAAATTGGATGCACTTTTACCACTGGAAAAGAGGAGATATCTTGTACAACTGGAATCTACGTCACAAACTTTAAAACCTCACTCAAAATCTTCCCTGAAAAGTTACCTGTAAGAGGCGAGCATTTGCAGCTTGAGAACGTGCTAGTTCTGCTTCAGAATCACATAACTTAGCTTCATTTAAAGCAACTTCATCTCTCAAATTGACCTTCACCACAAGGAAAGCGGTAAATATGTGTCAACCAAACAGACATATTTAGCTTTGTTTCCAAAACAGTAATATGATTTCATAAAAATAGGTTCCAGCTGCTTCTTTGAACCATAATAACTCCAATACTTCTAAATGATATTGAGAATTTTTTGGTGTTCAATTTATCCATATTCCAGACGAGCTTTCTAATGCGGCCCTAAGCACAAATGTTCAAATCATCTAATTTATTGTAGCATACTTTGATGACAGGAGATCAAGTAATCAGTAATCACACATACTGGAAAAATAACAAATTCATATCACAGTGGGATCCTGTTCAATCGATAATCACAATGGCCTAAGTAATAGAAGAAGATGCTACCCGCTCTGCTTTCTTTTCGTTAGGTTGTTGCCATGAGTCAACCCTAAATAATTTCTGGCCCACACCAAAAGATTCTTATCTAACAACTATTTCTTACAGAGGATTCCAACCATTTTATAAACACTTATCTTGTATTAAGTGCAGGAGGGTGGTTCTAACACTAGAGATTTTGATTCTTTCATTCTAGAATCTAGTCATTATGAAGTTTTTAGCCAAACCTAAACTTGTTTTAAACTTTTTTTCTTTTGCACATCCAAACATGATATTCATCTTTAGCTATTGTTTCTTTTAACATTAAAGAAAACTAAAATCCTATCATGGAATCAATGTACTCATAAAGATATGGTAGGAGCGTGTATAATTGCATGCATAGCAATAAACTATGACATGTATATATATTTGAGCATGTGTCTATCTTATATTATTGGAGGGGGGGAGGAGGGCAAAACTACTTTTACGCCATTTCTGTGTAAGGATGAAACAAATAAGGTTTCATGGTTCACATGGAGGACATACAGGGTGGTTCCTCAACATTGACACACTTCAATGGAACTAAAGGAACAATCCTATGCGACTGTAAAGATGGGAAATACCATAAGGGGAGAGATTTGTGCAAATAGAAAGCCAAAATATGATATTATCAACCGCAAAAGAAGATGCAACTAATTGTTTGTTGAGGTCTGAAAAAAAGAGAGTAGGAAAGCCAAGAAAGGCTTACGTTAAGTGCAGAAAACGAAAAAGGAAACGTGAGAATGCAAGTAAACCCATTATAATAACCCCTGATTCTCGTGACGAAAAAATTAAAATGATAAGGGCATATAACTTCAATTTAAATAGAATCCAGACCTAAAATCACGACCCTCGGCTCACCATCTATCCATGCTACTCCAAATTGTTTTACTAAACTTCATCAAAGAAATCAAATTCTCAAGTTTTGTCCCTTGAAAACAATAGTATCAATAATATCAGCAGAAATATTAGTAATAAACTACAGCGGCAGCAGAAGCAATAGTAGTAGTAATAGTAGCAATGGTAGTAGTAGAAGTCACAACTTCGAATGTAAGATGCAATCTGATATATACTGAATTAACCATAAAAAAAAAATCCAACCGCGAGAAAGACTCACAATCTTATCAAAATAACTTTTGGTCAACGTATTCCTTTCTGAAATTTCGGCATCTTTTTGCTCCAAGAGTTGTAGCAACTGTCTCTTCGACTTCTCCATCTCCGACACTTCCACCGCTAATCTCTCTATCTGACCATCCTTCTCGACCTACACAATAATCCAAACTCCCCATTCACCACTGCTAAAACAACACAAATTTTCGTAATGCATAAAAATTACATTTCACTTACAGCAGTATCAAGAAGCTGCTTCTTCTCCGCCTGCAACGCAGCCACCTCCGCGACGCGCTGCTCGACAGCAGCGGAGAGAGAAGCGTTCTCGGTTTGGAGGCTTTGGTAGTCGGAGGAGAGAGAGATGTACTTGTGCTCGATGAGGGAGCATGTCTGCTCGGCGGTGATGGCGGAAGCTTCGGAGTTGGCCTTGACGGTCTCGAGCTGGAGGAGGACATCGCGGATGTAGGCGTCGGCTTTGTCGGCGATGGCGGAGGAATCGCCAGACAGGCGACTGAACTCCTCCTCCGAGAGGAAGAGCGGCATGATGGGAGATTGAAGCCCTAGTTGGCCCCGCCGGAGGGAATCCAAGCGGCGCGTCGTGGAGGGAGGACTGAGGCGGAGATGGTCACAGAAATGGAAAAGGAGAACCCGCTCCCTCGTGTGTGGGCCGAATAAGATCACCTTCAGGCTTCGGGCCCATAATCTTTCGCAATTGGGCCTGCTGATTCCAGACCATATACAGCAGATTCCGCAACCAGGCTGTTTACTGGTGGGGCCTGCTGATTCTGACCAAAATGATTGGTCAAGAGCTGTGGGCCCCATCCACGTAGCCCAGGTGTTGGTTTAATTTTGTTGATTAGTTTATTTAACATGATGTAGAAATAGAGGTGGCACCAGGCCCATTGGCTATGGGATAGGCCGGGGGCCCATGGCCCAAATTAAAATGATGCAAATACCCATCAAAATAGTAAAAAATAACTAATTTTTAAGGGTTGTTTGGTCTAGGCAAAGTTTTACCCGTTGGATGACCATCCAACAGCTCTCTGTGTTAGATGGTAGCAAAGGCCTTCTAACGGCTCTCTGTGTTTGAGCCGTTGGATGGTCACCAACGACTTCCAACAACTCTTTTTTTAGATCCGTTGGATGATCATCCAACAACCACCAATAACTTTCAATGGCTCTTTTTTATGAGCAGTTGGATGATCATCCAATGATGGTTTTTTTTGCATTGATTTCCTTTAAAAAAAGGGGGTTGGGCCACATTTGGGCTATGGATCGGGCCGCGGTCTGGGCCTAGGCCCATGGGCCTAAAATTGAGGTATGGCCCTGACCCACCTTTCGTATGGTTACGCAAGCGGGCTGGGCTGGCCCTCTGGATGGCCCGGCCCATTGCCACCTCTATCCGGAAGTATAAGAGGATGTCAAACAAGGGGAGGAGAAGTACTCTCGTACTCTTATTTAAAATAAAATGGACATCCAAAGTTGTACAAACTATAAAAGTATAAAACTTTTGGAGGGAAACACTAGAATTAAAAAGGTTTCAAAATAAAATAGACGAGCAAGAAGTATTAAGGTGTGATCAATTTTGTTACTTATAATCCATTATCTATAAAGAAGTGGATAATAATAGTAATATTGTGCATTGGATAAATATATGGTGTATAAAGCGGATGGCAGCTTCATGAGTTTTGTGTGATAGGGGTGTTCCAAAAAAACTTAAAAACAAGTCTATATGATAGTCATTAGGTCTGTAATACTCTATGGAGTAAAATGTAGATAAGTCATATAGATAAGTTGAATGTAGCCAAAATGAGAATGCTAAGATGGATGAGTGGGATAATTATGAGAGATAAGATTTAAAATAAATATATTCGTGAGTGTTTAGAGGTAGCTCATTTAGGGGATAAGCTGAGGGAATGTAGATAGTGTTGGTATGTGCATATGCAAAGAAGATCAATTGATGCCCCTATAAGAAGTTTAGAAGGAATGAATGTAAATGATGTAAAAAGAGGGAGTGAGAGACCTAAAAGAACTTGGATAGAATTAATAAAAAAAAAATGACTTTATTATCTCTTATAAAAGAGTTGGCACAAAATAGGCCTGAATGGAGGTGTAAAATTCATGTCGCCAACCCTAAATAGTTGGGAAAATGTGCTAATTGGTTATGATGATGATATATATGTATACATACTAGGAGCACAAAAGATACTCTGTGTCCAAAAGTACTTGCCTAGAATAGAAAACAAAAATAAACCAAAATCAGTTCAATTTGATTTTATAATCTAAACATGTATTTTTTGGACAAAGGAAACTATTAGAATGGTTAATTCTATTTTCTTTGAGGGAATTAGAAAGGCTTGTTGGTGTTTGGTAGCTATTGCTACTTGATGTTTTTTTTGCGTCATACAAAACAGGTTAGAATAGAGTCCTAAGATCTATGTTGTCACCTCAAATTGTTGGAAAAAAACGTTACTTGATTATGTTTATGATTTATCCATTGAAGTTACCGAGCAATTGGCAAATGCAAATTCATTTAAGTTGCATTATGTAAGTCTTAATAAGACCTAAATCTTATAAACTGACCAAGAGGACCTCTAATTAGGCTTTTTTTTAGGTTGCTCAATAGCACTTGAGTGGATTACCACGTCTTGGTGGATGATTACTTGCATATTAAAAAGGTAACCTAACCATATAAGAACTAATTTTATTTTTCAAAAACAAAAATGAAGTTAATAATTGCAATGACCCTAACCTTTGAACCGGTTTATTTTAATATTAGTCATTGATTAATCGTGTGGTTTAAGTGATTTCTGATTTAACTCGGTTGTTTTCGAAAATAAATGAATTTACAATAGTTTTAATCAAAACTGATTTCACAATAATAAGTTTTAAGTGATTTTAGATCAAACCTGCATTTTTGGAATTTTTCAGATTTTTCACTAATTTTCCAAAAATTAGGGTTTGACGGGACTCCGGCGGGCCCCGTCGTCGAAATTAGGTTTTTGTGACCAAAATACCCCAGACATTATAGAAAGTCATTATAAAAAATTTTAGAATTTTTTGGACTTAATTTCGGATTAAAATTACCAAATTATCCAATTTTAGCCAAAAATTTTAATTAGGGCAACCCCAAATTTTTCTATAAAAGGAAAGTGTTGTGGCCTTTCCTAATTTGGGAAAAAGGCTTGGCTGGGAGAATTAGGAGCCTCTTTCTCCTTGCTTAAAGAGGAAGGGATTAAAGGTATTTAACCTAATCTTTGTTATTTTCTTTAAAAAAATTTTAATTATTTCTTAATCTTGATTCATTCAATGTTTTAATCCATTTTGAAAGCATAAAAACTACTATTTTATACTTATCTACTAAGCCTAATCTTCAAAATCATATGTCTATGTTTTTAAAAGGCCCTAGATCTAAGGTTTAGCATTTGTTTTTTAAAGCTTAATAATAATTAATAGAGTATTAATATAAAATCGTTTTGTTTGAAAGGTGTTTAAGGTGGTTCAAGGTTTCTCTCATCAAATCAAGGTAATGGGTTCTTCAATCTCAGTTTTGGGTAGTGAATGGTTTGTACTAATGGTTTTCACTTGAATGGGTGTTCTTGTTTAGGGCTCTAATGGTGGGTTTAATAAATGCTAATCTTTTGCTATGATTTCTTAGGGTTTCATCTTAGAATGATATGTGGATATGTTCTTGAATGTTTGATGGGTTTTTATTAATATTTGAGGCATGTATTAAGCTTTCAAGATGTGTTAATGGAGTCTCGATTTTTGAAATTTTGAAAATGGGAGAGATGACCCGCGATAGAGCGAGATTGGGCGTCGATGCCTTAGACTTGATTAGTTTATCTTTTGGAGTTGTTATATTTGGTATGTTGAGACTTGTGGGGAATTACTTTTTTTAAACCCTTACGATTCGAGCCTCATATGTTGGCTCAAATTTGTATTTTGTGGGTTTAATAACTTGTCGATCTACTTTGAGTTAGACTATACATTTATTCCTTTTATTTACTCTTGCTCAAAACTGTTTAAACGTAACTCTGTTAGTGAGACCGCCCGTAAGAGGGGCATAAGTCTTCCGCTATATCTCTTAACGTCGCCCCCGTGTGCCGGTTTGACTCTTGGACCGTTTTCGGTTCAGATCGGGCGGTGCCCGGGGCTTGACAATAACTGAACTAATTAAGTGAAGATAAAAAGTTGATGTAATTTGGATCCTAAATGGGGGCCTCATTTGTTGTCCTTTCACTGTCATTCAGCGACAGCTGCTGGAATATGGATGGGTTTTGTATGATGTGTAGGGGCAGTTGCTTATGAGTTGGAAATGTCAGAAACAACTCGCTTCCATGCTTCTCAATTGAAGAAAAAATTAGGTGCTCAGATTGTTCCACAAACTGAGTTACCAATCTTTTCAGATGAAGATGTTCCCTTACCAGAACTACAAAAAATACTAGCTACTCATCAAGTCAGGCACGGCAAAAGAAATATCACGGAAGTTTTAGTTCAATGGGAAGGTTCTTCAGAACAAGAGTCCACATGGGAAAGAGCAGTAAACTTGAAATAAAAGCTTCCTTGTGCTAACCTTGTGGACAAGGTTTTCTCAAGGGGAAGGCAATGTGATGTATATTAGGATTAGGTGTGCTTATATTACTAATTATTGTGTGTATGCCATATATAGGCAGTTACAAGAGTCAGTTGTGTCCTGGTATTATAAATAGTCATGGTTAGTTACTAAAAATGCCTCCTCCAAATTCTGAACGTGTCTATGTATTGTAAGAGTTGTATGATTTTCTCATATTTGGTTTTATCCTAATAAAAAGTTGTGGAGTTTGAGTCAACTCGAATGACTCATTGAAGTCTGGATTATACTCTAAATAATCTAATTTCTTATCTATATTCTGCTGTATTGTATCGTTTTCCAAAACGAACTTATGCATCTCATATTTGTGAGCTAGTTCATTGTGGATTTCTAATTCTGACAATGAATATGGGAAGGGAGGAGTGTAAAATTTTGCTTTTTTCATGTAGGTAATTGATTAATGGGTGTTATCTCTCTAGGATTTATAACAGTATACTTCACCCGAGCAAGCTAGCAGTCAGAGCTGATTTCCACTGTTTTAAGTACAAATTTGAGCCGAAGTGGGAAGACCCTGTTTGTGCTAACGGAGAAGAATGAACTATAAGCTGCTCTCGAGGCAAATCTGATACATGGTGGTTATATACGGTATGGTTGATTTTTGTTTTCGGTGGCCTAGATCGTAGTGCTGAAATGTTAAATACTTAAAAACTTATTTCTTTTCCTGATAATATATCTTTTAATATTGTTTTTTCTAGATGTTGGCCATGATCGGTGAGCAATTTGATCATGGAGATGAAATCTGTAGGGCGGGTGTCAATGTACGAGTAAAACAGGAAAAAATATCCATTTGGACAAGGAATGCTTCAAATGAAGCTGCTCAGGTAACTTGAAATTGACTTCTGTGCAAAATCTGAGACAGAAGTGGATAAGCTTTTATTAGTTTCTTTGGTATTTTGTTTTGATTTTTTTGTTATCCTGGAGTAGAGTTTTTGTCCTTCAATCTCGTGTTGAAGTAAATCTAGGTGTTTCAAAATTTAGGCAAAAAACAGCAGATGGCTGTGAGTTTATACTACCATGCGGTACCTCGATGTTCATTGTTTAACTTCTAACTTGGCAGTTGGCACAAGTCTACATAGCATCTTGTTAATAGTTGGCTTTGATTGAGCTCTAAAAACATGGCTGATTTAAACTTGTCGTTCTCTTGCCAGCTTCGCATTGGGAAACAGTGGAAAGAATTTCTGAACTCCAATGATACAATTGGCTTCATATTTCATGTAAGTTAACTCTTTTTATTCCCATTTTGAGGTTCTCATTCGTTTGATGATAGTAAAAGAACATAATTGTCCCAGGACGATGCAAAGAAGCATGACAGGTTTGCTGAGAACAAGTATTCTGTTTGATAGATTACTTCTTATGGAAGCAAACAGCTATTCATTTTAATTGGCCTGCATATATCTGTCAAGCGGGTTTCCCCATTGAAAGATCAATTGAGCAAAGCTTGTAATAGAGTAACAAGCGATCTGTCATGGCTTCAAGCTTTAAACGTAATTATGTTCTATATTTTCTTGCATGGCAGACGTAATACAGGAAACTTGCTGGCAGTTTGTACTTTGTAAATGATGCCTGGTCGTATAATCGAAGAATTTATCTTTGCGATAACACCTGAATGGTCGATTTCTATAGAAGGCATTATAAAAACCTATGCTTTATTGTTTTATGCACTTATGGCTTAATGAGAAAAACAGCATGTTCCCTAAGTTAGAAGATGGCAACTCATAAGATCATTTTGCAATAAGTTGAATCGCTGCCAAAACTACAACATCAAAGAACCACTCCCCACCCACAATTTTTTGTTAGATAACAGTGGGTGGTGTAAAATAACTCCCGCATTGAATTATCGTTTCAACAATAAATTAATATCCTCAAAACTTTAAAAATTTCACCATGCTAACCCAGCCCAAAGAAAAAAAGCTACTCCATGCTAAGGCATCTCGTAAAAAGAACTGTGGTTTATGCAATAAATACATCTAGTAGTCTAGAGCAACTTCTCAGCAATTTGGATGGCGTTAAGGGCAGCTCCCTTGCGTATCTGATCACCGCAAACAAATATGTCCAACCTGCAAGGAATTGAAGTAATTTAGTATCACTTCCAGCTTCAGCCATCTCTAAGAAATTCAAATTTGGGGAAGAATGCATCTTACCCAAAGTGTCCCTCTTGAGAAACATCTTGGCGTATTCTGCCCACAGCAACATCATCTTTATTGGAGACCTGTCAGTATAAGAATTTAATTTTCACTGATCTTGAGTACTAAACGTATGAATGTTTGTAATGTAAAAAAGCTGAAACGACTATAAGATAGAAGGTAGATATCAAAATGCGACAGCAGTGTTTAAGGCAAAAAAAAGTACAAGTTACCAAATAATCAAATTTAAAAGATAAGAGGCAAGAATTGCTGAAGATTTACTATCGGAGAGCCATAATTAATATGGTAACAGGAAGGAGAAAATCAAGGTGGACAAAAGTATGAAGAAATGGAGCAAAGGACTGATTTCTTCCTAAATATAAAGGGAGGGTAAGCCAAGCTAAAAGGTGAAGAATTAGGCTAAGGATGGAATGATTAATGAGGAGAGTTTAATGAGAGAAGAGAAAACAATTAGGACTTAGGAGTATATCAAATGCAATAGCATAACGAGCATACAATGTTATTGATTATTGAAGCAAAAAAAAGTGGGATCTGAACAGGACTAAAAAAAAGAAGAGAGAGAAGGCAGTAATGAGACCAATATGTACACTGAGGAATGAACGGAAAAGATAAAGACATAGGTATCACACTAAAAGATGTAATCTCTACTTAAGGAACAAGAGAGAATTGTTTATACTTTTGATGGAGTTAATGAAGATTTCACTATTTCTTTATGGATCTGTATGAGAGACTGAGAGAGACCTCCAAGGGAGTAGGGAAATAATTGGATGCACGATCATCAATGACGACTATGCCTGCAGCTTTCTTCAGAATTTGCCTTGCAGTATCCTGGAAAATCAACATTATTAATGTTTCAATCTCCGGCAGATATTATGTTCTGTAAAGAAGGAAGATTATATGCGATAAGGGATCTACTGACTCAAGATTCGATTATTGACTAGTTCAGATTGCATAAAAGGGTTTCATGCCCCAACTACACTTTGAAAAACAAAAAGGACATAGAAATTCAACTCATTATAATTGAGGATATTTATAATCTGGTTAAAAACAGTGACAGACAATATACATTGCCAAGACAACTGAAAAATGTAATAAACTTTCTACTGCAACACGACAAGAGACTCAGAAGAATACGACAAGTCCTCCATCTGGAGCATGCTCTAAGATGCTAATGCGACAGGACTTCTTTCCAAAACAAAACTAGCATACATCAGTTAAGTTTTGGTTTTCACAACCATGCAGCATGCTGATTAGAACTGCTCCATATTACGAAGATACTATCAACATTTGTCACAAAATAAGCATGGATTCTTTGGACTATGTTATTGGATGCGTAAAAACAAATACATTACCAGTACAGGTAATGTGAAATGATTAGAGTTACAAGATAAAGCATAAATTACATAATTTTAAAATTTATTACTATCGACACTAAATTACCGTGAATTTAAAGTATTACCTCATCAAGTGGCTTTTCAAACTGAAGATTCACACTTTCAGCATGAGCACGCATCACAGGAACTCGTATACATGTAGCAGTTACCTTGACATCCTCATCATTCTGCATGATGATTTTGGACATGCAGACAACTGCGTTAACTAAATCATGCCCATTTAATATAATCTTTAAGTCTGATGGTAAATACTTCTTAAATTAGATTAATAAACTTGCCAGAACATACCCAAATCTTCCTTGTCTCCTTCATAAGTTTCATTTCTTCCTCGTTATAACCATTTGACAGGACTGGCGCATTGTGTGAGAAAAGATTGAATGCATACTGCAGAAGCCCATATTAGAAATAATCTTATCTCGTATCCCTAAAAAAAGTAGCCCAACCTTCCAATCTCATAATTACTCTCTAAAGAAGTGGCCATCAATTTCAGTGAAAAGCAAGCTAATAATTTGCTGACAGGAGTGAGTTAATTGGAAGGTAAGAAACGAACCTGTTGCTTAAAAATTTTACATGTAGGAGGTTTCCCCTCAAGGACCTGCCAGCATAGATATGAATATTACAAGATGACAGAAGCGATCTTTAGAAGCAGAACTGAAAATGCCAAAACAGAAGAAAAACCTCTCGAGTCTGCAACTCAAGCTCCTCCATTGCCGCAGCACCAGCCCCACTGGCAGCTTGATATGTGCTAACCACCATTCTTTTCACCTAAATCAAACAGCTCAAAGGTGTCATCTTTGTCAAAGTCGCAATATACTTTTTCAAGCCCAAGCACCAGATAACTATCTCAATGAAAACCTTAAGAGCTGCTGCTTCCACAGACCACAATGCTAACCAAACGATGCAAACAAAAAATAATAACAGAGGTTTCATACCACATCAAAAGGCACTCAGGAAAGAAGGTAAGTTCCAAACACATAAACTCATAAACGAATGGAACAAATAAATAGAATTAAAGCTGCTGCAAGAACTTAGAAGTTCAAAGATGTCGTTTTTGTCACCAGATGATCGAAAACAATGAAAACTTAGGATGACAAACGAATAAACTGAATAAATTGTGAGCATAATCAGGTTCCATTGTCCAAACCAGGCAATGCCAGCAATGCAAAGAAAGCAAAAGTTTTCTGAACTACCTTGGCTTGGCGATGGAGCGGCGTAGCAGCCATCAGGCAGATTATAGTGGAGCAATTCGGGTTTGCGACGAGGCCCCCAATCCCTGACCCAATCTTAATGTGAGCCATGGCTTCCGGATTCACTTCCGGGATGACCAGCGGCACCGAGGGGTCCATCCGGAAAGCCGAGCTGTTGTCCACGACGACGGCGCCGCAATCAACGGCGACGGGACCGAACTGCTTGCTCACCGACCCTCCGGCACTGAACAGCGCGAGATCCACGCCCGCGAAGCTTTCAGCCGTGAGCTCCTCGACTGTGTAGTCCCGGTCCTCGAAGGAGAGGCGGGATCCGGCGGAGCGGCGGCTGGCGAGCATCTTTATGGAACGGTAAGGAAAGCCGCGGTCGGAGAGCACCTGGAGAAACTCCTGGCCGACGGCTCCGGTGACACCCACGACGGCGACGGAGGGGCCGAACTCCGTCAAGGTCGCCCGGACGGACAGGCGGGAGGGGGGCCTGCAGGCCGGACGGGAAAGGAGGAGACAGTGGTGGCTTACGGCGGCGGCGCATGGCATTTTCGTAATTGTGGGTTCCCGTTGGTTTGGCCTTTGGGTGTGTCTGGTTTTGGAGTGCGAGGGTTTACGATTTTGAAGGAATGTGGAGAAGTTGGTCTAATCGTGAGAGGCTTCTGAGATTATCTAATGCGGTGCCCGGCCCAAGAGACTTGGACATAAACCGGTCCGAAAGTCTCCAGTTTATTCGTACTTTCAAAGAAGGGAAATTTATATAAAAAAATATATAAAAAAAAAATTACCAAATTGGCGCACTGTAGCAAATATTTCCCAAACTGGTGTTCTGACAAGCCACGCAGGCTCCAGCGCGGCCTCTGGCGCCTGCGTGGCCTTTTTTTTTAACCGGCCCGAAAGGCGTTGGTTGAACCGACGCCTTTCTCTTATTACAGATAAAAGAAAGGCGTCGGTCTTTCTTTACAACAGAAAGGCGTCGGTTCAACCGGCGCCTTTCTCTTATAACATAAAGGCGTCGGTTAAACCGACGCCTTTCCGTAAGTTTTTTTTGACTTCCTTTATAACGGAAAGGTTCGACACTTAATTCAAATCACTTTATCCTTTGGACGAAATCTACAATTTTTCACAACCTAATAATACACACACATCACAACCTGACAATACAACATCACAACATGATAACAAGATAAATTTTTTCTGATAATACAACAGACATGACACAAAATATATACAAAATATATTACACCACATCAAACTATTACAAATGTATTTATAAAATTACAAGAAGTGTTTATTCAATTCTCCTCAACCTATTCCTACCCCGTCCTCGTTCTCGAACTGGAATATCCTCAGGCTCAACGTCAGGTAAAGCATCTGAAGACGAAGCTGCGTGACGTTGAGCACGAAGTGCACGCTGTCGCCGAGTATATACTTTCGAAGAAAGAGGCCTCTCAACTTGCTCCAGCGGGGCATCTGGAACAACAGGTGATGGGGTAAAACTTCTCGTGTCAGCTGATGATGTCAGAATGTCGGGTTCTGGAACAACCTCCAATTCTGGAATCTCAGTAACAACTGGCCGAAGCAATGGCAAACTCGCAAGAACATGTCCAGAGCGATCGTGTAGCGTCTGACAGGCCGCTAGCAAGCTCTCATATGATCGGTCCACCAAAGCTCCCTCCGTCTGATCAAATGTCTGTCGTGCAAGAGTAAGCTAGAAAGAAAAACACAGGTATGTTATCTACTCACTACAAAACACTAGTGAATAAAATCAAATATGAAGTTAATGATACTCACCAACGCCCGCTCAGTGTCGCCTCTTGGTTGATATAATATCTCCAGCTCATGCATGGGTGGCATTATAAGTCTCCTAGTGATGCTCAAATACCATCTCATGTATGCATCTCGCTCAGTCATAGCAGGCTCCCCTTGAACGAGAGTGATCGTCCGGTCGTCCCATCTAGTAATGTAGGCCGCATGATGCGACCTCCAATCAAAACTACCTCGGCCTCGGCGAAATACTCGTTCAATGAACTCAACCAGAAGAGGGGGAAAAACTTGTTCTAATCCAAATTGTAACATGACCCCATCCGGAACATGCATCTCGACGATGTCCACACATATAAGCGGCGTCCTAGATAGCCACACATGCGCTCCATCCGTACAAATTCCAAGTAACTGTGCTAACACATCATCATGATATGGTTGCCATATTACCTACACAACATATGAATATGATACTTTACTTTTTGGTGAAATGTACATTTGTCATATTCATAACGCATACAATATAAAGGAGTAATACCTGGCCAGATCGTTGATAGTCCAATTCCGATCTATACAATGCCAAGACACTGTGAGGATTCACAGTTTTTGTCTTCTTCGCATTCCACCTAACATAACGAGGATGAGGAATAAATTATCTAAAATATAACATCATCAAATACCTTTAATAAATAATACATACCGAACTCCTAACGGTGATAAACCATCTAGTGGAGTGCTCCTAATGTTTGGACGACCGACATGCAATCTCTCCCACGACCATAACTGTTTGCCACATACACACCCAACATGAATCAAATGTTATACTTATGAAAAATATATTAGTCAAAGATAATTGATGGTTTACCTGGACAAGGGTGACGCACCTGGCAATCCCTGATGTGCTTGATTGACAAGCTTTTCCCAACTCTCTGTACAGGTAAGCGAGGGTGGCACTGCCCCATGCATACTGTCCCACACTGTACAAATCCTCTAACAAGAGGAGATACATGGGGTGTACATGACTGCTGCTGCTATCGGCAAATATAGTGCTACCAAGTAAATAGAGTAAATACACCCTTGCATGTTGCTCGACCTCAATTTCGGTGGCATCCTCCAGTAGCGAACTGAACTGCTCTCTCAACCACAATAAACTGACCCTAGTTCGTCCTTTCAATGATTCGCATGGAGGTACCCGTCCAAGAAGGTGCAAGTACACTTCATTCCAATCAATTCCCACAGTCGAGCAACACACAGCAATGCCATCAACTTGGAGTCCGAGAAGTATTGCAACATCCTGTAATGTGATCGTCATCTCCCCCAAATGCAAGTGAAATGTCTGTGTTTCCCTCCGCCATCTCTCAACTAGGGTGGTGATGAGAGCCCTATCAATCCTAATGTACTGTAATCGTATGAAGTGCTCAAATCCAGCCATCTCAATGTACGGCAAAATGAGCGCATCAACTAGCCAATGACGCACATTTTGCCAGTGCTCGGTGCATTCAATGCACCCGGGATCCTATACAATTTACATGGATGGAAAATTGTTAAATATATGTAATATCTAAAACTAAGGAGATAATGATTATGCACATACCTCTCCCCTCCAGATGCCATCAGATCTGTGCATGCTCTGCTCTGTCAGGACGGCAGGATCAATCGGTCCTGGATCCATAATATCTACAAAGAAACGAACAATTAATCATAACTTCAAAGAATGTGTAAAACAAGTTAAGTTACATATTAAGATCATTGTATGCAAGTACCAATCAGCAGAAGGTGTGTTTTGGTAATGACGCCTGTTATGACCAACTTGGTTGCAATTCCCACAATGGTAGTGAGCTCGACCATCTGCTCTCATGCCCGCACTATCCATCACATTATGTATTCTCCTACTGCGTGGACGATCGGGTTTTCGTGTTACCTGATCTATACATGAAATATGCATTTTATTATCTCCTAAACTTATGTTTCTGCTAGTGTTTGTTTAGAATTTATGCTACTTTAATATAGTTTTTGGTTTTTGTAGGAAACAAGAGCAAAAACGCAGAAATGGGATAAAACGCGATTCTAATGATTGAATATTTACAACTTCGATTGCATATCTCTGATGGGACTGATTTAAGGTTCATGTTAAAGTACACGAAGTCAGCTTTCCAACGCCACTGACTGTTCGCAATTCGGAGTTCTGAGCAGAAAGTTATGATCATTTAAAATATCGCACGCGAAAGAGACGCGATTAAAGAGAAGAACCGTCAAGATGAGATTGGATGGATGAGATCGATACAACGGGTTTTTGTTTAATAAAAAAAATAAAAAAAAAGGAATATGACCGGTTCAGAGTCCGGTCCGGTTCAGTTAAAAAAAAAAGAAAAAAAAAACACACCGGCTCGAGCCGAAGCTCGGGCCGTTCGTCCAGAACAGAGGCGCTCGAGCTTCTGCTCGAGCGCCGGTGGGTTGATCTCGACGGCGGTAAACCTGATGACGGCGGAATGGCAGTGGATCGGCGAGGCTCAACAAGCAGGAAAACGATGAGAGCCGTGCTCAATCGGGAAAGAAATAAAAAAACGAGTCTGCCGGAATAGGAAAGTGGGTGCCGGATTTGGGCTCGATTTCACTTCAAATTGGACTTGGAATTGTGTTTGATTTAGGACGGGACTGAGGTCTATAAAAACAGATGATTTCTGGACGGAGAGACGACGGTTTTTGGGGAGAAATTTCAGAGCTTTAACGGAGAAGAACCGGCCGGAAAACAGACGATTTCCGGTGCGATTGACGCCGGAATCCGGTGACTTTGGCCGGAAGAAGTGAAGAGGGAGAAGAAGTGGCCGGAAAGGAGGAAGAAAGCGCCGGAAAAGACTGAGATTTGGACTGCTACAGTGCACGGCTGCGCGAGGAAGATGATGAATAGTAACCCGTGAATAGTGTTTTTCGGTGAACAGTGTTTCGTGAACAGTATTTTCTGGTGAATAGTGCAAAACGACGCCAACGAATCAACAACGTTCTCCTTGTCCGATGGCCGGCTAAATCCTTGTCCAAGGCGTAGATGCAACCCGAGTAAATTGGTTGTATCGTTTTCTTTCATCTTAATCTTAATTTACCTTGATTGGTGTATGAATCTTATTATAGAATCACTGTTAATTTATTGAGGTTTATTCTATGTGCTCGAGAGAGGCTAGAGTGAATTCTTGTTAGTTTCAATCCGAGGAATATTTGCGTGTCCGAGAGGAACGTAAGTAGATTAAGGTGTTATAAAAGAATAAGATTTCATTGGTTTATGCTCGAGAGAGATAGATCACAGTTCCATATTTTAATTGCTTATGTGTTACGTCCGAGAGGAGAACACTATATTTTGAATTGACAAGTATATGTCCGAGAGGAATATACTAGCCAATCAGGAATTTATTCAACAGAGAGAGACGATAAGCTGGTTTATTGTGTGGTGGATTCGAAGTCTTGGCACTTCTCCATATTAATTAAAATCCATTTTAAAGCAGTTAAATTTTATTGCTTTCTCTAGATTAATTAAAACAGAATTTGCTTTCATTTGAATTTAGTAAAATATTAGTCCGTCCCTGAGGTTCGACAACCCTTTAATACTCACTGTAGTACAATTGCCTTGTGCACTTGCAATGGTTTATATTTTAAACGATCATTACCCTTGGGGGCTTCACCACATACTCAGGTGACTTTTCCTCCCAAGATCGTCGATCTGGAGGCGGATAGAATTCGGCTACATATACCTTTCTATATGCATCAGATGTATACCAATATCCAACTAAATCGCCGATGGGTCTTCTTCGCCTCGATTGGACAACAATTAGATGACGACATGGGTGTTTGTACACTTGAGGGTAATTGCAAGAACATGTATGATCGCTTACATCCACCGCATATTTTCTACCACGCATTGTTTTCACTTCATACAAGTGAGAATTGATTTGGTCAGCCCACATGCTGCCAATCAGGCGCGTTTGTTCTTTAATCTTCCATTCAATAGTAGGGGTGTATGGGGTTGTCATAGCCAACCCGGCCGAATATCGCTTCACAAAGAATTTGACAATCCTGTAGAATGTGGCCGACACTAAGGCTTGCACAGGTAATGATCGAGCCCCCATTCAACACGCTATTTAGACTTTCAGCCATATTTGTTGTGGTCATTCTAAATCTTCTAAAACCATCATGAGCAAGCGACCACAATTGAGGTGATAATCCACCTTCCTCACTGAGTAGCCATTTTGCCTCTTGACTTTCTGCACCGATAAGTTTCATCTTTTCATCAAACTCGTCTACAGTAAGCACATATGCAGCTTCCCCTATCAACCTCGTCAATACATCATTTTTAAACTTCTTATGAAAATTTGCCTTGATGTGTCGGATACAATATCGGTGACAAAAATGCGGCTGTGGAAACACCTCTGGCACAGCCTTTTGCAACCCTTTATGTCGATCGGATATGATAGTGATACATATCCTATCAAGGATAACATGCTCCTTCAACATACGTAAAAACCATCTCCAGTTAGGATAATCCTCACCCGAAACAAGGGCAAATGCAAGAGGGAACAAACCCTTGTGCCCGTCGTTTGCAATCGCCGCCAAAAGAGCTCCTCCATACTTACCAGATAGGAAAGTAGCGTCAACACTTATGACGGGGAGACAATGTTTAAAACCCTTGATACATGGCCCAAATGCCCAAAACGCCTTCTCAAACTGTCGATATGTAGCATCTTCCATTTCGGTCGTCACCAACCTACACACAGTTCTCGGATTGGCATTAACTATTGCCTCCATGTACATTGGCAACAATCGATAGGACTCAACCCAATCACCATACATTGCTTTAATGGTCATATTCCTTGCCGCCCATGCTTTTTTGTATGAAATATCAACATGAAAAATCTCCTTAATCCTCTCTTGAATAAGCACTGGTGGGATATCTACTTCTGCTCTAATAGAGGGTAATATATGCCGACAGACAAACGCCGCAGTACATTGTCTATGACCTGTGTCTAGCTCGGCATTTCTACAAGTGTGTTCGCCAGCATATGTCTTCACTTTAAAATCATTACTCCCCTTCCTCAATGATGCATGTACTCTCCATGGGCAGTCAGGGTATTGACATCTTGCTGTGTACTGCGTCGAATTTGTACGCAACACTTTATAGCGAACATTATGCGCTATTGAAAACTCCCTCAATGCGTGTACAAATTCATCTTTATTGTGGAATATTTGCCCCACATATATTGCTTCCTCATGATATGTCTCCTGATGCAAACCCCGATTTATTGCCCCATCTATTTCTTCATCAGTTAGTCGCGCCCACGTGGGCTCCTCCTCGTAAGGCAATTCCTCCTCAAAATCATCCAAGTTATCCGTAGCAATTGCGATATCCACCAAATCATCTCCCTCATTTTGAACCATCTCTTGCACACTATCCTCTCCTCGTACATCTTCAACATTAACCTCAGGTGAATTAGGCACCCACTCATCATTTTCCCCATCCTCTTCCTCATTAATATTTCCCTCTTGCCAACCACTTGAACCAGGGTAAGTATAGGGGTTACGAAATGATGTTTGTGTGTCAAACCATTCACCACCTCGTGCCATGCCAAGATTCATCGTTTCATGAGCTTGAGATGTGTGCCTAAATTATTCAAAACAAAACTTATATCATAAATAAACAATTCACTTAATCGTAAGTTGAATGGTCAAACTACATTTTGTAAATAAACTTACCTCCAACTTGGCGAAAGTTGAGGTTCGTTGGACGCTAGTGATATAGACAAATCATCTTCTTCATTATCTTCCACACGCCTTCCTCTAGAATTTTCACTCGACCTATTTATGCGAGCACTCCTACTTCTGCCTTCGCCGTCATTTGCAAACCTAGGCATGCGCGCCTCTTTTTCTATAAATAGCTCGAAGCTAAACACACGAGGCGCAAAATGGAGCATGACATGCATAGAATTATCATCATCAATTGGTATTACGGTAGTCCTTGTTCCCAAAACAGGCATCTTGTACTTCATACGAATTTTTCACAATCTTTAATCCCATCCCAATTTATTGACCACTTGCATCTCTAGTTCATCGTAAGTACTTGGCTTATTAATCAATAATCCTACGCTTTCACCGCCTTCGTATTCACCTCTATCAATTCTACCACCATACATTAACACAAACGGAACCATTTCTCCCGCCATCTTTTCTCACAAAACAATTAACAAACACTAGCTAATTATTTTCAAACCATACAAAAGCTAAATCAATACATCAATATGTATTTTAAACGGATATTAAACGTATATTACCGGTGAGACGGAGCGACGAGACAGTGGCGAGGCGGGGTGACGACTGGCCGAGGCGTCGGTGGAGAGAACGGCGGCAGCGACGTCGGTGGGGCGAGAACAGCGGCGGCGGCGAGAGAGGGGAGGAGAACGACGGAGGCCGAGGCGAGCGAGGGGAGGAGAACGACGGCGACGGCGACCAACGGCGGTGGCGGTGGCGGTGGCGGAGAGCAAGAGGAGGCAACCAACGGCGGCGGCGGCGGCGGTGGCGTTAGGGATGGGTGGGGAGGAGACCGAGCCCGCGCGGGCTATATACGAAATGAAAGGCGTCGGTTCAACCGACGCCTTTACGTTATGAACGAGTTATAAAGAAAGGCGCCGGTTCAACCGACGCCTTTCTCTTATTGAACCGACGCCTTTCGGGCCGGTTAAAAAAAAAGGCCACGCAGGCGCCAGCGGCAGCGCTGGCGCCTGCGTGGCTTGTCAGAACACCAGTTTGGGAAATATTTGCTACAGTGCGCCAATTTGGTAATTTTTTTTTTATGTTTTTTATATAAATTTCCCAAAAAAAATACCTTCTTCTCTGTTGATGGAGAATTCTGTTGGTGCCGAAGCCAACAAGCCCCGGTGGTGAATCCGGTGGTTGCTGTCCGGTGGTGATTTCGACAGCCCTTCTGGTGGTGATTCCAGAAGATGGCCTACTGGCCTCCATATCCTTCAATCCGCTATCATTTTTATCCCTCCATCCCCTCCGCTCCCCTTCCGTCACGTGCTGTCTGCTATCACAATCTCTTTAAATTTTAACAAACAATAATGAAAAAGGAACAAGATTATTGGCATTAACATCCATCAATTGATATATAGATTTCAAGCCGGTGAGTTATTTGATAGGATCTTTCAAATTGATAATTATTTCAATCTCAGCCTTAAGTGCTTTGAACCTACCCTCTCAGTTGAGCTTGGCTCAATTTTATTTTTACTCATACATTTCTACATAGGTCATTCTCCATGCAAATCTAGAGATGTATATTCTTTTTTGGCACATTCTAGAGAACCCATAACCTCACTCCAAGGCGAAAGTAGTGAAATTCTAAGATGGAAACTAATGAAGCAACCTCGGTGCTTTCAACTAGAGCTATTTTGACTAGGGGTGTAAACGGACGGACACGGACGCGGACAAGCTACGTCCGTAGCCATCCGCTTACTTTTAAATCACGTGTCTGTCCATTCGTAGTCTGTGCGAACACCCCTATGTTTCCGTCCGCATGTGTCTGTTTCGAACACAGACAACACGAATACGGACGGACACAGACATTTTTACTGTAAAATTTATCACGGATACGAACGGACACAGGCACGGACACGGATGCGGATGCACTCTGTCCGCAGCTGCGTTCGCTCATCTACCTGACGACGAAATCTGTCCGTGACGGACAAAATTTTATGTCCATTTGGGTACCAAAACGGACGAACGGACGGACATGGACATTCGGACACCGTTTACACCCCTAATTTTGACTTAGGCATTAACGTCCATTCAGTTTTGGAATGGGCCAGGGAGAGGTATTTTGAGTAGACTTTACTACCCTTATGGCTGAATCATGGTTTTACAAACCAGACCCGCCCGACCAATTCAACCCTGTTCGACCGGAGCCGGAAGGTTTTTCGAGTGGGGTCGTACGGGTCAACTGGGTAGATTGACCCCGCCAACCCTCTCGGTTGAACCAATGACCCGACTGACTAGGCCGGCGGTTATTTTTTTCCTTTCATCCTAATTCTCTTTCCTTGTCTCCCTGACTGACTGACTCCCTCTCCCTCGACTGGCCGACTCCATCTTCCCCCAATCCCCATTTTTCTTCCCAATCCCTAATCCCCATCTCTACACCAGCTGGCGGCCAGCTCTCCCCCGTCTCAGCTCTCCCTCGCACCAGCTCCCCTTCCCAGCCATCACACCACCTCCCTCGCCTAGTCCTCACGCGAGTTTTTTGTATTGATGACGCCAACAACCAGGTCAACCTAGGTTGACCTCCGGTTGAACCCGATTGGACTTACTTCGTAAGAATTCCGGGTCGATGTCCGGTCTAGGTTTTAAAACCTTCGGCTGAATACATGATCAAACTAGAATCATGGAATGCCGTATCGGATATCAATAAAATATTGGTCGACCAAAGAGATAAAATATCAGAGATATATTGGAGATATTGTGTAAAAAAATATCGGTGGTCGAAAACTAGTTTTTACTATGTATTTTTACAATATAACTTCTAAAATGATTGATACTAATTTAGACAAAGCATAGATTTAAAAATATGCATAAAAATGCATATATAATTCAAAACTAGGATGAGAAACAAACGGGGAAGTTATTTTTTTTTCCTTTTTTTAGAAACATTTTTTTTTAAAATGCTGATATATTGGTTTGAAACCGATATATCGGTGATATTTTAAAATTTTCTAAAAAATGATATTATAGTGTCTCAATGTATCGGGTGGGGTCCGATACCGATATATCGGCGAGACGACATTCCATGACTAGAATGCCAATATGGGTTGGCTTCCTTCATCTCATCAAGTTCACCACAATCTTATGTAACTTTATCATTTGGATAAGCCCGCATAAGGGAATAGGATTAGGATTTAGGATCAATGGGATTTGAAAGAGTTCATAAATTTCCTCAACGATTTGGGCCTATTCCCAACAAAAAATGCAGCGAGCTCAAAAAGTTTTTTTGACCTTGATCATTGTCTAAAATAAATTTCATGCGGCGCGAGTTAGTACAACCAACAAGATAAGCAAGAAGATGTTTTCCTTGTGTCGTGTTATTACTGGATCATCATATCCATGGAATTTGCAAATTATATTGATTAAGAACACATTTTCCATGTGTCGTGCTATTACAAAATTGTTATATAGATATATTAATGTTTTATATTAAAAATTATAATTGGTTACCATTGGTCAATTAGAACATGGCTATTTGGACCCCATTAATCTCCTTTGTCCCCCGTTACTTCTGCACCCTAGTTATAAAACTGAAAATTTCTCACATGCACCCCGATTTTTATATAAGCAGGTTGAATATTTTTGTAGGGGCCCAGTCCCTAAAATCCTGTGCCAAGGACTGATCCATTAGATATTTTGTAAACTGTCGGTGAGCGGTCCCCGTAATACTCTATCCAGAAGAAGGCCCATATGGGGTTCTTACTAGGTTCTCCAATATGGGGATTGCACCCCGTTGCGTTGTCTTCAAAGTGACTGGGATGAATCCCCAAAACCCTTAGTTTAGCCTTTCTAGATTCAGCCATGGGCTCTAGCCATGGAGGCCCACCAGATTTGGCCATCGCTGGTCAAGGCTACCTGGCCAGATGCAACCTTGGCTGGCATGGCCAACCATTGCCAATCTGGCCTCGAGCGTCGCTCGAACAGTTGGAAGAAAAAGGTCATGGCCAAGAGGAACGAGAGGAGGAGGAGATGAAGAAGAGAAGGTAGGATGGAGAAGGAGGAGGAGCTTTGATCCCGCAGTTTCTTATGGCCTTTGGAGGTTTGCCGCCGCCAACTTTGCTGAGGGAGGATGAGGGAAGGGGGGTAGAGAAAATGGGGTGTGGGGGATGAGAGCAATAAAAAATTGAGAAAATAGATGGGGGAGGGTGGGGTACCATGGGTCATAGGAGTTTAATTATGGGTCTGTTTGGTAGAGGATTTTTGGAGTGGGAAAGTTGGATTTTAGAGAAGAATCATGGTGTTTGGTTGGGAAGAAGCAGCTTTTAGAGAAGAATTGAGGGCATGATGACATGTTTTGTAAATAAACATGAAAGGCAGGGGCACATAATAAGAAAAAATGTGTTTTCATGATTGAAAACACATTGTTTCTTATTTGCCTTTGCCTTATTTACAAAATTATAAAAATACTATTAAGAAAAGTCAATGAAGTAAAAGTTGAATTCTTTTGAAAAAATCTCCTTTTCATGGAGAAGGTGGATTCTTCTAAAATCCAGGTATGTAGCTGCTGCCAAACAGGCTCTATGTACACATATAACAATTGGAGAAAACGTGGCCAACCCAAGAAATTAGTTACATTACAACACTAGAATTGTAGACAATAATGTACGTAGCAAAATTGCTCCAAACCGAAAATAACAATCACACTAAGCAATCTTTGCTAATCACTAAATTACATGCACTACAAGATTACTCTTCTCATAACAAAATCACTCTCTTCATCTATTCTCCAAGTGTTGCCCATTCCGATCACATCAAATAAAAATAGAATTGAAAGTTGAGTGAAAGAGCATGTCTTTGCTACTGTCCACCAATTGCCCACCCCCAAAAAAGGAAAATAACAAGGAATAAAGAAATCTTTCAGCAAATTGCAGTTGAATGCTGGGAAACAATATCAAGGATTTAATGTTCCTCTCCGAACAAAGAGTTGGATATATAATGTTTAAACTCACATATAATCAATTGCGTTGTTTACCGCCGACATGATCTCTCCGATCCAAGCCTCACTGCCACTAATTCACTCTTTGACGATGAAAAGAATTAGATACCTTCAACTCAGGCTTCCAGACTTCAAGTGCTATAAACATACATTAACCTAAAGCCTTCTAATTTTAGCCCATTCGTAAACTGATTATTGGGAATTGAGGGTGGCTATCTAATGCAAAGGAGTAATTGATCCAGTTGCTTCTGTCCATGGATCAAACATGCCTGAATTCCAATACGAAGATAAATTAGAGCCAATATTCTCAATAGAGCTGTTGCAAGGAATCTGCCAATCTATTCTATTACTCATGGAGTCCACTTCTTCCATTTTCAATCCCTTTAGGATGTTCGAGCTCCCGCTGGTAGACCGTACGTTCAAATGATCTCCCATAGGAAAGAAGGCCATTAAATCATTGGATGTACCTGTTTCCGTCAGTTTTTGCTCATGGAGGGTAGGTGAGAGAAGGTATGAAGCTGAATTCGTTGAGTTATAAGGCCAGAGAGATGCAGACTCTTGAAATGGGTTAGGGTTAGGGTTAAGCCCAGATTGGTAGTCAATATCATCTGAGTCGCTTGCAAAAGTTGCACTAGGAAAGTTCAACCAAAGCGAACTTAGCTGAGGAGGTAGATCCAAGCCTGGAGATGATATAGATGCACGCAAATTTTCAAAATTCAGGGAAGGCAATCCAGACCGGAGAGCTGGAATTGCAAAAGAAGCCATATTTGGTGGAGTTACAGCCAAGCTGTAAATGCTGGCACCAGGCCTTGACACATCAGGTTGAGAAGGGTTTGGAAGTAGGTTGGGGCCATCAACAGCAGCTGGCCGCTTAACGCGCTTATTTTTCCGGTAGCCGCCGCCCACCGGGACATTGCGGAGGGTACCTCCCCTAGTCCAGTATCGTTTGCAGGCCTTGCAGAAGTGCCTGGGCTGGGTGAGGCTGTAGTTGTTGTAGTAACAGAATTTGGTGTTGGATGAGTCACAGCGAGGGCATCTGAGGAGCTGCTGATCCTGAGGTGGTTTCTCGGCCATGAGCTTGGTGGTTACCATGGATGATGCCTCCTGCTCCAACTGCTAAACATAGAAAATCCAAAAATCACAAAAAAAAACCAAGAAAAAACTGAGGTCAGAGATGGTGGCACTGTAAATGCGAGAACGCCAACCACATCTGACATCCCCACCTCCACATCTAAATAAATTCGAATCCAAGTTTAACACAAGGAAATTAAAAGAAAAAAAGCATGAGAAGAGAGAGAGAGAGAGAGATTAAACCTGTGGCTGTGGCCATTCACTTGCGGTGGTGATAGACATCTTTGCAAGGTTGTAGAGCATTGTGGAGGGGTGGGAGTGGATATGGATGAATTGAAACAAGGTGTAAAGTGGTGATGGTGAAAATCTTTCAAGCAGGATCTTTACTGGGGACTTCTATATATTTCTAGAGAAGACCTTCTATCTACTGTATGTAACAGTATGTACTGTGGGACGAGGAGATACCTGTAACACATCGCAATATATATGAACTGGTGGGAACTCGGGGCCTTCTTGGCCTTTGGATCGTGGGTGTCTTTGTGTTAAAATTTATGACGAGGGAATCCCAATGGCAGCGCAACCCGAGGGGAAGAACAATCACATCCCCACCTGGCTACTTTATGTATTTATTGGCAACAAGGGAATGTTTTGTGTCAGGTGTAGGCACGCTGTTTTGACCAGATGGGCCCTACTCTGCCACGCATATGGACTCCGAAGTCCGAGCTACTCATGCACGTACTGTAATACTGATTTTGATCAATGTACAAATCCAATATGGGAGCTCCTTTCCTAGAAGGTAGCTCATGAGACCATGCATGTGCACCACGAGTTCTTCACATGTTTGTCACAAAAAGGAAGGATGGTGGGGGCCGGTTCAGTCTTCATGGCTCTTATTATTATATGTTTTGGAATTCTTCTTTACGCTGAGTGGTGAGAGAGAGCCTATGGCATGTGGCTGGATGTCCAAATCTCATCCCAGGCCCAGACACACATATGACGCACACCAGGCTTTAAAGTCTCGATAGACTGGAAGAAGAAGACGACCCTAAATGTGGGTTTCCTTCAGTCTAGAGAGAGAGAGTTCTTCAGGGTTCAGATGTCGACATATGTGAGAAAAGAATGGAGATGGAGAGAGGCAGAGGAGAAGGCTCCATTGGACAACTGTTAGACAGGCCTTTGTGTCAGAGCCGCATCTATTGGCCAGGCCATAACACCCCTTCTCTTATTTTTCTCTCTCTTCTCTAGTAAAGCAAGATGATGGGGGAGGGAGGAGCTAAGGATTTTGTAAGGACCCGGGGGATCTTCTACTACTTCCCACAATTATTAATCTCCTGCTCTCTTACAGTCTTGCTCACTAGCTAGCTAGTTATATGTGTAGTAACGACTTATAAGCAACATGCAACATAAGGTTGATTATCAAGCTCTAAAAAAAGAGAAATTATAAGGTCCGCATTGCGTATGGGGGAGTCATGCTCACCACCGACAGGTGATTGACACGACTCTTCTGCTTGTACTCTTGAGGACCGATTTGTGATAAGCACAACCTCTAGGTACCTAATAACTTCTAAAAAAGTGAGCACGATGTAGCTAGACCTTGTGAACTGGCTTTGATGAAGAGGAAAGACTCGCGACCTGACCAGCTTGGTCCCCACTCTGTGGTCTAGTTTAGAATTTGCAGAGGAAGAAGAATCAGATGCTTCCACCGGGAAGGAAGAAAAGGAGCGGTAGGGAGGTGGTCGAAGGTGGGGCACCTCTCTCTCTACACCATACGCCATCCTAGGTGCATGTTATAGAGAGAGGGTGATCAAAGGACATAGAAAGCATGAAAGGATGACCAAATGGATGGCAACAAGAAAAAAAAATTTCATGCCCAAATTCGATTTTAAAGAACCGATTTCTTTAAATAAGATGTGATGGTGTGTGGCACTGGCGTGCATGGCATGTTGTTTGTACAAGAATGGAGAAATTTTGTTTGATACTTGCCCGGCAGTTTTGCAAGTATACTCGTCAATAGGAAGATCACAATACTTCGACTTCTTTTTATCCTTTTTTTTTTTCATGTTAACTTCTTTCAATTTGATCAGCTTTGATATCTTTGATCATGGCGGAAGCGAGAGGAGGGCCAGAGCCAGCGAGGTCCCTACCATCCAACAACCTCAAATCTCAACTTGACATACCCTATCTTAAATTAGATATAGGGAAGTACGTATTTTCAAGTCAACTTCCGGGATGCATGTCAATTTTCCAACAGTACTTAGCCAGTTACTCTAATAGCACGGTCATGGAAATGTAGCCGAATGAGAGTGTAGCCCTGCACACATGCATGCACTTCATTGTGGACAATAAATTCAAGAGTTCGTCTAGCGTCACCAATTTTCATTACCACCATCACATCACCATCGAGGAGGGCTTGCCACATCATCAAGAGAAATGAAGAAATGACTGATTAAAGGAAAAAATTACAAGTTTATCTAAATTTTTAGGGTCTCACCTCCACATGAGAGTTTCCTCACCAAACTCTCTCACAAGGACAAAACACCAACGGCCATCTGGAGGTGTGACTCTAAAAATTTAAGTAAAATTGTAATTTTTTTCTTTATTCAATCATTTCTTCCTGTCTCTTGATGATGTGGCAAGCCCTCCTTGATGGCGATGTGATGTTAGTAATGAAAATTGGTGAGGCTAGCTAGACGAACTCTAGATTCAAAACTGGGCCAAGTCTTTGTGTACGTACGTATAAATGACTTATGACATGTAGTTCTTGAAAGTCAGCTAGCGCTTTTACAAGGCCTTCAGAGTTAAGAGACGCATATGCATCCACATCTTGTGTGCAAGGGATCAGAGCCATGAGAGAGAGAGAGGAAAAAAAAATGAGGTGAAGGATTTTCATCAAGTTCAAGGGTGTTTGATCGTTAATGGCCACCTATTATTATTTGCGAATATCTTTTTTAAGTAGAAAGAGAAGACTATCGTGGGAAGCACGGTGGACTTAATCACACCATAACTGAACAGGACGTAGATGCATGCAGACATGTAGTTTTGGTTATGGTAGTATGAGTCACATTTCATAATACGTTATCGGCGCTTATACTCCTATTAACTAGCTAGAGATGTACTAATATACAAAAAAAAACTAGCTAAATGTAAAATAAAAAAACAGCTAGTTTCATTTTGCCCAAAAGAAAAACAACTTTCAACTATTTAGTCACTTGATGAGATGTAATTGATTACAAAATAATAATAAATATCAACCTCCTCTTGCTCAATCCATGTTATTCCAATAAAGGTTGCAAATGTTGGCAAAAAAAAGAAGAAAATAATGGTTGCAAATGGCAACAGCATCTTTGGAAGAGTATGGCGGGGCCATATACATCAGATTGGGAAGAAATTGCTGGGCCGACTATGTGAAATCCAGATTCGGGATTTGATATGTTGGCAAAAAAGAAGAAGAAAATAATGGTTGCAAATGCAACAGCATCTCTGGAGGAGGATGACGATGACGGGGCCCATATACATCAGATTGGGAAGAAATTGCTGGGCCGACTATGTGAAATCCAGATTCGGGATTTGATCTCCCAAGTTCAACATAACCAGCCCATTAGGTCCATGCTGGTCTCGCTTTAGTTGAGAAGATGTCCTCTGACTCCGGGTCTTAGATCGTCATATCCCTCGTAATGAAAATTTAGCTGGTGAAGTCAGGATTCCTATCTTCCACATTGAGCATAGGTTTGAGGCTTCTGATGTACCTACTTCATGGATCTTATACTACATTTCTCAGAAGAGGCGGATCTGGCCGAAATGTTGGAAGCCCCAAACCTGTATGTATCGAAGTTCGACGAGAAATCCTACATTAAAGTGAATGCATGGGGAACTGAAGCCATTGTTCATAAATGAAAAAAAGAAAAGAAAAGTTAAGCCAGTGTGTCCCCTAAGCATGAGCTTAATGCAAAGCTAATGTGCTAAAACACTTGGTTATATAGTTACTACCACAGTACCACTAAACATTCCACTATCTTTGTATAAAAACAAAAAACAAAAAACAAAATGCACTCCCCGCGCGACTTCGCGCCTTCTCCACCAAATTCCCGCCTCCAAATTCTTCGCCGGCATTTCCTCCGCCCCACTTCCCGACGTCTGCGCTGAGCATCATTCCCCGGATCGGGATGGGGCATCCCTCGGCGCCGCTTCCCCTCCCACCCCCGATCCCTCTCCCGGCCTCCGCCGCGGCCGGCGGCGGTAAGGCGTTGCAGGTGCGGTGCGCCGGATGCCACTCCGTCCTGACGGTTCGCCAGGGGATGACGGAGTTCAGTTGTCCTACTTGCCAGCTCGCCCAGATGCTACCCCCGGAGCTGCTGCAGCAGCCTAATTGCCGGATGGCCCCCGCTCAGGGCATTGATCCTACCAAGATGCAGCTCCCTTGCGCTCACTGTAAGGCTATACTTAATGTCCCACATGGCCTCTCCCGATTCAACTGCACCCAGTGTGGCGTCGACCTCGCTGTTGACCTCTCCAAGCTCCGCGACCAGCTGCCGCCTATGTTCCCGTCCCCGCCTCTGCTTCCGCTGCCTCCCCCACCGTCTATTCTTCCTGAAGATGTCAACGAGGCATTTTTTTCTGTTTCCTTTCTTGATTTTATGATTTTTTGGTAAGGATGTCATGAGATGATTTATGACAGCAATTAGGGAATTTCCTTCAAAATTGTATTTGTATGCGTTCAACTATTGAAATCCGGCTAAGCATGTGTGACTAGATAACGTTATATCCCCTTTTTTTTTTTCAAATGAAGCTATGTATCTGTGCATAGATGCTTGCTTCAACAAGTTGCATGCACTTATATGCTTATTGAAACCGTCACTGGAATGCGTTGTTTACTTCGGAGTTTTGTTGGTTTGTATTGTTGGCTTTTGGAACTTGAGGGTCCCAGAGTAGAATAGAACAACTGGACTGACTTTTTCTTGGTGATGTATATGTTCTCAGAATATTGATTGCTAATTGTGGTTGAGTATATTGAGTGGAATTTAGGGAGATGAATGTGCAATGTAATGACTTAGAATAGTTATCTGTACTTTAAATGATATAGTTTTCACCTTATGTAGAAAAGGTTTTTTTTTTTTTGGAGTGAATATTGATATTACGTTTTAAAGAATTCAACTATGCTCAAAATTTTATCTTTCGCTAGTCTCTGGTTTTCGACCAAAGATGTATTGTGCTGCTTGTTGCTGTCGATGGAAAAACTTTAGAATTTTAAGTGTAATTCCACTAATATCATAGTATTCACTTTGTCCTCATGTTTTACCTTGTAGGTTGCTCTTGACATGGAGCGAGAAGAGGAAGGGAGTGGGGCTGTGGGTGAAACATTCCAGGACTATGTAAAAAATTCAAGATTCTTTGTCTCCATTTCTTTACATAGTTTTGTTGTTGTGGTTAATTATTTACTGAAAATGCATCTTTCCTTTTTGGATATTGTTCATCAGTGCCCTCCCAAGGTTTCGATTGGTCCTCCTCATCCAGATCCTGTTGTTGAAACTTCTTCCTTATCAGCAGTGCAGCCACCAGAGCCAATGTATCTTCTTAAACTCAAGCGTCAATTAGAAAAGTCAAAAGCACTGTCATGTTTGCAGATTGAGACAATAATTTATGCGTGTCAGGTTGGTGACATTCTTCAAACATTTTTTTTCTTCTTTTGGACTTTTGTGTATATTTCCATGTATTAGTCTCAATTGTTGATGTTCTTATTGAACAGAGACACCAGCAACACCTCCCAGATGGTACAAGGGCAGGTTTCTTTATTGGGGATGGAGCTGGTGTCGGAAAAGGCAGAACTATTGCAGGACTAATGTGGGAGAATTGGCAGCATGGGAGACAAAAGGCCTTGTATGTTTTCTCTTCAGTGCTTTTGCATTTATCTATGTCGTTGGTTGTTGGTTTGTTGTTGCTCTGGGGACATCTCATGTTTATTCTGTTTACGCATAGTCAACATTTTTATGTCTTTTGGAATCTCGGCTTCATCGCATACAGGTGGATCTCTGTTGGTTCAGATTTGAAGTACGACGCAAGACGAGATTTAGATGATGTAGGTGCATCACGTGTTGAAGGTAAATCCTAGGAGAATGGAGTGAGTTCTTTAACTCTTTTCATTGGTACAACTTGGGATTTTTAATCTTTGACTGACATCATGAGAGTGTTGAAGAAGTGATTTCATCTTTGTGATTCATAGATGAGCTAGCATGCTGAAAATAGCATTCTTTTAAATTGCTGCCGTCTGTAATTTGCTGACCAACAACTTGAAGTATTAATGCCCTGCTAGCATGGTTATAAAACAGTTAGTCCATAAAACAATTAGTTAGCATTTATCTGGCATCACTAAGTGACATTTGGTTCATGAAACAATTAGTTAGTGTTTATCTTCATTTTAGCTGGTATCTGATGGTAAAGTTACTATCTCATGGAAAAAAAATGTCAAGCTGATAGGACATGTTTATGGTTCATTTGTCAAGACTTATGTTGTTTCGTTAATCATTATCTCATTCACATTTTTATCTCTTTCAGTTCATGCTTTGAACAAACTGCCTTACTCCAAACTCGATTCTAAATCAGTTGGTGTGAAGAATGGAGTTGTTTTCTTGACATATAGTAGCCTTATAGCATCTTCAGAGAAAGGTCGTTCTCGCTTGCAACAATTGACTCAGTGGTGTGGTTCGGACTATGATGGTCTTGTTGTCTTTGACGAGGTAAAAAGCATCTGTTGACTTTTCATATTGTTATATGTATTTGACATGCAATACTTTTTTTTCCCCTTTCATATTGACACTATATCTGAATTGCTATATAATCTATTAATTTTCTTAGTGCCATAAAGCCAAAAATCTGATACCTGAACCTGGAAGCCAATCAACTTGAACGGGGGAAGCTGTTCTTGAGATACAGGTTATAGTATCCATCCCTATAACATGCATGACTATTATGTTCTCCTTTGGTAGTTAAATAGTTATTTAATCATGCTTGTGCATATGTTTTTTCCTTTTCCAATGAACAAGTTGACTCATGTAATTTGATTAGGTTATTGCCCTAATTTACTAGTGTATGAATTTATTTAAGGTGCACATATGCCTTAGCATTTGATAATAAGCATTATAAGTAGTTTTAATTATTAGACGACCTGATAAATAATTTTCCACAGGTTTTTGCTTGAAGTCTATAACTAGAACAAAACACCGGTAGGGATTTAAGTTTATGAGGAAGCTCAAATGCAGCAATTTTCTATTTTCCAATTTGCCTAGCGAAAAGATGAATCATCCGATTCACATAAGCATTCTAAAACTGGAGCAATCAAACCTTAGCTAAATCTAGATATTCATTAAAAGCAATGAGTTGAGAAACATTAACAAAAATATATTCAATTATTATGAGAATTTTGAAATGAGGTTTGACTGTACCCATATGCCCACTTTGAAATTGCATTGTGTGAGGTAGTCACTTATTGATTAGCTAAGCTGTATTATAGGGTTTTGTGAATTCCCTCTTAAAGCTACAGATTTGGCTTCAACAACTGTTTTTTTATTTTGATGATGGCAAAAATCTGTGAGTGAGTCAAGATATGCTAAGAAACGTGTTAAAAGAGAATGACAGGTCTTTATGGATGTTGTTGCTTTCACTTTTATTTTTACTAGTGAAATTATGTGTATAACAGGCCCGATTACCTCAAGCTCGCATTGTCTATTGCTCAGCTACTGGTGCTTCGGAGCCACGTAATCTGGGTTACATGGTTCGTCTAGGACTTTGGGGCACAGGGACATGTTTCTCTAAATTTACTGATTTCCTAGGTGAGCCATCTTTGGTTGTACTCAAATCTATATTTTTTCAGCATTTAATATGTCTAATGCATTATTTTGTGTTGAATCAAATGAGGAAAATAATTATTAATAGAAATAGGAAATGATGAGATCGAGGTTGTTGTTAAGCAAAAGAAGAGAAATTGAACGATTACTTGAAGAGATCTTATTCTGGATATATGCTCTGTCCTTAGAATTGCATGCATAGATGATATTGGGTCAATACTTTCTTTGGACTATGTAGCTTGCTTGCTTTGCATTTGTGAATTTGTTCTGCACTATCTTGTCTACCTCAACTTATTTTAAGGATAAGATTACACGGTTGAAATTTGTATCAGGTGCTCTTGAGAAAGGGGGTGTTGGAGCATTAGAGCTTGTTGCAATGGACATGAAGGCAAGGTTCGAATCTTATCATTAATTTCATATATGGTTTTGTTGTTTTTGCTTTTCAGAAAATGGAAACATTGGATCCGTCTGCCATTTTGTGCATTAGGGGAATGTATGTATGTCGAACTCTTAGCTACAAAGGAGCTGAGTTTGAAGTTGTAGAAGCCCCATTAGAAGAGAATATGATGGTATTATGCCTTTGTTTTTTCTTCATCCTCTTGACCTGTAGTATCTGCTGATGTTAAATAGTGACTTCTTTTATCAAATACAGGATATATATAAAAAAGCTGCAGAGTTCTGGGCAGAGTTACGAGTAGAATTAATGTCTGCTAGTTCAATTCTGCCTGATGAGAAACCGAATTTAAACTACTTGTGGAGATTGTACTGGGCAAGCCATCAGGTATAGAGTCTGGTTGTTTCCCTGTAGAATTTACGTTCATGCTGGTTGCGAGTTATGTATGTGTTTGTGGGCACATGCATGTGCTACTGCCTGACAGAGGGCTCTTTGTTTGTTCTGCAGCGTTTCTACAGACATATTTGCATGTCAGCAAAGGTACCTGCTGCTGTGAGATTAGCAAAACGAGCATTGTTGGAAAATAAATGTGTTGTTATAGGCCTTCAAAGTACCGGAGAAGCTCGAACTGAGGAAGCTGTCAGCAAATATGTAAGATTCCTCTTTGAAGCTTTTGGTCCATGCTTTAGTTCTCTTACTTGTGTTTCAAGGGATTGTAGTTCTGAATATGTCTAGCATCGGTTATGATTTGAGTTGGTTGACGATTATGGCTTAAATATGCAAATATTGAACTCATGAAGTGTGCAGATAAATGTAGAAGTTGTGCAGTAATTAAACTGACGACCCATACAACTTGTGATATGCAGGACTCACCTCTTTAATTCTGTGTTGAATGATTGGTTTACTATTAACGAAAATTCTCAGTTTTCTATGTATTTGTGTGAAAAGAAAACAATTACCCACTTTAAATGTTGTTTGATGAGGAGGTAGCTTCGATTTCCTAGATTGGGGGGCTGAAATAATTCTGGATCACAGAGGAGGCTAATAATGTTCCTTTTGATGTGCACTTAGTCATATACTTGAGTTAATTGTTCCTCTGCTACCACACTATCACTTGTTTTCACTTAATTTTGTATGTTACAATCATTGTTTCATTGCTAAGAGTTTTCTTCTAAATGAAATGCTTACTGTATTTAATTTGGTTTTGAAACAGGGTCTTGAACTGGATGATTTTGTTTCAGGTCCTAGGGAGCTTCTACTAAAACTTGTTGAAGAAAACTATCCTTTGCCTCCGGAACCTGATTCTCTAAATGGTATATAGTTGACATTATTTGGCTTTGTTACATTAAGAAATTTTGCGTTTTTGATGGTGGAGTTTCTTTTGCTCATTGTAAAAGAGGAAACTGGCCAGGGGATGGAGCGGAAGAGGCATTCAGCTTCTTCTGGTATTTCTTACAGAGGAAGAGTGCGGAAAGTAGCAAAATGGAAGGCCTCCAGTGATGAAGAAAGTGATGTATACTCATGTTAGTTTTGTATTTTGTTTAGTTACTTAATGAATGTAGATTGAAACACATGAATATACTACTGAAGATAAACTTTTGTCGTGTTGATTTTCACATGGGACTTTATCATTAACTTTAAGAATGAATCTAAAATGTTGATTTTTTTTTCGATTATTGCAGCCGACTCTGATCATGACTCTATGGAATCTGATGACGAATTTCAAATATGTGAAATCTGCAGTAGCGAGGGGGTACTCTATGTAGTTTATGCTTATCTTTAAGTCTCTTTTGCCCTTAGTCACTTCGTTATAAGTTTTGTCAGTGTCGTCTTTGACACAGGAAAGGAAAAAGATGGCTCGCTGTTCCTGTTGTGGTCAACTATTCCATCATGCATGTCTAGAACCACCTTTGGGAGATGTGACTGCTGAGGATTGGTCATGTCAATCATGTAAGGAGAAGACAGATGAATATTTACAAGCAAAGCAGGCTTATATGGCTGAACTATCCAAAAGGTGGTAGAAATAGAGCTATATATGTCATTCTACTTTATTCCACATTCCTTGTGTCTAGTTAGTTGTTTTCAAGAGAAAGTTCACATGATGTTGTTCTAATTATAGGTATGAAGCAGCTAGTGAGCTCAAATTGCAAATTATGGACATAATCCGTGCTTTGGATCTCCCAAACAATCCTCTGGATGATATCATAGACCAGGTAATAATGGCATATGAAATTAAGTCATTAAAATTTGGTTGCTAAATTGACAAAAATTGGGCAGTTTAAATACGAAAAGGTGACAAATTCTGTTTTTTATAATTCTGAAAAAGTTTGCACTTACCCCGGGACCTTTGCCCAAATTGTATTTACACCTTACGTTTAAGAAACTGCACTTGTTCCCTTTGAAAATGACGGTGTTTGAAATAAAACATAATAATGTAACGAAAATGCCCTTTAAATGAGGCACGCCAGACTCCTCATTTAGCCTCTTTGCCTCCATACTTACATCCAGGTGCCAATGTTCATCCTGCTTGCTGATCCAGCTCCTCCAGATTTAACGTGCACACCAGATTCATCTTCCTTACCTTTTGATACTTCTCCCTCAGCTGCACTTCTCACACCACATCTAGATCTGGAGGCTTCAAAACAGGGGACCATCCAGAAATGGTCTCTGCAAAATCACAGCATTCTGAATCGGCGTCATTGCTTTGGGTTTGATTTCCAGTGATTGGAAATATTGGAGGCTATAATTGTTCAAATTTTTACTTGCTGAGAAAAATGCACTGCTAAGATTGAAGCCAGAAAGGTCGAGGATCGTCTGAAGCATGTAATTGATTGGGCTTAGTATAGCAGACTTGAAGAATGAAGCCATGCTAATTGATTACAGTTCTGAAAACGGGATGCTGAGAAATAGAGTCTCCAACTTTTTTGGTTGATTTATGGTGGCTAAAGCAATGGAAGGAGTGGCTACTGTTGCAGGAGCTTGTGGCCGTGAAGGAGAAGAGATGGGAGTTTTTGCAGGGGTGAGGCAAGGTGCCGGAGAAGACGAGGTTCAAGCTGTTGCTGGACTTGGGATCTATGGCAATGAACAAGAATGGATTTGTAGAAGAAGGTGTTATCCGTGCGGTTCTTAATGATAGGAGAGCTGGTCGGATAGTGGATGGCTGGACTAAATTGATTCTGAGAATGGAAAAGAGCTTGATATAAAGAGAAAATCATTAAGGAAAAATCAAGGGCTGGATCGAGAATGAAGTGGATGTCAATTAAATTCACTGCATTTGGCAATGAAGAGATTGAAAAAAATGGAAAAAACAGAAAGGAAAAGATATGAAGTTTGAGCTGCTGTTATGATGGGCACTCTGTTCCTATCACTATAAAACGAAAAAGAGCTGATTCTGATTAGAGGATAGCTTTGTCACAACAAAATACACTTAGCAGCTTAGTCAGCCTCAGGGGCTGTAAGTAAAATTTAGGCAAAAGTAGGGGGTGTAAGTGCAATTTACCTATAATGTTTATGGTAAGGCAATGATTGTCAAATCTCTGATGTTGAAATTCAATCTTATATTTGCATAAAATTGCTACAAGCTCAATCTTGCTTTGTTTGTGTGTAATCTTACTGGATAAAGTGGACATGTGTCATGATGATATGCAGCTAGGTGGTCCTGATAAAGTTGCCGAAATGACTGGAAGACGAGGTATGCTCGTAAGGGCTTCTAATGGCAAGGGTGTTGTTTACCAAGCAAGGAATACGTATGATTACATTTGCTCCATTCCTTTGCCTTTGTGATTGTTAACGATGTGGGTATGTGTCATCTATATAGTTTTCTTTTTCAATTGTTTTTACCAGAAAGGATGTTGGCATGGAAACAGTAAACATGACTGAGAAACAGCTTTTCATGAATGGCAAAAAGTTAGTTGCTATAATTTCTGAAACTGGTTCTGCTGGTGTATCCTTGCAAACTGACAGGAGAGCTCCAAATCAGGTATTCCCAGGCTTACTCTGTTTGATCTTAACCAGGTCACTACTCTGGCATTTTCCCAGGCTTTAAGATAAAAAGAATTCCTGGCTAATTATATCAAACAACATCCATTCCAGTATTTGGGCTTGATCTTTAAACACTAAAGAAGTTGCAGTTACAAATTCTTCAGAAATGGGCCTACTGAATTATACTTTCAACTGATAAGGACAATTATAGAATTGTGACTAGAAATTTTCTTATACTTGCTATAACTAACTAATTTTGATCATAAACTGCCTAATAAATATTTATATTAGGGAAATTTATATAATAGGGCATGGAAATTTTTTTTTTTAAAAATGACACACTCTAGAAATTATTTGCAAAAGAGGGTATCTGACAAGCCATGCAGGCGCCAGTGCCGGCTGCGTGGCATTTTTTTTTAAACTGAACCGAAAGGCGTCGGTTTTTTTTTAAAAATGACACACTGTAGAAATTATTTGCAAAAGAGGGTATCTGACAAGCCACGCAGGCGCCAGTGCCGGCTGCGTGGCATTTTTTTTTAAACTGAACCGAAAGGCGTCGGTGCAACCGACGCCTTTCGTAGAAAGCTAAAGACGTCCGTTAAACCGACGCCTTTAGTAGAAATGCTAAAGACGTCGGTTGAACTGACGCCTTTTGTATAAAGCTAAAGGCGTCCATTGAACCGACGCCTTTGGCATTTCTACTAAAGACGTCGGTTGAACCGACGCCTTTTAGAGTACTAAAGGCATCGGTTCAACCGACGCCTTTCCGGCCCTTATATGCTTTTTTTTTCCACACAATCGACGCCTCTCACCTAGGGCTGTTCGCGGCCGGCCGTGTCCGCGGGGCCGGCCGCGTTCGAGGTGTCCGTGGCCGTGTCCGCGCCGGGATGAGTTATCCATGGATTTCGGCCACGGACACGGCCAAGCTGTCCGAGGTCCGAGGAGGAGGGGCGACGACCGGCGGGGTGGAAGAGGAGGGGCGGCGGCCGGCGGGGTGGAAGAGGAGGGCGGCGGGGTGGAGGGGAGGATGGAGGGGCCGCCCCCAGGTCATCGACGCAGTTGCGGAGGAGGAGGGGCGGCTACCGCGTCGATGACCACCGGCGACGGCCGACGGATAAAAAAAAAATGTTTTTTTACCTGTCTTTCGGCGCGCTGTGGCTTCCGGCCGTCGCCCAAGGAGGTGGCGGCGGGGGTAGAGGAAGGAGTGGCGGGCCTGGCGGTGGGGGTGGAGGAGGAAGGAGGGGTGGCGGCGGGGTGGAGGAGGAGTGGAGGGGCGGCGGCGGCTGAGGGGAGGGGAGGGGAGGGGGTGGAAACAGCAGAGAGAGAGGGAGGGGAGGGGGGTGGCGGCGAGGTGGAGGAGGAGTGGAGGGGCGGCGACGGGAAGAGAGGGAGGGGAGGGGAGGGGAGGGGAGAGAAAGAGGGAGGGGAGGCGAGGGGAGGGGAGGGGGTGGTCCGGGTGGAAACCGCAGAGAGGGGGGAGGGGAGGGGAAAGAAAGAGGGAGGGGAGGGGAGGGGGTGGTCCGGGTGGAAACAGCAGAGAGGGGAGGGGAGAGAAAGAGGGAGGGGAGGGGGTTATGTCCGTGTCCGTCGGCCTGACGGACGCGGACACGGCCATAACCCCCGCGGACAGATTTAAGCCGACACGGACACGGACGACTTCTGTTCGTGTCCGTGTCTGTCTACGAACAGCCCTACTCTCACCTACTACACCTATCGGACTGATCCTCCGGATGAAATCTACAATTTTTCACCTGATAATACATCCACAAACATACACAAAAACACATCCACAAATATACACAAAACATATATAAAAATATACACAAACATATTACACAACATTAAACTATTATACAAAGTATTACAAATGTACTTATAAAATTACAAGTGTTTAATCAATTCTCCTCAACCTATTCCTACCCCGTCCTCGTGCTCGAACTGGAATTTCCTCAGGATCAACGTCAGGCATAGCATCTGAAGAAGAAGGTGCCTGACGTAGAGCACGGAGTGCACGCTGTCGCCGGGTTTATACTTTTGAAGAAAGGGGCCTCTCAACTTGATCGACGGAGGCGTCTGGAATAACTAGTGATGGGGTAAAACCCGTTGTGTCAGCTGATGATGTCACAACGTCTGGTGAAGCTGATAAAGGATCTGGAACAACCTCCATTCCTGGAATCTCAGTCATAACGGGCTGAAGCAATGGCGAACTCGCAAGAACATGACCAGAGATATCGTGTATCGTCTGACATGCCGCTACATAGCTATCATAGGATTGGTCTACCAAAGTACTATGAGACTGAGCGTGCACTTGTCTCACACAAGTAAGCTACAAAGGAACAAGAGTATATGTTATCTACTCATACAATGGCGATGAGGAGGCGAGCTGAGCAATGGCTGGGGCGAGGACGGGGAGGCGGAGCCGGCTGAGATGGTGTCGATGACGTGACGGTGCCCAAGACAGTGGCGATGAGGCGGAGCTGGCTGGGACAATGGCCGGGATGAGGCGCGACGGTGGCAATGAGGTGGACCTTGCCGGGGTGAGGCGCGACAGTGGCAATGAGGCGGGACCGTGGAGTCGGGGCGATCGCGGCGATGAGACGGTGGCCGGGGCGAAGAGCTGTGGCTGGGCCACACAACGGCGATGAGATAGTGGCGAAGAGACGGTGGCCGGGGCGAGGAGATGTGGAGTCGGGGCGATGAGACGGTGGCCGGGGCGGGGCCGTGGAGTCGGGGCGGTGGCGGCGATGAGACGGTGGCCGGGGCGAGGAGCTGTGGCGATGAGACGGTGGCCGGGCCACACAACGGCGATGAGATAGTGGTGAAGAGACGGTGGCCGGGGCGAGGAGATGTGGAGTCGGGGCGGGTGGCGGCGATGAGACGGTGGCCGGGGCGAGGACCTGTGGCGATGAGACGGTGGCTGGGGCACACAACGGCGATGAGACAGTGGTGATGAGACGGTGGCCGGGGCGAGGAGCTGTGGAGTCGAGGCCATCGCGGGCGATGAGACGGTGGCCGGGGCGGGGCCGTGGAGTCGGGGCGGTCGCGGCGACGAGACGGTGGCCGGGGCACACAGTCGCCGGAGATATTAAAAAACTGGTCTTTAGGGCTCAATGCGACCGAGCCCGAGCCCGATCTAAAAACGTAGTCAAAGGCGTCGGTCAGTTATAACGAAAGACGTCGGTTCAACCGACGCCTCTATTGTGAGAAATTAGACAAGGGCGACCGATGCCTTTTGCATTTCTACTAAAGGCGTCGGTTCAACGGATGCCTTTAGTATTCCTACGAAAAACGTCGGTTCAACCGACGCCTTTAGCTTTCTATGAAAGGCGTCGGTTGCCTTTCGGTTCGGCCGCTGGCGCCTGCGTGGCTTGTCAGATACCCTCTTTTGCAAATAATTTCTACAGTGTGTCATTTTAAAATTTTTTTTTTCATACCCTATTATATAAATTTCCCTTTATATTATCAGAGATGGTATTTTGTCGATAACTAAGTTATTTTTTGGTGCTTGACTACCAGAGAAGAAGAGTTCATTTAACCCTTGAACTTCCTTGGAGTGCTGATCGGGCGATTCAACAGTTTGGAAGAACTCATCGGTCAAATCAAACTAGTGCACCGGAGTATAGGTTGTCTTTCCAAACCTCTCTGATTTTAGTAACACTTAGCAATTGACATGGGTCATCCACATTTGTGTCATTTTGGATGGTAATGGAAGTCAAAGAGAATATGGATATCTTTTTGGGACTTTGCATCTGATTTTCAAATTCAGGTTTAAGTTGTAGCTTTGGTTTCTTTGTTTTGGCCCATGTAGAATCTAAACTGATAACTTGTATGAGATGATGATTATATGTTTGATCCGGTTCGTTATGTGCTATAATGATATGTGCTTGGATTTATGCATGCCTCTCAGGCTTCTGTTCACTAATCTTGGTGGTGAACGTCGATTTGCCTCCATAGTAGCAAAAAGGTTGGAGACTCTTGGTGCTCTCACCCAGGGAGACAGAAGGAAAGTTGCATTTCATTGTTTTCATGTAATTTGGTAGTTTGCTTATCATTTTCTTTGTTAACGGTAATGAAATTGCAGGGCGGGTCCATCGTTGAGTGCTTATAACTATGACAGCATATATGGGAAAAAAGCTTTAAATCAGATGTATAAAGGAATAATGGACCAGGTTAGTTTTGTGTATACATGGTAAAGCCTCTCATCGGTTGTTATTAATATTGTATTCTGTCCATTTTTAGGCTGCTTTGCCTGTTGTACCTCCTGGATGTTCATCTGAAAAGCCAGAGACAATTCAAGACTTCATTATGAAGGCAAAGGCTGCTCTTGTGTCTGTTGGAATCATCAGGGATACAGTTATTGGTAATTTTAAACACTAAAACTGGTTTTATTGATACAATATTCTCTAAGTGGGCTCTTCCGATGAGTCAATTTTATCCCTATCCCTAATAAATCACCTTCCCAAAATCGTCTGTGATCATTATCTTGTAGGCAGTGGGAAGGATGCTGGAAAGTTAACTGGGCGTATTGTTGAATCTGACATGCATGATGTTGGACGCTTTCTTAATCGGCTTTTAGGGTTACCTCCTGACATCCAAAATAGGTTTGTGGCTTACTGGATGGACAGTTAATTCACGTATATTATACTTCAGTTGTGATGAGCTACTCAATGTTTCAAAACTATTATTTGTCCCTTTATTTATGATGTAGGAGTCTTAATCTACTAATTTTATATGATCATGTCCTAGGTAAATATGAAATTTAGCCAATTTACACTGTGACTCCAGGTTATTTGAGCTCTTCATCAGTATTTTTGATCTTCAAGTTCGAAATGCACGTGATGAAGGAAACTTTGATTCTGGAATTATAGACATTAAAGGAAGCATTATAGAACAACAAGGAGAGCCAAAGGCTAATTTTCACTCTATCCTTTTAGCTATTTTTTGGCACTCTATCCTTTTAGTTGCATCCACGGCCTTTGGTGTGGAACTCTCCTTTTAAATTGTCAAGACTGGCAGAGTTCTGCAGACTTGACCCTTGGGTCTCAAATTATTGCTCTTTATTTTGCCTACCTGATAACTTCATGTACTTTAGCATCCCTATACAGATATCACATAATGTGAAAATTAATCTTTGCTTACCTTATTAGATAAATAAGCAAGTTAAAATATGTCATTACCTTGTTCATTTGATGGGGACATCAGAAAAAAAATTTTCCTCCGATCTTTTTTAATAGATGCAAGTGATTTTCAAAATGAACTACTTCCCTCCGAGTCTTTTTTAGAAGATGCAATTGATTTCCAAAATGAACTAAATTAGTTCATTTTGGAAATCAATTGCATCTTTTAAAAAAAGACCGGAGGGAGTACGTGGAGATTGAAAGTGGTCCTTCGTGGCTGCAAGCAATTTATATACTTAATCCAGCTGACTTTGGATCAAAATTTAGCTGAGATTGATAAACTAAATAGAAGAAAGAAATAGTTCTCTGTGTGTAGTAAGTCCCTTCCATTCTGTTGTAAAAATAAAGTCCCTTCCATTCTTACCTTGTTTTGCCTCTTAGAAATGTTTAGCAGCAATTTAGTTCTCTCTGTGGAATATACTGTGCTCGATTTCTCTGATGACGAGTCAAAATTTTAGCTAAGATTGATAATCTATAAACTGTACTACGTCTGTGTTTATATTTTATGTTTCTAAATTTTTTTCCCTTAAAGAATTGGTTAGCAGTTATCTAGTATGTCTCTTGACTATGAAATTTGTTGTCATAGATGTAGAATACTTGACCGGACCTTGAGCTTTTGCTTTTACTTGATACTCTTTCTTGCTGGGTCTTAACTGATCTCTCAATTGATTTGTGACATTCTATTTATTCATAAATGGAGTTGTTATCTTGCAGACTGTTCATGTGGACCAGTTGTCTGGGGCAATAACTGTACTTTTTACATTTACGGTTGACTGGGGTCTTACATGGGAGGTAAGCAGATTCATTCATTTTGCCATCAGTCAATATAATCGATTATGCTGTTGATATTGGAGCCACACTAATATGTACCAAGTCTAATTATGTTTCAAATCTATGTTTTATTTGTATTTTTAACCAGTGGATATTCTACTGTTTAAGTATGTGCTTAGAAATATAAATGTAATATTTTGCACATTAATTAGTACTAATTCTTTATATATACATAGGCTGCAAGTAACCTTCTTGAAGAAAAGCAAAAGGATGGATTCAGTCACTCGAATGATGGTTTCTATGAATCTAGGCGGGAGTGGATGGGAAGAAGACATTTTCTTCTAGCATTTGAAATGTATGGTTTCCTTAATCTTGCTTGACTATCGTCTCTATTTGTTCATGTGGTGAATATAAATTATGAAGTCTCTAATTTAATTTCTTTTAGAAATTTTTGATGAAAAAAATGTGTTTTTCATCTGAATTTGTAAGCGGCAGTAATGTTACTCTTATTAGTTGTGGCTTGGGAAAGTGAATATGTTAGGGGACTTTAAATATAAACTCTTACTCATTTTCTTACAGCTCGGATTTAAAATTGTTCAAAGTCTATCGCCCGCCTGTTGGAGAAGGAACAAGGTATAGGGGCTGCATTTAAACTGCTAGCATGCCAAGTTGCAGCTTATCTTCCTTTTTCTTCTGTTCAGATCCATCTTCATTTGCATTTTTCTTTTCTGTAACAGGGAAATGCCTTTATCAGAGCTTAAGAGCAAGTATAGAAAACTGTCCTCCCTTGAGAAGGCTAAAAAAGGATGGCAAGATGAATATGAGGTCTCATCCAAACAGGTATTTGGTTTTGTATTTTTATCTGCTTGTTTCCCTACTGACAAAACCTTAAAATGTAGATAGGGACCTCTTTTTGTACCTCGTGTTAGCACCTGCTGGTGGTAGTTCTGTTGGTGTTAGCACCTGTTGGGCATTTTGACTCTCATACTCACAATAGATTATGACTACATATATATCCAATTCTATGAGCTCACACTTAACATATATAAATTTCCATTATTTGCAGTGTATGCATGGACCAAACTGTAAAGTTGGCAGTTATTGTACAGTCGGCAGAAGATTACAGGAAGTTAATCTTTTGGGTGGTCTGATTCTTCCTGTTTGGGGGACTATTGAAAACGCACTTTCTAAGCAGGTGTGGAATCCCATCTCCAGCACTCTCTGCTGGCAATATTCTTTTTCTAAATATTATTTTACCTGTTTGTAAGGAAGAAAAACTTAGTGATTGGGCATAGCTGATTAAGCACCTAACGTTTACTATATACACAAGTTTTATTTGAAGCTACTATCTAACTATGATTGGCCTTTTAACAGGCTCGACAAAGCCATAAACAGCTCAGTGTTGTTCGCTTGGTGACTACGAGCGATAATCAGCGGATTGTTGGGCTCTTTATTCACAATGGAGCGGTTGAATCTGTACTGCAAGGTGTATTTGCATTGTGTTGCAGTATAATTAAGCGTTTTCCTTTTCCATGTCAAATCCTTTCTAAATAATAATTTTTTCGCCCTTGGCCAGGCTTGTCGTGGGTTCAAGATCTTGATGATTGATGTCAAGCGGGGGAGGAAGGTTATGAATTTTGCTGGTCATAGCTGTATACATGCGTTGCCCCCAGCACTTCGTTTTTTTGTGCTTGAAGCGCCATACGATTGAGCTGCCACTTTGAGTGGTGGATGCCTCCATTTGGAAGTTCAATTATTTCTCTCTTGTTTTGTATATCATTATAAATATTATTTTTGGGTGAAGTATATCATTATTATTATTTAAGAATACTGGATGGCAAAGGACAAAGAAAAACATCGCAATATTTAATGTGATCCAATTCTTTTTTGGGTAATTATGTGATCCAATTCTTCTCTATTTATTCAGGGTCTGATTGTATGAATTAGTGTAATTATACTTTAAACAAGAAATCCAACCAAAATATTACATGAGAAAATAAGAAATCCAAAATAGTCAGTTGATTGTTTCAAAGTAGTATTCTTGTAAGTATACAAGGCTATTGTAAATAGGCAAGCACATAGGGTTGTCGAACTTCGGGATGGATTAAGATACTCTATTAAATTTTTTAAAAAAGTTGTTTGTTGTTTAATTTAAAAAATTAAATTAAAGTTTTAATTAAATTGAGAGAAAACGAGTGATGAGAATTAATTAGGGTGTTAGAATTTACCTAAAAAATTGTATTGCAAGTATTAATTCTCGCAAATACTTAATTAACTACAATCTTAAATCATTTTACAAAGATAATATATGAATTACAATAGTATGAAGTATGAACTATCACAATTAGTGTAACTCTTTTTACGCCACTCAATTAAATGATTGCTACTCTCTTTTTTACACTACTCAATTAATGATTGCTACTCTTAGATTCAAGTTATAAAATTGGTATGATCCATTACAAGGTCAACGTAAATGTCAATTAAAATTATTATGCAAAATTATAACTCCTAGGCTACAAGCACTAGTGTGTGGTGGGTATCAAGTCTAATTAATTAATTAACACAAGATAAAAAATATAGATATTTAATCAAAATTCAATTGCACAATTAATCTATATAAATAATTAAGACTTTAGACATGAATTGAACCACAAATACTTTTTTGCATATTCAATTTTGTCTTAGCAGTCGGCCACTCCTTTGCTGTGTATGTCCGGACAAGCTGTTGTAATTTTCCATTCTGTCAAAAAATTAACAACTTTCAAGTTTAAGGCATTTTAACATGAAAATCACAAGAAACTTTCAAAATGAGTATTGTAACTTATTTATAACATCTAAATTGAATTAACATCTAAAATCGACTAGAAAGTTAAATGGTATACATATGCATATAAACCCTACTCCTGACCAGCCTGTTTCATAGCGCTTCCAAATACATTTTGTTAGCAATACGTCTACTTGCATGAGTATCATGAGACAAGTTTAGCAGGCTGCAGTTCACGTAGACTGTCGTATGGGGGCACCAGCACATCAGACAAACAGAGGGCTTATCACTTTTTTTGGCTACACTGTGACTATGCTGCCTGCTGAGAGAAACCATAGCCTCGCACCATGGATAACATTCTTTTCGCGAGAAAGCCATTGTGCCGGACATGTGACGGCCCAATTTCTTGTGAAGAGAGGGGTTTAGGAAGAAGGGTCAATTTCATGCGACGGCTCCTTCACTGCGCTCAGGCTATGAGTGACAAATTCACAAGCTTCTTGACGTTGTCGGATGGGACTGACAGTCCAAGGTCCAGCACTCAAAACTAATGAAACCCAAACTGACATTTTCTTTGAACTGAAACCCAATAGACATGATTTTACTTATGTCCTTCATTCAAATCCTATTAGTTTATAGGTCAAATTGCCATTTCATCGTCATACTTAATGAATAAGTATATAACTACATCAAGCCTGGATCCTGTAAGGCTGTAACCTATGGACAACCTGTGCATTAAAATCTTCTCCAGTCTCCAAAAGCATCATGCCAAAACCTACTTCAATTGCTGGCTCAACGTAGCCTGTTTTTTTATTGAGTCGCGTATCCTGCATGTTCTTCTCTCTACCTTCTAACCAATTCATCAATTCCTACAAGGTTGGAAGTAAGAGGCACATGCATGAAATCCAGATCCAGTTTATCTTTGGCACTGGCTGGGATAGGCTCAAAAGGGCTTCCATGCCCACATGAACCCCTTGTTACTATCACATGCAAACTTCCTCAAAAGAAATGTTGGCATGTTTGCCGTAGTGGGAACACATCATTAGCTCTCTTGATTTCTTCAAATTACATAAAGTTTCAGCTAAACAAACGATAATGCTGGAAAGAGAAAAGGCTCTAGTTCCTTATTCACTTTATAAGCTGGTTTTGTCTTCATTAATGCATTTTCTATTAGCTCAGTAATGGGAATGCCGACGTGAAGTATCTCCCTTGTTGCCTTTACTCTAGCTTGCTCGCCGACAATTTTCGAATCCGGTGCTTTTGCCACCCCTGCCTCACCTCCGCTGCCGCCTTTCTTCTCCAAAAGAATAGTTCAAAGAGACCGATCTATATCGTACGTCGCAGCTGCCATGCATGGACCCTCCCAAGATGTGTCATGAAGTTAACATGAGCTAAGCCCAACATTTCTTCTTCACTGTAAAAACAGGCGCCTCAGTGATATCCGGGCATCCCAAGGATCATGATCACTAGAGCTGATCCAACAAAAAATAGAATCCATAATTATAGAGTTGCACCTTTTCTTCGCTTTCTTTTGCTTTTCTCCCACTGAAACACTTCTATCCTCACTGTTTCCAGGGTTAGTCTGAATGAACTATCAAAGGAAAGAGAGAAGATGAAAATGAGAATCTCTTGAGATAAAATGGCATATATTGAGAGCGAGAGATGAAGTGAATAATGTAGAAGAGGCGGTTGGCAAAGGTGAAAAAGGAGCTTTCGGCAAAAGTTCTCACCAAATCTGTCGCCATTATACGTAATGTTTCCCAGTTTCCAAATCCAACAACAGTTTGCCTGAATGTGCTACTAAACCACCCTGTGTGCTTCGGAGTTTGGACCTTCATTTGACTTTGATCGTCTTACGGCTGTCATTTTAATTCAAATGTATAAAGCTAGATGGAGTAGTATGATAGATGACACGGATATAGTATTTCCTATATTGGGTCGATCGTTAATAAGTACCACTAGATGGGGTTTGGAAAAAAAAAAGAACATTAGGAGTGTAACTGTGTAACTACAACCAAGTTTCAAATGTGAATAGATGCAAAAAACAAAAAATAAAGTTGCCAATGTGAACTAATGCTTTGATCAGGCTAGCATTATGTGTATAATTTGGAAGAAAGACATGTTCAAATCAAAAGAGAGAGAGAGAGAGAGAGGACCAGTCAAAGATTGTGCATGGGGTCTCATGATTAAAGGAGTGTGGACGTCTTTACCATATGGAAATGGTAGTTGTTTACCATAAGAAAAAAGTGGCGGCGAAAAATATTAAAAATGATAAAGTGGGAGCGCTACAGAGAGAGAGGAAAAAAACAAGAAAAAAAAAGAGAGAAAAAAATAACGAAAAAGGTAAAGGTAGAGCATTTCAGCCGACAGGTAGGCACTAGCATGGGCCCACCTGAACTGCATCAACAAATTGGTCCTCAGCTGAGAGCTGAAAGCCGCCCCTCTTTGACCGCGCGCCGAGCACCATCCCCGAACTACAACTACTAATTATTTTTTTGCTGTTACTAATGATAGTAATAATATGGAAAATAGTGCATAATAATTTTACATCAAGTCCCTCGAGATTGGTTTTCAATCAGATTGAATATACATGCACAAGCATGAATGACGTATGGCCTTTTTTGCTAAGAATAATGCACGAATATGATTTTTGGTATGGCTTTTTTTTCTTCTCAGTGCTTCTCTTAAATTCGATGGTCAGTGCTACGTTCTTTATATGATAAGTTTCAACAACACAACATGAATTCTCTCTCTCTCTCTCTCTCTCTCTCCCGTGCTTGTGTGCATGAATTTGTAAGTTGGGATAGAAAAGCTGGAGTTATAGAAAAGGAAAACTAGGATATTCAAGTTATGTATGTTTGTTTGTTATTTTGGTAGCGAATGAGCCTAAGCGAGTTGTTATGACTCTCTAGATTGCTTCCCCCCTGGGTGACCTAGATGTCGCATTTTCACTCTTTGCATGTATTCTCTTAGTTATCACAAACTCACAGGGTGATCCACATTTTTCTGTTATCACCTTATTAAAGAATGCAGACTCGCAAGATAAAAAAATAGAAATAGCATAGATATAGTCACTGGATGAATATCGTATAGAAGGGAAAGAAGGTAGCTGGAGAATCAATCATAGAGGGAAGACATCGGCTTGCATGGCTTCCTTGTTGGAGCTGATGAGAGCAGTGGGGATCATCTGGAAGAGGGAATAGCGTGAGTAGGGGTGGGGGTCTGGACGGTGACATGGTTTGGGTCCTCCCCCCCTACACACTCCTTTTTGGCGTGTCCTCAGATTTTGTTAGTTTGTGAGCAGACACAACAAATTCTAAAGCCAAAAAAGAAGCTTCTTATCCCCACAAAAATGCTCATGGGACCTCTCATGCGTACCTCCCTTCTGCAAAAGCCCAATGCCCCTTGTCTGTCTATTTACGTTCTTCACCACTCCCCATTTGCCATTGTTTCTATACATTTTGCTTGGTGGTGGCATCCCCTTAGATAAGAACAAACCGAGGGCCATCTTCTGGTCTTGCACTCCTCCTACAGTGGCTCTTTATATAGAGTAGCATCGTTTATCGTACCAGGTCGCCCGCCACCTTGTCAATCACTTTGTTCAGTCTTCTCTCTTCTTTCTTACTCAGAAATGGCGCCAGTGACACTTCCACCTGGATTCAGGTTCCACCCCACAGACGAAGAGCTGGTGGCCTACTACCTAGACCGGAAAATCACCGGCCGGCCAATCGAGCTAGACATAATCCCAGATGTTGATCTCTACAAATGCGAGCCCTGGGACTTACCTGGTGAGTTTTCATAATCACAAGTTCTTCTCTCCTTTGTTGAGTGATGTAATCAGCTGATCATGTACTTTTGTGGTGCAATTTGGTCAGATAAATCCTATCTGCCGAGCAAGGATCTGGAGTGGTACTTCTTTAGTCGACGAGATCGAAAGTATCCGAATGGGTCCGAGGACCAACCGTGCCACCACGGCCGGCTACTGGAAGGCTACCGGCAAGGACAGGCTTGAAAAAGTCTCAGAAGAGGACACTGGGAATGAAGAAGACTTTGGTGTATTATAGAGAAGAGCTCCTCAGGGAATCGTACAATTGGGTCATGCACGAGTATCGCCTTCTCGAATCTGAATCCCTCTTAAAGGTATATATACTATCGACATGCTAAGATTAATAGTGATCACAAATAAGTTGAAGACCTAAATCTCAGTTATGATTATTTCTTTTCTTTTTCTGGTGAATGATAATGTCGGGGGAACAGAAGAATAAAGGAGAATATTCTGACTGCCAATGTTTCTCTATGATTTTTAGTGGATGATGATAGTATGAATCATAATATAAAGTTGTTAATCAGAAGCTAACATACATATGTAGGTCCTTCAAACCTACATATGGCTTGTACTGTTTCAATACTGAGGACTCCCTAACTCCTAAGTTTTTATTATTGTCAAATCAACTAATTTGCGAGAATAATGTGCTGAGGGTTACATGAATGTGTACCCAGTTAATGTATCCATAGAATCTCTACATGGTCAAATTTTGGTTAACCTTGATCGTAAATGAATTAAAGTTATTGACAGAATGGCTCAACCAACTATGTCTTCTTATAAAAGAAAAGAACTGTGTTATAACTGAACAATTTTTTATCAGTAGAAACACAATATTGAAAAACGAGTTTTATTTTGTAGGATGCATATGCATTATGCCGCATTTTCAAAAAGATTTCATGTAGGCCAAAAGCTGAAAAGAAGCATGAAGATGATCCTCCAAAAGTGCACCAGATGGTTATCTGCCAGGAAATGAGGGAGAGGACTTAAGGTTGCCGCCATCTGAGAGTGGCTCCTCCGATGTCTCTTGGGGGTCTCCCTACTGATCATAATGGCCTCATCTATAACCAATATTGCCAGAAATGGTCCGCAACAGACGAAGGGGACAGCTCCACAAATGCATCTCCTATGCGTGTTTGAGCAAATAACCTATCCTAATTTAGTGGAGGTAAGTGGTGACTTTCTTTGTTTCATAAGCTATTTATACTTGAATCTACTGCCATCATAAGAACCTAAAAGTATGACAAAACATACACCGAAATACATTGGAAGAAGGCGCAACATTGAGATATGCAACCTTTTTTTCCTATGTTTTATTTTACCATTATGAGGAAAGTGAAGGAAGGAATTCGAAGTCGTCAAACTGACGGAGATCAATGATGTTTCCGTACAGAATCTCTGTGAGGGAATAAAGCAGCTATCTAGCTAGCACCTTGTGTATATATAATTCCCAAGTAATGGGCATTGTGTGACAGTCTATTCATTGGCGGTGTCATACTTCCCTGGTTCACACATATTGAAAGCCATGTGATTTCACTATCACATGCATGCAAATTACTGATTAATATTTTTCGATCATGTCGCTTGTCAATATTTGATTGAAGAGCAAATTCGGGATCACATACATATATCATTAGCTACCTTTTTGTTGAATTTGTGTTTCATGATATATAGACAATAATGTGGTCAATTCTACAATATTAATGTAGAAATATGACACTATACTACCCCATAGCAATTTGTTTTCTCTATCTTGACTTTGCTTTACACACTCTCACTCTGATCACAAAGTCTCTCTTAATTTCATTGGAGGGAGTGCAGAGAGATGATTAGCAAGTCATTAGCTACCCGATTGCTATTTTTTGAATTGTATGATATTGTGATAATAATGTGAAATCTGATTATATAATAAAAGACATTGTACTACCCAAATGCTGATATTTTTTATATCTCTACGTTACTGCTATGATCCGTACTTCGCCTCTACCTGATCAGAAATTCTCCCTTGCAATACTAAGATTATGGGACGGAAAAGAGTAGCTACCATTGAATTAGCAACATGCCTCTTTGCACTCTTTCTATAACTATATAGACGATTGATTATTGGTATTGGTTTAGGTCATTACATTAGCCGACTGTGTAACATTCTGCTCACAGCCTCTAGTTGGCTACTATTTGCTATTTTCATTAGACCATTAATTTAAGCTGGCTTACTCTTAACTAATAGTCTTTTTTTTTTAAATTTTTGCTAATGCAGAGTGTACCATTATCGGATTGCAGAAAGTGGCAACAACATTATGAGCAACCTCACCAACCATTAGCCATGGAGAATTTCCCACAAATGGAGACGATGGAGACGATCCTCCACATACCCCAAATGTTTGAAGAGCTTCTAGTAACTGACAAGTACATGGATCACCTAACTGAAGAAAATTTATTAGAAGAGATCTTCAATGTCGCATCTGAATTTAACGACGAGACCTCTGATCTACACTTGCAGAACACCTCTTACTTAAACTACTCAACAGCATTGAACGAAAGTAACTCGCATTGACCCTATATAGCATTCATCATAGCCTTCGGAAAGAGCAAACAAGTGCATTTTCTACATATAATTTGGAGTTCCATTATACATTTTTACATTATATACTTGTGAATGGATGTTCAATGAAACTAGGAAGAGGATTGGATGAAGCAACCATTGAATTTTTTAGGTTGCAACAGATTGACCTACATGGATAAGTTCATGATGGAAATATATATGACATATTACTCCGTGTAATTTATTTACCCTACGTGTTTGTTATGTATGCTTGGCTCTGAAGAAAAAGAGCGTGTACTATGTAATAAGAAAACCAAGGTACGATATCTTATTGTTCTAATGTTTTTTTTTGGAAACCTTGCACTTATTATTGGCAAATAAATTTACAGTTACTATAACGCCTGCTAACAACAGAAACTTCCTATTTTCAACAATTGGTGCAATTGTTTTGTTATGATGGACCTTTCATTTTTTCTTACTACAAATATCTTGACCTCACATTCTCTTTTCGGTGATGAGAAAGCATGATCTGCAGCTTTGGGGGTAAAAGAGAGGGGTTAGGATCAGAGGTGTCTTTGTTTTTCTTTTAGTGGTCAAGTAAAAGATACATGTATCTTTGAATCTTCAAAGAGGAAATTGTTGCACTACTTTTTGGCAGTATGCCCAGAGTTAGGGACCAATTGGTCGTCAATTAAGGTTCTCATCTATGAATTTCTGTCACACTGACATCATCTCAGTGAAAGCTTGCAGGATTAATTGTGTTTTTCCTTTTGTAGCAAAAGAAGAAAAGATTGGTGCTTTTTTGGGGCACCGGTAATTGAGTAAAAAGGGCAAGTCAAAGAAGAAAGATTGTAGGGCATAGGGGTGATTTTTGCACATTTTGTACTCGATTAAGAGAGACTATGTTTTTCTTTGGCCAAGAACCTCCGGGTAGAAAGTAATCTCAAAAACTGCTTTCTGCTTTAGATTTGGCATTCAAATGCATATTTTACCAAAAAAAGTCCTGGGAAATAAATGGAGGATCCAATGATGTAGGAAGAAAAAGGCGAATTTGATAAACATTTTAATCATATAGTGTTAATTTAAAGAAATCGCCCTCGTAAGAATTCATGAATGGAAGTCATCTACGCCCAAAACATGAACTACCATAAGCTATGATCAGCTATCTTCGGATGATGCTACCTAACAGCCAAGATTGCATGTTATATCCGTAATGTGGTTCCTAATGACATAATTTATGTTGGGTCATACTTAATTTATTGGAAACCAATGGTTTTACACATAGTTCTAAAGTCGAAGAGGACAGGAAGTCCAGGCTAAGATATCGATAAACCATGATTTGACATCAACAACATCTTTTCTATCGTAGTGTAATTTTGCAGCTATAAGCTATTCTCTCTTGGGTTTGATCTTTCCATCTTCCAGTTCGCAGTAGCATCACTACATATATAACACCTGCATTTAGCTATAAGCTATTCTCTCTTGAATCAAGGGCATAACCACCCCACACTCCCTATGCACAGGCGGCAGGTCCGAAAGTACACGCACGGTCAACCTCCACCGACCGTGTATAAGGAAGGGGTGGACATTGCTGCTTCAAACCCAAACCGGCACATAAGCGAACCGGGTTCTGGCTACTCCGCGTACGGTATCACATTTCCCGCCTTATTCCTCTCCTCTCCACCAACGGATATATCTCATTTAAACCTCAATTCCTTGCTCTGCTCCTTTCCTTCCGTTTCCTTCTTTCCATCTTAATCAACGCCCTTTCTCCTCCCATTCATCAATCAAATCCCTCCATCTTCCTTCATCTCTACTCTCCATCCATCCATCCCTCTCTCCCTCCCTCTTGTCCATTTACTCTAGCACCAAATATAGCAAAACTGGGATTTGCCATGAATTTTATTCTCTTCTTTCCTCCATCCCATCTCCTCTGCATAACTGACAAGTTCCTCTCCCCTCATTCTTGGCTCCCACAACATTCCCAAACAGAAACCAGTTGAGAACTCTTCTATTCTATTTCAGATTTTTTTTTCGATCTTACTTCTCAAACCTCAATGTTTTGGGTCTACATGTACCCGTGAACTAGCCTTCTCTGAATGTCGACGGCAACACTACCGCCGTATGGCGGGATCGGCCGACGGGACCATGACCGCAATGTCCCGCGTGGGCCGGATTCCAATTCCTGCAGAGGCCTCGTCAAGAGCAACCTCCAAAACTGTGTTTCAATCTCCATCTGCAAGGATTCTGAGACTGTCCAGTTTGATCAGATCCTTCTTGGTGATTCGAATTTCTGCAATGCCCAATCCGGAAAGGTCTCCCAAGCCAGCAAAGCTGCCAGCCGGCGGGAGGCCGAGCCCCTTGACGAGTGGGCTGCCCGCCAAGCCCGGGAGATGATCACCTCCATCGAATCCCAGCACATCACCGATGACGCTGCTCATCGGCCGGAGTCCAAGGACTCTGGCTATGTCCTGCTGGAGAGCTCTGCTTCAAATTCGGATGCTCCGGCAGAGATTCCAAATATGAGGGCCTCAACCCTTGTTCAAATGTGGCGGGACCTCGAGGCAGAGACCGGGGCTTCGAGGACAATTATACGACCTTGCAGTGCAACTTCTTCCATCAGTCCTAAGACTGTTAGCATCAATGGGTCATTAGAGGAAGAACCATCAGGGGAGTGTGAAGCGAGCGATTCAGCAGATGATAGATCAACAGGCTGGGAGTCTGATGCAGTGGAAACTCCGGTGGAGACGCCTACTTCACGGGGGGTGTCCAATGTGGGAGACAGACAGAAAGTGAGGGTGGCAGATGTGATCAAACGATTTACATCAGGGAGTACCAAGGGAGGTTTTTCTGTTTTCAGCGAGGAGGTTGATACGAAAGACCAGTCACCGAGGTTTGAAAATGGGTCTGCTGGGTTGTTAGATCATTGCTTTAGTAATAGCAAGGAGTTAGTTGGGCTCAATATCAATGGGAATGCAAATTACCGTCGAATTAGAGGAACTCAATCTCTGAAAAATTTTCTGATGAGACTTGAGGGAGAGAGGCAACGGGAGCTTGCAGGACTAGGGGAAAGACATGCTGTTTCACAATTTTCACACCGCGGTCGGATTCAGGTGAGTGATTGATCAACATAATTTCTCTCTTATTGCAGCAAGTAGGGATGCGTATGAAATCATTTCATTTAGATGAAGAAGTTGTAGTTACGTGCATAAAATCATAATCATACCTATAATTAAGTAACGCATTTTCACAATTATTTGGAGTCGGCGACATGGATATTATACCTCCATTCAGGTCTGTGTTTTATGCCAACTATATTTTGTGAGAGAGTAAAATCATATATTTTTTTATTAACTTCATCCAACTTCTCTTAAGTCTCCATCTCCCTTTTTTAACATTATTTATACGCATCCCTTCTAATCTTCTCACATGGACATCTATTGCCGTTACCTACATATGAAATCATATAATCATGGGGCTTTTTATTTTCATATCAGATAATAGTGAGACTTATAAATATAGTAGTGGTCTTGGTCATGGTGTTTAAAATCATTCATGAGATACATATATGCATAACTGCTAATTTAATGCCAATTAGTGTCTCCGTTAAATATCGGCGTTTAGAAAATTAGCATGCATAAGATACATAAACAATGAGACTTTTTTATATTCCTTTAATAAAGGAGACAACTTTGTGCACTGCTACGTAGTATTTTCTCTGTTAACTAAGGAAAAATAAAAATGTATAAACTAACTGGAGGCCAGGAGGCTCATGTCTAATCCTTTTATGATTGATTTATCTAACTGGATGATGTTACTGATTGATTGTTCTCTTTATTTTGTGGGGCGTTTGGCATGTATTTTTGTTATTTCCTTTTGCAGTCTCTGCTCCGCTTCAGGTTCTTAAGCCGTGAAGTAACAGTCAAGGGTCGGCAAAATCCTCCCTCAACATCAGTTGAACTGAATCAACTACAGTCTGGAACTTCTGTTTTGCTTTTAAGGTGATTCATTTGGAAATTTACTCTACACTATTGTAACTCATCTACCAATTAACAGGATGTTGTTGTTTGCATTAACTAGGCTAGAGAGTTGTCTCCTTGTTTCCACACATATACCATTTCCTTCTCGTCTACGTTCTTCCAAACTCGGCTTGTATTCGAAAAAACCATTTCAACTGTTTGATTAAACTAGCAAAAACCATGTTATCTAGACTTTAACTACCTTCATATATCTACTAGCTGTATCTTTTGAAACTTTACATGATATCCTTGCTGGTGAGTTTGTTTACAATTTGTTTGATTGATACAGGCAGAGATTCAACACTACGGGACAGCCGAATGCTGGTCAGATCCTCGGGACTGAAAGCAACAACTCAACAGAACAAGATGCTAATATGGAAGACACGGACAAGCCCTCATATAATACTAGAAACATAGACAGTTCAAGTGATTTAAAGAAAGAGGAACCCATCAAAAGCCAGAAGATAGAACCACAACTTCCCTGTTCACTACCATCTGCCAGACAAGAGCTGAAAGAAGAAGCTCATCCAAGTACTGGTGAAGAGTCAGGAGGAAAGAGTTCCTGCATTGGTTTAGTTACTTACAGCCTGGATAATGCAAATCATACAAATGAAGTCCTAGACTCGAATAATTCGAGAGGAGGAAAGCAAGAACCACAACTTCCCTGTTCACTACCATCTACCAGGCAAGAGCTAAAAGAAGAAGCTCATCCAAGTACTAGTGAAGAGTCAGGAGGAAAGAGCTCCTGCATTGGTTTAGTTACTCGCCAGGATAATGCAGATATTACAATTGAAGTCCTAGACTCGAATAATTCAAGAGGAGGAAAGCAAGAACCACAACTTCCCTGTTCACTACCATCTACCAGACAAGAGCTAAAAGAAGAAGCTCATCCAAGTACTAGTGAAGAGTCAGGAGGAAAGAGCTCCTGCATTGGTTTAGTTACTTATCGCCAGGATAATTCAAATAATACAAATGAAGTCCTAGACTTGAATAATTCAATAGGAGGAAAGCAACTTGGCAGTGAAATACGGAAGCAGGAGATAGAACCACAACTTTCCTGCAAGCCCTCCACCACTGGAGTGTTAAAGGAAGAAGCTACTCCGAGTTCTAAGAGAAAACAGGTTGAAAAAGGCTCCAGCACTGTTCAATTTATTTGGCAGAGAGAAAGAAATTATAATGCATATTATGCCTTGAATCCAGATAATTCCAGTAACCGACTTGTTAGGGAAAGTTATCAGCAAGAAAAACCTATCACAACTCTGCAGGAGCTAGAACCACAATTTTCCTGTCCACTAGAATCACTACCATCTAGAATACAAGACTTCACAGAAGGAGCTAGTCCAAGTTCTGATGCAGAGAGTAGAGAAAGCAGTTTATGCATTGATCAGATCAATTGGCATGAAAATGCAAATAACTCTACCACCATACAGAGTTGGGTGGGTGATGCAGAAGAAGAAGAGACTGAGACAGGGCAGGTTGAGGGGCATGGTGATGACTTCAGCCTCATCTATCCTCCTCCCCAAATGCAAGAACAGGGATTTAGAAGGCAACCCATGTACGATGACTTGCTTGAAAAAATTTCTGACAATGTGGAACTTCGTCAGCTTTATGAAAGGTAAATGTGGTAGAATAGCTGTTCGTGTTCTTGATGAAATTAAACATAAAAACAGGTTGCACCCTTTTATTTCCATGTTTTTAGTTTGTTCATTTCTATTTTCATGATCAGTGATTAAAATTATTGTCATTCTATCTTTGCAGGAGAAGTGTATCAACTGCTTTGTCCAGTGATTTTAGGGTTAGAATGGACCAACTTGTCTTATCTATGTTAGGAAGGCAAGAGCAAGAACAAACTGAAGAGAACATGACAGAGGAAGATGAAGAGCATCTCATTCAAAACTATGAAATCAACAATGGCAATCTAGTTCCATCAGAATCAGAACAGTTGCCCCTACGACATCTTCGCCATTTTCACGACCAAGATAACAGCCCTGAGCAATCTCCAGTTGAGCGCCATCTTCCGAATCAGTCACTTGTAAGTCTTAATACCTTTTAACGGTCAAATCAACTCCACTTCCTTTCTAGCTTGGGATCAGTAAAATTTGAGTGGCTATTATATATCTAATCCACTCAGTTTGACTTTTAGTTGTTTATTTCGTGCAAGCGCTTTTTAAGGAAAAAAAATGGCTGATTATAATCAAGCTATTGATCCATTGTCATGCTAATTTCTGGCTTACAGGAAATGAACCTCATATTTGAGTTGAGAGGTGATATTGGACGCATACATCAAGAAGTTTCTGATTTGAAGCGATCGCTTAGAAATTGCATGGACATACAGCTAGAATTGCAGCGTTGTATTAAGCAAGGGGCTCCCCTTGGAACATACCAAACTGGTAAGTAGTTCATTATACACCTTAGGCTGTTGAACCATAATCATCGTTAACAATACTTGATCCCATAATATTTTTAGTCTGTTATGCTCTTGTCTACAAGTCGATTTGTAGCCTGATAGATGTGACTATGGTCATGACTACAATTTTGTTTATCATGTACTCTTAATTGAACAGAAATCGAACTAAACTAGCTAGAGTTTCTACTATCATGTGAATAAGCAATTTGGGATATGGTGCAGATTCTATACTTAATTCGCAACAGCAATTGACCAAACGCGGAAACTGTTGTATATGCTATGAAATGCAAGTCGACTCGCTATTATACAGGTATATAGAATGTTGAATATGATTCTTTTCAACAATGATATGCATCTCATACTCCTTAAGTCACGTAAACATATCTTCATGCTCAAATTTTAGGTGTGGGCACATGTGTGCATGTTTCAAGTGTGCATATGAGTTGCAGTGGAGCAGTGGGAAATGTCCCATCTGTCGAGCTTCCATTGTGGATGTTGTGCGTACATTTTCTGATTCCTCGTGATGAAGAAGCTGGCTCGTTACTTTTCCAGACATTCAGTCTTCTACGAAGCCTAAAATAGGATGTATATAAGTATATATGACTTGTTGTCGTATCATTTTTGACGTATTCTTATGTATGGCCGAGTTGCACAATGCCTCTTTCTCAAAAGATGCAATGGTGTTTAAGAAACTCTTTGAAGCAATCAGGTGGTTTATAATGAACATTTTCCCTCGAAGTTTCTGTAAGTATATTACATCTATACATGCTATTTACAGGTTAGTAGTACGTAAATATATCCTTAACATTGTAGAAAGAATAGGCAGTCATAATTACAAGACTGTGAACATTCTGAATGTTGTATTGATTCTGACATAAATGATGATAAGTTGTGCCTTACATGAAAGAGTAATATGAAGGCAAGACTAACAGCAATTAGTTTGAGACTGCAGCCTTTTCTCACTGATTTTGATGGGCATTCCTTTGGAGGGAAATGGGAGAGGATCAACAGTGATGGGCTCTTGAGGATCAATCAAGGACCATTCATACCGAGTCACCATGATATGTATGAAGATCAGTATGTTGAGCCTGGCCAATTGGTAGCCAACGCACAACCTTGGCCCGCCTCCGAAAGGAATGTAAACATATGGGGCCACGGACTCGTCAAACCTGCTTGGGTCAAACCTCAGAGGCTCCTCAAAGTATTGGGGGTCATAATGTGTCCCATACGTTGTCCACAAAACCTACACAATCATAGCCGGGAAACAGTAGCAATTAAAGTTTAAAGTAAGGAAAATTAAAAATCATATACTTCAATCTTTCATCAATTTTATAAGACACTTCTAAACAGAAAAGATTCAACTTAGAGTCGCAGTAAACTGTTTAGATCTACTTGCTAGTCAATACTATTGTATTTGCAGCAAAAAAATAACATAATATGACATCTTAGACGGGCCTAGAACATTAAAAGCTAGAACTAGTCAATTTGGACCCCAATAAACTCCTCCCCCACAACACCCCATCTATCCCCCATTATTATTCTATTTTTTTAATTACTTCAACCCCCTTTCTCCCACTACTTTTCTCGTTATCTTCCACCCTCCAACCCAACCCCTTCATCTTCTTCCCATCAAACCTGAACCGGACATGTTCCGTCCACAGCCGATGCACCTCCGGCCATGCCTTCTCCTTTTTTCGAGTCTTCTCCTCTTTTTTTTTTTCTTCTTCTTCTTAGGCCGGCCGCGGCTGGTGCCGCCAAAAAGGTATCAGCTTTTAGCACTGATGCTGCCAACTCTATAGAAAGGCCTCCATGGCCAGGGTGCATGGTTGGGTCAAGAAAGGCTACACATAGGATTTTGGGGATTGATCCCCGTCACTTTGCAAATAACGTAACAGGGTACAATCCCCATAACCCGGTAAAAACCCGAGATGGGCCTTCTTCTGAGTAGAGGATTATGTGGACCGCTCACCGTCAATGTACAAAACATCTAACGGGGAGACGTTACCGATCGACATAGGATTTTGGGGACTGTCCTCGATACAAATATTCATCCTACTTATATGAATATCGGGGTTGCAGGTGGGAAATTTTTAATATTGTAAATGGGGTGTAGAAGGAACGAGGGATGAAGGAGATTAATGAGGTCCAAATATAAGTTATAAGCATAGACAATGTTTGATACTGTTGTGTACATAAACTGATTGTACATTTGGTCAAATATAGCTATATTTTCATGTTGTTATACACACAAAAGCAATTGAAAGAAAGAAGAGCCTACCTTCCACCCTCTGGGGATGGTGAAACCTTGATAATCAATATCTACGGTTGCCTTCCTGAAGGATCCAAAGATTGGAGGGAACAGTCTCATGGCTTCACGACTTACTTGCCATGTATATTTCATCTTCTGTGTGTCCTCGTAAGTCAGCTCCTCTTCTCTTTTGCTACTATCTACATCTAAATGCTCTGCATGCACAAACCAACACACATACAACTAATCCTTTAGTGAGCTAACAGTTAGCTATATTAACTTCTTGAATAACACAGGTTATATTGTTTTCAAATACTTCTTGCTAATTGTTGTCTCACCTTTAAGCAGCCTAGAGTAAACATCATGGTGCTGACCCAACATTCTACACATCATGGCAATGGAAAATGCTGTTGTATCATGAGCAGCAAAAACCAACAAGACCAAATTGTCCACAACTTCTTCCTCCTTGATCTCTCCTGCCATGAGACCCTCAATCAAACGTGATAGAAGCAACCCTTCTTTCTCTTCAACTCCTTGAAATTTCCTTTTCTCCATTGCTTCCCTTCTCTCCCTAACAATGGCAACCAAAGCCTTTCCTACCTCCCTCCTCGCCTTCTTGGCCTTCCGAAACTTGAACCCCGGAAGATCGATCGGCGGTGAAAACACGCCGGTTAGAACCTTCTGGAACATCCCCAGCAGCTCCGGCTCCGGCCTGATTCCGAACAAGCACTCCAACACTATTGAGAACATGAGTAGCTTCACTGAGCTGAAGAGTTGCACCATGTCTCTCCCTCTCCAGTGAGCATCAAGGTGGCCGGCGATCGACCGGGAAAGCCTCGGTACTAGCGCCTCCAGTGCAGGACCAGTGAGGCATGCAGCAAGGGCGCCTCGCACCCATCGGTGGCGGCCGCCATCCTTCTGCATGATGCAGTCGTTGCCCATGAGTTGCACCGCCGCGCTAGGCCATGAGCTCACCACCAGCTTGAACTCGTTGGATAGAAAGAACCGGTTGGCCTCGGCGCCGACAACGACGACAGTCAGGTCCCCCATGAGCCGGGTCTTGAAGATGCCGCCATGCTTCCTGGCCCGGGGCAAGATGAAGTCGTCGTAGAGCCGGTTCCTGCGCTGGGCTCCATAGAATTGAATGGTCTCACCGAGGCATGGAAGGCCCAAATCTCCCGGCGGCAGCTTGCTGCTGGTGGTGTTGCTTTTCTTTTTGGAGCTGTGGATGTGAGATGAGAGAAAGAAGAGGAGTGATGAGGTGGCCAAGATGACGAGAAAGAGAAGAAGACAGGAGAGGACAGAAGCCGGTTCAAGTGCCATGAGAGGTGGCGGCGGAGGCTGATGACCCAGGTAGCTGCTTGGACGTGGAAAAGTGGGAGGATTTAAATAGAGGCCTAAAAAACAAACAGATAAACCAATCTCGAACAAAATCACAGAGAGAAAAATTAAAATAAGTAATGAAACGAAAAGTAGAAACCCAACATCATTAGAGAAACAAGATCCAATCCGAATGTAGCTAATTTTGCCACAGAAAATAGGAATGATGAAGTATATAGCAATGGTGAATTAAGGTCGAAACCATGAAAATATTGAATGTTTAGGAGGCAAAGTGATGAGCAAAGCATGATTCTGCTTTCTTTTTAATTACAGTTGAGACTGTAGGAATTCACAAGGACTGTGATGCACGTTTGTGCACAACAGTGGATCTGAGTTTGCACCCTTATCAGTTGTGTGCCTGTTTTCTGGGGGTAAAAGCACCCTTATTAGTTGCTTCATTGTGTTAAGTACCATGTCGGAAGCATGATCAAGCAAGCAATGTTGTAGGCAATTTGATAGTAGAATTAGTATACAAGATTCATATAAAAAAAAGAAATAATATGGATAGAAAAACACTGGAATGTCAGGAGTCAATGCCTTGAAAAACTCCAGATATTCCGCCGATTCGCATCTTCATTTCTTGTCGCCCTTGTGGCCATTATCTATCTTACATGAACTTGCAAGTCAAAGGTTAAGCATGAAGTCATTAATTGCTGCTGAAACTTAGGTCTTATGCCATTCATTTTTCATAACTAATGGATGTAACCCACGGTCGGTTGATTAGAAAAAATTTCGCTCGCTCAATGTATTTCCACAATGGAAGATCACATAACAAGGTGCTGCTAACATAAACAAGTCCTTTAAACTATAAATATATATACGTGTGTATATATAAACAAGTCCTTCAGGAAGGTCAACATGACCAATCATGGAATCAAATCCCTCCATATATGAGAAGTTTTTAAGTACCATATATGTGAGAAGTATCTTTTCCTGAGGAATTGCATTTACATTTAAGAGTAACAATTATAGCCCTTCGCGAAAGGCTACCTTTGGAAGGACGTAAACAAAGAAAAGCAATACTCCTTCCGTCCAAAATTATCTGTCCTCATAAGAAAACCAAAATGAAAAGCTAGACAGATAATTTTGGACGGATCCGGAGTGAGTATAATATTTAGAAACAATTTATAATTGTAAGGGCCCACCATCCACATGAGAATCCTAAACTACTAAGGGTTTTATGCATTTCACATCATGAATTTTCTTCATTCAAATAATTTGACATAAAAAATAATTGCAAGGCAAGTGTTTAACACTTCGTCCTCAAAACAGATTTCATCCCTCTCACTAGTGTTTTGGAACTTCACTTGGATGTCTGCCTCCCTAGCTACTCAAACACACAGAGATGTGGACACTAAATAGATCACCTATATATAGACAATGGAAATTGATGAAAGGATCCAAATGATGTCCGTTTAGGCCCCGTTCAGGGTTTAGGGTTTGAGATCCTGAAAATAATTAAATATCACAGAGGATGTAAATGCACGAAAAACATGTATTTTTTCTAAGCCACGATCAGTCAAAGTGTCATGAGGGACTTCTTAAGCCATGATGACACATTACAAGAGTTGGCTATCATCGCTTCTATCATGTTATATCTATAATATTGTGTCATATTCACAAGTCATGCCTCCATAGTGGGTGTACGAGACTGATACAAGTCTTCACCCTGAAGTACCCAAAGTATACTTGCAAAGTTACAAGATATGAATGCTAATGGAAATTAATTCACATCATTTACATCAGCTGAGAGGTGGTAGAACTTCATCTCATTTTCAGTACACCTCATTTTCAAGTGCTATACGCCTTTATACATCTAAGTAATAGTTTAGTGTTTTGGGCTAAACCTAAGTTGGTCAGTTGACCACAAAAGATTGTACATTAATTTTTTTTTTTATGGTCTGTTTAGCCGATTTCAGATTTCAGGGCCCGTTTAGCCCTGCATGCATTACATTCGATCCAATCATCAATCTTCAGGTGTAGATTTCATTTCATCTAATGTTAATTACACTGGAATATTTGAAGAGACTTAGAAATATTCTTAAGGAGCTTTACAACTGGTATCGGAATGTATTCATCAGCTTGAAGATTGGATTGTCAGCCAGGGGAGAACGTAACCAGCTGATGAAGTTTCTTCAGCCGTCGATAATTGGAGGGGTGATAGGTGCGGAATGTCCACTTTAAACATTACATCATATCGAAAATTTGGAGTCGCAATAACAAATTAAAGAAGGGGCTCAAATGAGCATACATATGCTTTATCCGTTGACACATGATTTGTTAAATCTACAAATTGTTTTTTTTTTCCATTATTTTTATAAGGTAGATATATACTTTATCACTTGTTTTTTAAAAGTGGGTGATGTCGCTTAACATTAATATACTTCATGCAGCGTGTCGTTTACAAAATACCCCAGAGCAGATGAGATAGATTCAATATCCACAAGGCACAATGGCACGCACCAACCAAATGTTAATCAACAAATGCAGTTACTCCCTGAAAAAAAAAAGCTACATTAACACAATTTAGTTTTTTAAGCAACAGTTGAGCCCACAAGTGGAAAAGGCCGACAACATCAGGCTCAAACATGCCACCTCCAGTACCCGTATTTATGCCAATCTCTTCAATTCGAAATCAACCTCAGGGTGAAAAGGTATGTAGTAATTCTAATCGAGTTTTGAAAATTTATTTATTTTTATTCATGAGTTTTGAAATGATTAACTCAGTCTAGAAATACAACTAAACCGTCACTTAAAACGCTTTGTTAAGCAGTTGTAGCTTTTGTTTTACATACATAATTTGTATAATTAACAGTTTTTCGGGCAGAGGAAATACAATAATAGCTCTTGCAGGCCTAATTATAAGTTATTCAATGTAATTCTGTACATATTTAAGTTTGCTTATGAACATTTGTCATATATTTCTCAGTAACGACAATACTGGAAATTAACTGTTTGACTACAGTTAAGACAACAGTGCCTATCATTGGCTTAAGTGTAAAGCAGTGACCCCAATGAGTATTTCTCCCTAGTTAAATGGCTTTACTACCAATGATATCATGATATTGATGAGGAGGAGGAAAGTTGAGGAATCTGGAGTAAATTGTTGCAACTAGGAACCAACCATCACGTGGAACCAGCTCATCGGTACTCCCTATTGTTCCCTCTGGCCACCATTAGGTCCAAGCATGATAATGTTGGAAAAGCATAAAGAACGAGCTATACAGGTCAGCAAATTGGAGATATATGAAAATTGTACACTAGATGAGGCAGCAGATGTTGATAAGTTTGTCCTTGTCATAAGAGTAAAACAGCAATTAGCAGTATCCTTAGTCAACAATATAGAAATATTTACCTCCTTGAGAAACCAATTTGCTAATTTTCTTAGCTTTATTGCTTGCCAACCATGTACCCTTTTCCAAAAGAAAGAGAAAATAAGGCCAAGTGGGCAACTGGACCCACATTTTAATAGCTATTTCCGTAGACCAAGATCTCATTGGACCCCTTCCTAGGAAGGACCACTTGAAAGCATCTGCTTTTTAAAAAGCTGATACGAATGGAATCCAATGGTTAATCTCACCAATAGAAGTAGCAATATAAAAAGACAGAAACCAGAAGCAGACCTTCGAACTGAGTGCTCATTAGAGCGTCAGTAACAAAGAATATGAAGTTCTTATTTCAGTGTCCTTGCTGCGCATGTTTCTGCTTCATGAAGCCCAATAAGAGCAAGCCAAAGGAGAAAGAGCCAAAAGGTGACTAAAAATGGACTCCTTTACATTTCTTCTTCGGTGCTTCCCAATGTAGTGATGATAATATGAAGTTGCTCCTGCTTCTATAAAGGATGTTAATTGTATAATATGAAATTTTCTTTGTAATGATCTATTTGGTCTTTATTTTCCAGTAATTGGAGCTATTATATTGGGAATTCAAATACGCAGATGTAATACTCTCTCCGTCCGGGTTTATTATTAACCTAGCTAGTTCACATATGAACTAACCTAGCTAGTAAATCCAGACGGAGGGAGTAACTCTTTTATGGAAAATGCATTGGTCCTGGAGGGTCTAACCAATTCAATTATCAGTTCTTCAACTGCAATTTGAATCCTTATGGAGCCTAACCAAAAAAGAAAGGAATGCTGCAGTTGGTGAGAACAGTAGAACCAGGAATTATATTCTAGAATATCATGAGAGCTGTTTCTACTGTTCTGGGAGAGAGTTTTCAATGTGCAATGCCCCCGTTTTTTTATCATATGTGCAATGCACATGTTAAACCTATCAAATCATCAGTTGCGGGAGATGATCAGTCAGGACTCAGGAGGGAAAGAAACAAGAGCAATGGGGCCATGCCCAATTCACAAGAATTCCAATCAACCTAAATACTACACACTTTTTTTTTGAGAAAGACACTTATTGCAATAAGATGGAATTAGGTAATAAAATGCTTATGCAAATCTATGCCAACCTCCAATTCCGCGTGGCACCAATCAGCTAGCGTGTGGGCTTACTTTCAAATAATCAAATTGACTTCGAAAGAAATTAGAATCAAATTGCCCTTGCAGACTGCAGAAAACATGCACGGATGAAGAGAATAGAAACTGAACCAGAAGTCATGTCCGATACTGATAGGATAGAGACTAAGGAAATGATGAAAACGAAAGCATAAAATGCAGGTTATCATTTCCCAAACTCTCAAGAGGCGTTGTTTACCCTGTGTTAGTGAATTGATCTTTCAAAGGTTCCATTGGGCAGGTTTGAATGTTTTTCTAGTAAATGATAAAATCTGATAGATAACCACAACATTATCAATTGATGTAGATCGGGCTTCCCAGAAAAAAAATTGAATAATTGAGCTGTCCAAAGTATATTACTTAATGATATGAAGTAGATATTAGTCTCAGCCACAATATATATAATCAGCTGGCTCGCTGTTCAAGTTTGCGTCTCACATTGATGTCCCCTTGCGAGTTGTTTCTGCCTTGTGTAAAAGTTTTGGCAAAAGTTAGCCGGAGCTGCAGCTCTTTCCGGAGTCTCGGACAATGGGTGATGAGCACACTGTTCCCCTGGGCAGCGCGCAGGTAATAACTTCTCCCATCTCCTTGCCACTTGCAACGTTCCACCGCATCTACTCAGGTTAGATGCAGGATGAGGTCCGATCATCCATGACTAGCAACCATAAGGTGACATTCCCGAAAAGCCTTGGCAGGTTATCTCGAACCAGGCACACTCCACAAGACGGATTAGAAACATAAATTTTTATTTATTTATTATATATTCTTACAAGCGGCACGTGCCACATACATAATTGGAATATAAATACTTCAAACTAGACTAGAACCCAGACCTCGTATAAACTGGAGTTCTTATATTATGTAAGATAACCTAAGTGTTCCAAAAACTCTGAGCTATTAAGAAACGAATTTATTTATTTATTTATTATATATTCTCACACGTACACCAGTAGTGTGGTGTAGTGTGTGTGCTAGTTAGTGCACTGCATAGTGCTGTAGTGCATGCTTTTGTTCTCATTGTGATCCATTGGAATTTCCACCGATGATTTGCCAAAGAAGGGTTCAAGACATACCAACATGGATAGAGATACATTAAAGTGGTGGGTTCAGTCACATCCATAGAGATGAACTGCTTTCGGTCGTCATCCTAACGTATCCTAGTCTGCTAGATCTTTGTTTTGTCATTTCTGGACAAAGTCCTCATATATCTTCATCAAACATTATCAAATCAAATAATTATCCACATTAAACATTGTTTAAGCAACATTTGGTCCAAAATCTTCATTAAATTTATGTGAAAGATGAATCTTTTTTATCTAAACTTTGACTTTGATCCCAGGATGGTAAGCTTATATTGAAGCAGAACCACCAATATTTTAAAGCGTGATGGATATAACCCGGCTCGGTGCATTAATCAGCTTTGATTAGAGGGTTGTAAAGTTGTGAATCTCGTGGGATTTGGTACAAAAGAGAGAGAGGATCTGGAGACTGGAGAGGGAGCAAGAGAGAAGTCATGGCTTCCATGCTGAGCTCCTTGTTTGGCAGCGCCTCAGCAGAGCCGGCTGCAACAGTGGCGTCCATATATGTGTATCCCATCAAGTCATGCAAAGGGATCTCTGTTCCTCAAGCTTGTGTCACTACCACAGGTGATGACCCTCTGGAACTTCTTTTTATGTTGTCTGCACTTGTTTTTTAAGGATTGAATTCTGATTATAGGAGTTTAATCATCTGAATTATACCCTTTTTGTTGCCTCTTTTACGAGCTTCTTGAGCTTCCAGATTGCTTGTACAGTCATTCTTGCATGTTATATGGAAATGGAGAGTTGTTGTTTTTGGTAGAAGAATATAGAGCACGACCAATATTATTATATTTAATTCAGTATATTGCTGCTAGGGCATCAGTTCAATGCAGAATTTGTTGGGCAAACATTCAACATCCTGAAATATGCATTCTCTGCTCTTGATGCAAACTCTACAGAAAATTTCGTCCTCGTCATTACCCATTTTGATTTCCATTTCTATTTAGAACTTCTAGATTTTCCAGTTTCGAATTTAATTGTTCTGATACCAATTGATACAACGTAGGAATCTAGGGAAATAAGGGGATCACTTGGAGTATAATCCCAACTCCACATTGTGTCATTCAAGTTGACTCATAATTCGCCATTTTTACTGGCAAATCGAGTCTGTCAGATTCTTAGCATTCTTAGAATACACAGCCCCATCCAGAGGTTAGGGATGGTGCAGCAACTATTCATAACTACTTATAATCTGCAGGAAATAACAAACTGTAACTACGAGCATTAGTAGTGCTTGGCATACCTATGCATTATAGTACATTGTAAGGCAGTTACTCATTATATAGCAATATAAACACACACTATCAAGTAGGCTAAACTTAATATTTTGTATCGTCGAACTTGCTTCACAAATTTTGTTTCAAAGTTTCCAGATCTGTATTCCAATTTCAATTCTCTCTTGTTGCAAAGTCTATAGAAAATTCTTCCTCACTCATAAGCCGTGTGATGTCCATTGGATTTTCCACTCTCAGAGCTCACTTAACAACTTTCGTTTCTTATGGGCAATCTCATCGCTGAAAAAGCTAAAAATCTTTTCTCACTGGATTGTTGCAATTTTTTTTTCAGTGGATCATTGCAATTTAATTACTCATTACTCATAAAAGCTCTGTGCGATAGTAATTTGTCTATTTGCCCTTTCAATTACAGGATTTCAATGGGATAGACAGTGGTTGGTTGTAAATTCAAAAGGAAGAGCATTTACCCAACAAGTTGAACCAAAACTTGCTTTGGTTTATGTGGAACTGTCAATGGAGGCCTTCACTGAGAATTGGCAACCCCCAGCTGATTCATATTTAGGTGGGATGAATACTTTAATCTTAATATAGTTTATACTATTAAGAGTTTGTTGACATTCAACACTTCTTTTAATGAACTGGGATCTGCCTAAGATTTTGATGCAAAGACTCACTTACGGATACATTAACATCTTTTTTTCCTTGGCAGTGCTAAAGGCTCCTGGCATGGAAATTCTGAAGGTTCCTTTGTCAAGAACATGTGGAAACATAGATGGAATTTCTGTGTGGGAATGGTCTGGTTCTGCACTGGATGAGGGACCTCAAGCAGCTTAATGGTTTTCAACCTATCTTGGAAAACCAGCCCGCTTAGTTCGATTCAATCCAGGCAATTACATATAGATAAATTAATGAGCGAGTTGTGGCACATTTCTGAAGAAATTTACTTTTCACCTTCATTTTCAAGTTTCCAAGTTTTATTTTTGGAGTCTAACCATATATAGTTGATGCTATGCAACATCACAGACGAGGTTTGTAGATCCAGATTATGCTCGAGGATACAAAATCATGTTTTCTGACCAATATCCTTTCCTGTTGCTCTCACAGGTCAGTGAAGTTAACATTACGTGTTCTATAATTTTGAGTTGAGATACCTAAACGCTTGCCATGATCTTTGCAGGGATCACTGAATGCTTTGAACAAGCTTCTCCCATAGCCCATGCCAGTTAACCGTTTTAAACCCAAGTATTATATCCCTCAAACCGAATCAAATGCTTTTAACCATTATCATTGCAAATTTATCATTCCTCATCTTACTAAATTAACTGTTTGAATGTACCCTCCAGCATATTTGTTGATGGATGTGAGCCGTTTGCAGAGGACTTATGGACACAAATGAAAATAAATGATCAGACGTTTGACCAAGCAATCCTTGTTCACATGGCCATTGTATTTGTTAGGTGCCTACCATCAATCAAGAAAATGGAATTTTTGGCCCTGAACCTACAGAAACCCTCATGAAGACAAGGTCAGACGAAGTCCTTAGACCTACAAAGAAGCAGGGTGGAAAGGTGAGTATTCCCAATTGGAGCTAGGCCGCAACTTTCTTTCTTATACTAAGTATTGAATTAAAAAAATGGCATCAATGCAAGCTGCCAAGTTCTCTGCAAGTGTACTTCGGACAAAATTTAGTCTGCAAAGAGTCTCTCTCCAACTGGAACAAAGGGAAGATCATCAAGGTCGGAGATCCCATATATGTTCTTAAGAAGGGTGTATCTGCAGAGGAAGCACCAGCATGATCTCTGTTTTCTTCTTTGCAAGCTTAAGCGCAGAACCCTTCTTTGCAAGTTAACTGCATCAGAACAAGTGATGACAATCAGCCTTGTATAATATATACTCTGTTTGATGATTAGGCTTGTTCTCTTGAATTAGTTAATGAAAATAACCAAACTTAGCGCCTATCGGAATAAACTTTTTCTTCAAATAAATGGCAAAAAAGCAGTAAGTTGAGTACCATGTGAGGCATCTATGTACTATGCTAGGACTCTTAGAGGCCTCTTCACAACAATTTTCAGTGAAGTTCCATTTTTCAACTAGAATTCTTTTTAAGAATGAGCTGTTCAACACCCCTAGCTTTAGCCAGCTCTGTAAAACCAGGGTTGGCAGACTACTCATCCTTTTTCTAATGATCTGTGGTCGCTTGATAGCAACAGATTGACAAGAAAAAAAGGCAGTGTATCAAATCTTAATTTTCTTTATTTTGCCCTCCGTTGCATCGAAGATTTTACAACTGGGCTAAAAAACTATTAAGCATGTCCAGAATAGTGCATGATCAGATTGTAAGGCTCAAGGGAACGATTGCAAGTCAACTTCAACAGGATTAAGTTTTGAAGTGACAATAGAACCAAAGGTGACCACCATGATCGCTTATTTGAAGAGTTTTAAATACGTCCATAATTTCTTGTTTTAGATTATGTTTTCGTACAGATCACTCTTGTAAGATAAATTCTGCAAATTTCAGTACTATAATGGATTAAATAGTTGACTTGCCTCTTTTTCGACAGAACCAGCACAGGGAGTTACGAGATTTCTTTTGTTGTTTGCTTAAGGTCCATTTTCTTCGCTCAAACCTCCCTACATCCTCTGCACTGCTCTCTTATATTGGGAACTCTCTACTAACTGTCAAACACTAAATTAGTTCATTTTGAGAAAAACAAATTGGAATATTAGTTCAGGATGAAGTATGGAAGGCGCCTGCTTAGCTTACACTTAATGAAGAAAATTGCCATTAGTGGCGCACTACATTAACTGATATGTTTTTCATGGCTTGCTGACATAGGATCAGCGGAAGCCAACAGAGACAGCACAGTGTTTATAGGATTTATATTGAACATTATGAAGAATTCCGTTGATGTAAAACCTCTTCCTCTTCACTGGTCAGCCATGCCTGCGCAGCCACCAGCTCAGAAACTACAGGAGTGCCGGATTTCCTCCAGTTAGCAGCATCAGGCGTTTTGAATCTGTCCAGCAGCAAGGCGTGCATTCCAACACTTTTGGCTGGAATGTAGTCTTTCCGCATGCTGTCACCAATGTGCAAAGCTTCATGAGGCGCAATATTACCAGCTCTCTCAATTGCAATCTCATATAATTTTGGGTCTGGTTTCTCTACACCTTCAAGTCCCGAGAATACACCAAAGTCCCATTCAGTCCCCTGAGAGAATGTTTTATGAATGAACACACGGTAAAAATTTAGTGCATACTGACAAATCCACTCTTTTCACTGAAAACCACTTATGTGGAAAAAGAATAGTTGCAAGCAGCAATGGCTTACTAACTTGCATGATAACCAACATGTATGATCCCATCAATTGCAAACGAGATGTAAAGAAGTACTTACCAAATTAACTGCTCATGAAAAAATCATCATGTGCCAAGATTTTCAAATCAGCAAAAACAGCCCACATATCAAGAAATTTCAGCACAATGGAAGCCAAGTTAATTGCCCATGTACAGATGTGCATTGTTAAGGTCACGTAGATGAGCTAATATCATCAAGTTACCTGGTTTAATCCCAAGGCAGGAAGAATGACGTCCGGGTATCTGTATTCCGAATTGCTTACAATTCCAACAGTAATTCCTTTTTCACGAGCCCATCTTAAGAATGGAACTGAATCTGGAAATATGCTATATGGAGCAGAAGAGCCAAAAACAGAGTAAATGCGTCTGAACACCTTCTCAAATGTTTCCTCATCATACTCATAGCCCGCCTACATAAAAAAGAAGATCAAAGTTTATACAACTGAGAAATAAAAAAGAAAAAGAAACAGTATCGCATTTGACTAAGGCAAGAGCCAAAAATTACCAGCAAGCTAGTTAAAAAATTTGGATGCATCATCAAATAAATGCTCTGAGAAGAGACATAAAAAATTAATAATGACTACATATGAGTTGTTGAAATTCAAATTTCATGGTATACTATGCATAAACCTTAGTGCTATATGCTGACTATTACCCTGACAAATGAGTCTTTTACGCAGAGTTTCCACCACTTGATATTGGGCATTTTAGCAGCATGCCCAAAGCATGGATATTTTTTTGCCATGTCTGTATATGCATCTTTGAAGCCTTCATGCATCCGAGTGTAGTCAGGACACGGCAACCCAACAGATTTAGCAGCCATGCAGTAATAATCTCCCAGTTCTCCTTTGTAGGCTATAAGGGTCCCAGTTACATCTATAGTAATGCATCTTAACTTTGACAATAGTGGCATATGTGGTGGCAAAATAGGACTGCTGCTTCTTAACATAAATAGCTTACTTCGGCTGAAAAGGCAACCCTGGATATCTCCTTAGAGAAAATTCCAACCTAGAAAACAATCTTCACCTAAACAGTCTGATGGCCTCGGATAGTACCACAAAATATGGATGTTTCCCAAAGATCTGCATATGAACGACTTTGCATCAAAATTCCATGTCCCTTAAAGGATACAGAGAAAATACCAAGTTTTGTATTACAGTGGAAACATACTTGATGCTAACAGACAGCTTTGACCGTTCATTACCGATTTTTTTTATTCTGTAGAGATGAAACTGTTATTAACTCTATATAGGAGAGGCTGATCAACCTTTTTAAAGTAAGACAACAAAACAGAAATTCGTGTAGATGTCACCAAATCCAATGACTGACCAAGCAGTTACTGCAACTCGAGATGATAACTATTCATACTTTGAAGTATAAATGCTAGACTAAAAAAAAATGAGATTGTCTAATTAATCAAGCTAAAAGTGTTAGGAAAGTACTTAGTGACATAATTCGCACATTGTATACCAGGCTGCACCTTTTCATATAAAAATTTCCCATACAATTCAACATTGTTTTAATATTTCAACTCAAAGAAAGGAGAGTTATCAAACTATGCTTGTCAATTTATAAGCCCACTCAAAGGTCACAACATAATTTCTCAGTTTATGAACTGACCCTCATTTGTTCTTTAGCACATAGAGAAGAGAAATTGTATGATGTAAGGACAGGACGATTATTAGCAACATTTTATACATATCCCAAGTCATCTGCATTATTACTTCTATTTTATAGCTACTCAACTGAAATACTTGGAAGACATCAAGCCTTATATTTCGTGTAAAATAAGAAAATACGCCTATTGAATATAACGTCTCTGCGACTCTTTCCTTTTAGAATGACATTTAATTTTAACTTATATGTATGATGCGAACAAAAAGCTTCATTTTAAAAAAGCATAAATAACATGATGTTCTTATACGTGCATTATGAGACAGTTAGCATTGGAAACAATACTTTCTCGTTATGGAGACATTTAGTCATTTATATAACTGACCTTCAAAAGTCTTGATCTTTTTTATTAGATTGATAACTTCTCAAGAGCTCAACAAAACATGCTTATTCTTGTGATATAACCAAAATGATAACAGCACATGTTAAGCCAGATTCAGATCTTTACAACTCAAAAAAACACAAACTCATATCTAGTGACCGAGCAGAGTTCATAAAAATCAATCATCAAATTCAGTCATAAAAGCAATACTAACAGAAATGTGTCATCCAGCAGCTCGGAAGGAGCTCACATTAAACTCAATTAAACAGGGACCGGGGACCAGGGCACATCTAATTGACAGAACATAATGCATACATCCAACCAAAATCTTTTTAACATTCAGTAAGAATGGTAATCCAAAATACAAATTCACAATTCAAATCAATACAACATGAAAACTAGCAGCAAGTAAGAACCCAAAAAAGAAACAACAAACATTCATGGATGAGGATCCGTTGACATACCCACAAGGAGAAGTGATTAAGCTGCAGGTTACACGAGGAAGAGGATCCACGTGATTGAGATAGATGGGTCTTGTTGGGAGAAGGTAAGAGCATCTATTCGATTTTCTGTCACTAATTTTAAACTAAGAACTTCTTAAGAAAGACGAAACCATGGATGATCCGCCAGAAACTCACGAAAAATTATTAGGTCCGCGTCCTGTACGGGGAGCTCATGCTCACCATCAAAATGTGATTGACACGACTTCCCTGGTTATTTGAGGCCCACAAATTAGATTAGATTTGGTGTAATCACCAATCGGTGATGACCATGAAATCCAGTATGCGATGCGTACATAATGAAAAATATTTTGGTGACCATTTTCATTGCAGGCCCGTGCCCAATTCCAGGACCCCCTGGTATTGAAAATCGGTCACGCTCGATGGACTCTACGCATAGTTTTAAAATCCATACCGGACCGGCCGGTCCGACCATGGAGAACCGGAACTGGCCCAAGAATCAGTTCGGTTCGGATGGTTCATTAAACTGGCCGGTTCAATCGGACCGGTCTAGGTCACAAATTTTCTTTTTTGAAAAAAAACCTGCTTTAGGGGGGATTCAAACCTAGGACCTTGGACTTGCAATACCTAAGTGTTAATCACTTAAACTACAAACACTTGATGTTAATATTGCATAAAATTAATTATAAAAAAATATTGCATAAAATTTATATTTATCATATATGTAAGGTGGGACTTCACTCCTCACACCCCATACTAGGTCAAACCGGTTTAACTCCAGTTTGATCGCGGTCCAACCGAACCGGCCATCAATTCGGGTCGATGGTCGGTCCGATTTTGAAAACCCTACCTAATAACTTGCGTACCTAATAACTTCTCGAAACTCATGAGTTGCAGTTTGGTGGCTCGACAGCCAAGGAAGGCCCACTGATTCAGCTGCTTTGGTGTTGGCGCGACCGGCAGTCGGTCCAATCACTTTGTAGACCAAGCCTTATATCTGACACGATTGGTTCGGGTCATTAGCGACCAAGGTGAGCTATTAGTTCCATCTGTTTGTGTATCTCAAGTTTGGCAACTGATATAGAGGATAAGCAGGAAAAAATGCATATTTAAGTGTATTTGGTAACAGAGAATTGGAAATAGATGTGTATGATTCTACTAAATGAGGTTGATTTTTTTTTCCGACTATTAGAAATTAATTTCATTTTTAAAATAATTAATACCCGTGTGTGACGGATTGAGGTCCAACCGCACACGTAAATTGGAAAGGGACACTGATGATTCGAACCAGCCTAAGGAATTTCGTATCGGCGATATATCGATTTCGGGTCCTACCTGATAAATCGATACGGACAAATATCTTTTCTTCAAAAATTTTTACAATATATATATATCGGTTTGGACCGATATATCGTCATTTTAAAAAAATATATTTTTGAAAAAAAATAGCTTGCCCATTTGTTTCCCATCCTAATATGTATTTTATGCATATTTTGAAATCTATGCTTCGTCCAAATTAGTATAACTCATTTTAGAAGTTAGATTGTGAAAATGTACGATAAAAACTAGTTTTCGACCACCGATATTTATTTACAAATATCTCCGATATTTTATCTCTTTTGTCAACCGATATTTTACCGATATCAGATACAAAATTCCTTGAACCAGCTTGCCCAATGTATTTAACACACATACCGACACAAACACTTTCATTTTATGTAGGTTTTTATTGTTTATATATCATCACTAGCATGCTGGCATTCTTATGGCATCTCTTAAATTAACCAATACTTCAAACATTTTTTTTTGTTTAGCATCATGACTTAGCATTTTCTCCGATACTAATACATCCGGTTTGCTGGCCGGCTTGATAGGTGATCGAAACCGGGTACGCGACCGAGCCGGTTTTTAACAAACCTAGGCTAGGACAGTAGTAGGACTATGGAAGGAATTTGGTTCTCAATGAACCATTCTCCATCTTTTTTAAAGCACGGGAATTTGTCGTTTTCGGTCCATTTTGGTTAAATGACATGCTAGAGACTCCTACGAGAAATATTTACCCTGAGAAGCTTCTATTGAGCCTTTGTGGCAGTGTCTCCCCCAAAGAGCTTAGCTTTGCTAAGTTTGATTCTATTATCAAACTTGATCCCATGACCATGGTTTTCTTTTCATTATCTTCATTAGACATAAAAAAATGATACTATCTGGCAAGGAGATCAAGAAGAACTTGTGTGTTAAAACTTTAAAGTAGACCAGCCTGAAAATTTTAAACAAAAACTTTTTTCATGGGCTGTGATAAGAGAATAAAATCCAGTAAGGCATCAGCCCAACAAATCATATTCCCGCAGATTGAGACTTGGGTCATGTCATGAAACTTGAAAGGTTATTTTAGACTAGAACATGAGCAGAATTTAAGATGAAGATGATCAGTACTTCTCAAGACTGAAGCCTACATAGTTGAATCATTCAACTTTCTAAATCGTATTTGAAAGGAACATGGAATAATCACGTGGCTTTGCAAGTGTACAATGCTTTAGCAAGTTTAAGTGTTGGTATCAAGATTCCAACAAAATCAAGTAAGATAAAGGTCTTTCTTATCACCTATCCAGGAAAATTATTGGCTACGCGCCGCGCAGGGGGAACAGTGTGCTCATCACCAATGGGTGATGGGCACCTCTCCCCTGCTTGTAATGATTGCCCCAAAGGGACCCACAAGCAGGGAGATGTGCTCATCACCCATTGGTGATGAGCACACTGTTACCATGCGCGGCGCGCAGGTAATAACTTCTCCCTAATCCAGGTCAGGAAGAAGTTTCTTCATACTTTGCGCCAGGTGGGTCCTAGCTACTGGAACATAATTAACTAACCATTTGGTGATGCCCTTAAAAGACTTGTTAGAGAAGCTAATACAATTAACAATGAAAAAAAAATCGTTTAATTTTGCAGGTGATCATCGCATAAAGAGCTAGGAATCTTCCTTTAAGTGTCAAAGAGGAAGGCATCTATTCTCTTCGAAAATGATCTGCAGTTATGTGAATTGTGACCTTGAGCTTCCTTTGATCTACATGAGATTGAAACGTGAGCTTCCTTTGATCTACATAAGATTGAAACGTACTCTTAGATACCTTAAGCTTCTGAAGAAGGGTTGGCTAGCTTTAGATATATATTGTGCTCAATTTATCTTGTGCAATGGCACTTCTCTTTGACCAACTTGGCTCTGGAGATGGATTGTTGCCATATTGTGAGTTGGATGTGAACTGCTTTAGGGACATGCAAAGGGTGGGACTTGCTTCTATTCTACAAAAGCCACAAAATTGGTCCCGGCCGGCATGCTTTAAGAGAAGAAAGGCACCTCCACCGGTGGCGGGGACCCACAATTCAAGGGCTTTTATAGAAAGAGATGTTCACATCTTCCTATACACATGTGCAAAACCCCAAGGTCCCCACGATATTTCGCCTGGCTGATTGGGTAGTCTTATAGTATATGCTTTGCTTTCTATTAGCAAGAATTTCGTTTGGCACTTTGGTAACAGAGTGACATAATGTTTGCTAAATGTTTTAGGCATGTGTGATCAGTCCAGCTTCCAGTGAAGGTTTATATAGTTAACTGTCAAATGAAGCCTGTCTGCATTTGAAAAAACACTGGTCCATCATTACATGGCTGACTTTGCTCCTTCACGACCAAAACATGGAAGAGGGGGAAAACCCGGTTTTTTAGGAGCCTTACAATTCAATAACTTTCTCGTTTACAAATGTAGACAATCTTTATTGGACAGGAGTATATGGGGTTTCATTCAACAGACTGTGATTAGCCATTAACCCATTACCAAAGAAACAAAAAGATGGACTATATTGAAGAAGCTCATTTGAGTAATTGTAACATAATACATACATGCAGCCTCTCATGGTTACAATATACATCATTGATGTAAGACATTAGCAAAGATTACTTCCAAGATTCACGATGTCCATTCCTCATCTGAGAGAGAGAGAAAGAGAATAGAACCAATTATATTGTGCAAGGATAAACTGCATGAAAAGCAAGAAGGAATAGCTATATATATGATGTGCAGCTTCATAAACAAAGATACCCGCAAGACAAAAGAGAGGGGGCCTATCTTTCCCTTTGTCATACATATCCTTCTCTTTGTCATCCATATCATTACCAACCCATTATTGCAACCTTTTGTGCTATGGACATATATAAAGCAGTACTGTCGCATGTCCTAACCACACAAAATTACAAATAGCTAGGGCTCCCGCAAAACAAAAGAGAGGAGGGGGCCTATCTTTCCCTTTGTCATACATATCCTTCTCGTTGTCATCCATATCATTACCAGCCCATTATTGCAACCTTTTATGCCATGGACATAAAGCACTGTCCCATGTCATAACCACACAAAATTACAAATAGGGCTCATGATTACAATGCAACATAAAAGGAGGGCCCCTGAAGACATGAAACACAGCATCCCTGTCTCAGCTGGGTGGCTATAAATCACAGGAATGGCCTACCACCTTAGCTTTGACTCCCATCAAATATCTAGTTCTGTATTGTTGTCTGTGTGCATGTGTGTAGAGAGAGAGAGAGATATGAAGTTAAAACAGCTACACTAAGGCGAATGATGACGGTAAAAAAATAACTAGAATGGTGTCCTTTTTTCAATAATAAGAATGGTGTCTTTTAGTATTAGAAAAACAAACTAGATGGTGTCAAACTAGATGGTGTCAGACAGTTCAAAAGCGAGATAATATCGAAATAAAATGCTTTTCAGCTGATCATATATAAGATGCCTGAAATTAGCAAACACATATACATGTAAGATACCTGAAGGCAAAAACATCAATTGAGATATATATATATATATATAGAGAGAGAGAGATAAGTTTACATGAGATCGTTCTCATATAAGGAGCATGAGGCCAATCTTTATTGCAATTAGATTCCGATCGGAGGGTAGATATCAAATCAATGGGTAGGTGAGTGTGTCACATTAAAGAGTGGGTGAGATGATTATGGATATTTGTAGCCGTCAGATCAAGATCCAATGGCTACGATTCAAAGTGGCCTCATATAAGCAATATGAGAGCGATCTAATTTAAACTTTTCCCATATATATATATATATATATATATATATAATGCAGAGGACTATTAGAAGGGTACGGCGTACGGTTTTTGTCCGAGATGTCCTAAATGATTGCTTGGAGTTTGTTTTCATGGTGCAGAAATATATCCCTATAACACGAGAAAAAGATACCCATACTACGTATATATTTTGGCAAAGAAAGTGTGCGATACAGCAACCTGTGACACTTTTTTAATTGGCGTAGCTTGAGGCCTCCATGGCTTTAATTAGACCCTTGTCTGAACCGCATCTATTCCTCCATGTACGCGTTTGCATTTGTTCTTTGTTCTCTCCTTGCTCCTTGAATCTCCTGCACTAGTCCTTGTGAGCAAATTATAACTCTTCGAGCTAGAGAAGAATGTTCCATCAGGCCAAGAAGCAAGCTCCCTTCAACTCCAGTGACAGACCGCTCCCCATGTGTGTTCAAGCTCAAGGAGACTCCGGCCTTGTCCTCACCACCGATCCCAAGCCCCGTCTCCGGTGGACTGTCGAACTTCATGATCGCTTTGTGGATGCCGTGACACAGCTCGGCGGCCCCGATAGTACTACTCTTTCATCATCATCATTTTATACTATATACAACCTTCTTCTTATACATGATCCCTTTCTTTCTTGGCGTCGATGTTTATTCAAATTTACTCTTGAACTTGTAGGGGCCACTCCAAAGACAATCATGAGAGTTATGGGAGTCAAGGGTCTCACTCTATACCATCTTAAGAGCCATCTTCAAGTATGTGTAGATGGAATAGAGAGTTTATATTATCAACTTTCGTTTGTTTAGACAATTTTTCTGTGACGAATTATCAGCTCTAAGCCTTGTTTTTTGTGCCTTGCGTTAATTTCTTATAGAAATTTAGGTTGGGAAAACAGCCTCATAAGGAACCAAATGATCACTTAGCTAAAGAAGGTGAGGGAAGATATTAATTTGTGCTAATTAATGTTTCTTCATTATGTATTCAAGTTTTTCTGGGGTAACAATATATTCAAGTTACTAATATGACCTTTCTTTATTTGAAAAAATATGGACTCTTTTATTTTAACTAAACTTAAACTTATAATTTTTTAGTCGCATGGCCAGCCGCCGCACGAGATCTCCAAAGAAATTCTGCTTCATCATCTGGGATAATGGATAGAAGCATGCCCGAGTAAGCGACTCATAACATGTTTTCGTTCACCTCATTATAATTTATATGGGTTTTAATTTAAAGGCGCCTGATACTCCTATTAAATTTCCACCTATTGTCAATTGGTTAAAAGTATTACTCCTGGCATAAATATGGCGCTCATAATTGATTGAAGTTTTTGAGTTTTTTTATAGAAGTGTTTTTTTTAAATGCGTATTTGTGGTCATGTAGTAGGAATGTTCACGTTGCTGAAGCATTCAGGATGCAAATGGAAGTCCACAGAAGACTACATGAGCAATTAGAGGTAATGAATATTAACACAAATAATTCGAAGTAGCATTTGCCAAATAGATATACTGCGTGAATGATTATAGTGAGGTTGATATATTAGTATTCATGGTCTTTAAAATCAGGTGCAAAAACACCTTCAATTAAGAATTGAGGCACAAGGCAAATACATGCAGTCCATTCTAGAAAAGGCTCGTCAGACACTTGGGAATGAAAACGTAGAAACACATGAGGGCTACAAGGGCGTCCTTTGTAACCAAGGAGTGGCTGATCAAATGAGGCCCATGAAGGATGTAGGCTCTCCAATCAATTTTCCTTCTCTCCAAGATTTGCATCTGTACGTTGGAGACCAACTGGAAATGCAGCAACACATGGACAGATCCTCCTCTCTTGAAGGGATTATGCATACAAACAATAATAACCCATCTGTGCCAAAGAAGAGGTCCAACCCATATGGGTTCAGTGGCAAGAGTCCATTGATCTGGTCTGATGATCATCTCCAGAGTATGCAAGACTTTGGGACAAGTACTGGCATGAGCTACCAACATGATCCTTTTAATGGTGCAGTCGATGGAAGCAACTGTGCATTGGACTCAGTAGGGAATGTGTATGACACTAAGCTGAACCTCTCAGGAGATGGAGTGGGTGAGAAGAAGTTTGAGGTTTTGGCCAAGCTGGAAAGACAATCTCCAAGAAGGACTCCACTTCCACTGGAGAGAACAAATTCCATGAACAGCGGTAGTAGTGCGTTACTCCCAACAAATTTGTCTTATGATTAAGGCACCTTAGAGAGTCAGAATCAATCCATTGCTACTTCCAATCAAAGGAGTCAGACTTGTGGGTGTATCATCTTTGTTAAGTGTGCTTTAGTTACAGATGTAATTAATATTGGGTCTTGTTTTGGGGCTTAACTACTAGATCTAGAGCATATAATAGAGATTCATGGTGAATTATTCAAGATTTTTGATATGGGACTGATCGCTTTATGAGTTTTCACGTGGCTTGTGTTGGTCTTAAGGTTATCCACTTTTAATGCTGCGGTAGCTACCTTTAGGTTTCCTTCTTTTGAAGGTAATTGCCCCCTTTATTTACTCCCATCATAATACAAACAATACTTCTAGAAGACTGTGCCCATGATTGGTTGAGCACGTAAATGCGGTGGCTTTGACAGCTTTAGATTGATAATATTAGAGTTCGGAGATTTTATATAGGTTTGAACTCGTTTCTGCACCAGACAGGAAGTATTCCTAGATCTTCCTTTTCCACATGCAAGAGTACTTCACATGATTTACATCTCTTTCTCTTCTCTTCTCTTTGTCCTTGCATATTTTATCTTGAGGTCTCATCTTTAAGGAAAAAGAAGACGGTGTAGTTTTCATTTTTGACTGTAGAGAGATCATCTAATGGTCAGAGAGAGAGAGAGAAGAAGAAGAGGGAAATACTATACACTTTGGTGCATGCAATGATCGCGGACTAGAGAGAGAGAGAGAGGAGGGAATATTATACACTTAATTTGGTGCATGCAATCATCGAGGACGCTCCGATCTTTCAGTATCGGGAGAGGGGTCAATGGTCATGACTCTTTTAAAGGGACATAAGAACATGAAAGACATCTTGCGATTTAATTACAAATAAACGAATGTTAATCGAACTATTTTGGAATGAGTTACGTTTTCTTGGATCGATAATCCATCACCTTCTTCGGTTCACGAGTTACGTTTTCTTTGATTGGCTTTTGACGAGTTTTGTCAAACCCTGTGCCTACTAAGTGTACAGTATCCCGGATGATGTACATCTCACAGCTCCTGACACTCTTTGGGTTGGGTATGGTTATATGGGATGAGCAGGGCCGGATGTAGAGAAGATAATCTAGGGGGCAATGTAATTCTAACATTGTTTAGGAAGCCAACTAGGTGGTTACGGGTTACACCTAACAAACTGTAATAGGCGAACCTTGTAGATATAAGATATGTACCATGACGACCATTATGTATCATGTGCATGGTTCAGTTGCCACGCCTAGCTAGATCTTCTGGTGCGGATGATAGATTGGTTGAAGCTATTAAACCCGGCAACTTGAATAAATCATCCACCAGTGATTGAGACGATTGACAATCAAAGCTCAATCACATTAATTTTTCCTTAATTCCGGCAACTTTAACAAGTCATCCACCAGTGATTGAGACGATTGACAATCAAAGCTCAATCACATTAATTTCTCTTTAATTTTGGCAACTTGAACAAATCATCCACTAGTGATTGAGACCTCTCCTAACTATGATTGACAACTACAACTCAATCATATTAATTCTCCTTAATTCCTCAAATTGATTGCTGTAAAGATTCTTTCCATTTAATTCAAATACTTACCTTGTAATACATTATTATAATCCCTTAATTAAGGGTATATAACTCTATAAATAAATGAAATGAAAAGAAAAAGGTATCACTTTTAATTCTCACACTTCTCTCAGAGGTCGAACCACTAATGCAGTCTGATTGGCCAGTTTTCAAGAGGATAAGTTGTAGAGTAATGCTTCTTTCATTTATTTCTGTATGGACGTTCTATGGTGGCCCATTATCTTCCGGTCTTGTGCACTTTTCCACACAAATTTATTGACGAGCTATATAGGCCTCTACTATCACACAAATGCACCAGCTCGCTCCATCGTAAATGTACTTGCAAGGTTACTACTAAAGGTCATGCTAAGCAAATATCCAACACGAAAAATGCTTCTTCTCCCGCTTTATTTTCACACCTCACGTGCCCGTTATGGAAATGCTATGGGCCCTATATTTAAAAAAATGGGAGGAATTGCATTACTTATCCAACATGTCCATCGTGAAAGCAAATGTGCCAATTTTGCACTAGACCGATCTTTTTTATGCTGGCTTCATCTTCCTCCTCCCTTTATTGCAAATGTCCTGTCCGAGACTTTTTTGCAAACAAATGTTTTCCTAACCAACAATAGGTGACCAACAAGCAAGACCAAGGGACAAGTGGAGGGGGGGACCCAGGAATTTTAAGTAAAGTTGTAATTTATTTTTTTATCAGGGTTTTTTTCCTCTCCTCTAAGGACATGGCAAGTGTAATGTCATGTTAGTAATGAAAATTGATCAGGCTAGATGAACTGTTTTTTCGCACAGATGAAGCTAGAAAATGAATTGGGTGGTAAATTAAGATAAGAAGCCATGTAAAAGTAACTACTAAAGAATAACTTAAAAAAATAAAAATTTTGAATTATACTTGTGAAACTTGATTGGCTAGGCGACAATGGTCGTGCAGTCGTTTGATTGATTGCAATTAAAACACCCATTTAGGGGTCTCTTGGTTTGTACCATGGAGTGTTGTCTCGTTGATATATCGGTGAGATATCGATATCGAGCGCCGCCCGATTCAACGAGACCCAGTAGTATCAATTTTAACTATTTTTTAAAATATCATCGATATATTGGTATTTTTTAAAAAAATTATTTAAAAAAAATAAAAGAGAAAAAATCAACTTTTCCGTTTGTTTTCCATCTTATGCCAAGTGGAAGGATACAAGTTTAAAACGCAAACACATATTTTGAATTATATACGTATTTTTATGCATATTTTAAAATGTATGATTGTCTAAATTAGTATCACTCATTTTAGAAGTTATATTGTGAAAATACATGATAAAAACTAGTTTTAGACTACCCATATTTTTTTAAACAATATCTCTGATATATCTCTGATATTTTATCTTTTTGGTCGACCAATATTTTATCGATATCCGATATGATATTCTTTGATTTGTACAAAAGGAAACGACTCTCCATAAAAAGAGAAGCAAAAGGTCCCTCTGTCCAAAAATATGTGTCCTCGTTCTAAGACCAAAATGAATTGAATGAAGACACGTATTTTTGGGCAGAAGGATTGTATTAACACTAGAGTTTTTTACTTGCACAAGTGGGTTTAGATCATCCACCTGGCCCACCCGCGCTTGGATTAAGGTGCGCCTCTCTCCTGAGCTCATGCTAACACGCATGAGCGACTAGTATTCCCTCTGTCCAATAAGCTCATCTTGGTGTGAAAAAAATGGGTTTGACATTATATGGTGGTATTTGCTCTCTGAAGGCAAAAAAATACAAAAGAGGAACAGAAGAAACTTTGCTTTTTGTATGCCCCTAGAGTCTAATAGGAGTAATTTACTCATTTTGCGATGTAGATGAACTTAATTAGACAGAGGGATTATTCTACTTCATAGGACTATAAGAGTACAAACTACTCCCTCAGGTCACTTTTAATCGAGATCGTCCCTTTATAAATGATCATTTTTATTGAGATGTGAGGCCTACAGTGAAATATCTTTGGTCAAAGGCGAACGACTCTTCATTTCCGAACCAACCAAGCGAGCGAGGGGGGCCCTCTTTTGCGCCTTGGCGGAAATTAGATGAGCGGTGTCATCTGATGTTGGTATATATATTTTTTCAATTGTCTCGATTAAAAGTGATAGAAGGGAGTATTGTTTATCAACCTTTTCGTTGCATAGTTTTCAGAATCGGGGTCGGAGAACAGGTTCGGTTCGGCCGATTTCTCTCGAACAAAAATTCTGCTCTCAAGGGGTTTTGAACTTAAGACTTAACCACTTGAACTACAAATATTTTGATGTTAATATTGCATAAAATTTATATTTATCATATATTTAAGGTGGGCTTCACTCTTCACACCTCATATCGGGTCAAATCGGTTCAACTTCAATTTGACCACAGGCCAACCGGACCGGCCATTAATCCGGGTCGATAGCCGGTCCGATTTTAAAAACCTTTTCGTGCCAGACATTATCGGTCGGACAAATATGGTCGAATCAGTCCACCACGGTCACGGCCTGGCAAACAAACGTCGTCTACTTCCATCCAGCTCCCCTGACAACAAGACCACTCTCCTCTGAGTCTTTCCCACCATGGAAGATAAGGATTGGAAACACTTCCAAACTTGACCTCTTTCACTTGTTCCCTTCTCATGGCCTCCATACCCCTCCTCCACACCCCCACCTTCAACCACCAGGTCTCTCTCCCTCTCTCTCTGTCTCTCTAGTGCCTGTGAGCTTTCTGCTTATATGTCTAGTCTAATGAGATTGTTCTAATGTTGTTTGGATTGGAACCAGCTTGAATGGCCAACAAAAGGGTGCCCACGACGACTCCATAGCCCTGGAGTGTCAGAGAGGAGGAAAGCCATTCAACCCATTAAAGCTTCCATTGAGGCGCCTCCATTCAGACTGCTGGAACCTCCCCAGACAGAAGTTCCTGCTTCCGGGGTGCCTATCGCATTCTCATGTCTTCTATCCTCTAATTTGTTTGAAAGATTTGTGCTTTAGTAGTTTTTGTTGAGTCATGATTGGTGTCTGTTTTGTTTTGCAGTTGGAGCCAGCTGATCCGGATTTCTATAAGATTGGATATGTACGGAGCGTTCGGGCATACGGGGTTGAGTTTAAAGAAGGGCCTAATGGGTTTGGAGTGTATGCCTCTAAAGACGTTGAGCCACTTCGGAGAGCCAGAGTGAGTTTCTTAGCTGAATATCGTTCACTTACCACTAATAAAATTCTTAGGAAGTGATTATGAATATGTGCATAACTTAGTGTTGGGAAAACGACTAAAATGAGACAATGTTTAAGTTCAAATTCTGAAATTTATTGGAGCGTGTACTTGTCATACCTAAACTATGCCTGATGTATGGATATATTTCTTCTTCACTGTCATGCCATTTATATCCTCTTTTTATGTAAGCTCATATACACTACTTGTAATTTAGTCATTTCTCTGCAAGCTCTTTCTTAGTCTCATCTGGAAGAATTTTCAACTTTATTATCTAGTTACTCAAAAGACCTTGATTCATTTCTATGCTCATTGTTCTAGATTCCTCAATGAACATCTAAAATGATAGATAATCAGTAGATAAACCATTTGTATAGAAAGTTAGACATACAAGGCTAATGATGCAATTGTTTAAAATATCTCTGCAAAATTATTGGCGACTTACTTTGGGGCCATTTTATTGTACTGCCTATTAATGTCATCAGGCTTCAGGACTTGGACAACAAGAATCAAATCCCAAATATATGTTATTTTCTTAGCTTCTCAAAGAAAAGACAACAAGCTACCTGATAATTTTGATTGTACAGTTGGAATTCATCATCAATTGATGCCTTATAACAGCTAGTTGTGATGCTGACTTGTTTTATTTTACCATTTGCCTGTGCATACTTGCATTTTGGAATTTTCATCTATACTTTAGAATTTTTTAGTATATTTAACATTTTTAAAAAGCACAAAACAGGCTAAAATGGAGGCATAAGATTCATGTCGCCAACCTCAAATTGTAGGGAAAAGCGCTATTTGACTTGACTTGATATGACGATTTAAAACATGTGTACCTTTAGTATACCTACTCCATAAGACTTCCCCTTGATATGTATATTTTCTTTGACAGAGAGGTCATGACTGGAGTCATATCACCATAACGAAAGGGATCTAATATTTTTTGCAGGTAATTATGGAGATTCCACTTGAGCTAATGCTAACAATCAGTCAGAAGCTGCCATGGATGTTTTTTCCAGATATCGTTCCAGTAGGTCATCCTATATTCGACATCATCAATTCAACAAACCCTGAGGTAAAACTAGTTATTTTCCATTTTGTTGAACTCATGAACAGCATAGAAGGGTTTAATCAATGTTTCTAAAGTCGTAAATCACCATATTTATGTTGACAACTTTCCACCAACATAATTTTAGTGACTATCATTATGAGGCCATGGCCTATGCATGATAAAATTGATGGTAGCGGATATAAAATATATGGCTGTGTTGGTTGCTCTTGTTTCTCTACTTTATACAGTTCCTTATAGGACCAAGATCTTACTTCGTTTTTCCATCTTTTGTTCTCCTTTCCTCGCCAGACAGATTGGGACCTAAGATTAGCATGCCTTCTCTTGTTTGCATTTGATTGTGAAGGTAACTTCTGGCAGTTATATGGTGACTTCTTGCCCAGTGCAGACGAGTGCACTAGCTTGCTACTCTCTAACGAGGTGCAGATTCTTTATGCCTTTTCTCTTTATTGTTTCTCACTTTGTTATTTCAATTGGTGCAAAGTTCTGAATGTTTGACAATCTCTATGCTATATTTAATGCTTGTAATGAAAGTGGATTTCTTTGTAGCTGTTGGTGCTAAATGTATGTTTTGAAGGAATCAATTTAATAGATTAATCTATAGCATGTCTAGGAACTCATAGGTCTTCGTAGTCCATATGTCACTGGTCTTGTTTTATCTTTTAATACACCACAATTTTAAAATGCGTAGGAAAATCGGTCCAATTGTTAGACATCAAACTTCAGTTTCACTTCCTTTCGACATGGAGGATAATTTTGAGTGCCTCAAATAAGGCACCTTTCATTTTTCAAACTTTGCAGAGTCCACTTTCACAAGTAGAAATTCTGCTTACGTTTTTTATAGTTGGATTTTGTTTATGGTAATTTAAGAGCATTCATCACAATAAACTTTTTTTAACTCTTCAGGAGGAACTCTTAGAGCTTCAGGATGAAAAGTTATCTTCGGCTTTGAGAGAGCAACGGCATAGAGCTCTAGAATTTTGGGAGAAGAATTGGGTGAGATATTACTCCAGTTTCTCATACTAACATGACTTGATTTAACTTGAGGTAAAGTCTTGTTCAATTGTTCTGACATGGAAATACATCTCATATTCATAGCATTCTGCCGTACCTCTAAAGATAAAGAGGCTTGCGTGTGATCCTGAAAGATTTATTTGGGCAGTGAGTATTGCCCAATCACGTTGCATAAACATGCAGACGAGGATGGGTGCACTTGTCCAAGACTCAAACATGTTAGTTCCTTACGCAGGTAGTTTAACCTTGTATTTAGAAGGTCCTACTGCCTTCACTTTTACATATACTATGTAATTAGCTTGTTATTATCCAGTATAATTTTATGCCTTCTCTTGTAATTTCCCATGAGGTAATGTAGTGTATAAGCCATTCAAATTTTCAGCAGATAGTTGCAAACTAGTTGCCTTTGTTGGTGATAGTTGCAAATTAGTTGCCTTTGTTGGTTGTGTAAAGATTAATAATTTCACTTCCGTTTGATAGATATGCTGAACCATTCCTTTCAACCGAACTGTTTCTTTCACTGGCGTTTCAAGGACCGCATGCTTGAGGTGATGATAAATGCTGGCCAGCACATAAGAAAAGGAGATGAGGTAGTAAATTTCATGTCGATTTGTTTTGTAGAGATGATCCGCCTGGCATATCATAGACAATTGATGTACTAATATGCCATATAATTGAGTGCTTCAATGTACCGAAATGGTCTCTTTCAAAGTAGCACTTATCCAAGTTTTCTCTTTTCTATTGTGTTCAATGAATCAGCTTGTTGCTTAAGCTTCAGTTTATATTTATGCAGATGACTATTAACTATATGAATGGCGAGAACAACATGTTCATGGAAAGATATGGTTTTTCATCATCCACGGTATTTATGTTCTGTTCTTGCGTTGATTTTGAACATCTGTTATGTCATTTTATTTTACGTAAATATGTGCTCTTGAATCTTCTTATCATTGTCCCCTTTTCGGAGGGTTGCGTCAGGAAGGGCATCCGGCGTAAAAACTTGCCACTATGTTTCTTTGTATAGATTTTATACCATTTTGATTCCAATAAGAGTCAAATGCGGTATATAATCCATGCCGCCGACCTCAAATAGCTGGGATAAGGCGTATGATGATGATGATGATGATGATGTGCTCTAGATAACTTTATCTTGACATATGTCGTGCTATCTGCTAGTCATATTGTTAAAACAATTGCACTAAATTTTGGTTATAACATCTGCAGAACCCTTGGGATGTGTTACAGTTCTCTGGTAATTCAAAAATCCACTTGGATTCGTTCTTATCTGTGTTTGATATCGCTGGCTTGCCTGAAGAGTACTATTACAATAGTAAGAACCCTACTGTCTAATGCAAATAACAAGAGAGAATAATTCAATAATGCCTCTCTTATGAGACAGAAATATGTTATCCTTTGGGATAGTAAAGGAAAATCTTCTTTTGTCTTATTGCAGGCCGTCTATCTAATGAAGAAGACTCGTTTGTTGATGGGGCTGTCATAGCAGCAGCACGAACTCTGCCATCGTGGTCTGATGGGGATATCCCTCTGATGCCAAATGAGGAAAGGAAAGCTGTGAGGGAGTTGCAGGAAGAATGCCACCAGATGTTAGCAGAATTCCCAACTACATCAGAAGAAGATCGAGGAATTTTAGGTACCTTGATTGCTATTATATCCCTGCAACTAAATGCCATCACACCTCTCTGAGTTTCAAATGCATTTCCTTACATGAACTGCTATTTAACAGAATCAAATCCACAAATGAGATGGACCCGTGAAGCGGCAATTAAGTAATCCCTTAATTTTGGCTCCTGTTTTTCTTCTTTACTTAAAAACTTGTCAAAGCAATTTTGGTTCGGGTTAGGCTAATCCCCCCTTCATGCCTGCAGATATCGGATTCATCGGAAGTCGTATATCCAGAAAGTGATAAAGGCCTTGGACATTTATCAAGACAAAATACTGTTCTAGTTTTGAAAATTAGTGTAAAAGATATAATAGAAACATGGAAGTGTTTGTAATAGCTTCTTAAGGTTTTATGTATCATTTTCATTTAATTATGCCTAATGTTCACCAAAACCCACTAAATCCTACTAATCCACAAGCTGGTGCAAGCCTGCTAAAAAATTCAACAATTAATTGATTCCCCTGCTCTGGTAGAAGGGCCTCACTCCATGGCCGTACTGATTCCGATCCGATGGAGTACAGATTAAATTGCTCTCGCTAATCAGCGTTATCTATACTGCTAACCTCTAATCAAAGATTTGTTATCCAATAAAGTGGGTTATGTTACATGTCTTTGAACAGTCATTCTAATACTCCCTCTGTCCCACATTAATTGTCTGAATTGCTAATCCCTAATGATTAAATGAACAGTCATCCAATACTCCCTCTGAAGCGGGTTATGGTTTCCCCTCAGTTCATTTCTAGTTTCCAGTCGAGGCAATTAATATTGAACAGGGGATTGATCATCATTATTCATCAGCATGTATTAGTACTACCCAGTAAGTTAATATAGTCTTATTTTAATTTTAATTGCTCATTATCAGAATGCCATTGAGCCCATTGTATGACTATAATGGCTTGGACTAAGTTTTGAAGTATTTTTCAAACATTTAAAATGAGGCGGGTGCTGCTTGTCCGGCCCTTCTCTTCTCCCGCCACAAATAAGAGGCCAATTCCCCAAGCTACATCCAACGACCTCAACGAAATTAACATCCTCGTCCCTCGCCTCCTCGTTTCCAACCATCTAGATGATGCCACCCGCCTTCTTGTTGCCTCGCTCATCCTCCGTCCCCCACTCTCCTCCGTCCCTCTCCTGCTCCTCGTCCACCGCCTTGCTGCCCAGCCCTTCAATGCCCCTCTTTCAACCTCCTCACCGTGCTTCGCCGCACATGGCCCCACTGGCCGTCCCACCACACCATCCTTCTCGCCTACTGCCTAATTGACGTCTCTTACCTCAAAGCCTGACGCTTTAAGGATGCCCTCAATGTGTTCGACCATATGTCCCGCCTGCAGGCCACGATCCCTGGGGGAGGAGGACTTTGGAATGATGATCAAAAGATTGGTAGGAGGGGGTGGCAGGGCGGAGGAGGTGGTGAGGGTCTTGGGGAAGATGGTGAGTGGCGGGTTTGCGGTCATGCCATATGTGAGGGAGTGCGTGGTGGAGTGCTTGTTGCGGGAGGCCTGAGTGAAGGAGGAGCTGGAAGGGGCATTTGAGGTAGTTGCCAATGGTGAAGGTGGTGATGGGTCAAAGGCGGTGATGGAACTCGTAGAGATGATGCTCCAGGATTGTGATTGTAGAGTTTAGGCTATCTTTTTAGATGAATGCTTGAATGATATCTTCTCTCGAGTCACTTCATTATTACTGAGTGTGAAGATTAGGAAGTATGTCAAACTTCTTAGGAACGGTAGTTAAAATAAATGTTGCATTGAAAAACAAGGCTGGATTGCTGGGGGGGGGGCGATAGCGGACGACAGCGGCTACTTCGGCAGACCGCAGCCGCCTCCACTCTAGCTACCACCCCCCGGACCTCCCCCTTTGCCCCCCGCCCTCTTCCCCTCCCCCTCCCCCACCCCAGACCTTATCCACCCCGTCTTGACCATCCCATCCCCCCCGCAATTTCACCTTAGCAGCCTTTGGCATAGTCCCCGCCAGTTGCTCGACAAAATGCTGAGGTGAGACCCCATAGAAATCCCGGGGTTTTCTACCTCTTTATCATGGCGAGTAAGCCCATGGCCTCTCCCGACTGTCCCCCTAGCTTCTCCCCTCCCTCGAAAATGCCTCCCAACCTCCTCCCACCTCCTCAGCTGAATCCCTCCCCCCTTGGCCCCTGTGGCAATTGCTCCTCATCCCGAGCTGCACCTGTATCTCCCTCTTGGGTAAGCTTGTTCAGAGGTGCCTCTGAGGCACCCAACGCACTCACTTTCCACTCGGAGCTGAAGGGTTTGACATCAGTCAGAATCCCTCAAGAGTTTGTTGATAGAGAAGCATTACGTTGGACAAACACTCTTATTGGATATGCCATGGGAAAGCGCCCGTCCTTTGTGTGGTTCAGGGATTATGTCTCCAAGATATGGAAGCCGGCTGGGTCGTTCGACATGCAATCCCTGGCGGGCGGGTTCTTTATGTTCAAATTCACTTCTTCGGAGGACTGCCAGCGTATCCTGAACTCCATGTGGACCGTTGGTGGTAGGCCCCTGATCCTACATAAATGGCGCTCAGGCATGCGCCCGATTCACAATTTGGTGAAATAGGTCCCAATTTGGGTACGCTTTCCAAACCTTCCGCCCCAGTACTTTGCAAAGGAAAGCTTTAGCATGGTGTCCAGTCTTGTGGGTCACCCACTATTATCTGATAGAGCTACAGCTGACCGATCCCGACTAGGATATGCCAGAGCTTACATTGAAATCGATTTGGATTTCAAGTTTCCTTCCATCATCCATGTGGCCATTGGTGACAGAACCTTCTTCCAACAACCCGTGGAGTATGAATGGAAGCTATGCATTTGCTCCAAATGTAAGTGTTTTGACCACACCACCAACTCTTGTACATCAAAGGAAGTTTGGATTGAGACACTTCATCGCCCGTCACCGAATGCTGAAGTTGGCGGCAACACCAAGGGTTTGACAGTTGCAGAGGACGTTATGACAGACGCAAGTACCTCTAAGCCTATTATAGTGAATCCTACTCCCCATATGGTCCCAAGTGATGGGATTAAGTCTAAACTGAATCCAGGACTTGAGCCCCCCAAGTCCTCCTCCCCTAAAAACAACCGTGTGACAGACAACCTATTCGGAGACATGAGGTCAGTACTAAGTAACTCACCATCTTTGATTGGACAGGTACTTTATATGGTAATGGGTAAGCATGTAAGGACGTATGATGGCTCACCCTTATACCTCTCCACCATCTCCCCTCCTGCTACACTGGATGTGATTGCGAAGGGAGACCCAAAACAGCTCGATAAGCCCCTATTGTCTCCATTACCCTTGGAGGCTTCGGGGGCGCTCCACAACAGGCTCAACACTCGCAGGAATGGAATTCCCCAGGAAAGAGGGGGGATAAAACCTCTATCTAAGCTTGAACAGGAACGGGCTGAGTATTCATCAAATCCCTTCCATCTAATACAGGATAGTGAGGAGTCGAATTACAAAGCTTCGTCTTCTCTGTCGACTATAGCAAGGAGGACCCAACCAGCCCGAGCGGTGGCCCAAAACCCCAGTAAATGTCCATCTGCAGCTAGAATATCCGTGGTCTGGGCCACATAAAAAAGAGGTCAGTGGCACTAGACCTTGTCAAAGATAAAGATGTGTTCTTGTTGGCATTATGTGAAACCAAAATAAAGAGAAGACAAATTGATCGTATTAGCAGGAAAGTTATTGCGGGCTGGGAATCCTTTAATAATCTGAATTCCGATAAATCAGGAAAGATCCTCGTTTTTTGGAATCCTAATGTTGATATTGTTCAAAAGGTGCAGGAGACTTCTCAGACGCTTCATTGCCTTGTCACATGCCCCTCAGGTGAATCATTTTATTTCATAGCTGTCTATGGTTCTAATGATGCCCATGAGCGTAATAAGTTGGGGCTACTCTTTGTAATTCCAACAATACAATAAGCAGTCCCTGGATAGTGATAGGTGATTTCAATGATATTCATCATGAGTCAGAAAGAATGGGAAGAGGCACCGCACCCCAAGCTGATCTTAGAGCTTTCAATGATTGTATCTTCAGGCTGGGTTGCAGGAAATTCCCTCCTTTCTATCCTTCACATGGAGCAGTAATCAATTTGGCATATCGGATCATAATCCCATCGTTTTTAGAATGTGCCAACCTTTTCCAAAAGGTCCGATACCATTTAAATTTTTTAACATGTGGAAGCAAGACGCAAGCATACGAGAGGTTATCTTCAAAGCCTGGGAGATGCTCATTCAAGGTCAGCCCTTGTATATGCTTTTTAAAAAATTACAGGCATGCAAGGATGCTCTCAAAAGGTGGAATAGGGATAATTTCGGGGATGTTAATGTCAGATGCAGAGCAGCAGTTCTTGAACTCCAGACTCTACAAACTGCACTACAAAACCAGGCTTTTGATGATGATTTGAGGAGGAGTGTTAACTTGGCACGATAAAAAGTTTGTGAAGAGGATAGCATTAGAGAACAATTCTACTAGCAAAAATTAAGAATTAAGTGGCTCCAAGAGGGAGACAGATGCTCCTAGTTCTTCCATACCTCCTTCACTTCTCACAGTATTCGGAACACCATTCATGAGATAGTTGATGATTTGGGCACACGGTTAGAATCCCCACAGGAAATAGGAGTCAAAGTAGAGTTGTTCTACAAAAAGCTATTCACTCCTTCCATAGTAACCTCTCAGGTACCACTCCCTTTTTCTCGGACACTAACTCTGGACCAAGCTGCTTTCTTGTCTAGTGAGGTAGGTGATGATGAGATCAAAGAGGTAGTATTCCAGATGCCTAATGGAAAGGCTTCAAGTCTGGATGGCTTTAAAAAAGCATTCTTCACTCACTTTTGGGATATCATTGGGCCGGACTTCCTTTTGGCAATGCGAGACTTCTTTAAGAAAGGGTACATGCTCAGGGCCTTAAACCACACATTTCTAACTCTCATCCCAAAAAAGGTTAATTCAAAGAGCTTTGAGGAATTCAGACCGATTGCCCTCTGCAACTTTATCTACAAAACCATCTCAAAACTCATGGCAAATAGGTTAGCTTTAGTGCTTCCTCATCTAATTAGCCTCAATTAGTCGGACTTTGTAAATGGGAGAATAATTGGTGAGAACATCTTGCTTGCTTATGAACTCGTCCATAATATGCATCGTCGCGGGAAACATAATAGACTATGCGCAAAAGTCGACTTGAGGAAAGCTTAAGATAAGGTGAGATGGGATTACATCTTCCATGTCCTGAAGACTCCCGATTTCGATAACAAATGGATCCACTGGACCCGGCAGTGTATATGCACGTCCACTTTCAGCGTCTTGATCAATGAGTCGAACTATGGGCACTTTTCCAGTGCAAGTGGCCTTCGATAAGGATGCCCATTATCACCTTTCTTATTCTTATTATGCATGGAAGGACTGTCAGCTATGTTAAACCGGGCCTCAATGAACGGCGATCTCAAGGCACCAAATATTGAGGGAGGTATTCCTATCTCGCATCTTCTTTTTGCTGATGATGTTCTCTTGTTCTCTATGGAGGATGTGCAATCGGCAGTATGCATTTGGGACATTCTTTCAAATTTTGTAGATATGTCGGGCCTTCAGGCAAACATTAGCAAGAGTTCCATCTTTTTCTTCGCATGGTGCCAGCACAAGGCAACCATTCTAGAAATGCTTGGCTTCCAAGAAGGGTGCTTTCCAATCACTTATCTAGGTATGCCTCTCTCCTCAAAGCATATATCCTATTCAGCCTGCAAACCTCTTCTTGACAGGATTTTTGGACGTGTCAATGGGTGGAAAATTGCACTGCTATCATATGCTGGGAGGCTACAATTGATCAAATCAGTTATTGGTGGATTGAATGTGTATTGGACATCTTGCTTCAAACTTCCCAAAAAAGTTTGCCACAAGGTGGAGAGTATCATAGCCACGTTCCTATGGAAAAAATCTACCCAATCCAATGGATTTCACAATAGTTCCTGGCAAAAGTTTTGTCGTCCTATGAAAGAAGGAGGTCTTGGGGTCAGACGTATCCAAGACATCAATAATGCAATCTTGCCCAGTGCTTTTGAAGATGCGTTACATGTAAAGACTCTCTCTGGTGTCTATGGGTTCATGGGGTGTATCTCAGCACTAACTCCATTTGGACGACTAGAGCTCACAGTTGTTCCTATGCCTGACAATCTATCCTTCAATTGCAAATCTTCATGCTAGAGAGATGTGTTGTCAATGTTGGAAATGGGTGCACAATTCGGATGTGGTTGGACCCTTGGAGCGGCCCCTTAACGCTTGCCCGGAAATTTGGCAACAGAACCGTTCTGGAGTTGGGAGGCAATACAAATGAATCAATTGCATATTATCTTAAGTCTGACAAACTCCAAAATGAACAAATACTCCCAAGAAGAGGTGAACTCGCCAAGAAGGAAATCTTAGAGAAACTGCTGGTGTTTACTAATTCGGAGGATTCATATGGGTGGCTTAATCAATCTAGAAAGTTTATTTTTAAGAATGTTTGGGATGCAATTAGAGCGAAATCTGGAAATGTGCCATGGTATGACTTTATATGGTTCAAATATCGGGTGAACCGATACTCCTTTTGCGCCTGGTTGGCACTCAATGAAGGGCTATTCACTTTAGATAATCTGAGAAGGAGAGGGATCTCTTTAGTAAACAGGTGTGTTCTATGCAGGAAAAATGAAGAATCAAGTAGCAACTAATGATTGAATGCATATATGCTAAGGTGGTCTGGCGCATGTTCCTACGTAAGTGCAATATACATCATACAATTGGGGGGTGCTCTTCAGAATTAGATTGGCTGACTCAGTTGATCAGGAACAACAAACATACAGGGCATATAATCCAAGCTGGTTTTATAAGCTTTATTACTATGATATGTGAGGAGAGGAACAAGCGAATCTTCAAAGACAAAAAGATTGAGACTTATATACTTGGCCAAAACCTCATCCACAGGGTAAAGGAGATCCTTAACGCCTTCCAACTCAAGGATATTTGCTTCACACATTGCCCTTTCTTGTACACCTTTTAAGATGAGTGTAACCCTTGAATAAAGAGACTGGTGGGACCTTGAGAGCTGGTGGGGCTGACATCTTTTGACCCCGTTTTTGGCATTTGCAGTTTTGGGCGATTGATCGGCTCGGTAGCGATCGATCGCCAAGCTCCAAGCATAACAGGCAAATTGAAGATCGATCGATCCTCCCTCTCCCGATCGATCCTCCTTGCAGCGATCGATCGGCCCCTGTTTTTGAGTTTGCCCTACCTAGTTTGGGTAGGCTGTTCTTAATTTTGTATTTTATTTTCAAGGGGGTTGTTCATGCCCCTTGTCTTGAGTCCGGTTGAGAAGAGTTGTACTCCTTTGTTTTCTTTAATATAATTTTTTAATTATATAAAAAAAAACTTCTTAGCAATCAGTTTGGTGGTTCCTTTCATGGAAACAGGTATGATTGTTATTGAACTTGTGTGAAGATGGAATCATGGGGGCATCTGTATATATGTTGTGAACTTAATGATGGAAACAGGTATGATTGTTATTGAACTTGTGTGCAGATGGAATCATGGGGGCATCTGTATAGATGTTATGAACTTAATGTTGGTGAACATGTAAGAACTGGGTTAGAGGCAGATCTGTATGCATGATTTTTTTGGTTTTTGGTACAAGATCACTCTTGTTAACGAGAAATTATTATTGTTTTGAAAATGGTGATCGGTGAAACGTTTGCCCGTTGACAACAGTAAAAACTTTAGATACAGAGTTTTTTGTGTGTGCTTTTTTGGTAGAATACTAGGTTTTTTTCTCTGCAAGAACAGTGCTTGAGTTTGAATGACCACGTTCTTCTGCCATTGGAGTTCAGTGTCCTGTAATTGGCAGTAAATTGAGATAAATTGTGAGGATGGGATATGTAAATGTGCTGAGAGTTACAAACGATTCTCCAAATAACAGTCTAGATTCATCGAATCAGAACAACCTCAAAGTCAGCAATCCGAATTACGCGGTTTCATCATCAAATGCAACTAAATAGTATTTGAAATATGTAATCGGCATTAGCCTGGAGAAAAATCTACTTGTCCACAAACTTGGAGTTTTTTTTTTCTTGACAAAAAAAACTTGGAAGTTGGAAAGCCAATTCAGCAATTCTTCTTCAACTTAAGTTTATCATGTTCATGAATTATGAAAAACAGGCATCCTTACAAGTTAGAATCTGCTCGATCCGAAAAAAATTGCTAACATTAGGAAAAAAAATCACCAAGATACACATTTTTTGCTAACAATAAATTCCTCACTGGATAATGTCAGTCAGGATTGAAGAAGGACGTGCAGTGCAAGTTTTGTTACTTTGGAAAAAGATTTATCGTAAAACTACAATCTTTAAAACTCCCTCGACGTCATTTAAGAACAAGATAACACATGCTAAGTAACTTCGAATGAAGCTGATACAACAAAAGATTTAGCACAAAGCAGATGCATAATTTCATGAGCATCAGCTTACATCCCCAGAACTGAAAAATCTGTTATTCTGCTTTATTTGTAATGCTGAGATAGTCAGTCAGGATTGAAGGACATGCAGTGCAAGTTTTGTTACTTTGGAAAAAGATTTATCGTAAAACTACAATCTACAAAACTCCCTCGACGTCATTCAAGAACAAGATAACACATGCTACGTAACTTCGAATGAAGCTGATACAACAAGATTTAGCACAAAGCAGATGCATAATTTCATGAGCATCCGCTTACATCCCCAGAACTGAAAAATCTGTTATTCTGCTTTATTTGTAATGCTGAGACACCTCCCACACCATCTTGTCCATAAACTGACATTTCTTGTCCCATCCCCATCCGGGGTTGCTCTGCATCAGAAATTGTCGGCGATCAGAATAAGCAGCAGTTAACTCAGAATGTGAGTATATAGTTCAACACAAGTTATATGGTCCACAGATCTTCCATTATTTGATAGCAATATATATTGTATACGTGGCAATACAGTGAAGCATTAAAAGAAGCAACCTACAGACAAAGTGGTCATAGAAAATTGCGACAAATGCCATGACATTTTTGCTAGTACCTAATACCTCTATATACTAGATTCGAGCAGTCAAGTAGCAATTTGCTAATGACAAGTTAACATTGACCATTAGTGACAGCTAACGTCAAGTAGCAATTTGCAAATGACAAGCTAACAGTGACCATTAGTCACAGCTAACGACTACAGAAATAAATAATTAGGACTGGAACCACATAATCTGTGAAAGAATAGAAAAGATTTCATTCTCAACAAAACAACGAAGGGGAGTAGTAGATCCAGAAGTAAAACAACCTGAAGAGAAAGAACAGCACGCTCGGCAAATTTTTTCACAGAAGCAGGTGCACTTTGAGGAAGAGTATTCGCCACTCGTTGCAACTCTTCTTGTTGTTGCTTTGCTGTAACTCTATCAGGCCCACAGTAGTGATCAATGAGTTCTTTGAAAACTGGCATTCTTTCCATCAAATCTTCAATAATTTCCTGTACAAGAATAAAAACCATAAACTAGCTTTTGTAGAATCTATTTTGCATATGTAAAAAGCTATATTATCTATAACATCTACTTCACCAACGTTCATCAGTATATTGTTTATGAACGCACAACTGCGAGCCTTTTGCCCCCTATAAAGGCTATGAGAAGAAAGAGAAGCAACTCATATACTAAAAAAGAACTGATACCTTCTTTACATTGCAATAGAAAGTGTCAAGTATCTTCTCAGACAAACAAGCTCAGCAGTACATGAATATAAGAAGATGCAAAAGTCAATGGAAGGACCAAGAGGGAGATGAATATAAGTCGCTTTTCCTTCTGCCAAAGATAATGAATGCACTTTGGAACTGAATATTTGAACTGCTATAATCATATGGCATACTGAGGGTAGTGGTTAGGCACATCCGTTGTGGGAATAAGATGAGGAAAGTGAGATGAAGAGAAGAGGGATAAACCTCTCAACCAGGTTTGTTAAGCAGGCTGAAGGCGATTGAAAGAAGTGAAAACAGATCAGTAGTGAGCAGACTCATAGATTAAGATTAATTTCTCTGCTTAATCAGAAAATTACTGCTCAAAGCCTTTACATAGTCTCCGCTTAAGGCGGGGCGGGTCTCTACTAACAGCATTGAATATCAAATAAGCAAAATAACATAATAATAGGCCTTAAAAGGCCAGCAGCAAACCAAAGAAAATACTCCATCCCTTCTTAATTCTCCATGTCTGAAACAATTTGATAGTTAAGGAAGCCAACCCATCAACCTTTTTACTCCATCCACTCACTCTTTTTACTCCAACCACTAATTTGTATGAGAAGGAAAACATCATATAGTACAAAAAATATGGGGCAAGTATATTTTCAAGTATAGAAAATTAACATGGGATGGAGGGAGGAATAAAATAATGGGCCTAATGGGCCCTAACGCAAATAGCATTTGGGCGAGTGAGTGACGAGATATAACAGATACCAAAACATTAGAATATTTCATAAACTGCAAACCCTTACCCTTCATTTTTCTAACTGCCAGTTTGCCTAGTTTCCATCTTTTTAAATAGTATGGGGAAAAATAAATTGTAGACGGATTAGAGCATGGAAAAAGAGGGGCACTCATGACGTTTATAAACTGGAGATGCGGAAAATAGAAAACCAGCTGAACCCTCGGGAATTTGTACTCTTAAAAAGTACAAGAGTGCAATATCACAGTATGCACCATGTTTTACTCTCGTACTATAACTACCATGTTCTGGTGACATTAGACATCTTATAACTTTTCCTCAGGCAGAAAAACCAGGATTATTGAACTAAAATATGATCCAGATCATAGTTTAGGTTACAGAACAGTCTTCAATGGATAGATAGAGCAGACAAAGCTGGATAGGCCCAGACATGACTCAATAGCTCACAAGGTTGATGGCACAATCTACATAATATTCAACTCCGGAAAAAAATAACATACAACTGCAGCTGCATAATCTTCCGAGTTTAAAGTAATTTGCATTATATTTGGTGCCACAAGAATGAGGATAAGGATGTAATTGTCCATCACTTAAAGATGGGTCATAGGAAAACTCATCCATTAGATTTCCAATTATAAGGACCAAAGAAAAGTTTGCAGTTTTTTTAAACATTTTCAATAGGTCAACCGTTCTAATATCCCTAAATTCCAATTCATGCAGACACAAAACACCATTGCCAATAATAATGTATCTGCAAAATTCAAACGCAGCCTGCTTTGCATTAAATGGCAAATATGATTCGACAATTTTTTTCCACAGAAATTTCCATGGAAAAAGAGCAATTTTAATTTAAGATACTTAAAGACTCTTCGATTCAAAATTCTTAATACGAGAAACTAAAATGGGTCTAGGATGAATAAGAATATATGCAAATAAGGGCACAAGCATAGCTTTATAAAAGGCAAAGCCAGAGCAGCTCACCTCCCATTCTTCCTGACTCCGAATACCTTCATAAGCCGTCAAGAATGGCTTCACCTTCTCTAGTACATCCCTCAAAGGAATTGGTGGCTTCTCATCTATGTCCGGGTTCTCAAATTCTACCAAATATTCAGGCTCATACTCAATCTACAACAACGAACACATCAAATCACCACAATTCAATCATACAATTAACACCAAAGTTAAAGAGTATCCAGTGCATCTCCTTACCATGTTATTGGTATGAACTGCTTCAAGATACGCGTCGTCCAGCGGCGAAGGCAGCACTCTCCAGCTCAGTTCCTCAAACCCTTCAACTAGTTTGTTCATGTCCTCAGATGCCAGCCTCTTCTCCAATCTCTCTCCATCGGCATTATCACCGAGATACAGCCCCGTCGCGAAATCGTCATCATCCTGGAAACGCCTACCTCTTCCCCTATCACGTCCATCCCGGACGAACTGCCGTCCGCCGCCCCTCCCTCGAAACCCTCGACCCCGGCCCCTTCCCTCCCCTCCACGACCAAGTATCCCCACCGCCTTCTTAACAGCATCCTCCCGGCTCAGCCTGGCCGTCCCGCCGCCCCTGGGAGCCCCAGGCGGCGAACCGCGCCGGAGATGCCGATTCTCCTCCGGCGCGCGAGGTTGGGACGCTGGCGGCTTGGCCGTTTGTCCACGACCAGTTCCGGGCAATCCTGTGGCCAGCCTCGAGGGAAGGACCGGACCAGGTCCTCGGGCCGGCGGGGGCGAGTCGAACTGGGCCGGGCCGTCGTCGCGGGTGAAAAAGATGGGCTTTTTAGCAATTCGCTTGGTGTCGGCAGGGCCATCTTCCCCGCCGCGCGGAGCTCCAACTTCCGGGACGCCACCCCGGCCACGCCCAGCTCCAGGTCCGCCGGCGCCGGACATCCAGGACGAGAAGGAAGGGAGGATCGGAGAGGAGGGAATAGGCTTCCCCCGGCCGCGTCCGAGGCCGGGAATTGAGGCCGGTGGGTCGTCCGGACCGGCAGGGCCGGCATCGCCGGGGGATCGGGATGGGTAGGAGGTGGGATCATCGGAACCACGTCCGCGACCTCTTCCTCCACCGCCTCCGGCGGGGGAGAAGGTGGAGAAGTGGGAGCTGGCAGCAAGGGCTTGCCGTCCGGCTGCCGGCGGCTTGGCGGCGGCGCCTAATCGACCGAGGCCTCTCATCTCAGTCTGGAAGCAGAACGCAGCGAGAGCAAAGCGTTTCGGGTCGACATTTTAGCGATAAAAAGATGAACCAGTTCGAACCGGCCGGTTCGCTAAACCATATACTCACTCCGTCCAATAAGCTTGTCTGCATTTGAAATTTAGATTTATTGGACTAGGACCCCTAGCAAAATCAGCCATGTAATGTTGGACCCATGTTTTTTCAAATGCAGACAGGCTTCTATGAATGGAGGGATAGCAATTAACAATACTTTCTCATTTATAGGAACAGTAAATAAATGTGGCATTGAACATTGACAAGCTAGCATAATGCATTTTGGAATTTCAGCTGGAATCACAAGGAGATAATCAACTATTGTTAATGTTTGGTTAGATTGATCTGTGATAGAATGAACTGGACTGATAGTTTTCCATTTGCCTCTCCTCTCTCATCTCAAACTGCCAACTCTATTCCCACATTAATGCAACCCTTCCCACCAACTTCTTTCATCTCCTCCCATCTCATTATCAGAGTATCTCTCTGTCGACCAGTGCCATTCCTCTAATCCTTTCAGCTCTTCTTTGCCTTCTTCAAGCATTATAAGTTTATAACACAACCTCCACATGAGTCTTGCTTATCCACTAACATTGCTCGAGAAAGGCACTTATCGAGTCATCCACAAATGATAGTCTACACTTTGGCTCAAGGATTTTGCCCCCAAAGCTTCAGGTATCAATACTAACCGAGGGGGCGATTGGCAAGTCCTCTTCCTCAGTTGTGAACAAATTGGAAATGCTTGCATAGATGCTTATGCCTCTTATGAGTGATTGACAAGTTCGCTTCCCTCCAGAAAATGATAATCCTACTCCGGCATACAAATACATGTACTACCTAGAATGATGCTCAGTTGGTCCATGCTGCCAATAACAGCCTTTAGATACCCCTATAGTACATATTGCTAGTCTGTTTTACCTTCAAAAGTAAAAATGAATACGGAGTGAGAAGCATTCGTTCCTTCCCGCAAAAAATATAGAAATCTGAAAGGAAAAAAAGGCATCATAGAATCTGCTCTACTAATCTATATATTCAGTTAAAGAGCTCGGTGTATAAACCTTCAAAGAAATGCCTCTAGTTCCATAACAGATGTTAAAAACTCTACAAAATACCCTGAGTTATCCCGTGCATCTCAACTGGAAAAAAAACTAATGTGCTAAACTAAAATCCCTTTAGCAAACAATCAAGCAGTGATTATTACCGTTAGCCAAAAAAACAGTGAATTTACACAATGAAAATACAAAACAATACTTCCATAAAATGAACCCAAATCCCTCTATCAAATAATAAAGGCAGTGATTATTACATGTTGAACACACTTAACATACTATTCCATAACCAACAAATAGTGAAAGTACTAGCATGTGAACTCAAAGTGGGAAAGACAATGCCAACTAAATGTTAGGCATTGTTTATGGTGACATGGCACATACCAATAGATTAAACAGCTACATTTTGTGAAATCCTAAAAGCAGACAATGTCACTCTCTATATCAGATATTAGTATCGTGATAATTAATGATGAGCCCAAAGATAGATATCCTGACAAATTAAGTGAGACACAAATAGAACAGGGAGTGTTAAACAACATCCACGCCTATTGAAGTTCTCAATTCTGAAACAACAAAGACATCTTCATCATCCAACTCAGTCTTGATCCATTCAGTCCCACCAGGTTGACAGTATAAAAAATAACTATCAGTCCGATGGATAGCAATGACACGACAATCGGGATGAACGGGCAGGAAAGTAAAGTAGCAAATGAAATCCTTGTTTCAGTTTCTGCTTCTGGCAAGGATACTTGTTCCATTGTAGTGCGGTGAAATAAGGATTACTTTAGAGAATCTAAATCTTGAAGCAGCAACCAGCCATACGCAGATGCCCTGCATTCCGAATTATGAAGGCACGACGGTATGCTTCGCTCCACGATTGTTTGACGTACAAAATCATAGAAGGTGTGTTGCCCACCACGAACAGGAAAAGCAAGCAAAGGAAGTGGTAGTTGAGAAGTTTCCCCAACCATGATTTGTCTCTGGAGACAAAATTCCCCTGCTTCAGTACCTCGCTAAAAGAAACAAACATGAACAAAGCTGAAACCAATTCAATTATAATAAAGATGAGGGCATGGAATATCATGAAATCATATATGTGGCGCGATATATATTGTAGAACACACAAACTAAAGGAGAATACAAACTTTGGTAAAAGCAAAAGGTAAAATTTACTTCCGAGTTAGACAGAGGCCTCTTGAGGTGTGAGGTAAGAACTAAGAAGAAGCTAATTCCCTCCTATAGTAAAATTCTGAAAAGCAACTCCCATACTCCAATTTGGACATGGAAAGGAATTTGGAAATTACCAAAGAAAAGAAAAGAAAAGGAATTTGGTTCCTATGGTTATTGATTTTGATATAGGGCGGGTAGCTGTCTACGCGGGAAAAAGGTTAACAACCGTCGGATGAAAAATCCACGGAGCCACTTAAATGAACACGTTTGAGTTCACTAAAATAAAATAAAACTCCCAAACTACCCCTCTCTCCTCCTCCTTCCCCACCGCCCCAGCCGCCACCCCCCCAAATCCTCGCCAGGACATCCGGCGGCCGCTCCGACGGCGAATACGGCGATTTGGACGGCATCGATCCCACCGGAGGCCACTCCTTCGGCTCCGCTTCCCCCGGTTCCATCAACTCACCGCCTTGTACTAACCGTCTCTGGTTTCTCCTTTCCTCTGCCTCCCAACTCTCGAAGTTCGCCGAGCAAAAAAGTTCCGAACTTTGAAGAAATGTGAGTATGGAATCAGTTGATGTTGAGCTCGGCGTCTTTTTGAACCGCAATTCTTATTATTACTGTGATGTCGTTTCTGATTTGTTGTAATTTGATTTGACTAGGTCGCGAATATGTGTAAAAAATCTGCCTTCGTACGTGAAGGAGGATCGGCTGAGGGACTTCTTCTCGCAGAAGGGGGAAGTAACTGATGCCAAAATCAGAAGGACCAGGTAAAATGACATCCTTTCTGTAGATTACCACCGCTTTATTTGTTTTTTATGCTTATGTTTGTGTTTAAATGAATGATTGGACTTTGGAAATTGGGTAGTGACGGCAAGAGCAGGCAATTCGCATTCATTGGTTTCCGGACAGAGGCGGAGGCGGAAGAGGCAATCAGGTTCTTCAACAATGCGTACCTTGATACAAGCAGGATCACGTGTGAGGTGCGCTGAGAAATTTGAATTTAATTCTCTGTCATGGTGATACTAAATTAGATGTTTACTATGTCTATTCTGATGATGCATTTGTTTCAGAATAATTTTATGAACTTTGGGTTCTGTGGGCATGCTTCAGTCCCATTGCATTTGAGCAGTTAAGCTTTTAGTGTGTTTCACTTTTGGTTTTTTATATGTTGAAACCTCAACAACTTGTGCTTACTTTTTCCCCGCTTGTTTGCTTCACGTTACTGATCATCGACCTTGCACATTTTGACTCAATCCCGTTAAATTCTTACATGTTCTTTCTCAATGAATGTCCTTCAATTCTATTTTCAGCTGTACATACTTTTAGGGAGCTTGCTACTCTTCTGGTAGTATCTAATTCGCTCATTCCTGCCTTTGCTGGTTTGCTTACCGGAAACTTCGCTCATCATTACTTGCACTGCTAATTATCCACGCACATAAGCACTCAAGATAGAGGATGCAAGTTACTTTATCCAACTTAAATACGAAATGACATACAATTTATAATGTACATCCTTTCTTATTTTCCATAGGCTGCATTTACATTACGCTCTTCATTTTGCTTCTGCATTCATGTCTTCCAACTTGCAACAAATCTTATGACCATTTTGTGATATTGTAGATTGCCCATAAAGTTGGGGACCCAACTACTCCACGTCCATGGAGCCGATATTCGACAAAGAAAGAAGTGTTAGCAAGTGATGACAACAAGAAGGGTGCAGGTGCAGGAAATATTTCTAAAAGTACTAAAGGATCTGGATCTGCTCATGATAAAGTAAAGATGTCTAAACAAAACAGGAAGAATTCTGATCCCCAATTTGAAGAATTTCACCAAGTCATGCAGCCAAGGCATAAATCCAAGTTGTGGGGAAATGATGCATTGGCGCCTTCTCTTGGTGCTGAATCACATGAAGTAAAAGATATAAGACTAGCTGGGAAAGGAAATCGTGGAGAAAGTAATGGAGCAACAGATCCATCGAGTTTCTTGCAGAATGGCTCAGTGGAAGCGTCAACGAAGAAGGCGTCGCATGCACTTGCTTGTGATGAATTTGTAACTGATGCAGATTACTTTAAAAGTAGAGTTAAGAAAGTTTGGTCTGACTCGGACATTGATCATGAAGACTCATCCAGTGGACATGAAGGTGAACAAGTAAGTACTGAAGTGGTTGGAAGGGAAAATTCAAAAGGAGATGAAGAGGAAAACGATTCTGAAGTTATAGATAATGGCTCTCTAGATAATAAAAACGTGCCTTCTGGGCAAAGTGGTGGAGAAGAGCAGATTCTTGAGACTGGTCGTCTTTTTGTTCGGAATCTTCCTTACAGTGCAACGTACGGTGTTTTGTATTTTGCTAATTATGGAACAGTGATATTTTACGGACACATGCATACTCATATAAGGAATGGCTATTGAATCTTGAATATTTTTAATGTATATCTCCATTTATGTATTTCAGTGAAGACGACCTGGATGAACTCTTTAAGAGATATGGTGATGTTTTAGAAGTTCATCTTGTAGTTGATAAAGACACGAAACGATCAAAGGGAATTGCTTACATACTCTATGCCATTCCAGAATCTGCAGTTAGGTAGTATTTTTGAAGTATTTTGTTTGTACTTATTATTGGAGTTCTAAGGAAGCTTTGAGGCTGATAATTTTTTTCTTAAAGCTAGAGAAAATTGGTAGCCAATTATGAACTAGCCATTCTTCTATTATTGTTAGGAATTGAACTAAATATATTAAAGAACGAAGGGTGAGATTTTTTGTGGATGAATCAGTTACCTGAGTTATGTCGTAAACCTCCAGGAAAGAGTTCTCTTGTTCCCTAAAGATTTATTCAATATTTACTAGTTGATAATGGTAACTCTTCGGTGCCCAATGGTGTCCATTCTCTTTCACGTTATTTTATTTCTTATTTCAAATACTACAAAATATAGTGGCAAAATATTGTTTGTATTGTGGATCCTGAGCTGCTCGGATAGATGCATATGATTATGGTCCATTTATATTGGTGGAACCAAGTGACTAAAAATTTTGGGACTTTATATAATGTGTAAAAAATAAGGTGGAGCCTTCCAAAGAAAATTTTAACTACGTATATTGTTGTTTCTCAGTGAAGGACAAGGTGCCTCTATTCATTTATTTAGTTTTAGTGGTTGGAAGTTTTGATGTTTCTTCATTGTTTCCAGTGATGATAAAATATTGAGTCATGGGTGCAGGGCCTTAGAAGAATTAGATAGTTCAACTTTTCAAGGACGACTAATGCATGTAATGCCTGCTAAGGAACCTCCCAAAAAGAAAGAGTAAGCAAGTATTTCTTTTGGTATGTCTATTGTTATTTCTAGACAACTATTTAATGGCTGAGTTTTTTCTCAGACATACTGGTGGAGTGGCAAAAACCTTAAGGGAGCAAAGACAAGAAAGAAAGAAGAATTCTGAAGCTAGTGGCAACACACGGGCGTGGAACAGTTTTTTTATGCATTCTGACACGGTATAGTATGCAAACCATCTTAAGTTAGTTTCTTCAGTACCTCTAGTAGTTGCAAAGAGGGTTGAAATATATTCTATGGTAATTGAACAGGTTGCTGAGAACATCGCTAGAAGGCTTGGTGTTAGTAAAAGCATGTTACTTGATCGAGAGGCAGATGATCTTGCTGTGCGAATTGCTTTGGGGGAGACAGTTGTGATTGCGGAGACGAAAAAAGCCCTGACAAGTGCCGGAGTCAATGTCGAGGCCTTAGAAGAACTAGTCTCCAGAAAAGCAGGAGATGTCAAAAGAAGTAACCATGTGATATTGGTGAAAAATCTACCATACAGTTCTTCTGAAGGAGAGCTTGCTACTATGTTTAGTATGTTTGGAAGTCTGGATAAGATTATTCTTCCTCCAACAAAGGCGTTGGCAGTGGTAGAGATACATTTCCTTGTTCTTCATGGCTCGTTTGATCATATTGGTCTAATATGTATGATAATTCACTCGAAAACTGGACAAGGTGTAAAAATTTGGCTTAATCAGGACAAAGTTAGCATGGAATGACAAATGGTTTGTTCATTTCTCCGGTCTGAAGGCGCACATCTTACTTCTGAAATGGTTACTTTCCACACACATGCATCATGTGAAATCTTGATTTTGAAATGTATTAAGGTAGTTTTGTTTATTAAAAACAAACTCGAGACCTTCTGGCTAGTGTTGCAAATATAGTTTTCACGGAAAAGTTGGTAATTTAAGTACTTGCAGATTTAATATGGTTTCATTATTATAGATATCTTTTCTTTTGGGGGGGAAAAGAGTTTTCGTTAATAAATAGCTTCCACATTTTTTCTGAGTAACCCTGAATTATCAGGTATTAGTGGAATCCTATTAAAAGGTTCTGGCGATATTGAAATTCTGATCTTAATATTTCCAGCTGCTTGTAGAGTTGTTTTTTTCACTAAGCTGGTTGGCATCCATGTTAAAATTTGAAGCTGTTGTAAATGGAAGGCATCTTAATGGCATATGTTCAAATATAACTGTGAGTTTTATACTCCTGCTTTAATGCTGCTCTTGCTTTACTACTTAGGTCATTTTCCTTGAGGCTTCCGAAGCTCGTGCAGCTTTTAGTGGCTTGGCATATCGACGTTATAAGTAAGTTCTTTGGTTTCTCGTGGAATTATTTATATCTGTTTTATTTTGGATTTTTCATTGCTTTGCATTTATAATACGTAAGGAGTATGATTTTAGTGTAGATTTAATCAGAAGTCCAACAGTGCTCAATTTGCATTAACTATTAATTGCAAATTAGAAAGTTCTGTTTAAGTCAACATATTAATCATAATCATAATCAATTAGCGCCTTTTCCCAACTATTTGGGGTCGGCAACACGGATCTTACTCCTCCATTCCAGCCTGTTTTGGGCTACCTCTTTTGTAAGAGATAGTAAAGTCAAATCCTTTCTTATTAACTCCATCCAAGTTCTCTTAGGTCTCCCTCTCCCTCTTTTAGCATCGTTTACCTGTATCCCTTCTAATCTTCTCACAGGGGCATCTAAAGGTCTTCTTTGCATATGCTCATACCAACGCAACCTACATTCCCTCAGCTTCTCCCTTAAAGGCGCTACTCCTAGGCTCTCAGGAATATATTCATTTCTAATCCTATCTCTCCTAATTATCCCACTCATCCACCTTAGCATTCTCATTTCGGCTATATTCAACTTATCTATATGACTCCTCTTTGGTGCCCAGCTCTCCACTCCATAGAGTATTGCAGGCCTAATGGCCGTCCTATAGAACTTGCCTTTAAGTCTTTTTGGAACCCGCTTATCACACAACACTTCTGAGGCTGCCCTCCACTTTACCCACCTCCCATTTATCCTATGCACCACATCACTATCAATATCCCCTTCTTTATAGATAATGGATCCTAAGTAACGGAATTGATCACACCTTGGCACTTCTTGCCTATCAACATATTAATGAATAATTATGTTGCGGGCTTCATTTGCTGATATTTCCAGTTAGAATTTGTCATAGGTAGGATGCTTTAGTTGGCAGGAAACTATAAGCAACTATCAGAAAAATTTACTTGGATTCTCTAAAAGAAACCAGGGCCTAGTAAGTGGGATTTTGCTTAGTAAACTTATCCTTGCAAATCTTAGACCTGTACACCTCTTTAGGGCCTTACTGATGAATAGAATTGATACATGCTTTGTTATGTTATTTAGGATACATTAGCTACTAGGACATTAGTTATTTATTATATCAATTTATATGTCTTTGAATTTGTCTAACCACCCTACCAAACTGGTTTGATCACATTGCATTTATAATATTGGACATAAATACATGGTTGGCAAACAACTTTTCAACTTTTTTTTTTTTGTTTCTTTACAGAGATGCTCCATTGTATTTAGAGTGGGGTCCCAATAATGTTCTCTCTCCGAGTTCAAAAATGGAGATAGATGCACATAAGAGTTCTGTTGTAGGTGAGAAAGAAGTGAAGAAAATATTGCTGGAGCAAAATGTTCAAGGGATATCAGAAATGGATATCGATCCTGATAGAGTTGAGGTGAGGGCAATTTATTTACCTTCTCTTTTTTGTTGACCTATACATGTGCTTATATAATTGTAGATGTCTAGTTGCTTTATCTCACTGATTGGCCGACTAAAATCGTACAATTTCAATATGACAAGATACATCAGCCATAACAAAAATTATGTGTGAGAAAGCGTAAAATTTTCAAATGATCATATATGCTATGGTATCTAGATAGTCCGTTCCACCTGTGGTGACCATAACGGTAAAGTCTAATTGATTCCTTTCTTGAATTAGATAGTCCTAGGGAAGAGCGTTTTAGGAGCATAGCATTGCATGAGAATTGAACACTCTTGTGGACTAAGAGTTTTCACTTACATGTTTTGTAGAATGTCTCTATAATGTTTTACTGCAGATGCCTTGAATTTTATCTCATGCTAGGAATCAAATCACTACTTTCTATATGGTTATTAATTGATTTTAGCTTAAAGTTGATTCTTGCCTGTGCTTGTCTGATATCAAATATTGAGTATTTCTCTATCCTGCATTACCTTCATTTGGATGTTTTATGATTGTCCGGAACTAATGATCTTGTTTTGGTTGATACATTATATCTTTTACAGTCCAGATCAGTGTACGTTAAGAATCTCAATTTCAAGACAACTGATGAAACTTTAAGAAAGCATTTTGCTGAAAATATGAAAGACGGAAGCATTCGCAATGTCAAGGTATGTATCAGAAGTTTGTTAGTGGAAGGTTGGTGTCCTTCATATGTCTCTAATATTCTTTTTTTAATCTTCCTACATTTTCTTCTTTGTAGATAAAAAAGCACGTGAAAAATGGAAAGATTCTCTCCATGGGTTTTGGTTTTATTGAATTTGATTCTGTGGAAGCAGCAACAAATGCATGCAAGGATCTGCAGGTATCCATAGCTTAATAGCTTCAAATTGATCACTCATTCTACTAGCTCTTCTTCATACGATAGAGGTCTTATTAAGTTTATTCAAATTCCAGGGAACTGTTTTGGAAGGGCATGCTCTTATTTTGCAACTTTGTCGAGCCAAAAAAGATGATGATGAACCTGGCAGAAAAATAAAATATAACGATGGAGCAAATGAAGTTGAGAAAGACAAAAACTCTAGAAAGTTGATTGTTAGAAATGTTGCTTTTGAGGCTACTAAAAAAGATCTTAGACAGTTATTTAGCCCATTTGGTCAGGTATTTGCTTTGGTGCCTTGCTTTTGTTTTCTTTTGTGTGTTTTTTAGGGTGCATGTGTGTCGGAATATGCACAACCACTTGATCTTATTGACATGCACTTATACTCTTTAAAGAATGACTTTTCACCATCGCCATATATTTCATCTTGGCCACCATGTTGTAACATTTGTTTTCATTTTATTTGCCATTCTATCAGCTCAAAAGCTTAAGGCTGCCTTTGAAGCTTGGCAGCCATAGAGGTTTTGCCTTCGTGGAATTTGTCACAAAGCAAGAAGCACAAAATGCACTTCGCTCTCTCTCAAACACCCACCTTTATGGTCGCCACTTGGTAAGAGAAATTTGAGTTGTTTCCTTAAATCACATAATAAAAGAAAAATATGTGTGGTAGTGAAATAAGAGTGATCATTTTGAGGGACTTCCTGTTGTACAGGTCATAGAGCAAGCTAAGGAGGGAGAGACCCTGGAAGAGTTGCGTGCTCGAACTGCTGCTCAATTCACCGATGAGCAAAATGGGTTTCAGAATATGACAAAGCTGTCTAAGAAAAGAAAATTCATGTCTATCATTGATGAAGATAATGCTAAGTTTGAGAGTATTACAGGGCTGTGAACCACTTGTATCATGCAAATCATATTTAGTTTTTCATCTTATACACCCATAATTTTGTTCCCTGAGGTATGTAATTGTAATTTTTTTATGAGTTATATAATGGAAAGCTTATCGTATATGATCATATAAAAAAAGTTTATACTATATGCTCATAAAGCTCTTTTCATAGGGAAATTATTTTAGCTATTTGCTTTGTATCATCATCAAAATGCAATGCTTTCACAAAACATATGGCATGTAATTAGGATGGTGGTCGTAGCCTGGGCTGGGTGCTGGCACATGTTATCTTATACATCAGACGGTCAACTGTCTTTTTTTTTTGTGGATTTGGAGATCAGGCTAAGTGCGGACACACACACACATATATATAAAATTTAAATAAGATTGATTTTGATCTTACGGCTACAAGGAACTCATCTACCCACTTATTTGATACACTCATTTACCCATTGATTAGATATCCACCTTTGAGTAGAATCCAATGTTCCAAAAGATTGGTCTCATGTTTTTTATATCAGAACGATTTCATATAAACCGTTCTCTCTTCTCTCTCTATATACATGGGAAAAGTTTAAATGAGATCGTTCTCATATAGTTTATATGAAACCAATTCAATTCGTAGTCATTGAATCTTGATCTAATGATTACAAATAGCTACGAGGAACTCACGTACCTATTGATTTGACATACTCACTTACTAACTGATTTGATACCCACCATCGGATCGGAGTCTAACGACCCAAAAGATGCTCTTTATATAAGATCGATCTCATGTAAACCATTTTTTTTTCTCTCTCTCTCTATATATATTTGTTAAATCTTGACAAATTATATGGTATCAATATCTTCAAACTTGGACAAATATAGATAATTTCTTTATATTCAAGTAGGTGAAACGTACGGTCTAAATACAATGGAGCAAAATAGAACTTAAATTGCTTCAATGGCTTGTAATAATAAAGATATGGCTTTGTAGCTCCATTTAAGTGGATTCCACCATTTTCTCTGACAGTCACTTAGCTGTGGTAATTCACCATGTTATAAAATCAAAATGGAGCTATTAAAACAGGACCAAGGAGTATATTTCAGACTCCCTCCGTTCCAAAATACTATGTACATTTTGAAATATTATTATTCCAAAATATTATGTACATTTTGTCAAATCAAGTGACTTCCTCTTTCTAAAATTGGAGAAGACTTAGAAGGATTGACTAGAATTTTATTCATGAATGAACATACGAGTTAGACGGAATATTATGGAGAAAGAGTCGTGTGATTTCCTTGTGGTTTTCATGGTCTAATAAAAATGAGAATTTTCTCAAATGTACATAGTATTTTGGAACGGATGGAGTATGTCTTTAGATTAACCATTTCTATCTTTATACACTGTTTTACTTTTTGACTCGACCAGGAGAAGCAAGAGCATTCTTACAAACGTTGAGTGAAAATATGCAATGCAACATTTGACTGAACAAATGAAATTGAATGTGAATATTTAGAGATAAAGCAACTGCTAGGAAAACAAAATTTTAATAGCTCCATCTGTAAAGTTATGGGGGTAGGGGATTCTATAGTTATTAGAATAAGGTAGGGACTTGCAATGAAAACATGCTCTCTAAAGGACCTCAAACACTTGATGAAGCTCTATTAGAGTAGTCAGTGTCCATTTACTTTTCAACTCAATGTCCAATTACTTTTCGTGTTAAAGTCTGTTTCAATAGCGCCAATACAACACTCAATCATTTGACCTCCTCAAACTGAAGAATAGCACAACTTGTGCACAGTGAAGATTGTGGAAGGATACAAATAAGCGTAATTATTGTTGATTTACACCTAGATTTGGAGGAATTATTGCCTCATCATGGAGCTGAACATCGCATTCCCATCCATTAGATACTAGATACTTAAGCGCAGAAACCTCTTTAGGGTTTTTCATGTGGACGTTAGCCCATACGTTAGTTCCAATCTTTGCATGATCATAATGCATGGAGTTTTTTTAACAGTACCACAACAGCAAAACAGGAAGTAGAGTGAGCAATTAGGAAATGGATGAGAACAACACAAAAGTATTTGATAACAAAATCATAATAGCTCAAAAAAATCTTTAAGAACAAACGACCATTTTGATCTCACACTAACTAAAATAAACAAGCATTCCACCTGAGCTTTAAACCTGCTTATAATTGTCGAGACCCAGACTTTAAATGTTTTTAGAGTATTCCTTTTGATAAAAAAGAGGACTAACATAAAAATAAAAATAAAAGCGTCGACAGCAGGATTCGAACCTGCGCAGGCAAAGCCCAACAGATTTCGAGTCTGTCTCCTTAACCACTCGGACATATCGACGTATTTGGAGAAGTGAGATGTTATCATAATAATTATAATAGTGGAAGTTCCAAAAGCCCCGGAGGCCACCACAGCCACCTGCCGGGAAAAAACTCCGGCGAATCTCCGCCGCCTCTTATCCCTCCTCCACCACCACCAACCCGACCACCTCCTCTCCTACGCCTACGGAATGTGGTTTCTTGGACTGCCATGATATCGGGATACCCACAGAACGCGCTCGGCGACGAGGCATTGAGCTTGATTTGTGAGATGATAGGAAAGGGTTCGAGTGTTAGGCCGAATTGGGTGACAATTATGAGTGTTATTCCAGTTCGTGCTGATCTGGGAGCAAGGAATGCAGATTCATAACTACGCAAATGCTGTTGATTTGGATAGGAATTCTTCTGTACAAACTGCGCTTGCCGCAAAGTATGCAAAGTGTGGAGATTTTGGTGAAGCCACTTGGTGTTTTAATCAAATACGCGAAAGTGATAATGGTGTCTTTGCTTGGAATACCATAATTACTGCTTATGCATCTCATGGGATGGGAAGGGAATCCTTAACTACCTTTGAGAACATGTTGAGAGCTGGAGTGAGACCAGTTGAAGTCACTTTTACGGGGTTGTTATCTGCTTGTAGTCATTCAGGCTTGGTGGATCAAGGGTTAAAATACTTTAAGCAGATGAGGAGCGATCACAACTTTATTCCCAGAGTTGAGCATTATGTGTGTGTTATTGATCTTTTAGGCCGAGCTGGACATTTGTTTGAAGCAAAGGAACTCATTGGCGGAATGGAAATTGAACAGAGCCCAAGTGTTTGGGGGTCCAAATTTTTGTGAGTTGTACAAGCTGATAGCACTGATAACACTGGGAATTATGTACTCCTGTCAAACATCTACGCTGATGTTGGAAGATGGACCAGGTAAACAGCTTGAGAGCTATTCCAAAGAACCTGGGTTTGAGGAAGAAACCTGGTTGCAGTTGGATTAAAGGAATTCTCATGTGTTCCTTGGAGGAGATAATTCTCACCTACTATCAAGGGAAATTTATATGTTGTTAGAAGCATTGCCAAACAAGATTAAAGAGGCAGGTTATGTACCTGACACTAGTTTTGTGTTGCATGATGTTAGCGAGGAAGAGAACTGCACAATAATCGTTCAACTTTATTAAAGTGTAATCTCATTCATTGTCAGTGCAGACACATTTAGAGAAGTTTCCAGGTTTGCCTTCTAACTATAATATAAAATTTTTAAAATTTGTCGAACACTTCATCCTTATTCTTTATGTCAAACCTCCATACTTTCTTAGATGCATCATTAATGAAAGTAACAAAGTATAAAAAACCACAAAAAATTTTCTCTTCCATTGGTCCATAAATATCCGAATAAAAAAATCAAATACATTTATCTTTTAAGTAGTACTTATAGATAATGAAGCTCTATGTTATTTTCCAACTAAACAATGATCACAAATAGTCAAAGAAGTACCTTTCGAATTTTGAAGTGCATTCTTCTTCATAAATAGCACAAAAACCTTCTCGCTTATATGGCCAAACTGTCGGTGTCACAAATTAGCGGATGAGTCCTCAAGCGTAGCATTTACACCGCCTTTAGATAATTGTCCATGGGTTTTATAGAGAGTGCAACAATTCTCCCCCCTGCTACAACAAGAGACTCCTTTGTGACCTTCCACGCACCTTTGCCGAAGTGTGAGTTATAACCTTCATCATCGAGTTTTCCTATTGATATGAGATTCAACCTCAAGTTTAGAATGCGCCTTACATCCTTAATAATCAACTTGTGACACATACTAGTAACAAAATGCACATCTTATTTTCCAACAATCTCTAAAACTCATATGCACTGAAGAACTCTCAATTAGAAGTTGCATGGAAAGATGTCTCAGAATATGCAACCCAACTAGTTGCACTTGTTGAACTCAAAAGTTTCACAAATATAACCATACCAAACTCCTTACTTTTCTCCATATCATTAGCTTCTTGAGCTTGCTTTCCTTGCTCATTAATTTGGTGAACATTCATTTTATTCATTTAATAACTTTCTATACTCCTTGAAATGTCCAAGTGCACTACAATGAAAATATTTCATCATCTTTCGAGGTTTTAACCTCTTGCCATCTCTACCATTTTTTGGGCCTATATTTTTTGGCCTTCCTCTTCTTTGTTTAGAAACTAATGCTTGAGATGAAGACTCTAAGGACTTTCTCCTAACTTCTTTATTCAACAAGCTACTTGACACTTGGAGCATAGATAACACTCCATTTAGTGACAAGTTTCTAAAACAGAGTCTCTTAACTCTTTGATAAGGAACTAAGCAACAACTAGAATTACAACTCATCATCCAACCTCATCTTCATAGTTGTCAATTGGTTCACAATGTTTTACACCTCATTCAAATACTCCACCACCGAACCACTTTATTTAAACTTCAAATTCACAAGCTTCCAGATCAAGAATGCATTATTTTTTGTAGTCTTCCATTTATATAACTTTGGTAGTTTATCCCAAAGAGTTTTTACATCAACCTCATTAGACACATGCTATAGTGGAATACAACATCATCCAACAATTGCCTAATGCATGCTATAGTTTTTTTAGTCTCTTTCTTCCCATCATCTTCTTTTGTCTTATCTGGCTTCACTCCCAAAATGGGTTTAAAGAGATCTTTAGAATACAAAAGGTCTTCTATATTGACTTTCCATATCATCCAATTGCTCTCATTCAAGCTAATCATCATTGTGTTGTGATTCTCCATCTTAGCAAACCCAAAAATAACTTTCAACCTTAGCTCCAATACCACTTGTTGGAAAAATTTCATTTTTTCCCTCTTTTGAATAAGCCAAGAAACACAATCAAATACACATTTCTCCACACTCACAATGATGTAAGTGAGTTTTCTACACTTCCTTGATGTAGGATGCACAAGCTACCACATACAAAAAGTACGATTAACAAAGAAACATTTCATCTAACACTTGGAGATACAAATTTAATGTGGTTCACTGCCAAATTAAGCAACGACTACATCCACGAGGTCTAGAGACCAAATTTATTATTATCAACTTTCGATGCACTCTACTTAGTAGAGATTACAACATTTAAATGTGAATACCTTACAAGCTATGGAGAAATTTCACCGTAAGGTGGAAACTCAAATAATAGAGATAAAATGAATTATCACAAACCATCAATGATTTATCTTCTCTACCACAAGGGGAATGTCTTGCTTTTGAAAAACCCTTCATTTCTTTTCCATTTTTCTTCCAATAAATCCATATTTCTTGAACTCTAAATCCCCTTCAAAGTTGCAGACATTTTCACCTCCTTTCTCTTATTCTCTTTCTCAAAAGAACCTACTTTTAAGAAGAATTGATTTTTCACAAATAAGCTCTCATTATTTTAATAAATTATATTTAACCCCCAAATTGGTCGAGTAATGGGCCTCTCCATATGAGAGAAAAACCTAACAATCATGGGCCTCACATGAGGCGGGAAAAAGCCCAATGAAAAATTTTATATTAATCTCAAAAAAGATAGATGCATAAAAATTGTTGCTTATTTTTGTCCTAACCAAAGGTTTGAAACTCAAAACTAGTACTTCAGTCCAAACCTAATTAAGTGGAGTGGGTTCAGATTTTCCATCAAAATTCGCTCTAAACATTAATCATATCACAAAACCTCAACATTTAATACGAAAATTTTAATTAAAATTAAGATGATAATTATTAATTTAGTTTTGCCTTAACTTTTATTGTATAAAAAGCTTTACAAAATTAAATTTAAATATTAAAGTAGGTAGGAAGTAGGGGGTATTATCTTATAAGTGCATTGTGTAGATAATAAGAGAAAAATATTAACTAAAAGAGGAAGCAAACCTTAAATAATGGATCACGATGTCTTTTTCAGCTTAACTTGGGGAGTGACCGAGGGATTTAATGATGGTATGTTAGTTTTATGTGAGATTTTAACTTAAAAAGTTAAAAAGTAGAATCAATTGAGATTAGAGTATTCAGACTTAAAAAAGGGTTTTAGAACTATAAGTCTTAACCACATGCATAATTATCAAACCATGTAGCAGGTCCTTGTTTAATAACTACTGGCTTATTTTCGACGGAATTTACCATCCAAAAAAATAAGTTATTGTTAAAGACGGGTTATGTATTTCATTAAAAAGAGAGCTAGGATGAAGAAGGGAGAAAGTGCTTCCTTGGGTTAACTTGCAAGTTTAACTAAGAAAAAATGCAGAAACCTGGACACTAATCATGAACAAGTAAATCTTCATGGCTATTTTTCCTTCATATTGGATAAAACATCTCAATAATACTATTAGCAAACTTTCGCTTCTCGCCTAAGTTGAAGCACCAAGAGACTTCCCCTTAGTTTCAATCTTAAAAGCTCAAGTATGATATCATTCAATTTTGCCACAGCAGACCTCTTTTTGCATGGAAATTTTTCGTTTTGGTGTTACTTCTAGGTTATTATGAGCAGACAACAATCATGTGTCAATTTTCGGTGCATGTCTAAAGCTACACTGTACAAGAACATAGTCACGCAATTAGGAATGTTGAATGGCTAAATCAATTTTGTCTATAGGAAGCCTAGCCAACAACAATACTAAAACATGAATATAACAAGTGGGTCCCATGTGAGGCTTAGACATTCGTTAATTTTCAAATGGGCTTGGCTACCTCATGGAGAACACGCTAACACGAGAATGACATCATAAAAGTTGATTTTGATGGCCATCTTCTGTGTCACTTGTTGGCATAATGAATTGTTTAATATGGATGCCCTTTAGATAGTATACGTCAAATGATATTTGTGATGAGGGACAATTTATTATGTTAAACCCAGATGACAACCACATCAAATTAAGGACAGAGGCAAGTGTTAGAAGAAAAGATACTCACAAATGAAAAATCTAATTAAGTTTGTTTTGACTCCTACGAAAAGTTCTTGTACTACCGGGCGGCATCAAGCCATCCAACACTCAAAATCGACAGTCTAATTGTACATACACCTGTGTGTGTGAACAGTGTACTATTGAAAATATAAGAAATAACTTGACCTATCTTAATGTCAAGTTTATTGTACGAGAAGAAATTTAAATGACATATGATTATTTCAAATGAAATCTGTGGAGGTGTTTTGTGTCTAGAATTGGCATACGGCCAAGCACTGTCGGAGAGAAAATAGTACACGTTCAATGGTCTAAGAGAAAGGAAGACAAATCTATAGCATAAACCTTTTGGTATGAAGGGTGGAAGGAACAAGCAAGTAGCAACTAATATTAAAGTTTTCCAAAAACAAACTATTATTTGAAGATGCTTCATATATGGCGTCGTAGCAAGTAAGCAGTATGATCAATATCTCGGTGTTTTTCCGGTTTCATATTCTGTTTTCTGAAAGAAATAGTACTAACAAGGGAACAACAAATCCATCATATTAAGGGTCCTTCTCAAGTATCAATAACTTCATATTTCTTAACTATGTGATCGCGAGGAGGATAACAAATTAAACGAACTTTTGCATACTACACGAAATTAGGACCGCGTAAAAGTCATACTCGTTTATTATAATAAAATCCCACCAGTAGTTCGATAATTATTTCTCCCAGTTGGAAATGGAAAACTTGCAAGCCAACATTGTCAAATCTCTCTTCTTTACGCTTTCTCCCCACTGATCGCTCACTGAACCCACACAATACACGCTGGAATTCTAGATCTTCTCTCCTTGGGACCACTCTGCGGTTTGTCGTTAGTATAAAATCCAACCATTTGGCATGGCTGCGGCATGCAAGATCTGATCATCTTAATTTGTGATCTGTGTCCCTTTCTGGGTGCATAACACGCTCTACATAACAAATTTTTCTTCTTCAAGTCACTCATGCAAACGACGTTTTCTCGTAGCTTTTTGTGGACTCAGATGGGGAACAACCTGTCATACGAAACGTACGACATGCAAGCTCAAGCCCATACGTACAGAAACCATTAGAATAAAGTATCCGAAGAGTTAACAAGAACACAAGAAGGAGAAGAAGGCAAAGTTGGACATAGCCAGCTAAAGGAAGTCCGCTGACAAAGTAATCCCACAGATAATTTACAAGTACAGATAATTTGGGAGAAGAGTGATGGCTGTTAGAGGAGTGTAATTTGGTTAAGACCCACTCATGCTGTCTATGGCAATTCATTAGTTGGTTGATGAATTTTTGCTGGCTCTTGTAAACTAGAGTGCTGGACAGAATGGCTACCTAAACACGTTTCGTGAGTTTATCTTGTTGTTCTTAACCAAACAATGGTCGTCTCTATGACTAAGATAAGCCCCTGATCTATGACGAGAAGTCCTCTTGAGGCCTATCCATGCTTAGACAACACAAGTGAATTAATTAGGTAATGTGGCATATAATAAATGATGATCAAACTAAGTGTTAGATTCCTTCTGCATCTTCCCAAAATCAATTTATAACCTTTTATCCATGGTACCTCTCAATGAAGAATATTAAATAGACAAGTAAATAACTGTGGACAATAGAAGTTACACGTAACGTTTGTAATTTTTTATTCGAAAATTGTGAAGACTGAAAACTGGAGACAATTGATTTCCTTGGGAATATTTCTCATGTCTTGTTTGTTGGGGCCTACGTGGAGTGTAGGTTCTGCGTATTGAAACAAGAAAAGGAGATAAATAAAGGACAATTTGCTTTTCCACAGCACTTATTCAATGAAATGACACTTGGGTTAGAACGAACGACTCCCCGTTTGCCCCCCTCTGCAACTGCTTCAACACGTGATTTCTGAGCCTCTTGCTAAATCAAACTATCTCAAGGAAGGCTAGACGGAAAGAGAAGAAGAGATAGAGAAAAAGAGAGCGGCCGGACAGCGCATAAAGTATAATATAAGAAGGAAAAAATGGCCAATCATCACTCTCTACGTAGAACAAGGAAATTGGCAATATGAAGAAACGGTTGAGTGAAGAAAAGACACACCCATATGTATTTTGTTTTATTTTTCCATAAAATAAACACACTATCGATATTGATCTGCCTTCAGCGATCTAATTAATCTAAGGCATGAAGCTGTAAAATTGATCAAATGATGAAGTGAACTCTTCTTATATCATTAAATGATCTTCCCCTAAATAGCAGCATATAAAACATAATGATCATCTAAAAGGCATCAAATAGTTTCACGACCAAGAAAATGTTATAAAAGATAGTAGTATAGTTTCCATGTCAACACACATTCCTCTTAAATTCAAGCGCACAGGTCATAATACACTAAATCTTTTAATTGGTTGCAAAACATGCTTATGTATGCTGCCATTTGAAGGTCATTGTTTCTCTTCTTGATTCCTAAAGAAGCCCACCGAGACAACTGATGAGAGTTGAGGGTCCCCTAGGAGTAAAGCTCAAGTTTATTCCTACACTTGTCAAAGCATGGTCTGTGCCATTCTCTCTTACACACGCATCTTCCGTGTATAATTCTTCCATGTAGTACTCTTCTTCCTCCAGCTCCATTGTTACAAATAATATAATGCTACTAGACAAGAGGAGCCCATAAATGCTGCTGCTGCCCACTGTTAAAGTGGTGGTAGTGTGTTGTGAGATGGGCCATCACTGCTGCAGCAAGCAGAAAGTAAAGAGAGGGCTCTGGTCACCTGAAGAAGATGAAAAGCTCGTCAAATATATTACCACTCATGGCCATGGATGTTGGAGTTCTGTCCCTAAAAATGCAGGTTACATATATAATTTCCATCTTCTTATATTGCTAAGTTTCTACTTTCTACAGCTTTGGAAAATGGGGAGTGCGTAATAATGAGTTGACATTGTTCAGGGTTACAAAGGTGTGGAAAGAGCTGCAGATTGAGATGGATTAATTACTTGAGGCCTGACCTGAAGCGAGGCTCATTCTCTGCACAAGAAGAACGGATTATCGTAGATGTCCACAGAATTCTAGGCAACAGGCATGGAATTACAAACTTTTATAGATCAATACACATCACTCATACAAAACAACCGCCATATTCATAGATCAATACACATCAATCATGCAAAAGAAACCCCATAAACAATTACTCCAATAGGTTGTTCTTGTAATTCTAATTACACTTTTGGCTGCAGATGGGCTCAGATAGCCAAACATCTCCCAGGGAGAACGGACAACGAGGTGAAGAACTTTTGGAACTCATGCATAAAGAAGAAGCTGATGGCACAAGGCCTAGATCCCAAGACTCATAACTTACTACCTTCCCATTTGAAAATCAATGCATGCAATCCTCCTCGCAACCAGAAGGAGTTCAACAATAGCACTTTTACCATTAATACACACATGAAAATGGGAGAGCCAATGAGAGGAACTGATCATGTTCCCATGGACATGGCTCCACATATTGCCACAATGCCTCCTCCCCCACCACCACCACCTCAAACTTCAACGCACGAGGCCATGCCCATGCCCACAAGCTTCCAGTACGAGGACAATACAAGGAATGGTGACACAAATTCGGCTCTACAATGGGGTGGTATCAAAGATCAGAACTTGCAATTTTCTTCAGTGGAGACAGCAGCATCCATCTCTTCTTCGTTTAGCTCGCTAGGGTTTGGCTTTATGGAAGAGAACTGTCCTTGGGGTGGCAACATGGAGGCCATGGAAGGTCCCAAGAATGAAATAGTGCATGGAAGGCAGCAGCAACAGTCAGAACAGGCTAAGATGTTCAGCAAAGATGTTCAGCACGAAATGGAGAGTACTATTTCGATTGACAGGTCCAATTTCGACCTTGAGTTCATGGAGTCTGCATTGATGCCTTCGGGGATGTACTGTAATGTCACTTCGATGGATCAGCTAGCATGGGATTGCTGAGGTTCTAGTCTCTATCTTGGCAGCTATGGACTTTAGTGATGAGTTGGGCATATATTGTCATGCATGGTTGGACAAATTTCATGTGTTGGATTCAGTTGGCCCTAACAGTTAGCAGAAAGTACTACAACATCATCAGCTATGCATTCATTTCATTTAGTTTTAATTAATATGATCAGCAATTGTTTCTTCTCAAAGTGTGCAAGCATGAAACTATTTGACCGATCATAATAACGTGACCTTAGATAAATATTCTGTTCGTCCTATATTTATAGCTCCATTTGGAAGGGAAGTTTGTCCCATACGAATAGCTTCATTTGGCTCTATTAATCAAGTAGCTGGGTACCATAGATTGGTGAAAAGTAGTGCAGTTGGGTACCATGCATCACAATTTTTCCACATGGAGCTATTAATACAAGACATATGGATTAATTACTGTCACATGCACAATGTATATTTAACACATTGCATACTCAAGGACACTGAGCTAATTGATGAAACTGGACCAAATGTATCATATGATTTTAAATGATTGTTGCACAACAAAGCCGGTAAATTCTGATATTATGGTAATCCATGGGAGCAGCAAGCTTGTATCACGTTTTTGGTCATTGAACATGCAGGGAACTCCTTTTAGGACTCCAGAGGATTATCACAAGCGAATATGTCTTGATAAGTGATATTATTGGCAGGAAGAATAAAAGATCTCTCACTATTGTTTTTTCTATCCTTTTTTGTATTACAATGAGGTTTCACAAATATGCAAGCATATACTCCATAATATTAACTCGGCACCTGGAATCTAACCCATTAAGAAAGAGAAATTATATTGATTGCAACAGCCTGACCACGTCAGCTGTATGACAGAGAGACAGGGAGATGTATATCATAGTGTATCGCGTCTGCGCCGTCGATTCCCAAGATTGATGGCTCCCTGGCGCCCTGGAGTATTGTGCTAGGAACACCCAATGATTTCTCATTAATAAAACACGAGCTCCATGCACCGTCGGGGATGATCGAGAATGTGAATTAGTGGGCTTTGGTGCATCAGGGTCGGATGCTCACGAGCCCAAACTTTTTTCATATGATAACGCAAGCGGCAAGCCCAACTTTTTCAATAGTATGAAAATGGTTGAAATGACAAGGAAAAGTTCTTTTTTTGGGAGGTGGAATGATAAAGAAAAGCCAATCTTACTAATGACATTCAGACATGATTCTCGTGTGCTTTCATAGTGTACAATTCGGCTCGTTGGGAACGTTTTCAAAGGGATTTTTCAGACTGAGGTTCATATATTTTCTTTCAGGTTTTTATGAAGATGTTCATATTTTCTAAGAAACGCTTGAAACACCATCTGCAATATTATACATACTGAATTTGGAAAAAGTTAATATGCTCACAACATCTTTCGAACAAAAAGAACCCAACCTCTCGAATGAGCAGGTCTCACTGAATAGGCTTTTTTTTCCTATGAACACAAGGACATAAATTTCCTTGTCAACATTTTGAAGATATAAAGTTGTGCACGCTTGCATCGCGTACATTCGCATGGATGCACAGTCGCACATTCATGCATGCATATAGGGCCCACATGTAGAAACCACTTACCTACATTTTGATTATGCGCTGAAATTGCAAAAACCATACTTAGATTGTATAATACTGGAGGGATTATATCTAGCACGGTTTATCTAATTTTAATGCAGATACTTCATAAAGAGATACCTGCACCTTGGCTTATCGCGTCGTATATAGCTGCTATCCGAGGACTTTCAACATGGTTTCGAACTCTTCAATTTCTGCATATATATCGAGAGGGTAATCGTGCTGCATATACAATAGCAAATTTTGCAATTGATCAGTTTAGTTGTACATGGTGGAAGGTGTCTCCACCTGCTTTTCAGGCTGTTCTTCATGTTGATCAATATTCTTGTACTTCCTCTCGTTTTGTAAATATCTAACCCTAAGAAATAAAGGTTTTTGTGGAAAAAAAAGTGCGCAAATAGTTCATTTTGAAAACCAATTACATCTACTTCCTCCATCTCAAGAATTCTAGCCGCATTTCTAAAATAAAATAGAGATAACCCATTCTCTTCACCTAGGAAGCACATATACGAGTACGGCGTCACGATATGGACACGGGGACACAATATATAAAAATAGGATACGAGGATACGATACTGCTAATAAAAAGTTATTTATATAAATATTAAATATATTTTTAGTATTATATTATCACATATTTTCCTCTTAAACCTTGTAAAAATTATAATTATAAATTATTTTTTATTCATTATTTCTAGCCGGCATGAATCCACAAAAAAATAATATTATATTTGCCGGGTTTCGAACCCGTTATACAAGTTTAAAAATAATTATTCTAACCATTACGCAACAGGCATTTTTATATTAAATTAATCGCATAAAAAAATAATATATTATATTTAAGGTTATCGCTTCCGTCAAATCAGTGCTTCTTACAGTCTTCACCATGGAATTCCGTATCGGATATCGGTATCGTATCGGTCGGCTTAAGAGACAAAATATCGGAGATATATCGGAGATATTTGTAAAAAAATATCGGTGGTCAAAAACTAGTTTTTACCATATATTTCATAATTTAGCATCTAAAATGAGTTATACTAATTTAGACAAAGCATAGATTTTAAAATATGCATATTAGGATGGGAAACAAGTGGGAAAGTTACTTTTTTTCCCCTTTTTTTTAAAAAAAATTTTTTTTCGAATTTTTTTTTTTTTCGAAAATATTATTTTATTATAAAATAGTGATAGACCGATATATCGCCGATATATCGGCGATATTTGAAAAAATTCAAAAAACCGTCTCGTTTTATCGGGTAGGGCCCGATATCGATATATCGACGATATATCGCCGATACGGAATTCCATGGTCTTCACCTTACCTTTCGTCATACTTCTCCGCTCAATCATTCACATGGGACCTACAGGAAAACTTCTGCTTTTTCTAAAGGCATTGCAAAAAGGAAAGAAAATTTTTTTTCTCACCAAATTTCATCACCAAACACCGTCCCTAACATCCACGTGGGGATGGGGCCACAAAATTTAATTAAAGTTATAATTTTTTCTTGATTTTAGTCCTTTCTTTCTTTTTTCTTGTTGATGTGGCAAGCTCTTTTTTGATGGTGATGTGATATTGGTGATGAAAATGGGTGAGACTAGACGAGTTCAGACAGACTTTTTATCCAACACCCCACCATGTGTATGGATATCGAGTTGTGAAAACTATATATGGGTCCCGCGCCAATGCTATAAATCATAGCGCGCGGATCACATAATATTCCAAGACCCCAGGAGAGCAGCCTACCAGGCAGCCCAAGCAGTTGCAAGCTTGCTGCAGGCGAACGTAACATTTGATTCCAGGAAATGGAATTTTGCTTTTCTGCTGTGGAAAGAAAGGAATCAGTTCAGTTCAACCACTTTTATCTTTTTTTCTTTCATGGTTTGATGACCCCAGTGAACAAGTTCCAAGACATCCTATTCCCGTCCACTGGAAGTCTTGCGTGTCTGAAAGTGCCAAGTAGTTGAGTTCTCCTGCACACCAACTTCACCGGAGCTTTCCTGGTCTTTGGTGGCCGGAGCATGGGCAGCTGCATGGACCGGGACACGAAGAGGGACCCCCACTCCCCCCCTCGGGACACTGGGCGAAGCTTCTCTGCCGGCCGTCTCCTGCCAAAGGTTGCTGGGCTATCTTTGCAGCCCCCCACCACCTCTGGCAGCTCTAAACAGCTGCAACCGCAGCTCCCTGATAACAGTAAGAAGAAGCTGGCCAAGTACGCTTACATCCCGGACACCTTCACTTCCGTCGATCAGGTCCCTCTCACTCTTTCATTCGTTAATCTTAGATTTTCTTTTCGGTTCATGAGAAACAGCCCAAGTATGTAAACTAGATTTCTTCTTTTGAAATTGTCAAAATGGGGTTTGACACCTCAACAAAATCACCCTGTTTCAAATTTTATTTGGAAATTGGCAGCCCGGATGTATTTGTGATTTTTGTGAATTCATTCCCAAGATTGTTATGCTTGTGGCCATGTTTAGCTGCAATGAGATATTTGCAATTAGGTGTTTACCTTTTTTGGTAAAAAAAAGGGGAGATAAGGTGGAAGGCAAGTTTGTGGGGTGCTTGACCTTTCTTCACGGCAATAGATTGGGACTTGGTCTACATGTGATTCTTGCTTGTTTTTATGCGGGCTTACAACAAGATTCGGATTTGGGTTGCTTGACTTGTATCTAGATTCACAGATTAGCTATTTAAAAATCCTCATTGATTTAAATTTACCTGTGCTGTAAATAGGAAAAAGTAGATAGTCTCAATTTGGGTTGAGTGTTAGCAAAAAAAAAAAGTTGGGTTGAGTTGAATTTAGCCTAGCCTTATCCCAAATTCCTTCTTGGCTCATAGTCAACGGCTTGGCTGGTGTGCCGGCTTGGTTTGGCTAGGCGAAGCCAAACTCCTGCTTGGCTCATAGTCAACGTTTGACATACAAATAGGATACTTTCTGCTGGAGCAAAAATATATGTATAGCCTATTTGAATAGAAATAGTTCCAAGAAGAAGAATTAAATTGAAGATTGTCGCAAAAAACATTGTTTTGACTATTTCTATACCAGACTGTTAACGATCTCTATGATTATTACTCCCTTGGTCCAAAAAAAACCTGACTATAATTGAAAAATTATGGATCCAACATTAAGTGGCTGGATTTGACCTACAGGCCAATAGTTCCTAGTGAACGTGCATGTGCAGGGTTAAGTGGAGGCTCGAAATGCTGTAGGCCCTACATGCCAATAAATTTAACTCATTTCTAAATGCAGCCAGATTTTTTTGGATGGAGGGAGTTTTTTTCATACATAATGTCTAAGATTTTTACTTTTTGGGTATAAATGTCTAATATAGTTAACACTGCACTATTCTGGGTTCTTTTCAATATCTCCTCTTGATTTTTGTTGTATAAAAGATTCAGATTGTGCAAAAAAAACTCTTAGGACTGATTTGATAAACAATCAAGTAGGTTAGGTTGACTTTTCTTCCCCACTCTTACATGACCAACAGGATTCTAGGATTCTCAATCAAATGAATACAGGATTCTCCCAATAAAATTGCATCCAAAGAAGTCCTTTGCTTCTTGTCTATGAACGAACTGAGTCTGAGCCCTGGTCCTTTGGGTTTGATATATATTTTTATGCATATTCCATCAAATATATGTAATGGTTTATTCTAAGAAACGCATACTTCTATTCCTTCTGCGACTATTGATCGATTAAAAGCATTGTCATTAACTATGTAACTGTTCCCAATCTAGTATAATAAAAGTGATGGTGTTAAAACAAATTTAAAATGGAAAAAGCATCTTCAAGCTGAGGAACACATTTTTCAGAGTTAACTACGTTGCTTCCATGGGACACATGAAGTAAGAGTAGACTAGGTGGATCGTCAATCAGCTATTGATCAATTAGATACAAGCTATTACTGTTCAACCTCGTCTCCTTAAATAAAAGTCTTCAGATTTCATGGGAAGATATTTTGGTCTCTGATATAATCTATATTTTAGGTCACAAACGCATTAAGGGAATCAGGTCTGGAGTCATCAAATCTCATACTTGGGATTGATTTCACCAAAAGCAACGAGTGGACAGGTTGGTTGATGTGCTCCATGTTTTGTTCTATTGTATATCGCTTAATCTAAAGTTACTCCTCCTAAATTGAAAACTTTTAACAATTTGTACTCTTTCTTGTGGAAGGAAAACGTTCTTTCAACAATAGGAGTTTGCACGCAATTGGTGCTGAGCCTAATCCATATGAGAAGGCCATCACAGTCATTGGAAAAGCTTTGACTCCCTTTGATGAAGATAATCTAATTCCTTGTTTTGGGTTTGGTGATGGTGAGTGTTTCCTTCTTTGCTGAACGTAAGAGATTCCTGGCTTTATACAGGTTAAAATTCTGGTGCATTGTCAATTAGTGCTAACTATTCCATACTCTTGCTTGCACGTGGCAGCGACCACACATGATGAAGGTGTATTCAGCTTTAACAGTGATGGTGTCCTTTGTCATGGATTTGAGGAAGTCCTAGCACGTTATAGAGAAATTGCTCCCAAAGTTGTCCTATCTGGTGCGTTGCTATTTCTCTTACAATTATGTGAATTCTAAAATTACCTTACAAACTAACCATGCCAAAAAGAGGGGGGGTTGTACGTACTGCTAATATATGCCTTTTCTGATTCATAGTTCATGAAATGGAATATTGTGCCAGCAAAAAGGAAATGCATGAGCAGCTCACATGTACACTGAAAGTGATGAAATCCCAAATTCTAAGGGACAGCTTATGTGGGGAACATAAATTGTATTCATGATGCTAATAGAGCTTATAATATCCATTATATTGCGATAAACTGCTGTTGTATGATTTGAGTGCCGAACATACCACAAGCCAATTAGCTGCTTTTGTGCATGATGCGTCGCTGGATTACTTCCAATTTAAGCAATTCACAAGCAACAGCAAACTCAGCTTACAGGAAACATTGTAGAGAAGTTTCTTACTTCCTCCTGAAGTGTTTCACTAGTCTAGATATGATTTGTGAAAGTGTCTTCCTCCCTGCCACACCAAATAGAATGTGTCTAGTTTTATGAAGTAACTAAGATTTCTTTTTGCTGAATCTAATTTTTTTTGTTGCACTTTGAAGGACCGACTTCTTTTGGGCCTATAATTGAAACAGCAATGGACATTGTTGAAGAAACTGGTGGCCAATTTCATGTACTGGTTATCATTGCTGATGGCCAGGTACGTTTCATCTTCTCACCTCCACTTTGGTAGGATTCCTGGAAAATAGCCTATTGAATAGCGATCTCTTTGTTAAAAGAGAGGAGGATGGATACTTTTGTAATGATCAGATCGTCTGATACAAGGAAATTTCTAAGACACGAAATTACCTTTTTTTCCAACACAACAGGACATCAGTTGGATACAATTAAATCGAACTTGACTAAACTACCCTCTAGAATGTAAGAGAATAATACTAAAATCAACCAGATATTAAGGACTAATACTAGGACCAAATATACTCTTAACACCCTCCCTCAAAGTCTAGATGTGTTAAGTCATCGAGAGTTTGTTCAACAAAAGCTGAAATCTGGCCATAGTATGAATTTTGGTGAAGAACTCTGTAAGCTGCAAGGAGAAAGTGGTGAACACTCAAAGGCACACAGGAACCTAATAAACTCTCGTACTTGAAAGAAAGTAGTGACACTGAACTTTTATCTATTCAAAGGTTACAAGAAGCATTGACACAAACGAAGGAAATCTAAGCAAGCAGGAGATGGAAACAATTAATGCAATCGTCTCTGCCAGGTGATGTTATCACTTGGGAAGTTGATTATAGTTATTAAATTTCTGCATCTTTTGGTGAGAAAATTAAACTTTCTCCAATCAGCCACATGTTGACAGTTTTGATGAAATTGTTTAACTAGCTCGTATGCATTGTCAATTATCCTCGTTGGAGTTGGAGATGGACCTTGGGAAGACATGCAAAAGTTTGATGACAAGATCCCTGCACGCAATTTTGACAATTTTCAGGTACTTCAATGGCTTTCCAAATCTATGTGACAAGAATCAATATAAATTTGTTTTCTCATTTTTCCTCTGTGCAGTTTGTAAACTACACTTCTATCATGGAAAAGATGGCAAGTTCTGAGGAGAAAGACGCACTATTTGCTCTCGCTGCGTTAATGGAGATTCCAATTCAGTACAAGGCGGCAATCGAGCTCAACCTTCTTAAGTAGGAACTCTAGATCATTAGTTCTTGCATATTTAAAATGCTGTCCGCCAGGAATTAGTGGTAACATTTGGTTTTCCAAGAGGAACTAAAATCAGCTCATTTAGGAAAACTACTATGTTACTACTAATTCCGGACAGAGGGAGTATATTTATCAACTCTTACTTGAGAATAATGTATCATTTGGGTTTCTCTGTTGCAATGGATGAAGCCAGAAGACGCGGAAACCTAGGAGAGTAGTTCCTCGCTCTCCTCCTGGACAACCGAGAAGACAAGGGAGCATTCCACCATCATCGTTAAGCAATGAGCCTTCCCAAGTAAGAATGCAAAATAAATGAAGGAAGACCATGTTACTAATGCATTCTTAAGAAATGAAGTCTACTATTGTGACTAAGGGGCCGTTTGGGGCGTGAAAAAACCAGAATATCTACAGTAGATATTTCACTTCTACTGTAGCATTTAGATTTTTTTTACTTTCAGGCTAAAATACCCCAGGATGTGTTTCAGTTGAAAGTGAAAAAACATGAAATGAATAGTGAAATGAAACATCCACTGTGCATGTTTTGTTTTTTATCATGCCCCAAACGGCCCCTAAGTCAATGAACCCAGCCTCGTGATTTTTTTGTGGGTTTCATGCACCAGGTCATTTGTTTGTAACTCCTCTTGGTGCTTGTGTAGGTGTGCCCAATATGCTTGGATAAAGCTAAAGATTTGGCTTTTGGTTGCGGGCATATGGTAAGCTGATTAATTTTGAAGTAATTCAAGCTAAGAAAAGCAATGTAGTTGGATCACATTCTTGTTCTGGAAAAATTGTGAATTCTTTTTCCTTTTTCATTCATGTCTCGAAATGTTTTAACAAAGTGAACTATATTTTTTGCCCTCTACAAAGTGAACTTTTTGCGGTGCAGACTTGTAGAGACTGTGGACACTCTTTAATGACTTGCCCCATATGCCGCCAACGGATTACGACGAAGCTAAGGCTCTATACAGGATGAGAGACACTTCAAATACGAAAGCTTCCACATCTGTCTGACATGGAGTAAGGAGCGTGTATGTGCCTAAAGACAACCACAACTGTACATAGTATGTTTGTGGATATTAAATTGCACAGATATTGTCAAGAATTTGTGTTGGGATGAGTGGTTCACCACTCCCATAAACACAGATGGTGTGCGCACGAAAGGTGGGATGTTCGCCGTCTGTGTTAAGGGGGTGGACTGGCTAAAACAAGGAGTGGCAGACTACTAGTCCTTTGTATTGTAGGATTGAGGTTAAATACTTAAATGCCAGTTATGATTTAAGAATGCTATCTCTCTTTATAGTGGTTACACTATTTTTCAGCTCTCTTAAAAGAAAGTTGATCACTTGAATAGGTTTATCTATCACTGCATTCGGACTTGGGCCATCGAATTTTTGTAGTTGGCCACTTCATGCAAAATGAACTAGTTCATAGAACAAGCAAATGTATCTCCTTCCGGTTATTTCTCTTCATCCTGTTTGTTAACCAGTCACCACCTACCATAAGTGTTCACCCATGACTTAAGAATATTATTTCCTCTGTCCCATATTATTAGCTCCATTTGAACTTAGTAAATTATATTAAATCATGGGATCCACAGATAAGAGAATAGAAAACATAAATTGTGTAATTGGCTTTAAATACCCAGCCACTTAAATTGAGCCCAGTGAAGCTATTAATGTTGGACAAAAAATTTTAAATGGAAAATTAATATGGGACACAACATGTTTTTTTTTGTGGTACAAATTAGCATGTTTATGACTTTATATGAGGATACTGATTTTTTGTCATTTAATATACTTCAGGTGGATCTTCCCTTCAATAAGAGAGATACATCTTCCCGAACCTGAATTTAACTCTCTTAGATCACGTAATGCAATTGCAATGATTATAATGTTAGGACGATAACAGACTTTAAGCTTGGTTCCATCATTGATGTTCCCAAATATATTGGGTCGTGTGTTAAACACAGGTGTAAGGTGGCACTGGCAATCACAGTAATAGCATCAATTGACCAATAGTAGAGCTCTTCTTCCTTAAGCTACCTAATTACAACGCACACGGGTTGTCTTACCGAAAACATTCACATCGCATTAGCAATAAAATTTCAGTAGCTGCCAGCAATGATTCACCACTTGTCTTCGGTTGTGAAGCAATCAATGTCAGCGTGCATGATATGCTTACCTGTCTGTTCTAGTTGTTTTACTTGGCAACAATCTAATCTACAAAATTATCATCAATAACATGAAATTACAAGATTCCATCATGTTGTAGTATTTTTTTGGTCATTTGCTTTTACATCAGCTTCCTCCTTAAGAGTAGAAAATGCATAAACAAGTTTCTGATCGGGGGGAGGAGGGGAGGGGCGTGAAAGTTGATTTGTTATGGCTTTTCTCCTTAGCTGGGGTCCATTCTGTCCTCGATAATACTGAACTGAATGACACTCGCATATGAATGTGGATTTCTCGTCCTCTTCTCTCCCTCTCCTTTCCCACTTTACCTTTGATCTCGATCTCTCTCTCTCTCTCTCTCTCTCTCTCTCTCTCTCTCTGATCATATATCCACCTCTATCTTGCATTACACTTGGATTGCACCGGCATCTGATTTGAAGTTTCGACTTTCAAACTTGCCCATCGTTTTCATGGATTTTTATCTTGTATGGAGTGCTAGGTGGTGGATGCAGTTCATGTGCATGGCTAGGAGTGGAGTTACAGCAACACCATCTAAAAATCGCGCACTATATATCCTCACCACCATCTTTCTCATCTTCTTTCTGCTGATCATGTTGGCTGCTGCTGCTGCTACAACTACCGTTCAACGTAACCTGCCCTTCGATCCCCATGGGGTGCAAAGACCAGACACGAATGATGGTTCACGCAAGGCAGAGACCCAACAAGTGTTGCATGCAGATAGCCCTGAGAGTGCTTCAGCAGAAGAACTTCTCAATGCTAGTGCACATGAAGTCCCTAGTGGTCCTAACCCCATTGCAAACCGGTAAGAAAAATAATTAACCAGCTAGCTTCCATGCATCATTGAGTTCGTTGCTCTATTGTATTGGCACTTGGTGACAACTTCAATAAGGCCTCAACAGATTAACAATGTTTTTTCCATTTTGGAGGTGTTTGTGGCTTCTTGTTTTACTGAATAGAGCTTTATGTTGTTTTCTTTCTTTTGAATGGGAGAGAGAGAGAGAGAGAGGCATATGATTTAGGTATTGAGGAGATGAAGAATAAATAAAGGGACTAAAGTGTACGATAACTTTTGCATGCAATGATAAAAGGAGAGAAGGTGTTGGTTTTGCGAGAAAGCAGTCTCCAAAGCTAAGCTGAGGGGTGTCCCTTTCATGTGATGCACAATTTCCGTGCAGACCTTGTCTTCTCCAAGCATACAGTATTCCGCTTTTTCCCTGTTCAAAAATGTCCTTCAAAGTAAGATGCGAAGAGCTCTCTGTTCATGAGTGCAACATGCACTGAGCCTATCGATCGGACATTACCCAAACAAAAACAGTATGTTGTTATTTCCCCGCCTTTTTTTGCCATATATAATGTAGTACTCATTTTGGTCACTTTTAATAGATACAGTTTTTTTCAAATGAACTAATTTTAGTTCATATGGTAGGGGCCGTTTGGGGGCGTGATAAAAACCAAAACATCCACCGTGGGTGGTGGATATTTCACTTTCCTATTTATTTCCTGTTTTTTTCACTTTCAGCCAAAGAATTCCATATCGGCGATATTTCGATATCAAGCCTCACCTGATAAAACGAAACAGGTAAATATCGGTTTTTTGAATTTTTTTCAAATATTGTCGATATATCGGTTTTGCCATTTAAAAAAATATTTTTTAAAAAAATTAAGATATTTTTTTAAAGAAAAAGAAAAAAAATATCTTTCCCATTTGTTTCCCATCCTAATATGCATTTTTATGCATATTTTGAAATCTATACTTTGTCTAAATTAGTATAACTCATTTTAGACGTTAGATTATGAAAATACATGGTAAAAACTAGTTTTCGACCATTGATATTTTTTTACAAATATCTCTGATATTTTGTCTCTTAGGGCGACCGATATCCGATACGGAATTCCTTGATTTCAGCTGAAACAGCTCAGGACGTATTTCAGTGAAAAATCCTGAAATGAATAGTAAAAGTGGATTTTTCATTGTTGATGTTTTGGATTAATCATGAACCAAACGGCCCCTTAGTTGGCCGCGCTTCATTATCCATGGTCACCAATGTACTACAATGCCTATGCTTGAATTAGTCAACTAGAGTTTACCTATCTTATCTTAACTTACCTTATGTTGATCTCTCATGCATTTCATATCTGGCATTAATCCTCCCTTGAGGTAAAGGAATTAGTAGGATGGTTCAGATGGCTTTGTTGTTGTTACAAAATACTCCTCACTTCCTAGAGAATAATTAATCATGAGTTTTATTGGTAACATCACTAAATCAGTTTTGATATATATCTCCCAGTGGCACACAACCCAAATCTTAAAATAACAAAGTGTTATGCGTACGAATTCATTTGGGAAAACATTATCGTAGTAATAAATCCGGACAGAAGGAGTATAATGCAATGTGATGTAACCAAAGGAGAGCTATAATTAATAGTATACTAAAAGAAGTTTGCAGGGAGCATAAATCATACCTTTACAAATCATGCTGCCCTTCATCCTAGACTCAAAAGAAGGGACTTGAGCTAATCTAGAGGAATTAAAGTAGGTAATGCAGTGACAGCGATTTAATTTGTCTGCCGCAATTACGAGCTCTGCTTTAGGATAAAGACCTAGTACAGTCACTGTCTCGCTCTCATCAGGAGCAATCTATACCCAGGTACCAACAAAATCCTTAAGGCTCCTCTTAGGCACAAGTTGATAATTCAAACCTCAGTGGCGCATAAAGGCTAAGTAATTTTTAGACTTGAATGCTAAGCAACATTGAGCCTCCGGATATGAACAATTTGAGACTTGAAGGAGATATAAGGTCATGTGTCTCTCAGATATTCCCTCGTTACCATCTTCTCTTGAAGGGAGAGGGAATGATGTCATTTCGAACATCTATAGTTTTTGTTATTTTCAGGGGAAACAATGACAAAAAGGAAACATAATATAGTGCACTTATCAATAGCATATAGCTATAATTAGGGTTGTTCTCGGACAGCCATGTTCACGGGGCCGGCTATGTCCGAGGAGTCCGTGGCCATGTCCGCGCCGAGGAGGAGATGTCTGAGGAACACAGCCAAGGGACCTCGGACAGGCGTCTGTCTGAGGTCCGAGGAGGGATGCAGCAGGGGATGCAGCGGCCATGGCCGAGGTAGGAAGAAGGAAAGGCGGCGGGGTGGAGGAGGAAGGAGGGGCAGTGGAGGTGAAGGAGGAGGAAGGAGGGGCCCTTTTTGCAGGGAGGTGGGGTGGAGGAGGAAGGAGGGGCTGGAGGGGTGGAGGAGGAAGAAGGAGGGGCGGCAGCTGGCTGGGGTGGAGGAGAAGGAAGGAGGGGCAGCAGTGGGCAGAGAGGGAGAGGGAGGGCCGGCCCTGTCCCTATCTGTTGAACATGCGGACATGGCCACGGACAACATAATAGCGGACAACCATTTCACGGATGCGGACAACATCTGTCTCTAGCTATAATTACATCAAAGAAGAGAATGATTAATAGAGAAACTATGTATTTAAGAGGTGAAAGCGTCTACATCCTTATTCTTTGTTAGTAAAGACCTAAACAAAGGCTAAAAATTCATTAGTGGATCCCAAAAGTCTAAATAAAATTATTTTTTTAAAAAAAAATATTTTATTTAAAAAATTAAAGCCAGAAAGCCTGACTTTACCCCACTTAATTTTAAAGTTGGGTTTGATTTTAAAAAGCTAACTTAGGGCAAAGGCCGGACTAAGGCGAGCATTTTGGTAATAGGGTCGGGCCAGGGCCCACATTTGGCCACATCCCTAATCATAAGAGAGTATATTGGCCTCTCTACGGCCAACTGGTGCAAAGTTTTGCACCCATCAAATTAAAAAGGAAAATGATATTTGTACATCAGATTTCCTACACATTTCCATGCACAGCTGATGTGTATATGGAAATGTGTAAGAAATCTGATGTAGGGTTAGCACTCCCCAATTAAAAAAGCAAAATAGTTAATTCTGAATGAAGGGGCGAGAGCTAAAACTGGTTATTTATCACAAGAATAAAATGTTTCTGTTCCAACTGTAATGGAACATCTACTGGCCGTTCGGGACCTTTCTTAGACAAATAAAGCTTAGCATCTGGTGCATTATCTCATATATGCGGATCTCATATAGTGGATGCAGCAAACTAAAAGAAAGGTTATCAAACCACCAAGCAACCAAAAGAAGAGAACTTAAAGGCATTGAGCAAGCCAATTTTCTTGCAAGTATTAGTTAGGAAAAAAAATGGCGACAGAAAAAAACAATGTGAACTCACTCATCAAACAAAAAAAACACGAAAACTAGATAGAGAGAAAGAAACAACGAAATAAGATAATGCGTTTTCTAAGAGCTTGCAACAAAAGGGGGGGAATTGTTGTTAACCATCAGTTCATTTTTGTAATAATAATTACATATGAAATACTTCCTCACAAAAACAAATTCCAAAGAGGTTTACTGTAGTAAGTACACAACCCTTTTCATGTCGACAGGCATACACATACACCGACCTCAGTTTACAAAAGAAGAAAACTTTTAATTTCAACATCATCAACATATTGCTGTTTCTCAGTGTCCTCCGGGATTTCTGTTCCATGACAGATAGGTGGGATCGCCAAGCCGCCTACAGATAATGCATACACTGATTAATAACTAGACATAAATGTAAAGAACAAGGTGACTTATAGCTGGAAAGGGCATTTTCCTTTTTTTCAGTCAATAGCTATCAACCAAATTGTTATGTATGACTATTTTTTAATGATCATCCAACTAACCTTGGCTTGAGGAGGTACACAACAGTGAAGGCCATCGCTAATAAGAAGCACAACCCTCCAACTGTAAGATATGCAATTCCAAGAAAGTCATTCTTCCCTCCCAACCAGCTAGTAGTGGAAAGCACAAGTTTCTTCTTGCCACCAAAACTGTAGGTATTATAATTATTCTCTAGGTTGACCGTTATGACATCATTTACTTCCAGATCGACTTCTATCTTTCCATACAACTTTCTAAAAGTTGGCAAAGCTGCAGTTCTCATCCATACAATCAAGTCTTCTTGCTTGCTTAGCTGCACACATAAACATATGACAAATAACTCCATATAGTCCTTAAAGCACTTTGCATATAATCCTTAAAACATGCATGACAACAACTGAAGAGCAAACATATACATTTTTTTCTTAAAAGATCTCTAAGACAAATGATATACAATGGAACTAAGCAATGATGTACAGTGGAACAAAGTCTAAGTTTGAATTCAAATTATGCACATCTTCATATTATGTTCATGTCCGTAAGTAACAAAACTCTTCACTAATAAGAAAAAGGGTAACAAACTCTTTTAAGTACAGAGGAAAAGAAAAATAACTTTAGTATACATTATATTCACCATATTTTTTTTTAAAAAAATATTCGCAGATAAAACTTTCAGACAAACGAAGAACTCTCAACTTTCTTAATTTACTCAAGAAAATGACATGTTAAGGGACATCCAAACTTCAAAGGATTAATAACACTTAACTACTATAGCTCACCGTTAGATTTGGATCAAGTGATTTTCCACCAATAAGAGTTCCTTTTTGGAAGTTTCTGGGTAAGACGTCTCCAAACTTTTTGTCCCTATCACTTTTCCAGGAAATGCCATTTTTGTTCACAGCTAGTGTCTCTCGGTTGCGGATGAAGCTATATGTATCATTAAACAAACTCCAGGCTATAAGACCACAAGGGACAATTGGGGACCCATCTGGAGTAGTATCTTCAGGATCACAACCACTTGTGGTATTCGCCTTATCTGAATCCCTCAATTGTTCGTCATTTCGGCTCTTGACATACCTAAAAGTAGAAATTTGATTTTAGTAATTTTTTTGTAACATGACAGACGTAAGTTGTCCGGCAAAACCTCTATATAAAGTGCCAATGGTACCACCAAACTTCTTGATGACTTCATCCATTTAGGCAGAAGAATAGAGTCAAACTAGCAATTTAACAGGTTTTTTTGGTGTATGCAGATATATGTCACATAGATATTAGGATCTTGGACAAAAAATAATTTATCAATTCATCCAATAGTTGTAGTTCTAAACATATAGAAATGAGACATCTATCAAGATGATCATATAATATCTTTACTTGCTTTATATTCAGATATAAGCTCTCCAGCTCATTAATTCAAACATAGCAGAGGGAAAACATACCTACGGTGGTTCTGATAGAAGTTGTCAAGTTGATAATAAACATAGATTGGTTGCTCCATACGCTTTGGCACCTGCAACAATTTTATTCATATCAAAATATAATCCTGCTGAATTATCGAAATCACAAAAATACAGATGAAATAAATTCACAAGGATGCTTTACCGTTATTGTCCTGCTGCAGGTTTTGTTGGTTGATGGATTCCGAATGTAAGCAAGCTTATCATCTCTGGACGCCTCAGGTATGCACTCTGTCTCATACCGGTCAACAATCTCCACAACCTTCAACATATATAAATATGTCAGATAGCAGACAAAGGGCGAAACTACAAAATAAGGACAAAAACACAAGATCAGAAGAAAAAAAATGGGCTTGAGCATACATCTCTAGAAGCAAGAAGTGAAGCAACTCCAATGGGAATGAAGATAATGCTGATAACGGTGAAAGCCGAGATTACCTGCATAACGGCACATCACTTTGAGATACAAAACAAGATGGCCACATAGAAATTTCCAAAGTATCATTGTCCTTATTACTAGAACACCAATAACAACCAAATACACGTAAGCATACCCATTGTGGTGTAAGAATTGGTTTGCAAGCTGGAAGTTCCTGCTGCGTAAACCTTGAGTCTGAAGAGAAGAAACAAGTTTAACTATATGTATTAGTCCAATGCCGATTCAGGTACACTCTTGACAACAATAACCAAAATTGACAGGTAGGATTGCCATAAATATACCAGGCAAATATTTTTAACTCAAATCAGGCAGCACAATAAAAACATAAAATCAGCACAAGCCATCAAAGCTTACAATTAGGGAATATCACAACATAGCTCTTTTTTTCTTAAAAAAAAACAGAATCAAGCATCAGGTGTGAATATTTACAAGGCTTTGCTAACAAGAAAAATCAACACCCAGCAATTAGATATTAAAAAATGAGAGTCCGGACAACAAAAATTGACGCCAAGACCAATACAAATCAGATAGCAAGAACCCTGCTGCATACAAAGAAAAAAAGGGAGGATATAAAGGCAGTACAAAAGATGAAAATTTGAGGAGGAAATTACACTTGGGGCGCTTGGAATTTCTTCTGGGCGCAGCTGCTTCGGCGGATCCGTTCCCAGCAGAGGTCGAAGGGGCCGCCGGATTCATCTATCTATCTATCTAACCAAATAACCAACAAAAAAAAGACAACAACTTTTTGACAGAGTGGGAAACAGGCAGCAAGGAAAGGAGGATCTACGAAGAAGAGAGGGAACTTGGGGAGGGGTTATTGTAGAGCCTATGAAGAAGATTGAGCAGCTTTCCGATCTTCTTCCTTCCTTCCTCCTTCCTTCCTTTGGGTCGTCCAGGTTTGACTTGGGGAAGGAGGGAGCAGCTGGGGAAGAAGGAAGCGACAAGGAAAGGAATGGGTTTGGGCCGGGCCGGCGGCCAAAGGTGGTCATGTGGGCTTTGGACGAAGTTTGGGTCAAACCACACGCGGTTGGCACGTTCATTAATTAAGAGTTTTCTCAATTGATTGATGATTAGTCCATTTAATAATCAGGTTTAGCAATTACCAAAAAAAAGAAAAGAAACCGGCCCGGGTTAGGAATAACCATAAATCATGAAAGAGTCGGAGGTTGCTATGTTCGTACTTCGTAGTGCTTGTGGTGGCAGAAGACGTGTTTTTTATGTTTTGGATAGTGGCGAAATCTCTGGTCCGGCAGTCTGGTTTTGCTCGAGATTAATGAAGGACAACCAAGTGGTAAATTATTACTCCAGGTTACTGCAAGCAGTTTGGTCAAGATTCAACAGTGTACATTAATCGAGCGGGTGGCCAGGTGATTCGGACCACATTAAGTGGCGGCACCCTGATGTTAAATAACCAAGTTTCCCAAAAGCTTGAGGTTTAGGGTCTATCTACATGGGACTTAAATTTATTTGTTTAATATATATATAGGGAAAAATTTAGCCAGCGGATACCCGCAGGCCCATTTTATGCGGGTGAGTTAATGATGCGCACCCATATATATATATATATATATAGAGATGAGTTTACGTGAGATCGTTCTCATATAAGGAGCATGAGGCCAATTTTTATCACCGTTAGATTCTAATCGGAGGGTAGATATCAAATCAGTGGGTAGGTGAGTGTGTCACATCAAGGAGTGGGTGAGATCATTATGGATATTTGTAGCCGTCAGATTAAGATCCAACGGCTACAATTCAAAGTGGCCTCATATAAGCAATATGTGAGCGATCTCATATAAACTTTTCCCATATATATATATATATAGAGAGAGAGAGAGAGATTCCCTTTGCCGACTTCTAGAGCGGAGAGGCCACAGTTGGTTTGGTCAGACTTGGGCAATCACTTATTCTAGATCAATAGAAGAAAATTATCTCCCCTTTGACAAATACTGATTTATGACCTTTGAAATTATCAAAGCCATACTTATCAATATTAATTGCTTTCAATGAGGTTCATATTTCTTCAAAGAACTGACCATACAAGTTGGCGAAGTGATCTGTGATTTCTGTCCATATTTTTGTGAGAATTAGCTTCATCATAGAATTTGCTTCCCATGAAATGGGAGGATACACCATATCAAGAGTAGCAGTTGACATATAACTGCAGCATCAGTGTCATCAGTAATTTGCAAGTTTTTTCTCTTATGGTTTTTGAAAGCAAAGTTCGAGCAAACTTATACCCAAATAAATAGAAGTTTGAGCAAGCACATAAACACTGCACAACAAAATGCATAAGACGAGCATGATATGCATTTTTGTGCATCCATCTTGGTTTTCTTACCAAAGCTATTTTCATTAAGTTATTGTCCTAAATATGTGGGACACACTCTACCCATACTGATATTTATTGCACTCACCAGACGTTATGAATAAGCCAACCTCATATTTCATGATTCTATTAGCATTTGAACAAATTAAAGCTAGAGCCCAATTGGCATTGCCCCTAGCGTTCTAGTGTTACTTTCAGAACATAACATTTACAAAATAAACAGCACAAGTGAAAGAACAATAGACAAACCGGCAATCCCCATTAGGAGGAACATAACAAAAACTAAAATATTAGTTGAAAAACTCATTTCAAAAATTCATAGCTGTGAAACCTACAATCCAAGAAAATGATATACTCCCTGTCCAAAATATGTGCCCTCATTTAAGTTCATTATGGTTTTCTAATGAGGACACATATTGTTGAATGGAGGGAGTAAACCTTTATGTGCAGAGAACAATCTAAGAGACATTATTTATGTGATCACTCAGTCGTTGAATTAAACTCCATATTTGCATTTAAGGATCAGTCGGTCGCTCATTATATGGCACGTCGTTTTTGTTTGTCATTTGCTGCATAGCTTTGCTGGAAAAACTTCAAGGACAACAATTTTCTCAGTGGTTCATTATCTTTAGGTAGCACAAGGTATATTAAAAGGTATTAGCATGATGTACTGGAGTTTTTTTCTTTAAACATCAAAGTCTACCCCACAAGGAAGCCTTTACTTCGTTAAACGTGGAAAGATACAAGAGTAAACCATCAGTCTACAACTGTCTTTCAAGTTGCTGGGAAGCAGTAAGTTGAATAATGATCTAGAGCAAAATTAGCCAAACAAATCAGCCAACTGACTAGCTGCGTGATAGATATGCATAAGCTTATAAATCTGAAACAAAGACCATAATAAATGGCATCGCCGAGCCATACACGATTAGAGTGGCCCATTCATCATCCGATCCTTTTTTTTCTGCCGAACCATACAGAATCTCTTGGTTTTTAAGGCCCATTTTGTGAGAAGCGCTTTACCAACCCTCCTCGAGAGGAGACTCTCAGGAAAAGTGGCTTCTAAAGAAGCGCTTTACATTCCCAAAAGTGCCCTAAATCTAATTTGACTCCACTTTAGCGTATTTGTTATAGGTATTTCTCACCTAATCTGCACCTAATTTGAGGCAAAGCAAACTAAATGCTTGTGGTGCAAAGCCACATCTTCCTTGACGACAACTCTCTAGTCTCTACAATCTTTGCACAATCATTATTAAAATTTACCTTTTGAGAGTCTAAAACTTCAAAGAATACCCTTTCTCTAGGTTACACACTAGATTTTTTTTCACCAATCTTTCAGCACAGGAAGGAACCAGCAATGGTCTACTACATTTACAATGGTTTCAACAATAATCATCCTAGTCAATTGACCATCCTACTCTGTCCAACAAAAGCAATGAAAATTCCAGATTACTAATTCATGCATACTTATTTGTTGCGCTTAACAGCACGCCTTCCTTGACCCTTTTTAGGGGGGCCCTTCCCACGACGCTTTAGCATCTCCAGCTTACTAAGTCGCCTGCAGGACAGAAAACTTCCTTGTTACAACACTGATCGAACACGTAGTATGCAAAAAGAGAAGAATACAAGCTAACTAATGAAACATTTTATGACAAGTGTACTAAATTTTTTGAAAGGCGTGTGCCTTTCAAAAAATTGAAAAACTGAAACAGACATGCAATGAAAGAGCCAATCCAAAATGAACCATGCACCATTCTCATGCTTTTGGCATATAAAAGGCTACACAAGTCCAACCTTTCAAAAATTCAATATTGCACATGACGCATAGGCATTTTCATTAAGTTGGTATTACATCTCTCAGTTTGGGAAGCTTTCTTATAATCTCATATAGATATCTATTCTCCTTGTTGACATTAGTTATTACTTCCTTTGACCACCATAGAGATTTTAGCGACAGAGGTGCAAGCTATAACATCCTTGTTCAGAAATACATATGACTAGAAAGATTTGTTCTAATAAGGCATGAAATGTAGGAAATGACTGAACAAAGCTAGGAAAAAGTCAAAGTCGAATCACCAGCACAACTATTTTTTGCATTTGACTAGTGCTCACGATCCAGCACAACTATTTTTGCATTAAACTAGTGCTCAGGATCCCACAGCACTGGGGCGGACTAATCCAACCAACGACTTTTCTGCATAGAAATTACTAACACCTGCGGGGCAATCAACCAAGCATGACCTACAGGCATAAAATCTAATGACCATGGATTGAAAATGCAGACCTCCCCCTATATAGTAGAAACAGAGGTTTAGCATTGTCCTCAAGAGATAATAAATTTTCATCTTGAACCCAACCTACAATGAGAACATGTGAGTTTTGGAAGCCACTCAATCATGTCTACAATTTTCACTGGTCAACCTCATTGTGTATGTACTTAAGTTAATTAGACTCATTATCCTCAACTGCCCAATTGAACTCCATTTTCCTATCAGATTCCTTACCCTTCCACTATGAACCACTTGGACTCTCCATCATGGCTGCAGGGACTCACATTATAACAGGTTAGCTTCATTCCTATCTCTCCTATTCCTGACTAAACTACACCATCTTGTGGTAATCCCCCAAACATCAGATACAGATGGATTTCCAAAGAAAAGAAAAGCAGAAAAAAACACTCTTCCACATACATATACTATCACTTATCATTATTAATGCTAACAGAAAAAGACCATAACAAGCAGATAGCAGGCTCCAGATGATGAACATGCGATATTCCATTCTCGTTCTCTGGGCAGATCAAAAAGCCAACTTTGAAGAGTTCAACATTTCAAATGTTCGTAATTCAGCATCACACAAGTAATTTCAACAAACAGATACCGTGCGTGATTCAAACTGAAAAAACACACCAACAGCAAGAAAGAAAATACATCAAAGAGTTGGGAGAGGATAGAAGTATGGAGGTGGAGAAAGTTACTCTCTCTCTTGGCGGGACATGACGAGAGGATCGTCTTGCTGTATGTCATAGGGATACCAGGCGGCCACCTTCTCCCCAATCAGCTTCTTCCGGAGGATCTTGTGCGGCGACCGCTCGCCGGTCGGGTTTAGGACGTGGCCAAAGATCGCCGCCCGGGCCTCCGTCACGCCTCTTATCGCCGCCGCCTTCACTAGGTTCTTCAAGCTCATCGCTGCTCAGTGCTCCCTGCCCACTCTCCAACTGAACCCAAAGATGGCAGACCACTGAAGCTGACCACCTTGGGTCCGGACGGTGGGATGTTCCGATTCACAGTACCTGTCTGGATTAGATAACCAGACTGAAATGATTTTAATTCATTTTGGATTTCTAATCCAGACAGGTAATGTTATACAAGGTAGTATTTTCTTGGTTTTCAGCAAGAATCCTTTTCGTAAAAAACTATAAAAAACATTTTCCGAAAGAAAAATAAAAATCATTTAGGAAAAAAAGACTATAAATCACTTCTTAAAGAAAACAAAATCCTAGTTCAGGTTAATATGTGCCCTATCACGCTCATCAATTGCGCCCATAGGAACGCTGGTTGTTCTAATGAATGACGGTATGCTTAATGTATTAATATTTGATATTATGATATATTATATAAAATAACTATCATATTATATTGTTGTTTTATTGAGTATGTGAAAATACTCAGAGGTACAAAGGAAAGCATGTGGAAAGACGTGTCATTTTGCATATATAAATCTAGCTTTTATTATTTTAAATATAATTATATATTTTCGATGTTTTCTAAAAAGATTTTAAAAAACCATAGCAATGCTCCAAATGCATTGTTTTACCCATGTGGAAAACAACAATAGATTTGCCACATCTCCGATATTCATCATGTTAAAATGATATTGAAAATATGAGCCGTTACATAAGGAGGGCAAACTGAAAGGTGATTTGGGCTTAGATAATTTGGCATTAAATTGGAATTATGATACATCCATGAGGGTTGTGAGAGACTATACTTCAGGTGGGGAGTGCAGGGTGTCAAGTTCGAGGTGGATAACATATCTTTTGTGTGACTTGAGAAAGTTTGAGTTGAGGGAAGGATTGTTAGGTGGTGCCTTGAACATTGGTAGATGTGTCCAACAAAATTTTCAAGGTAAGTTTGAATTGTTTGAGTCAAGGTAGAAATAGTTAGAAGTGGAGATTATTCCAATGGGTGCTTCTAGGTGACTTGGGAGTTCAGGTCAAGGTGGAGAATGTTTGAATTTTTTAATGCCTTGAACTCCGAGAAGGGGAGGAGGCATAGAGGAAGGAGGAACAAGAAGAGGAAGCAGTTTTGAAAAAAATTAGGGGTTGACGATCGGTCCATCGATCAGCTAGGCGTCTGCGAGGACAAGAGTTGTCTTGCACGTATGTTGTTCGAGCGATACCATGTAAGATTGCTTTTGGGAAACTTGATTATTTCATATGGTATCAGAGCTCCATATTTTGGAGGTCTTGGGTTTTAGCCTCACTTGAGACATTTATATCCCAAATATGTTCCACGTGTTGTGCTTAGCAGAAGCTTGCACATGATGGGGGATATTAGAATGTACAATATATAATAAAGATTTATGTTTCCTAAGAGCTCAAGCTTTTGGAAAATTTGGTTATCTTACAATGCCTATAAAGTTTTCCAAAAAAGATATTTGCCAAACACAAAAAAGCTTTGTATTACGCAGGTATCTATGAAGCCGCTTACTTTGTTTCTTAACTATCACTGTTTTAGCAAGTCCTCAAGACATGCAACTTTAACATGGACCATTTGACATGTTAAAGTATACTGTTGGCTTGGAGCGAATCGGTTTTGGTTCAAAAAGTTTTGTGATTTGCTTCTTGCCCAAAAAAATTACAATGAAGGCTCTTAGATGCTTGCAAGTTTCTCATGCATAATTCATGATGTTACCAATTAATATTGAAGATGATACTCACAACCTTTCAGGAACAAAAAAAAAAGACTAGTGATAAAGCTATAAATTACATGCTACTCCATTGACTTGTAGGAGCAAAGTCAAGCATATATAAGTTGTCAATTAGTGGAATTCCTTTTGGATTCGCTTAAATTTGTCATATGCAAACCATCTTCGCCACCCTTTTATAGAATTGATACAGAACCCTATCTCTAATCTGTACTTAACCCATATGTTGAAGGCGAGGTTATATTACAACTGTGTCCCAAAAAATATCGACAACTAGGCATGCATGACAACCTGCAGATAGGAATAGCAAGAGAAAATTAAAATGAACATGAACATAAGAACTACAGTTTCTCAATCAAGTATCAAAATAGGCGTTCTAAGTATCACATAACAGCGGCACGACATGCTATGCGCATGCATTTGACTTTCAAAAGCTCGTTATACCACATTCTTGCTTATAGCTCCTATTTTTAGCATAAATGGTAATAAGGAAGCCTTATAATTTAAATATCTATTGAACTGAGAGCTACTTTGAATTATTGAATAGCCATAAATGGTAACTAGGAAGCATTAAACATCTATTGAATAGCCTAAGTACCTTAATTGAAACAAGCAACTGATTGAAATGCCTGACATGTAAATGAGAGTTACCTCTCTGTATATGTAACTGACAGTAGGAGTATTCATTTAGGGTGCATTTGGCAACAAGGATTTGGACCTTGTGATTCTTAGAATTGCATCATTTGGTCCAAATCCCACATTTGCAACATGTTTTTGGGCGTGATTTGATTTTGGCCCAATCTTACCCTAAATCCCATCATTTGATTTATAACAAGAAGAAGGATGAACACAAATTATACATCTGACCCTGTTATTTGCACAATCACACCCCTAAATACTAAATATTAGAATCCCACTTGTAAAATCTCCCTATTCCCAAACACTAAACATCTCAAATGCAAATCTCATCTACCTATGATTTAAAAAGACGTGATTTTATTAATCACACCTTTAAATCCAAATCATGGTTGTCAAACGCACCATTAGGTATTTAGACTTGTGTAGTTAAGCCGTGTAAATAACCAGACGGGTCACCAAAATAAAAATTTTAGCTGGTCACTTTTTTATTATTGGTTTGGTTCAATCCGCTTGAACCCTATAACCTCTTAGGTCACCTTTTGTTGATCAAATTTTGAGTAGGACTCTGGGAAAAGAAGTAAACCTTGTAAATTGGTGAAAATATGCTTCAATTGTACGCAAACCATGGGGACAATGCAAACTAGTGGATCGACCCGGTTTTCTAATTGGCCAACTGCTTGATTTATATCTTGTTTTTCAACTCAACCTGACCATTACCAATCCCACTTGTCAGACATTAATTGTTGGGTGAATTGATTTTATATTTTCATACTTCTTCAATTTAATTTGGAAATATTTTTTATTTGCAAATGATATCACTCCCTTCATCCCAAAAAAAACTGGCTGCGTTTGAAATGCTGTAGGACAAAATTTAAGGCACTATTTGATTATAATTATGATTATGAAATGTTGTAGGACTTACAAATGCAACCAGGTTCTTTTGGACAGAGGGAGTATTGTCTGATGACCTTCGCAAATCTTACTGTATTTTGTACATTTATAAATCTGATTTTCCATAGAGGTAATATTGATTCAATTATGTGTCTCTAACTAGGAGTGACATCAGATTTAGGTTTCAATCGAGTATTTTGTTTTCATTGTTTTTGTTGTCATGTGTAAACTTTGTGCAACTACTTACATATTTATGTTCTTGTTTCCTTTTTTTTGGCACTTATAGTGACTAGAAATTTTGATTGCTCAGTTGATCTGAGGCTCTTTTTTTCAGGCGGCTTAACTAGGTTATTACACTTGCATATGCTAAAAAACATTCTTTTTGGCTCCTGACATCAATATATTTGTGACTTCCAATAGATGGTATGCAGTTCCATTAAATTGCATGTAAAAGGAGCGAGTTTTTTCCATATTACCTGGCGCCAACTCTGATATTCCCATAGTACCAGGTTTTTCCCGTGAAATCTCATATGACCCGGAATCTGGACTTGAAGTACCCAAAATGCCCTTTCTTCTATTTTTTCGTGCTAATACTGTGCGAAGAGGCGTGTTGTGTACAACACGAAAAAAGGGTGAAGTTCTCCGGCGATATACATCGGCGACGTCACCGGCGACCGGCGAGTTGGAGAGGCGATTCAACCGGCGGAATACACGGACGAGTTCTAGCCTATTCGCGTCCCCCATCTCGATATCGAGCTGCCCCCCTGCTGGATTTCTACGACACGACTGAGGGAGAGTGGACAAAGGCGGCGATTTGAAGCGCATACGACGGTATTTCTGATCTTCAACCTTCTGAGCTCCCCCGCGGCTCCCTCCGCCTGCATGCAACCGGCGGATTGACCAGATTGAGCTTCGGTTGACGGCGAGGAAGACTATGAAAGGCACCTGCGAGGAAATACACACATTCAGATGACTAAACTGCGGTAAGTTACAACTATCCTTACTGATTTTAGTTTCATAAGGTCCGAAATTTGAATTTTAAATTTTTACTATGAACTATAAAGTCGTGTCTGTAATAGACACGACTTTGTATTTAGTCGTGTACGCGACGACACGACTTTTATATTTTCGTGTTGCACCGAGGAGACTTTTCTACTGACCACTATACCTGACTCCTTGCAGATGGATAAAAAAAGAGATGAGTCTATGGAGGAAATACCATCGGAAGAGGAGGAGGATCATGATTTTGTCTTGGCACCTCGACAGCGAAATCAGAGGGGCAGGAAAAGGAAGGCTCCGATGGACCGACCAGTGAAGAGAACATATAATACGCGACCGGCGCTAAAGACGTGTTGTCAACCAGGAGCGATGAAAAAGTGTGCGGCCCTCCTACAGCGTCACCAAAGATGTGCCCAAGTGATCAAAGATGCTGGTTTCGCTGTCATTTTTGAAGGTGAGGACGTAGTTGTATCTCGGAACCTCCTCGACCATTTGGTCAGGTACTGGGATGAGTCGGCGAAGGTCTTCAATATCAAGGGTAGGACGCTACATTTCACAGAGGAAGATGTTGCCCTTATCACCGGATTGCCCGCAAAGGGCGAAAGAGTTGAGGTCCTCCCCTCCTTGACACGCCGACCGGAAGGTCAATTCTTCAGAAACTACTTCGCCGCGAGGAGAGCGGAAATTCCACACATTGAGGAAATCATAGACAAGCTTAGCGCGGGCGAACTGAAGATGGAAGAGGAGGACATTGCGAGGATGATCATCTGCCTCCTCTTCTGCACGGTGTTGTTTCCACACAGCACTAGAGCGGTTCATCCCTCTTTGTACCGTTACATTGACGACCTCCCAATATTGAGGTCATACCATTGGGCTGGGGCTATACATAAGATGTTGGTTTCTGGTATAACCCATACCAGCAGACTAGTGGGTGCGAGATCGCAAGGAGAGTGCCTGGGCGGTGGATGCCTAAATGGCGCCGCATATGTCCTTCAGCTATGTAGCATTCATAGTCTTCGATCGGGAAAAAGTCTTATACAATACCACTATATATATAGTCGTGTCTTATGGAACACGACTATATTTATAGTCGTGTATAATTGAACACGACTATGTATATAGTCGTGTTGTTTACGACACGACCATAGTTCAATTTGTGTTCAACTTATAGTCGACTAAGGCAACCGCGCATTGTTATAATGTTTTCATCTGTTTACTATGCAGATTTGGTTTTTCGAGCACACGACAATCTTCCATCCTGTCATGGGCCCTACCAGCCCACGGGCGAAAAGATGGCCAGGAAGTGGGGCCCTCATTACAGAGGTGAAGAAAGGTGCACAGAAGAAGTACCGTATGGCCGACTATTGGACGGGAGTGTTCCACAATCTTCAAGTAGGGGAGGAACTCGTCGACGTAATCAGCCCCATGGCCGGAGAGGCATCTCTCCTTGCTTCGTCAACCTCAGGGGCCCCTCCTCCACGACGACAGAGGCCGGAGAGGCCGGAAATCAAGAGGACTCCCAATCAACCTGCCTCCACTTCCTCGAGGACGGCTGCCCAGTCCACTGCAACTGCAATGGGGCGATTGGAGGGTGCGCTTCAGGGCATACAGTCACTAATTGAGATAGCTCTGTCTTCGTATGAGGAGATGGGAAGGAGAGTCGGACCTCTGCGAGAGGTTCTCCACTCTATGAAGGCCTCTGTTGCCTCAGCGTCAATGCTGTTAGAAGGTCAGATCTTTAAGCATCCTAAGGAGGAGATGACTGAAGAGCCGACGAATGAGCCAAAGAAGCGGCCCCAAATGGAGCCAAAGAAGTCATCGGTGCATCAGATGGAGCCAAAGAAGCGGCCCCAAATGGAGCCAGAGAAGTCATCGGTGCATCAGATGGAGACAAAGAAGCGACCCCGTGACAAGGAGCATATGAAGAACACTCCGATTGGTATGCGAACAAAGGAGCTGGCAAGGAAGTCACATCTGGATTCGACGAAATGGGGTAAAGGTAAGTTGTAGACGATTATTTATTTTTTCGTGCCCCATGGTACACGACTATTATACTTGTCGTGTTTTGATGTAAATTTTAATATGATACTCGCAAGCGCACGAATCTAATGCAGAATAGTGGCTACGAGGTCGATCCCTCAGAGACTTAGTACGATATTCAACCTAATTCTAGAGTACGTAGCAAGTAATAATGAAATGTAAAGTTCTAATTTTTATTTTCTTTTTAAGCAATCAATTGTTCAACTAAACTAAAAACACAGAAATTAACCAAATAAAAGATAAACTAATAAAGAAAAATCCTGTTTTGCTGCTGTTTTCAATCCGTCTATAATCCCGTCCTGCTTTCCTCTTTCCTCCACCTTCAGCAACAGTCTCTCAACTGCACGCCTCAACCGTTCTACTCTTTCTCTCGAACAGAGTAGACAATCCCCAATTCCAGCCAAAGCAAAGCAGCCCTATCAATCTCGACCAGCAATTCTGCCTTTGCTTGAAAACAAACCTGCTTCCCTCTCTCGAGCAAAAGCAGATCTGATTGCAGTGAATTTCGGCCCTCTCTCTCGTTCTTCCGTTTGCCCAGCAAAAGCGAGTCTCTTCCCTCCACAGCACAGTTGGCCCTTCTCCAATCCACCACGGCCGGAACCTGCTCCGTTCTCTCGACAGCGCAATCGCCGCCACCCAAAACCTCCTCTGCTCCACAGCAGCCGCCAATCCTTCAGAACCGAACCCAGTCTCCGTCTTCCTCTCCAGACAACCTCTTCTTCGACCAGACACCTTCTTCCTCAACACAGCCGCTCTTGAACAGACAGAGCTCCCTTTCCTGCACACCACGGCCCAGAACAGACCGAACACACCCACCAACAGCACGGCCCCTGCTTTTTTTTTTCAATTGCAGCAAAAATCCCAACTTTATGCCTTCTCGATACAGAGCCAAATCGTGCCAAATAAAGCTTCCCAATCAGAGCCAAAATCCGCCCCTTTTGTCATATCAAATCGAACGGGTCTTACCATTTTAATCACAGTCGATCTGCATCTTCCTGATTTGGAATTTTCTTTCCTTCCAAACTCAGACATTCCAAATCAAGACTTCTGTTCGTGCTGTTCGAGCCCCTCCTTCTCCACCGGCGTCGTCCCCATGTCCGGAAGTGTGAGCTCTCGCCGGAATTGAGACCCATCGACTGCAGTAACCCCCGTTCGCTGCTCGTCTCTCTATCGATCACCTCACTGCAGCCTCGCCGCCGTCTGCCATCTCAATCCGCCGCCACCGTAGCTTCCTCACGATCACCGTCCTCGCCGGAGCTCCTCAGCTGCCTGACCCATAGCCCACGGCCTCCGGTGCTCACTCCGACAGAACAGAGCCTCCGTTGCTCTGTTCTGTTCCAGACGCCCGACGCCCGAGCCATCGGGCTCGGGTTGTTTCTTTTTTTTTTTTTTTTTTTTACTTGAACCGGACCAAGACAAACCCGAACCGGCCCATTTCAATTCCTTTCTTCTTTTTATATTTTTTTTTCTTTTTCTTCCTTAAAACCCGTCGTATCGATCTCGCGCGTCCAATCTCCGATCTCGGCACAGAACCCATTTGACGTGCATTCTCTTTGTCGATTTAGGACTTTTACAACCTGCATAAATATAGTTAAGTATAATTTAGACGCATCATAAATTATAAATTCATTAAACCCAATTAACGCATCTAAATTAATCAATTAAGCACATTTGTTTATTAATCTCCTAATTACTCACCTAACACAGATAAACATTAATTATCCTTATTTTAACTAAAAATACGACTAACAAATAGGTAGAAAGGCATATAAAAATGTGTATATTTTGCATATATCAAATACCCCCAAACCTACATTTTGCTAGTCCTCGAGCAAAACAAAACAAAACAAAACAAAGAAAAGAAATCTAACTAGTCCACTTTCGCAGGAAATCGCGATTGCATTTAGCACATGCAACAAGCCTTTTAAACCCCCAGGTGTCCCTGGCTGGACGAGTGAAGTCTCGTGAGGGTTTGCAGCCATGCTACCCACAAACATGTATTTATGAAATAAACCTATTTAATCTGAGTGTAAAAAGAAATAGAAAATCACTACAAAACAAATAATCCTAATATCCCTTCAAATGCAAACTGCAATGTTTAAGAAAATCAACCACATGTACTTGGATTTATAATCAACTGGAATATAGAAGCCCTCAAGTAAGTGGTTTTATTCTACACCTTCATCTTGGAAATTTCTGCTCAATAGGATATAGCATGATACTTTATATAGTAAAAGTGTAGAACATTGTAGCAATACATTTTAAATCTCTGTTTATACAGATCCAGTGTTACCCATTAACCAAAGAACATCAGAATTAACACAGTCGTCGTAATCTTTAGGTTCATGATAGCACAGATCTGCGCGCCTCCTTCGGGTCCAACATTCTAGATTTGAGAGGATAATACACCACAGACTTTTTTTTTTCTTTCTCCTTTTTTCGCTAGGACTGTGTAAGGCCTGACTTCAAGATGCTTAGGTTTAGCAATGACTCAGGTCAATGACTCCCAGCCAGTTTGCTTAGGGCATTAGGTTTTAAGTAGACCGCTTCGGGCCCGAGCATCAGCCTAAGTTAATCCTATAAAGTCAAGCAGCCCCTTTTCTTTCATTCATTTTGTTTTCATTTTTTCGCATTTTTATTTTCATCATTCATATTTTTCAGCACATCTTTACTCTGTCCAGGCTGTATTATACTCTCAACCTATTTCCGGTTCCAATCCCTTGCCATAGCCAAGTAAATGGTCTATCATGATCTTTTAATCTCAACAGACAACCACATATCATCCAATGACTCTGACTAAAGATATCCCACTAAAGATTAGTATTCAACAAATCTCTAGATGGTATTACTTTATGTAACTAGTGTGTGAGTGAGTTTTATTAGCTCAAGCACTTGTTCCAAGAGGACTGTAACAGAAAGATATGCTCAGTTAAGTTCTCTATCCTCCAGTATACTTACTCACACTTCCAATGCAAATTAATCTCTTAAAAATTGAAGTATGCATCATAAAGGGATAAACTATCAAAACCTAAGAAAATTACTAACAAACAACCTAAAACTAAGTAAATTTTTATGGTTTTTTTTTTATTTTTTTATTTTCTCAATTTTTCAATTTTTTTTTAAATTTTTTAAATTTTTTTTTTAAATTTTTTTTTTAAAATAAAAACCAAAAGAATACTACTTTTCTTTTCTACACCCCCAAACCTAAACGAAACATTGCCCTCAATGTTTACCAAAATAAATATCACAATAACGAGTAAAAAGAAAAGAAGTGTAAGGAAAGAAATCACCTGAATGGAGATGCCTCATGGTAGATGTAGAGCATTTGAAACACACAAACTAAGAATGAGGAGTAAGTACAAAATATGGAAAAAGAAAATACACTAAGTACAAAATATGGAAAAAGAAAATACACCCCCAAACCTAGATTGTAGCATCCCCACACATGTATCAACAACCTAAATATTAAACAAATAAAAGAAAAGCTATCTAAAACCAACAATTTGGGTTGCCTCCCAAGAGCGCTAAGTTTTTCGTCTTCAGCCAGACGTAACCAAAAATCATGTAGGAGCATTAGGTTCATCCAAATCTAGAACAGTCTCCTCGCTCTCAGTAAAACCCTCTAAATATGGTTTCAATCTTTGCCCATTAACTTTGAAAATAGTTCCATCTTTAGGATTTTGAATGTCAACCGCTCCATGGGAAAATACTTTATGCACAATGAAAGGTCCAGACCATCGGGAACGGAGCTTCCCTGGGAAGAGATGTAACCTGGAGTTATAGAGCAAAACTTTTTGACCGGGCTCAAATGACTTCCTCATGATTGACTGATCATGAAAAACTTTGGTCCTTGCTTTGTAAATCTTCGCATTCTCATAAGCCTCATTACGAATTTCGTCTAATTCATTGAGCTGCAATTTGCGAAGTGTTCCAGCCTTGTCCATATCAAAATTAAAAGTTTTGATGGCCCAGTAAGCACGATGTTCTAATTCCACAGGCAAATGACAAGGTTTTCCAAATACAAGTCTATAGGGAGACATTCCAATCGGTGTCTTAAATGCAGTACGGTAAGCCCACAATGCATCATTTAATCTGTCAGACCAATCCTTTCGATCGGGACGAACCGTTTTCTCAAGAATGCGTTTAATTTCCCTATTTGAAACTTCTACTTGTCCACAAGTCTGCGGATGATATGGAGTTGCAATTTTATGAGTAATGGAGTACTTTTTCAGAAGTGATTCAAAAGCTCTATTGCAAAAATGTGTACCACCATCACTTATAATTGCTCGAGGGGTTCCAAAACGAGAAAATATGTTTTCTTTCAAGAACCGAACCACCACTTTGTGATCATTTGTTTTGCAGGGAATGGCCTCTACCCATTTGGAAACATAATCTACAGCAACGAGGATATAGAGATAACCAAACGATGGAGGAAATGGGCCCATGAAGTCAATACCCCAAACATCAAAAAGTTCAACAATCAGGATGTTAGTAAGGGGCATCATGGACCTACGTGATAACGTACCCATACGTTGGCATCTGTCACATTTTGTGCAAAATTCATGAGTATCTTTGAATAAAGTAGGCCAATAAAAACCACTCTGCAAAATTTTTGCAGCAGTCTTTTTCGCACCGAAATGGCCACCACATGCATGAGCATGGCAAAAAGAAATGATACTATCAACTTCATGCTCCGGCACACATCTCCTAATGATTTGATCTGGGCAATACTTGAACAGGTATGGATCATCCCAGAAAAAATGCTTAACCTCGGCGAAGAATTTGGATTTATCTTGTTTTGTCCAATGTTCAGGAAGTTGAGTTGTGACAAGATAATTAACAATATCAGCATACCAAGGCAATTGAGATACAACAAAAAGTTGTTCATCAGGGAATGACTCATTCAAAGGTAAGTGTTCCTCAGCAGACTCGTCAATAAGTCTAGACAAGTGATCAGCAACAACATTTTCAGAACCTTTCTTGTCTCTTATCTCAATATCAAATTCTTGAAGTAATAGGACAAGTCGCTCAAGCATTTGATCAATAAATGGCAAAGGAAAGTGGTCTTTCCTTGTGACCGAGTTCAATTTTCTGTAGTCAATACAAACCCGCCACCCAGTAGTCATTCGGGTGGGGACTAATTCATTATTATCATTTTTGACTACTGTGATTCCTGACTTCTTAGGAACAACCTGAACTGGGCTGACCCAAGTGCTATCTGATATGGGGTAAACGATGCCAACATCTAACAATTTTAGCACCTCGGTTCTGACGACCTCCTTCATATTAGGGTTAAGTCTGCGTTGCATCTCACGGGAAGATTTTGCATGTTCTTCAAGGTAAATATGATGCATACACAGAGCAGGACTTATACCCTTAATGTCTGCTATTGTCCACCCCAAAGCTGTCTTGTGTTCGCGAAGAACATCAAGTAACTTGCCTTCCTGTTCTGAATCAAGGTCTGAAGAGATGATAACAGGCAAGGTATCAGAAGAACCTAAAAACGCATATTTAAGTGTATCTGGTAATGGCTTTAGGTCAAGTTGGGGTGGTTTTTCAATAGATGGGACAAGTTTAGACTCGGGAACTGGAAGAGGTTCCACCCTGGCTGTCCATTTGGTCGGGTCCAAAATAGGGGTAGAGTCAAGCAATGCATTGACGTCTCTAATAGACCCTTCGATGTCAAAGTCTAAGCCAAAATGAGTTAAACATGTCTGGAGGGGATCATCATTTAAAACAGTTTGCAGAGATTCTTCTACTAAACTTTCAATCATATTCACTGCAAAAGAATCATCCGTCTCCGGGGGTTGTTGTCTAACATTAAAGACATTGAGTTTGACTTTTAAATTGCCAAAAGACAACTTCATAACCCCATTTCTACAATTTATTATGGCATTGGATGTGGCTAAGAATGGCCTTCCCAAAATCACAGGAATCTGACTACCAGGATTCTGCACAGGTTGGGTATCTAAGACAATAAAGTCTACTGGGAAGTAAAATTTATCCACCTGAACCAGAACATCCTCAATAACACCGCGTGGGACTTTAACTGATCTGTCTGCAAGTTGCAGTGTTATGGTAGTCGGTTTCAACTCTCCTAACCCAAGTTGCTCATAAACAGAGAATGGTAACAAATTTACACTAGCTCCTAAGTCCAACAATGCCCTCTCCACAGTATGGTCTCCTATAACGCATGAAATTGTGGGGCATCCTGGATCTTTAAACTTAGGAGGAGTGTTATATTTAAGAATTGAGCTAACTTGTTCAGTGAGAAACACTTTCTTGTGTGCATTCAATTTTCTTTTCTGGGTGCACATGTCTTCTAAGAATCTTGCATAAGCGGGAACTTGCTTAATAGCATCGAGCAATGGAATATTGATTTGCACTTTCTTAAAAATTTCCATTGTCTCATCAAGTTTGTTCCCTTGAGATGTTTTTGCAAGTCTTTGAGGAAAAGGTGCCTTGGGTATGTAGGGTGGAATATGACTAGACTCAGGACACGAAGAAGCTTCTAGGCTCTTCTTCGATGTAACAGGACTCACGTCTGGTCTAGTGGTGCTCTCTTGGTCCTCACCCTTTCTAGCAGTTGTGTCTATGGCAGTCTTAGGTAGTTCAACATTATTGTCAATTTGTTTTCCACTCCTAAGTGTAGTTATGGCTTTAACTTGTGCTGGAGGGTGTTCTTGACACGAATTAGATCCCACTTCAAATTGTCCTTTGGGATTTGCTACAGGTTGACTAGGAAACCTACCTTTTTCCCTCTCATTTAATGCAGAAGCCAATTGACCCATTTGAAGTTCCAGCTTCGCAATTGCTTGCGAGTTGGCATGTAAAGAATGTTGGGTATCTTTTTGAAATTGTAGAGAGCTTTGCATGAACAAATTCAAAGTATCCTCAAGAGATGGTTTCTTGGGTTGTGTAGGGAATGTTTGAACTTGTTGAGGGTAAGATTGATTGGGAGGGTACCCTGGAGGTCCTCCTTGATGCGGTCCTTTGGACCATGAAAAATTGGGATGCCTTGCCCAACCTGGGTTATAAGTTTCCGAATATGGGTTGTTGCCAGGTCGAGGAAAGGCATTTTTAGCATTAGCCTGATCGCTATTGTATTCCACTCCAGAGGTGTTAGAGGGACAGTTTTGTGTGACATGGGAGGGGTTAGAGCAAATAGCACACACGTTGACATGTGATGACATTTGGGGCCCACCAGCAGACATCAACGCATCAAAGCGTTGTGTCAGGCTGTCTATCTTGGAAATCAAATGTGCATTATTGTCTACCTCATATACGCCTCCTTTCTTTTGAAAAGGAAACGTTCTGTCAACTCTACTTGAGCAATCCCATTGCTGAGAGTTCTCGCATAGAGTCTCAATAAAATCCCATGCTTCTTCAGCACTCTTCATCATAACTGACCCACCACTAGCGGCATCAACCATTTGACGGTTCTGAGGTGTTAAACCGTCATAGAAGAATTGAACTTGTTGCCACTTTAAAAATCCATGGTGTGGACACTTAAGGAGCAAATTCTTCCATCTTTCCCAACACTCATAAAAGTGTTCACCCTCCTTCTGCATGAAATTTGTAATTTCTCTACGAAGGGCATGAGTTTTATGAACAGGGAAGAATTTGTTCAAAAATTTTTCAGCTAATTGATCCCAACTCCTAATTGTTCCAACTTCTAAAGAGTTCAACCATGCTTTCGCTTTTTCTTTCAAAGAAAAGGGAAAGAGGCGCAACCTAACAGATTCATCAGAGAAATTTTGGAATTTAAATGTAGCACAAATGTCAAGGAACTCTTTAACATGATTATAGGGATCTTCTTTATTAGAACCATAGAATGTGGGCAAGAGTTGCATCACCCCTGGTTTCAACTCAAAGTGGTGTGCCGTGGTGAGCGGCAACACTATGCAAGAAGGTGAGTTGAATTGAATGGGGGATGAATAATCTTTTAGTGTCTTCCTCACATTCTCATTTTCCATGTTACCTAATTGATGTGTAACATCCATTGTATGTTTTAATCTTGCTTTGAAAGTTCTTTCAATTTCTAGGTCAAGAGGTGCAAGCTTTTCACCCAGTGACCGACGACCAAGCATACACTAATTAACGACACTAAAAATCAAATATCTAGAACAAACCTAAAAATTGCAACTAACACAAGCAAGCAATCACAGAAAGAAATATAAAAATACTAAGCACCTAGAAATATTAAAAGAGAAGGTAAAAGAATGCAAACGAGGGGAAGGGGTGGCCCTTCCAACGTTGGTGAGAATTCCGCGTTTCCTCTTACTCCTACAAAAAAGACAAAACACTAATAAGCAACAAAAATTAAACTAAAACTAAACTACTCTAAGAATTTGGTAAATTATCCTACGTAGTCCCCGGCAACGGCGCCAAAAACTTGATGTAAATTTTAATATGATACTCGCAAGCGCACGAATCTAATGCAGAATAGTGGCTACCTAATTCTAGAGTACGTAGCAAGTAATAATGAAATGTAAAGTTCTAATTTTTATTTTCTTTTTAAGCAATCAATTGTTCAACTAAACTAAAAACACAGAAATTAACCAAATAAAAGATAAACTAATAAAGAAAAATCCTGTTTTGCTGCTGTTTTCAATCCGTCTGTAATCCCGTCCTGCTTTCCTCTTTCCTCCACCTTCAGCAACAGTCTCTCAACTGCACGCTTCAACCGTTCTACTCTTTCTCTCGAACAGAGTAGACAGTCCCCAATTCCAGCCAAAGCAAAGCAGCCCTATCAATCTCGACCAGCAATTCTGCCTTTGCTTGAAAACAAACCTGCTTCCCTCTCTCGAGCAAAAGCAGATCTGATTGCAGTGAATTTCGGCCCTCTCTCTCGTTCTTCCGTTTGCCCAGCAAAAGCGAGTCTCTTCCCTCCACAGCACAGTTGGCCCTTCTCCAATCCACCACGGCCGGAACCTGCTCCGTTCTCTCGACAGCGCAATCGCCGCCACCCAAAACCTCCTCTGCTCCACAGCAGCCGCCAATCCTTCAGAACCGAACCCAGTCTCCGTCTTCCTCTCCAGACAACCTCTTCTTCGACCAGACACCTTCTTCCTCAACACAGCCGCTCTTGAACAGACAGAGCTCCCTTTCCTGCACACCACGGCCCAGAACAGACCGAACACACCCACCAACAGCACGGCCCCTGCTTTTTTTTTTCAATTGCAGCAAAAATCCCAACTTTATGCCTTCTCGATACAGAGCCAAATCGTGCCAAATAAAGCTTCCCAATCAGAGCCAAAATCCGCCCCTTTTGTCATATCAAATCGAACGGGTCTTACCATTTTAATCACAGTCGATCTGCATCTTCCTGATTTGGAATTTTCTTTCCTTCCAAACTCAGACATTCCAAATCAAGACTTCTGTTCGTGCTGTTCGAGCCCCTCCTTCTCCACCGGCGTCGTCCCCATGTTCGGAAGTGTGAGCTCTCGCCGGAATTGAGACCCATCGACTGCAGTAACCCCCGTTCGCTGCTCGTCTCTCTGTCGATCACCTCACTGCAGCCTCGCCGCCGTCTGCCATCTCAATCTGCCGCCACCGTAGCTTCCTCACGATCGCCGTCCTCGCCGGAGCTCCTCAGCTGCCTGACCCATAGCCCACGGCCTCCGGTGCTCACTCCGACAGAACAGAGCCTCCGTTGCTCTGTTCTGTTCCAGACGCCCGACGCCCGAGCCATCGGGCTCGGGTTGTTTCTTTTTTTTTATTTTTTTTTTACTTGAACCGGACCGAGACAAACCCGAACCGGCCCATTTCAATTCCTTTCTTCTTTTTATATATTTTTTTTCTTTTTCTTCCTTAAAACCCGTCGTATCGATCTCGCGCGTCCAATCTCCGATCTCGGCACAGAACCCATTTGACGTGCATTCTCTTTGTCGATTTAGGACTTTTACAACCTGCATAAATATAGTTAAGTATAATTTAGACGCATCATAAATTATAAATTCATTAAACCCAATTAACGCATCTGAATTAATCAATTAAGCACATTTGTTTATTAATCTCCTAATTACTCACCTAACACAGATAAACATTAATTATCCTTATTTTAACTAAAAATACGACTAACAAATAGGTAGAAAGGCATATAAAAATGTGTATATTTTGCATATATCATGTTTCATGATACACGACTATGTGGTTTATCGTGTTTCATACAACACGACTATGTTTTTTATCGTGCTGCTACTACTGACACGAATAAGTAAAATGCCATTTTAGCTCCCATCAAACGCGCGGATGAGGAAGAGAAGATTGAACGGGCTACAAAGAGATCCTCTGTCAAGTTGTTTTTGAAGAAGCTCCAACCAGAATTCAACGAAGATATGGAGTGTGTAGAAGTCGAGTCCTGTCTGACGTACAGACGGGACCTATTCCCCCATGGTGTAGTGGTAAGGAAGCGAATGAGGACTGTCTCCGAGAGGGAATTGCAGAGGATTAGGGAAGATGACCATATACGGAGAATGGCGGAGGAGCAGGAAAGAAGGAATAGGTCCCCTCAGCCGAAAGCCGACTCCGAACAAACCATATCTGATCGACAAGCGACCTCTATCATCGATGAGGTCATCTCTTCCTTACAGCAGTCGGATATCGAAACCGTCAAGGAGGAGGTGAAGGAGGATGTGAAGGACGGGGATGGCGAGGAAGAGGAGAAGAAGGCGGATGTTCTGGAGAAGGAGGGGGAGGAGGAGGAGGGGAAGGAGGAGGAGGTGCAGGCCGACGAAGAGGCGATGGAGGAGGAGCAGATGGAGGAGGTGAAGGAAGAGGAGGCTGAGGAGGAGGAGGAGGTGGCGGAGGGCACTGGCTTAACCGCATCCCAGCCGGTTGACATCGATGTCCTCCTAACCCCTCAAAAGTCTAAGTCTGTAATTGCACTCCCCGACAACTATGCCGATTTGGAGTTATGCTTCGACATGGGGGTATTGTTAGAGCGAGATAGAGTGGCAATAGATGGATGGATCGCCAATCCGAGGAAGGCTTATCCAATCCCCACGCTATGTGATGACGACTATGTATCCCTCCTACAAACAACAGAAATAAACACCAATGTAAGTAAACCTATGCTCCTCATATGTTTTTGTTGACATAAAGTCGGTATTCGAAGACACGACTTTGCGCCTAGTCGTGTCTTCGCAACACACGACTATACGCATAGTCGTTATCTATCGACGACATGACTATCATGAAAATCGTATATATAGAATAATCGACTTTTAATTGGAAGTTGTATATTGCCTTACTTCGAGTGTAATGACTCTTGTGGATGTTTTCCATAGGTTATAGATGCGTTTTTAAGTCTGTTGAGCCAGCGCAATGAGAGAAACCGGATGAAATATCCGTGGGCATTTTTTGGTTGCCACGCATTCAAAGAGATATTCGACAACGTAAGTGTTCCCTTCATAAGGAGTGATAAGTAATTAAGTATGATATTACGAGCATCGTTGTCTAACTCTCTTGTGGTTTCGCAGGAGCACCAGGAAGGAGGAAATAATGCCAAATTGGTTAAAAAGCTCGGGAGGATACTCGACGGCTTGAACAGGAACATGTTCTACGCATTTTTCCCAATCCGCACAGGCTCCCACTTCTGCCTCGTGTATGTCCATTTCCCGCACTGTGTATGGCGCTTCTACAACCCGCTGTCTGGCATATCCCAATTATATCCGCATCACAGAAAAGCTACTGACAAATTCACGCAGTTCATGAACGTTGTGATGGCAGGCAAGCTGGGGTGGTTTGGTTTGCTAGACTGGAAGATGACTCAGATAACCAAAGCGCCGTGGCAACAGAATTCGAAAGACTGTGGCATCTTCATCATGATGTACGTCGCGCATTTGGCGTCCAATGTCAACCCACCAGAGTTTGATCAGTTCACAATTACACGACTGTGGCGACCAGACATCGCTTCAACCTTGATTCGGGGGGTTATTAACAGCGAGTTTGACGACGATTCCAGACAAGGCACAAAAGATGCCGTCACAGTTGCGGGTTTTATGCGGCTTCCGGATAAAGAATAAATTGGATTTCATTTTATTCACATTATTTTAATGTACAAAGTGCATTTGCTGTAATTCCAATTCTTTTTTTGACACCTTGTTGTACAGTTCTCTTTCAAATAATTCCAATTCTTTTTTTGACTCATACTAGATGTAGACAAAATATCGCAAGCATGACTTTGAATACGGCCTTCATACAACAGGACTACGTATATAATCGTCTCTGATGCAAAACGACTACGTATATAATCGTCTTTGATACAACACGACTACGTATATAATCGTCTCTGATGGAACACGACTTTATATATAGTCGTGTTTCACAATGCACGACAGTATAGATAGTCGTGTCGAAAGATAGTCGTGTCGAAAGATTGTTTTTCATTTCTTCCTTTCTTTATCTTTACATGCGTACATTTCGGTAGAAGTTAATATGCGTTATACAAGAATTTGACTACATCCTAAGTGAAGAATGGTGGGGACTGACGTAAGCCGGAGCGGCGTACATGCGATGTCTCCTTCGTAGTCAGTTTGCCTTATTGCGGAAGTGTTCGTTTCCTGCGCGTCCGATTTTCCTTCGGAACCGGGCTGTTGGTGCACTTTGTACGGTTGTGACCAACTTCACGACAATTCCCACATTTCGAACGTGGCCTTACAGGTGGCTCGGGCTGTGACTCAATTCTCTTTGTCTTTCTCCTGCCCTTCTTTGGAGCATCAAGCCTGGGCGGTTCGCATTTAAATAAAACCCCGTAATTTCCCCACTGGCTTCTGTCTAAAGTAGGGAAGACTACTTCTTCGTACGTGCTGCGGTACGTACTTGCGCAGTACCACTTCTCACAATATTCTACCGCTTCCAGACTCCTCTCATCAATACATGCCATGGCGTGCTTGCATGGAAGTCCCATGCTCTGGAAGAAGCCACATGTGCAGGTTCTATTCGTAAGGTCAACAACATCCTGATGCGACAACATGAACAACATCAGTGTCTTCCAAGAATACTCGTGTCGTCGAAGACACGACTGCATGACTAGTCGTGCATGAGATGACACGACTGTATGAGTAGTCGTGTATTCGTCGACACGACTTTGTTATAGTCGTATCTTATAGAAAACGAATGTATGCTTACCACATGGTATAAAGATGTCACTTCAAACTGCCGTAATGATAGCGGTTGAACTCGAACTGTTCCAGCACTCTGATTCCTCATCTGATTGATATGATTCTATGCATATTTTGTTAACGGAGTCGGTAGCCCGTCTGCTTCTATTCGGCGTCTCTGAAAATGGACGCTTGTGGTCGCCCGCGTTTGCTCGATTAACCGAGTTATTGGCCAAAACCTTGCCTTTAGAAGCATATTATTTACACTTTCTGACGCGTTCAACGTGAGAGTGCCGTACCTTTTACCCAGATATTCTACGTTCGCCCAATGTGTTTTCGGAATATTGTCAACATATTTCCAGGCCGCCTCATTGTGTTCCTTCATCTTCTCCATCGTTGCATCGAATTCTGGTCTCTTGAAGCATTTTGCAGCTCGGAATAGAAGTTCCTTCAGGTACTTATCCTTCCAAGTATTAAGCATATTTGCGGCCATATGCCTTAGGCAAAACCCATGGTGAGCCTCGGGAAAGACATCGGCGACCGCTCTCAGAAGGCCCTTCTGTCTATCAGAGACAATAGTGTCCAGGGAGGCCGGGGGGTCCGTAAAGAGAAAACATTTTAGTAAGGTGAGGAACCACGTCCTGTACAAGTGAGAGACAAGCATATTAAACACAGAATGCTTCAGGTTGTTATAAGGTCGTATAAAAAAAAAACACGAATGTATGAGTAGTCGTGTTTTCGAATACACGAATGTGTGCCCAGTCGTGTCGTCGAAAACACGACTGTTAGAATAGTCATCTTTCCTGCTTCTATACTTACCACGTTTTGATATTCTCTTTATCGACAATTGCATATGCAAGACACATTAATTGTTGATTGCCGTCGATTGCTGTAGCAACCAATAATACTCCAGGGTACTTTCCTTTTAGGAATGTTCCATCAAGCGTGAGCAACGGTCTCAGTGTTCTTCGGAATGCTCTTGCGACCGGGCCGAACATCCAAAACACACGTCTGAAGTCGTAGCCGGCTAACTCAATTGGGATATCAGGTATATCAGCTGATCTTTCTATGACCACATGTGTACCTGCGTTAGACTGCTCTAATTCCCTTCCGTAATGTGGCAAAATACGATATGCATATTTAGGGTTGCCATCGATCAATCGGATCAATTCCTCTTTCGCCCTCCATGCCCTTTTATAGTTGACTATGACGCCCCAATGCTTCTCAATGTATTGTTGGATATTTGAGATTTTTATGGAGTTTGAATCCTTGTGGAGGCCATGACACTTCCTCGCAATCCAGAGGTGAGAAGCCAATGGATGATCTTTCGAACTTAGAGAAGTGTCACATGTATGCCGTTCTTCCCTCCTTGTTACGCTGACTCCATCAAGTCTGTTCGACGCTCGTATGTACCACTTGCACCCCGAAACCTTGCACGTTGCAGCGAATGTGTCCTTGCTCTCATCCGCTACTTTGAACATGAACTTCCTCTTGATTGCCAGATCAGTTAGAACCATCTTGAACTGCTTGACGCTTTCGAATCTAGCCCCTAAGGTAAGTTGTGCCTCGTAGTCTTCTGCTTGCAAACTTCCGGTCAACATCGTCTCCTCTTCACAATGTTTTGAAGGACCGGCTTGTGCAGAATAGGTACCCCAATCCCAACCACCATCACCCTCAATATTGAGATAGTCATCGTCCTCCGACGCGATATATTTCCCTTTACATGTGTCTCCTAACGTGGGACCTCTAGAAGTCGATGTTCCCGTGTGATCTGACTGGCTGAAATGTGGTACTGTAAGAGGCTCATCCCACTCATCTGCAGACCACGATAATTCATCTTTATCCAACAATTCTTCTTCATCTGGACTGGAATTTTCATCTTCATCTTCTTCTTCATCTTCACCTTCTTCTCCATCTCCGAAACTATGGGAAAAAAGATGTATCAATGGACTTGAGAAAACGATAGCACATACTAGGAGGTATTGTCTTATGCAACACGAATTGATTTATAGTCGTGTACTATGCAACACGACTAGGTATATGGTCGTGTTCAATACGGCACGATAAAATTTTTAGCCGTGTACTATTATAGTCGACTATAATAGCACACGACTTCCCTGTATCCGTGCCTTAAAAGTCTCACCTCGCATAGTCTCCATCTCTTCCTCCTTCGACTTCTGATGCGGGTGTCTTATTGCCCGGGCTGGACGGCCTCTCCGGCGGTGTTTGTATAGCCGGCCTCACTTCTGCCTCTGGTAGCCTCTCCTCCTCCTTATTTGCATTGGCATTTATTTCCTTATTGAGAGTCGAAGTCTCCATGTTATTGCCCATAGAAGTCCACTCCACGTACAGGCGGAGTAGTCCATTTGTGCCTTGCTTGCTCTTGTGAAGTATAAATATTGACTCCACGTCTTTATCGTCTTCAAGGAGAAATGTGTATTCTTCAGAGTCAACACGATATGACAAAGTTAATGTACCAGATGTAGACTTAAGCAGTAATCTTTCTTCCACTAGCTGCAACAGTTCCAGGTACTTTACTCGTGTATCTATAGGCAGGAGCTTCCATTTCCCGCCCACGTTGTTGTTGTTTTAATTAATCTCTTAGTTTTACTCGCAAGTGTACGAATCGTGTTTGGAGTATAGTCGCACAATTCTTACGAGGTCGAACCCACAGGGACTTGTGTTTTTGGAATTCTAATTCGAAGATCAGATTATTACCCTTGTTGAAGAATTAAATTGATTTGACTCACTACAACTACGACTAATCGAAGACTCAATGCAATTAAATAGCTTTAACTAAGAAATTAATCTAAAGGCAATTAAATAATCTATGGAAAAGAAACTAATTGACAAATAAAAATTGAAACTTTAATTAAGAATTTAAAACTCTAGGGCATAAGAATCAGCACATGACAATCATAGGAATATTTCTTTTTTAAAATCAACAATTGTTTTCACGATTATCTCGTAGAGAATTGGAATTCAATCTATTCTCCTACGGAAAATTTCATCATTAAAACATATAGATTTTTTAAATAAAATTTTGTATTCTCTTGCATATCAACAGATGAGATTCAAATCATTACATGTATCCATCATTTGATAAATCACAAGTAATATCTAAATAGCATGTTCAACATATAGCCCAATGCAATTAATTTGAGAATAACAATCGTTAAAACGCATTAATTTAGACAAAATAATTGCATCACATGAATAATATTCCTACAACTAATCATGGCTTCATCTCAGCCCTAGACAGGGATTTAGCTACTCATACTACAGAAATTAACTGCAAAAATAATAAAATTCATTTGTATTATAGATCAGAATACTTACAGGAATTCTCAGAATAATAATGAGAAATAGAAAAATACTGTTCTTCTTCTCCACGGATTACTGTTCACAGCAGCAGTTCGAAAATTTCGAACTGTTCTTTGAATCAACACAGTAATACAATCGAACCCGAGATGTAAAGAAAATAAAAGACAGAAATTGAAAATTTAAAACTGGAAAAATGAGCTCTGGAACTGTCTGGTCGTCTTCTCTCTTCAGTCGAACAACCAGCCCGCACCAGCGCTTTCTCGGTTCTGTTTTTATAGAGTCCCAAAGAAAGCCTTTTCCAACTCGAGATGAGCCCGAATCCAGACTCCATATTCAGCACGATCCTCCTTTGGACGAGTCCAAATCGAGTAAGATTCTGTATCGCCGTGGCCCATCCTTCCCAGCTTTCCAAGTCGAGGACGCCTTCTCAAATCCGGAATCAACCACAGACTTTCCTAATCGAGCACGCCACTGCCAAAAATCCAACTTTTCCTCCTCCGTCGCGGCCTGCAGCCTCGCCGTCGATCACCAGACCTTCTCTGCCGGTTGCTGTCGCCACCCACTACGGCCTCGCCGGAACCCATGGTCGCTGTCGATCCTGACCTCTTCTCTTCTGATTTCGCCGTCGCCGTCACAGGCCCTCTACCGATCTCGAGCTCCGCCATGGTCTTCCTCGCCGATCTTGCAACCACCACCGCCATCATGCCGTCGGAACCAATCGCCTCGAGCAAAGCTCAAGGCTCTGCTCTGTTTCAGAAACAGGGCTCGGGTTGTCTTTTTTTTATTTTTTATTTTTTTTATTTCTTTAGACCAAACCCGATGAGCCACTAAACCGGTTCTTTTTTTTTTTCTTTTGACTTAGTTAAAACCCGTCGTACCAATCTCATCCGCCGGATCTAACATGAACGCTCTGTACGTTAAAATCAAAACCCGTCTCCTCTTAAATGGACATCAACGGTTCAGATCTTTTCTGCGCATGATCTCAATTCTTAGGTCGGTTTGGCACTTCAAAACCCGTCTACTGGCGTCAATCTTGGCCGTTCTGCAATACGAGCACGCGAACCTACATAAATAAAACATGTCCCAAATTAGATACACCAAATAATTCATAAAATTACGGAACATATTTTAATTTGAGGCATTTAAAGCATATTACTTATTCAATTCCTAATTAATCAACTAATTACTAAAACTCATTTTATTCCTTATTTTAACAAGAAAATAAGACTAACAAATGGTAAAAAAGGCATATGAAAATATGTATTTTTCATGCTTAACACACGTACTTAGCAGAATTTGTCAAAACTCCATCGTAGTGTAAACAAAGAACTATCTTCTCCATCCGTACCTGCCATTAAAATACCGAAATAAGTTAAAAATCCGTGAGATACAATATCTTGAAAACCGTATATGAGTGAAAAGCAACGTCTATGAGTCGTGTTTCATCAAACACGACTATTGCTACAGTCGTGTTGTCAACGACACGACTGTAACAATAGTTGAAAACTTGCTAAGTTCTCAACTTTTTTCTCTGGAACCAACTTTCATGATAGAAATCATCGTATTTTTACTTCACCATCACAGTTTTTTCGATGTACCTTGCCTCCGTTGAAGTTGTTTTCCAATACCCGATCTTTCCCGCTCGTTTTCCTGCTTGTTGCCGCGAAGATGACCTTTCCGGAGTTCGACGGCGCCGGCGCCGGCAATGATATGGGCGGAGAGGCCGGACGGAACGCCTTCTTCTCCGACTAACGGCAGCTTCTCCGGGTAGTCGCTCCCTTTCCGGGTAATATGGAAAACCAAAGAGTGGGTGGCTTATACCTAAACCTAAGGGCATTTTGGGTACTTTCCGGGTCATATGGAAGGAAGAAAGTGATTCCGGGTAATATGAGAAACCCGTGTTTGGCGCCAGGTCAGACGTAAAAAGCTCAAAAGGAGCACTTGCTGTCTTCTTATGATAGACCACGAACTGCTTGCCTGATTCCTTGATTCAAAAATTTGCGCCGCGCCCCAGATACCAATCATGAACTCTTTTTGCTCTTCAAGTTAGCGGGGATAATACTTTGCACCGGTTGTGGTCCAAGCAAAAAATTGATGAAGAAAATCAGGCTGGACAAACCATCTGAGACAATCCATTGGACAGCCCTCACATGTCCGAGCCAGCTTTTCTCCAGCTCCACCCTGCAATTGACATGAGCTGTATGTCCAATTGTCTATCAGGGTCATTTTCGTGCATGTGGATATTCATGGTTCTATATTATTTTATTCATGGGGCTCCATTGGTACGAAAACAAAAATGTGAGCCAAATCTTCATTGGTTGCATGGTATCTACTAGTAATAAATGTGGATACACACTAGCCATGCTGGAGAATCGTAAGAAGAAAAAGAGAGATTAAGACACATACAGTTATCTAGGAGATGTTTATACAAATCAGCTTAAGAAGAAAAGGAGAGATTAAAGACACCCCTCACCACAAGACCATGAAATGCTTAAGTTAGCTGATGGAACGCTTACCGGCCATTTAAATGTCTTCTTTTTCGATAAGGTGATCTCCAAAATTATTGAGGCCATCATTGAGATGTTTGGTTGGATGTTCCTCTCACTTCTATAACACACTGTGTTCTCTGCCCCACCAGAGTCATGGCTTTTCCTTTCCCTTGCAATGATACAATGAAGTATTTAATGTGGGAGGTGGTATTAAAAACTTGGATCTTCCATCTCAAACTAGAATTACAAGCTGCTTCCCCGGAACGATAAGTAGTGCATTCAAAAGTGTACTTTGTGATTGCTCTCTTAAAAAATCACCTTCTATGAATCTGCAATATTATCATACCATATACTTGTAAGATAACCAAGTTACTCAAAAGCTTGAGCTGTTAGCAAGTGAAAATATTATTCATTTATATTTATCTCATATTTCAGTTACAAGCATCCACCAAGCACAGCACATAGAAAACAATTGAGGTATAAACATCTCCGGTCAGTATAGAACCCAGGACTTCTTATACCATGTATGATAAGCAAGTTACCCAAAAGCTCAAGATGTTAGGAACATAAATCTTATTTATTCATTTTATTTTCCAACAATACTCCCTACTTTCCACATTACTAGTCTTGATTTGGTTTTTCATTTTGAAAAATTATCAGACTATTAAAGTTGGACGGTGGGACTATTAATCTAAGACAAGCTATAATTATTAGAGAGAGTTCTAGAAGAAATATTTTCAAGAAGTCTAAAGGGAATGCAAAGTAAAAACAAAGTTAAACGGAAAACAATCTTGTGGGACTTGGAAATCACACATGATAAGAGCTCTAGTGGTCAATAAATGGCCTAGCTCACATCCTGACAACAGGGTGTAGTTTAATACTCACACAATTCGAGCCCCACTTGTATTGCGAAAGACAGGGACTGGACAATTTACATAACTCAGAATCCTAACTCCTAAGGGATGGTAGAGTACTCTGATTTATTGAGGCCAAGAGGGGGTGGGTCCAAACTACTGAAGCCAATGTATATCTGTTATTTTTTGGGTATAGTAAATGCGAATCTAACTGCACGAGGAATGCAGTACTATGCAACAAATTTTGGTCGAGGATTACACAAAAGCCATAAAAACTTTAGTCATTGATTAGTGAAATTGATATGTGTAGTTTATCAATTTATGGCTCATGCAAAGTCACTGCGCAAGGAAGTTGCCTCTCGAGACAGAAGCAGCTCCACAAGATAAAATAGAACTAGCTCGAGAAGCTAACACATGCATGTTTAACAAAAAATTCTATTACTAAATGACAGAGTTTCAATCATTTTTATACAAGAACATCATGGCAATAAAAATGTTTCTGAAAATACCAACTTCACCTCTGTATTTCCCTAACAAGAAGCTGCTAATTATCTACTCTATACATGCTAACAAACTAGAATGGGACCTACATATATATAATTGTCGGAAACCCATCACTGTTTATACTTGTGATAAGGTACAATGTTTCGATATATAAATAGCCACCTGTGGCCTATAGACTGGTAGTTGGTCTAGAGGCCGAGAGCGGGGAAAGGAAGTTGCACCGTCCAACAGAGTGAAACCTATCAATTATGTAGCATAAAAGTGACTGTGCATTCATATCCTCATTTTTCAGGCACGTGGGCATGTTCAAAGGAGTCTATTCTTTTATAAAAAGAGAGCTACTCTCTTCCTTGCTCACATACTACCGCCCCATTTCTCTCTAATTGTGTGCTAGCTGCTAGCTATAATTAAGTTGAAGTGAGGTACAGAGAAGTGATGGTTCGCGCCTCAAATGTGAAAAAAGGGTCATGGACAGATGAAGAAGACAAGCTACTCAAGCATTGCATTGAGAAATATGGAGAAGGAAAGTGGAGGCATGTCCCTGCAAGAGCTGGCAAGTAAACTTCTCCTCTTTGCGTCATGCATTGCGATTTGTTTTTCAACTGACTTGTATTTTAATTAGCTGTTTGTACGTTCTCTTAATTATGATGGAGTATAAATCTATCAAGAGAGAGATATGACTTATTATATATGCATAGATAAAAGCAAAAGATCATGAAATCAGTGATCAACTTTCTGCTTTTGTTTACTAGGAACCATGTTTGTATATTTGTCATAATTATTGATAATGTCCTTACTCCTACGTCCAACACCTAATTAAGATGCTTCATCGTCGTGTTAATTTGCCTGCTCATTCTCACAGTTAATCACATTTTGGTTGAAATTAATTTGAATGTCCTGACTGTGTATAACTTCTGCATGAAAAGAAAGGGAGTTCACTACCTATTAATGGTCCTGCTTAATGGGTTTTACAGGTCTTAATAGGTGTCGCAAGAGCTGCAGATTGAGATGGTTGAACTATCTACGTCCAAACATCAAAAGAGGAGATTTTGCTGTTGATGAGGTTGATCTCATTATCAGACTCCACAAACTCCTGGGGAACAGGCAAGCCATTAATTTGATTATCTTTTTTTTTGGTAACACACCAATGCTCATTTAACTATGCAAAACATGAGTTAATACTGAGCGATCCAATCAGATGATCTTTATTTGCCTAGATCCACTAAGCATCTCAAGAAACAAATAACTGTCTTGTTGTATAAAAATCAACAACAAATAACTGTGTTGTTTCTATAATAAAATAGAATAATGGGTGGGATTGACCGCACCAGTTGACAGCCAATACTGGCTTCACATGACCTGTCTTTTTTGTTTCTGATAGAAACTGGAATAATGGTGGCCATTGCCTTTTGTATCCAACTCATAAGCTGTTGTTCATTTCTGCTCTGACCAGAACTAACTTTAAAGAGCATAAAAATGCATGCATTAACCATAATGCATTAACTAAACCTTTACTAAAACTTAATCATGCAGATATTATTATTAGAAACATTCTTTTCTGAGCAGGTTCAGAACACTTAAGAGACTAATATCGTCAGATTGTGTCCTGGTACAGGTGGTCTCTAATTGCCGGCAGAATACCAGGTAGAACTGCCAATGACATTAAGAACTACTGGAATTCAAACTTGACCAAGAAGCTGGGAGGAGCTCATGATCAACAGAGGAGTTTGCCGAGTGCCATCAACCATGAACTGGACACTTGCACCAGTACTAGCACTTCGGATTGGCAGATGGGTTCAGCCTTCGGAGACGGACTAACTGCCCGGAATCTGAAAGAAGAAGAAAGATCGTCTAATTCGGATGCCGAAACTGGACAAATAGTGTTGCAGGAAAAAGAAATAGAAACATCTTTCTGGAAGAATATGTTGCTTGATATGGGTGGAGGAGAGACAGCCAATGCTTTCAGTGGTGTTGGGTCCAGTCACACGACAATGGATAATGAGGAGGGCTTACTCTCTGGATTTGAGGAGCTGTTTTCAGACACGGATATCTGGGACTTTTTGAATCAGAGTCAATGCGAGGAAGGTCTGAGTATTCCTATCAGGAAGCCTTGTTAATTCTTTTGTCAGAAGAGTCCCAGTGTGCACAGAACCCTCTCTCTTAATTACTTGTATGTTGTTGAATAAGTGTTCGTTCGAAGACATATATAGCATTAATTGAGCATAAATATCCAATAAGTTCGGGGGAACCTCCTATTTAAGCCATATGTGATAAAGAACTGTTTAAGCTCTTTATTCATAGAATCTAAACTAATTGCCAACCACCATGCAACTACTCAAAAAGAAAAAAGGCCACCATGTAGTTGCTGACATTTAGGCAGATTTCGCTTTTCTAAATATTGTAGAAGATTAGGATGCATTTCTCGTTTTTTAACCTTTCCAGATACAATTATATTTTCAGAAACAGTTTATTTGTATGGAAATTTTTTTAAAGATTTACAATTATCACCAAAAACCAGACACAGACCTTTTTGTACAGCTGATGTTTGAAAAAAATTGGTTAAAAACTAAACTTGGTAAGTGTTATTAGTTTATGTACTTTGCTTGACTGATCACTTAACTCTATTAAGAAGATACTACTCTCTCTTATCAAAACAAAAAGAAGATACTACTCTCGAAGCAAAAAATCATTGCTTAATACATGCTGATCAGAAGGCCAAGAGAATTGATCAGTCTCCATCTTCTTTTATCTAAACTGGTAATTATACCCTTACTAGTGATGATCAGTATATTACACAAGAGGTAAAATACAATGTACATTATCCCACATGCTGCCAGAAAAAATGTGCATTATCCCACAGGATCCTGGCCATTCAAACATGGCTTAAAAATAAGATACAATCAATGAACACACCATTTAATCAATGAGTTAATTAATCGATCAATTAACTAACTCTACTTATATATTTCTAAATATCTGTCTCTTCAACCCGATTGATGTCTCTCCTGCGGCCGGCTAAGTCACAGACTCATAATCCAAAGGCATGACATTCTGGGGTCGTTGTCATGACTCATGTAGGTCTTGAAGCAATAAAGACCAGCCTAGGAGACTCAGGCCCCACTCTTCCTAGG